>CM056741.1:2443309-3059354 GCA_029851415.1 Eretmocerus hayati | reverse complement strand
AACCACACTAGTACCGTTGAGACTACACTAGCGCAGCTAGGGCTGTTATGACTGTAGGTGCCACACTAGTACCGAAATAGTACCGAACTAGACCCGCATCTGCGCCGCACTTGTATCGTACCAGTACCGTACTAGGATTGGTGTAGTTTGCCTGATTTGACCTAGTTCAGTCTAATTCCGTCTGGTCTTGCTAAAATGACCTACGCAGCCATGTAGGTTATGTTTGGGATATGCAGGATATACAATTTTTTTGAACTTCGAAAGAAACATCTTCCCAATATCGTCAATCGATTATTACCCATCACTTTACAAATACCAATTTTTAGCTGTTAAAGCATCTCAGGAGCCTCTGACTTATCAAAAACATTTGAAAGCAAAACGAGTGGAAACGAGAGAGACAATAACGCTGGCCATTATCATAATCTCATGTACCGCAATAAATGAAAAAAAAAACTTTGAGTCAGAAACCGCGATATTTCGGGATCACATGGTGATGACCTTTCCATCTTGTTGATTTTAGATTCTGAGATTCGTGAACCTGAAGCTAGAGCAGTCTGTACCCGATGCATCAGAATATGTTCTTCTCCTACTGATCCAAAATTGATTAATCCAGTGCGTGGTGCTCAAAAGCTCGTACAGAATTCACAGATACGATGCACAGCACAGAAGCTAGGCTCTACATTCGAATCGTATTGATTGGTTAGCCGGACTGGAATATTGGAGCAGTGCAGAGGCTCTGCTGGGCAGCCGGGGATTGTGTGCACAGAGGAAATGGAAGAAGAGTTGTCACACTGCATTATCTGGAATATTGATTCGACGGGGGTGGCTCGCGTCGCTCCGCAGCTCGGATTCGGCCATTATGTACCATACAGGCCGGGGCTCGAACTAGACACTGACCAGCACCGAAGCCGCGTGTAGCAGAACCGATACTATATACGCTCTCAAGCCTCGACGTTGAATAAATAATTCCTCGGGGGTGTCCGCTCCTCTGTGTAGCACAGGAGCTATGCCGCGCTCTGCCGATATATAACTCATGCTCCAATATAACGTGTCACACCGATGCAGAGAAGGGATGCCCCGATATAAATTGATGTACACAACTGCAGAGTGTAGTCCATCAGTCGATTACATCGTGACGAGAATTGACAATTTGATTAAGCAATATGGATTAATGGATTTACCTTAAACAAAGTGAATATCGAGTGTCCAGAGTGGTTGCTCAAACAGACAACTTGATATTCTATGCTGATTTGATTCCGAAAAACCACTTTCAGTGGGTATCAACGAAACGAGTTCTTCTCTTCGACATGGAGATAAAAGAATGCCCAGAGTATTCGAATCTTGTTCGATTCAGGAGCTCGGCTACAACTCGTCATTTACATTGGCTCGACTCATGCTCGAATCTTATTCATGAGGATCTCGTGAGGCGAGCGCACGGCCTGCGTAATCAAACGAGTGTCCCAAATGTATGAATAGTAGCCGATGCTCGTCGAGTGTGTCTCTTCTCTCGTAAGCGATATACCCTGCCGATGGCACTTTCGAGGATAATCCGGTAGTAGCTTTCAAAGACCATTCGGGCAACATCGATCTCTCACTCTCGACATGTACACGTTGCCGCGTTGGAAGAAAAAAATTGAGAGACGAGCTCGCGTCAAAAATACGTGCTCGAAATCAAAGGTGTCGTGTCTGGTTTGCCGAGGCTTCGTTGTATGGTTAGATTTCCCATTCATATTGTAATGGGCACGGAGGCAGGATTTTCGACGCGAATATCCAAACCGACGTTCCACCACTTCCCCTCGCTGTGCGCTCCTTCCTCATTGTGTGAAACGACCGCACGCGATGGGGGAGAAGCTCACCACCGCGCGTGCAACGCGACTTATCATTCGCGCGTCATACTTACTCGCACAGTACGTAGGTAACCACAGTTCTGTGTTGTCGTGGTATAAGGGAAGGCACTGTACCGAAGAAGTGTCTTCGTTAGATCCGCATTTTTCAAAGGAGCACATCAGCCCGACTCGTCCCCCCAGACTTGCACACTCATATATACATAAATATATAGTGGGAGCATCAGACTGCCACCACCCCAAAAGTCGTCTGCGCCCATTAACCGCGACACAAGCGGTCTGTATAGTACAGAGCTTCCTGAATGCGTCCCCTGATTTGCGGCAAGAGTAACATCCGAGTCCACGCTCGGCAGGTTTTGCCCTTTATTCGCCGGTTCGTCTGCCGCTACTGTTGATGCTCGGGGTGCTGTGGAGAGATGTGAAAAGTTGGAAATCTCTGGAGAATTGTGTTTTCAATGTTGTTGTGTAAAGTTGGATTTCTGGGGAGTTTTGCGTGCGTAAAGAGAGGGAGACGCTGTTCGCCCTCATTATGCAGAAGAAATAACCGTTTCAAGAAAAACGAGTTCTGTCCACAGTTTGAGTCTATGAACGTACTTGGGCAGACGACTGAAAAAATTATCCTCTTTTACGAGTGACAAAGCATGAGTGTCGATTCGTGACCCGGGCGACAATCAGTAGAGCGTGGGAATGGGCCTCCTATTTCATCCACCTGTCCACTCACTACTTAAATTTCAACACAAATCTAAGTAGTCCCATTCGTCTCTTATTAGATCAGAAAACTTGATGTAGTACTCAAGTATTCGATGTGGAAACACGATTCAATCACGCAAAAAAATTCTCGGCTTCGGAGCTTTTTTTGATCAGTCACAGATTTATAAATTCCAAGAGATCATGATTCATCGAGTATTTCATTTGAATATGGGCGAACGAGTCTGGCAGTGATTATTCATTGGATGAATTTTCTTACATCACTATGTTTTTCGTGGCTCGAATGTTACCGAATGCTCAAGGTTCCATTGTACCATGATATCATAGATGACCTGATGAACTTTGAAGTGATGGTCACTGACATGTTTTTCTCCAAATGAATTCCGTATCATCCCCTTCGTTGCCATGATATTCACCCAATAAATTGACGTACAGTTTTTCGGCAGAATTTGGCTTGCTAATGTAGTGGCGCCCATAACTCTCGTGGTAACGCTGCAAGTCATATACTGGCCTCAACGCCACAAGGGTTTTAGCCCTACAGCTGTGTGTGCGTGTGTGTATCGATATTGCCTTTATAATGGCGGGCTGCCGATGATTAATGACGTTTTAATGGGTATTTATGAGCAAACAAGGCAAGCGCATCAAAGAATATCATCGAGCATATCAAGGGCCGCGCGTTGAATATCATCAAAATTTTGCACACAAAGTGTGCATATAAAGCGGGCCAGAGAGCCTCTCGTTTTGACGTTCATCGCCCAGCATCGTTAATTCGATCCCACAGCTCACTCGTATGTACCTATATGGAGGTTGCCGACTTTACAGAGCCACCCACCGCATGAAAATTCACGATCCTCGCGTGGAAAGCTAGCACATGAATATTCAGGAAGGCTCGGGTGACGCTCAAATTTTCCCGATTCGATTCGTCACAATTCCGAAGTCGTTTTGCCCGCAAATGGACTTGCACTGTTGCATTCGTGATGCACGAGTTGCTTTCGAAAACCATGCAAACCGATGCCCGCGAGGCTGTATAGTGTACACATTGAGGCTCACATAGCAACAGGTAAATATGCTCGCATACCTCGCTAAACTAACGACGATCGAATTTGAGTTTTCAGCGTGGACTCGGGCCCGCTGTGTTCTGTTGCCTGCAGCAGATGCACATCTAGCATAATACATAGCTCACGCCCAGAATGTGCATAAACAATACGGACCGATAATCGCGGACTTTGTACCTTTCAAAACTGAGCCCTTTTAGAGAAAAAAAGGTGCATAGAAAACGAGCGGTTTTTCAAAAAAGGGCGGCTCGCGTCAGTCATGATGAGATTTTAAAAGGGCCCGACTTCAAGCTGGACTCGACAGACTCGTCAAGCGGTTATAGAAAAGCGGTAATCCTGCATAGGTATAAACGAGAAAAGCCGCCGCCCAGTTCACCCTTGCCTACACACTAAACACACGCATGGATGAGCATCGGTGAACGCATCAACGGCTGATTTACGTTCCATCACTGTGGGGAGAAATTTTTCTACAGACGCAGCGTTATAGGAAAGCAGGAATTTTCTTTCTGGGCCCGGCGATGACGTTTGATGGGAGTCGCGAAGGCCGTGCCAGGGCTCGCTAAACGGGGCCCAGACGCATTGTATGATAGACTCGTCCTCCTAAATTTCCAGGTACTCGAGAAGAGCTATCCAACCGAATTGTGGAGTGGGGGGCTGAATTTGGATGGGAACGGAGGCGTGCGCGCATTTTTTGACGCTGGCGCACGGCGGGAAGCGCGCAATCGCCCGTGAACTCTTCATTGTGCCCCAGTCCAGATCGCACTTTATGTCATTGTCACGCGAGTACACGAGGCTCTACGTACACTTACATTTATAGCGCATATCGCACGGACGAATAAATTCCCCCGGGGCAGTCGTGATTCCCCCTCAGCTCGTTTTTCTTTTCTCACCTCCGCAGCTCTTGGCCCGTCGAGAGTATTATGATGGTCGCTCGTGTATAGCCGACACCTGCCCAGCGTCGACGGTCTATACTCGAATATAATAAGCGAAAGAAGGAAAGAAGTCTATGCATCGCGCGTATAAACAGAATGGTCTCGAGTTACGCGGTCGCGAGATCCGAGACTACTCGGTGTCGCGCCTCCACTTCGCACCTTCGCCCCCCGCGTCAGAGATGCTGCGGTTCCCGCACTTTTTATTCCCTTTTTGCCCCTCGTCATTCTTAATTTTTTGCGCTCACTACATGTACAACTTTGATGCATGTTATGTTCGCCGCGATGTGCGTTTTGTTCACGCCTCGAGACGAGAGTGACGCGTGCAGTCGAGGAGTCCTGAAGGAGCCGTGCGAGTGGAACCTTGCGATCGCACGATACGATACGAATCTCATAGCCGCGTGACCGGACGGTATTGATTTTCAGACAGCCATACACAGAGTCCACGCCGATGCCGATGCAGCTTTGGCACTGTGGGATTTTTTGATTCACCGATAGAAGACCGAGTGCGTGGACGCCGCGAATGAATCCTGCTCACGCACAGGAAATACATACCGAGAGCTACGTGACGAGACGTCGTCATCGCAAAGTATTACATGCGTAAAAAAGCTCGTCCTGAGCTGTAATTTTTTCAGCTTCCTTTGCTGTACCGGAATCAAGACATCGTGTGTTTTTTTGGAATCGATTCATGGAAAATGAGTGACGGTCTCATTCGAAAGGGTTGAATAATCTTATATCCCTTCTCTGTATAGAAGATATATCGCCTCAAAACCACTCACAACCTGAGCCCGAACTGAGCAACCATATCAGAATGATCGTTTCCTTGAAATAATGAAGCCTATGCCGGGTTTAAACTCGATATCCATGAAACATCCGTACGCAAAGTATTCCCGTAGGGAGCAAAGAGAGCCATGACCTTATTTGAACTAGTCATCATGTATGTGCTCCTACAAATCATAGAATCTCCAACTGTTATGGTAACCTCGAGTTCATCCATGCTGTACGTGCAGAACCCTTTAAATGAGGATCTTCATCCCTTTTTGCAATTTTTCATTTAGCCTGAAGTCATACCTACACCGTACCCACAAATCATTGAGAAGTTTCAGAGTGTTTGATTAATTTCAAAATGAAGCAGTGATGACTTCTTCTGAATCGATCATTGTCACGAGTGACGAGCCAGCTTGAAAACTTGTTCAACATGTAAGATTCCAGTATAATTAACAAAATAATCTTCATTCATGCTGGTAAGTTTTGATTAGCCATTAGAATGCTTGAATGAACCAGTATTGATGGCGAGGATTCACGCCTTAGTCCAGGACCATCCATATAGACGGGAGTTCACAGGGACAGTTGATACTAAGCAACACTCTCTATAAAATTCAGTTTTCATATTTTCATGGTCACCAATAATTGTCTTTCATCCTCTTTAACTGATTCTTATTACTGATTCTTGAACTCAGGTAAACAATCTTGAATACAGCTAGGTAATCTCGACTTCACTAGACCTGGAATCTACAGCTGAATAAGCGTCTATCGATCTATCCCAGGAGCTCTTTTCGAATACTACAATTTTTTGAGGAGCTCACTGCCCGTCAGTTTTACAATGCCACACATCGTAATACCGTGCGTGGAATTTGGTCAGGTCTTCAGATAATGATTCCAATTCATACTGGTGAATCTGGTCCCTGTGTCATTGAGGATAACCTGTGCAGCTGCTTTCAACTACTCGTTGAAATCGAAAAATCGGTTCATTTTTGCCCTATCAAGTCATCAAGGACCATCAACATCAGCTGAGAATCTTGCATCACGAATCATCAACCATTTTTTATGAGAATGCATCTCTCTTCCTCAAGGTTTCCTTGGGGCATCACAATGCAAATCCATGGTATTATACGTGTGAAATTGTGACACACAGTGCTGATATTGCGGCTGATATCTCAATTTGCAGCAAACAAGAAGAAGACTCAGAGATCAGGCAGGAACGAAATAAACTTCCAGCGTCGCTTTGGTGGGAGAGCGATCATTAAACAGCGTGTAAAAAGTGAATATTCGCGATTAAATATGCTTTATAGTGACTAGTTGGAAGAGCCATAAGCGAATCCCTTTCCTGGATCCGCTTCGCGTTCATTCATTCCTGCAGACTCGAGACTCCCTTTAGCCCGCAGTACTCATAAAACAGCGAGGGGTATATAAGCAGGGCTATCTCTTCTTCGCCCCCTTCGTGTTTTTATATCTGACTCAGAAACGGCTCTATCTATCTTTGGAAATGTTCCGTTGCCAAGTTGATCCTTCGGTTTCAACGGAACGATCGAGGAAATTGAATGTTACTCTGAACTCTTATTGCTTCCTTTATGTCTATACACGGGTACTCGGTTGTAACTTTGAAACATTCATTGCTACACGGAACTTGAACAAACTCCCACTCGTAGCAAAATCGAACTTTGGATTCACTTCTTGACTACTAACAGATCTATCAGCATGATCAATAATATGTCCAGAAAATGAGGAGGAAATAATGGCTTTTGAGGAACTTACTGAGTTCCTATTTATTCTGACCGTTAGAAATTTGGAAAATTTACCATATAATCAGAATAAAGTCACACGATAGAGATGTTCGACAAAAAAAATTTGCAAGAGAAAGCGAAGAGTTTCAATCACAATGGCATATTTTCATCCACCTCAATGCAACCGAATGAATGATCGAAGATGCGCGTATCAATTGGCTCGGTCTCGTCCATTCGTCTCCATGTCGCCTGGCGTCGGGACGCTTATTAAAGCTGATTAGCGCAGCAACTCGCATAACCCCAGCCTATACACTTGCATTCATTCGAATCTGTCTATCGCTTTGTCGTGCTGTAGCAGCAGCAGCAGCAGAAGTCGCAAAGCCAAAAGAGAAGAGAGGAAAATAGAAGAGTAAGAGTGGCGCGCGACATGCGGCGGTCACTGAACATCATGCCCGCCGGCAATTAAGATCATGCGCGAGTTTAGATGCTTATCGTCGGAATTACAGCTGTGCGTCAGACGAGCAGTCCTAGTGATCGTCCAGTCGTCGTCGTCGTCGTCGTCGTCGTCGTTGGCCGCAAGGGTCGAGTTGATCATCGCGTGGCCGTCACGAGCCAAGAGATGAAAGTGGATGGCTACTATAACTCCTCCACATCAGCTCCGGTCGACGACCGCCCGCTCTTGCTTCTCAAGTACTTGGAGTCACTTTTCAAGCGCATGTATCACTTCCGAGCTAATGACATCTGATGGTTCTTAGAACCGAATGATGTTGACATTACATTGTTAAATACAATAGATGGCTAGTAGCTGCGCTATTTTTCTTTCCGTGATTGACTTCATGAAGCTGAAATTGAATTTCATATTTGACTCATCTAGTCTGCTGTGGTTTTCTTTTGATCCCGTTACAGAATTCCACCATGACTTTCAATTCTGATGAACTTGGTGGTTGTCATCATGGGCAGAGATAGAAAACCTGCATGAAGTTTGAGAGCCTGAACAGTGAAAATACCAAGTTCAAAAATTGATTTTGGGTTCTCATCCCTGACCTTCTTCATCATGGCTCAAATTCAGTCGTGTGATATCTGACGATCAAAATTCATTGATGACGATACATTTCGAAAATCACGTTGAGGTTATGAGCTATTTGCACACAAATAACACTGAGAAACGTTCTATGTGATATTCTTCTGAAAAAGTTGGCAGAAATTGGGTGTCCAATCGAGATTGTGCGTTTTGCCAAATTTCTCACGTATCAAAGAGAAGTGTACACAGACATGTCCGATACTCCAAGATATTCTCACAAGGGTGTCCATCAAGGAGGAGTCCTTAGCTCAGTCTTCTATATCATTTACGTCATCAGCATTTTTAACGCGGTTTCGCGACTTGTTAAAATCTCTGAATTCGCGGACGATATTGCTCTTTACTCGACCAACAGAACTTCCCTACAAAATTCCATCAAAATTGTTCGGAATAAATTAGCCCGACTCGGACTTGATTTAGCCGAAGAAAAAACAGTCCTAATGAACTTCAATAATACCAATGTTCTCCCCGGTGAGTCTGAGGTGAAAATTGGCACAAATACAGTCATAAAATCTCAAGGGTCTGTGAAATTTCTGGGAGTTATCTTCGATTGGAGGCTCACATTTCGTCCTCAAGTTGATAGTATCATACAGAAATCTCACAGAGCGATGAGAATAATAAAGCAGGCATTTGCAAGGCTCCGGGTGGGGGGCAGACCCTAGCACTCTGATCACCTTTTACAAAAGTTTCATCCGATCTAGAATTGAGTATGCCAGTTTTATTTACTATCCTACTAGAAAGCAGAATTCACAAAAACTTGAGCGCTTACAATACTCCGCTATTCGGCCTGCCTTGGCTTTCAGAAAAACGACGCCAATCAACATTTTGCTATCAGAGTCCAAACTGCCTCTTATAAAACACAGAATTAACTTCTTCTGCCGTTCGTACTTATCGAACATCATGAGCAATAGTGCACTGATAGTAACCAGAACAGTGAGAAGAAGAGACTTTAATACATTCCTCAAAAGACCCAAGTACAAGAGACTAAGACTTTTTGAGTCGTGTATTTCTGACCATCTGAGAGCCAAACACACGTTCATTTCCAAAAATAGTTTCTGCCCATTCAATTTTGATTTCGATGTTCCCATAACTTCAATTCCATTCAACTCAGCTATTGGAAGAATGATCCGTGGAGGTACTGATTCGACGGGCGCCCTACAGTCGATAATTGACTTTGAAAACAAAGCGAAACAAAGTCGATATATATTTATGATGGTAGCAAAATTACGGATGCTCCGTACATTGGAGCAGCATGTTTTTCTCTTTCTCTCAATCTCTCAATCGCAAAAAGTATCAACAAAGAAGCGTCGATATTCACTGCAGAAATTGTTGTTATAAGCTCTGCGTTAAATGTAGCACTAGAAAATACTGATAAAAGCATCCTTATCTTATCAGACTCTCTGAGCGTCTTACAATCACTAGGAAGCCAAAATCTGTCAGTCAAAACTAACCCTTATATAAATGAAATCAAGAGGAAATATATAGCCTTCTGTAGACAGACGGACCAGAGAATCGAATTTTTCTGGATCCCTTCTCATTGCGGAGTGGTTCATAATGAAATGGTTGATTTACTGGCTAAAGAAGCTAGCGTTTCATGCTCAGACACAGTCCTAGATTTGATTCCATACACGGACTTTCGACAAAACTTCAAACGTGCCATGAAGAGTGATACTCTCGACCATGTACAAAACTTAGGCAACAAAAAAGGAAAAACCTTCTTTGAATTGTATCACAGAAGTGACTTTAAACCGTGGTTTCACGAAGTAAATCTTCCCCGGGATTCAATTATGATCATAATTCATAGATACCGATCCGTCCACTACAATTTGGCGGCTTCTTTAGTCAGTATCAATCTTGTCGAAAGCGCTCGATGTCGTTGCAATGATGGCGATAAAGACCTTGAACACGTGATCTGTCAATGCGCTCTGTATGATGTACAAAGAAAATCTCTGCTAGAAAACCTTTCCACCATGAACATATAACCACCGAATGAATTATAAGCCCAAAATGTCAATAATTTTAGAGAAACCGAACATCCCGGCATGCAAACTTGTACTTAGATTCCTCCAATAATGTAACCTGACAATATGAACAATTCTGTGCCTCATTGTTAACCTAAATTTATGGGATTATATTCAATTATGTTACTCATGATCATTATTATTGAACTAGTGTAAAGCGAATAAATCTCACCCGAGATTTCAAAAGCTTCAATAAGAAAAGAAAAAAAAAACACTGAGAAACAGAATTCTGGAGATGGAGTGCATCATCGACCAGACTAAAATTTCCTTGTGTATTTTTTGACGTAGAAACCGAACCCGCAGCCTTCTCTGCAGTAAAGAATTCTGACGTGTAAACGCAAGATAGGTCACAATTCCCACGTAGAAGAATACCCAAGAAAATCGGAGTGTGGTCAATGATGCATTTCGACATCCAAATTTTTTTTGGCTCGATGTTACCTGTTCCTAGAATGATGGAGGTTATCAACAAAGATCTAACGTTACAATAGTACAAGTTAATTTCGGCTCATTGAGGATACGATATTAACATACTCAAGTCTCCTAATGTTGATACAATTTTCAGAAGAAGATCGATGGCATGATACGTTAATCAGCCGAACACATCGAAACAGCTTACTTATCTTCGGCATAATTTAAGGACGAACTTCCCGGCCGATCATCTTTAATAGAAATATACTCCAGAATGTTTACTTGGATTTTGAAAAAATTCAAAACATACTCGTGAGCTATCCATTCATACCGATCGAGATACTGTACAAAATACATAGTTGAAGTTATGAAGAAGCTCGTGAAGGTATACAAGTAAGTCGGGACGAGGTCAACGTCTCCTTACGGATAAAATACGTGCCCGCTCTCGCGGAGGCCTCATGATCGTAGGAATTTTACCCAGTTGAAATTGATTGAAATTGATAGCGGATTAATAGGCTTTGCAAATTGTTCAGTTAAAACCCCTTCATCCAATCCATCTCTCTGTGGCCGTTATTGTGAGGGCTTCATTCTACTCGCCGTTGCTGATGTTGTGTGGACTACTACAAGTATACAAGAGTCGAAATAAAGCTGCTGCTGCTGCTGGCGGCCAGATTGGTCGAATGAGCGATGAGTCAGTTATTATCTCGAGCGGAGAACCTTTATTAGCAATGATAGTCTTTCCATCTGTCATCATAAAAATATTGCGTGCGATACTTAAATACGTGCGTACACCACGATAGGCATCGCAGTCCGGTACGGTAGCATTGCGTGAGAAAGACCCCGACGAATGAAATCGCCCCCCGGCTGTAGACTGCAACTTTATTATCTCTATTGGCGAACAAAAGCACAATCAAGTCAACTGGATTGAGTTCAAAATATTTTCCCCCTGAGCTGTACACGAGAGAGCCCTCCCTTGATTGGCGGACCCCCGCGATGTCCACACTCGATGACAGAGTGGAGCAAATTTTTTCCGTCGTTAACTAGGAAAATTCATAACTGATTGTTGGCTCCTTGTGCCAAGCTGCCTTAACCCAAGATTAATCCCCGATCCAATTGTCGAAACTTTACCGAGTGAAGTGTACCGCGTGAAAAAGGTCGAGAAGTAAGGCAGAGGTAACTTCGAAAGCGTGACTTCGACCTGCTGCTTTCCACGATCTCGTAAATTTATCGGATCTTGAAGCTCACTGTAACTACCCTGAACTGCTGCTTTAGTACATGACGTGGATAAATTGAAAATGCACGAAACATCCATCGGGTCGGGCCCCAAAAGCATACCGATGCACTCGATACATCGCGTGATAGAGCACCTCGCTATCTCGAGTGGCAGGCGTTATCTTTCACACTGCGACACGATATCGCTGGAAATTTGAAGAGCCCAAGTGTTTTCTGGATTTCGATGCATCGGCACTCGACTCACACGCTTCTCAAACACCCGACTCTACATCATTTAAGCGTAGGTGGAATCCTCATTATAGAGTATCAAATATCTCGTTGACAAATTCGACCGGTATTTATACGAGGTCAACCCAAGACTGTCCTAGATTCTCGACGAGTGATGCATGTAGTCGAGCCGAAGCGTCACTCGATCGACATCAAAAAACCACAACTCGAATTTTTTTCATTGGCCACGACGACGAGGTCTCATGTACTACAACTATCCATGGCTACACCGATTTATAAAAATAGTCGGGGTCCACGTTGGTAACGATGGAGCCACGCAGCGCCGGAAGACGTCAATTCCTCTCAATTCGGACAGGCCAGGCCGAGCTCGTTAATCATATTTTTGGCGTGCAGCTCGACTATCTGTATCTCTAGTGTTGAGGATCGATCGAGTGTATGGCCGCAGCGAGCCAACGAATGAAATGAACGAGTGCTGCTGCTGCGGACGGGAGAGTGTGCTGAGGCTGAGGGTATATACGAGTGAACGAGCGACTTTTCGAGAGGAGAGCGGAACCGGTTCTCCCGTGGCCGGACCGAGCCACGCCATGAGCCGCGAGCGAGTTTCCAAGTTTCGTAATCTCGGCAGCTCGCCCAGACTCGATATTGCATTCGTATGTATCCGAGATTTTCGAGTATCTGACTCAACTCGCGAGTCCTTGCCCCTTTTATATGTCTGCACTGAATCGAGACCCTCGTGTGTTCGCCGTGCTCACCCTCGAACGATAAGAGCCTTGCCCTGCAAAAAGAGAGTTACGCGCGTACGAGGCAAAGTTTTGAAATTTCATATCGCGAGCATCAGCTGCTCTCTGTAACTCGCAACTCATATGGTAGATTCAGACTGCTCTCAACCACGTACTCACAGATTCAAACTCCAAACAATCGTCTCGTCCAAAGATTTTCAAGACGATGATATTTCTGACTCGGAAGAATATCTCAGCAGTACCTCGAGTTTATGAAAAACATATGGTCCGGTGCTGATGCACAATTTGAAAAATCCAGATCTCTACATGATATAATGCAAACTTTCTTTAGACCACTCTTTACATACTGTGCCTAAAACCGAACTCAAGGATGTTTTCCAGATTCATTCTTGAGTACAGCGTACGCTCCGAAAGTTCTGTCATGAATAATTTTTTTTAGTTTTTGAAAAGACAATTCAAACTATGTACGTACCACCAATTGCCGCTAGAAAAAAATCAAGTTCGTTAGTTAGATGTGTACTGCTATATTGTGTAACTATTTTGGATATTGTGTGAATTCAAGGTCGAAGTATAAACTTCACCATAGAAACAGACAATATTTCAGGTGCTGCAGGAAAATCAAACCCGAGCTTATTTTAGTGTACGAGAAAGGTGGAATTACCAATTTCTTTATTTTCAAAACATTCATCCCCAATGGTAGAATTGACCAGTGTCAAGGGGAAAAAATTATAGTTCATCTAAGGTAAGTGTACCCAACTTGCCCCCATTAAGCCATTTTCTTAATAACTTTGGCCCATCTCCATATTTTCCAACGTACCTTAACTCATTTTAAAGCTTATCTCAAGACCTTTGAAATGAGCTAAGATACGTCCGATTTGGATATAGTGGAGCCGAGCTGTTAGAATTCTCCCAAAAGGTGATTTTTGAGAGTTTACAAAAGTGTGTACCCAACTTGCCCCCATCATTTGAAACAATGTAAATCGGCGATGAAATGCGAAAAATGGCTTTGATCCGTTTTGATCACCGTGCAGCGGCATTTGTAGCTTTTAGTTGGCCCAAAACACTGTTTCCGACCTATTTTGACGTGATAAACACGTTCTGAGTGGCAAAAAAAGCCATACTGCACGCCTTTCCGAGATAACCATATGGGGGCATGTTGGGTACACTCCGATGTCGGCCTTCTTGATTCTCAAACCATCTTCGTGTTTTGTACATAAAATCGCTCCAAATCAGAGTTCTGCAACCCTGAAGAGCGGATTTTGAAGGTCTTGAGACAAGGAATCGAATGCAATAAGGTACGTCAAGATTGGTCGAATAAAAATAAATTGGCACTGGTTTTAGTGAACGCGACATCCTCGGTGATTTCTTAGCCGTGCAAACACGAAAAATGAAAAACTCACTTTATATTTTCTGGAGAGAGCAGAAATGATCCGGGGTCGATGAAAACTACGTATTTTCTCATATTTTAACATAACAAACGTAAAAAAAATTGCGGGAAGGTCAACGAGCGCCCATTCCTGA
Source organism: Eretmocerus hayati (assembly GCA_029851415.1). Taxonomy (NCBI): domain Eukaryota; kingdom Metazoa; phylum Arthropoda; class Insecta; order Hymenoptera; family Aphelinidae; genus Eretmocerus; species Eretmocerus hayati. Next base: position 3,045,085 of record CM056741.1, on the reverse strand, counting down.
GATCGGCATATGGGGGCAAGTTGGGTACAGAGGCAAGTTGGGTACACTTACCTTATATGGTATGGAAGAATCTGTCATGTTGGGAAAATTAGATAAAAGTTCCAGAATTCGACATCTGGTTTCAGAAGAGTTCCTCCAGTAAAACTTGAATTCCAAAAATTTTTCGATCTCAAGGCTCGCTTCGCTTGATTTACATTTGTTGAATTACTTGCACAAATCCACGTTTCTTACCTGCCGCAAAACTTGCGTCTCTTACCTGCAGACTTGCGAAATGAATGCAGATCTAAATGTCCAGCGAATCTCTTTCCTGTTTTCCCAGATTTCAAAAAGCTCGATAAATTGCTCAAGTGTCCGTTTACGTGTATCGGACCTGTCCTCGCTACACTACGTCCAGCTAAAACCTCGGTTAGTCATATCAAGATAGAGCTTCCCGGAAGACGGAAAATGCTGCATCACAGCCACAGATGCAGCAGCAACGTGACGGAAGCTGCGCGAGATATAAATTCGTGGCTGCTCGCCGCCGTCACCGTGGCGCGGGTGGATTAAATCCGCTCTCGGGGAGTAAAAAGCCACGTACAACGACGATAGCGCCACGAAGTCTAATCCCCCTGGAGGCGCGATTTACGGCTACCACGAGCTGACCCACATGTTTTCCCAAGCTGTGGTGTATTGCGTCTACGAGGGGGCCACGGAAATAGCAGTCGGAGCTGCGCAAGTTTTGGTTGCGATGCACTTGCCTTGTAAGTTCTCCGGGCGGGCGTGACCGAGACAATCCTGACTCCTGCGCCAGAGTCTCGCGAGGCTGATGAGCCACCCGGATTATCGGTATTCCGATGATGGCCGGCTGGTCGCGCGTGTGGCCTCCGCTGTGTAAGATATTCACGTGATCTGAGCTGAAGTTGAGGATTGATGGGGACACGTGGAGGCACTCGAGCGAGAGAGCAGCAGGAATGATAAAGAGAGGCACAATGTCACGCCCGCTTGGAGAAGCTTAGGAATGTACATCATCCGCTGGAGCTATACTCTTGCGGCTGCAAGTCTTTTTTGGACGGGTTATACGTGGGCGGCTCCAGAGCAACTTGCGCGCAGGAAATCCGGCTTGATCCTCAAAGACATTACTTGCTCAGATTGAAGAGAAATCCAAAATTAAATTTGGATACAAGGGGGATCTGCGTCTTGTAGAGCATGGATACACAAATTCCTTCCCAGATAGACATTGAATTTTATGATGGTATCACTTCATCGTCCTTGAGTCCTCTTCAAGTCCCGTTCAAGGTTTTGATGTTCATTCCAGCATGATTTAGCGCATGTTATAAGTGAACTGCTGTCATCAGTTCTCAATTACAAAATACCTTTGTATAAAGAAGCCAAACAGTGAAACAAAATCAACGAGAACGGCTTTCGCTCGATTGTTTTCCTGGAAATTCGTAAGTGTGCAGTTCGACAGGGCCGAGCCAACAATGCCCACGTCCCGAGCGATGGAAATGTATTTCAATTGATTGCAATGACTGTACAGAGACCCTCTCAAAATTGCAATCATATTCGTGGAATATTCAAAGCATAAAATTTATCATATTATTCATCGGGCATTACAACCTCACTCAAACACGAATAATAGAAGCAAAGCAGCAATGTCTGTTCAATGGTAGAAAGAGCCTGTAACGAACAAGAATATACACAGAATATACCCTCATTTGCTAATTCCAAGTGATCCACTCAACCACATTCATGTAAAATCAAAAGGCATCTCTTTTGAATTTTATATTGATTATTCCACCGCGTTCCGAGACGCGTTCCCCTTCTGAATTCAAATAAATTGGAGCTTATTATTGCTCGCACAAATTTCCTGTACGGATGAATCAGAGGGCCATCTCAAATTCTGACATGTCCAAAACTTTGCGACGTCTCAATCATTTTTGTTTCTGACAGTCATAATCCACCTTGATCGAAAGAACAGGATCGTTTCAGTACAGGTATGAATGACCAAAAAAGTCAAAGGCCACCAAAAGAACCGTAGCCCTCCAATTACCCGACTCGAAGCAAGCCCTATTCAGAGCAAGGACTTGTAATCAAGGGCGTGTCTCGCACCTTCTAGCGCATACCACTTGCACTCACGTGCCGATGCACTCGCTAATGCTCTCGGCTTCGGCTCATTGAGCCTCTTCATCGAGGCAGTGTATGAAGCTGCTAATCGTCCCACTTACATCGGGAGCATAGGCTGCATTCAGTGTGCAAGGCTTTGCATGAGGTGTATGCCGATATATCGGGACTGCGCCTCAGAAGTCGCTCATATAGGCGACGCTTACAAAGTCGCGCGCGTGCGGTCTGTAAAGTGCGTGCCGGGCCAATTACCATGCGTTAGATGCAGGCATGCGTGCGAATCTTGCTCTGAGCGCGTGCGGCTCAATTGACCGTGTTACATCAAGAGCTTTATGGTATAAACTTTCTGTCGCCAAGTTTTCTGCCCGCTCTGTGCGATCTCTGCAACAGCAGCAGCAGCAGCTGTGCCGTGCATCGTGGAATTTGAGAGCAGCATCAGACGCTTGGGAGTCAAGGGTATGGAAATGATTGAGAGAGCTGGCTGGCTTATTAGGAGCCTCAATATCACCCAATTTCGGCGACCAGGGCACTGCAATCCCCTGATGTCGGGGTACCTATGTATAATGTGCATCACTTATCGCTGCTCTGCTGGACATTTTTGCTTGTTGTGCTCGATGGTCGAAGCACTTGGGGCCCTGCAGGACACCTCGACAAAATTCTGGACCGCTCTGATCAACCTCTTCTTGATTGCTCTTGACTGCTTTGCTCCATCACAATACAGCCAATAAAGCACATGTTCACTTAGGAAGCCATGAGTTTGGCTGACGAACACATTGTAAACCTCTCTTGATTCACTGGTTGGACACCACCCCTGCTGAGATCCGAGCCGAAATCTCACTCGCTATGCATATTTTTGATGTCCCAACACCTCTAACTCGTAACAATCCTATGAAGTAACAATTTTGCACCAGTCAGGGTCACTCCCTTTCAGATTTGAGAACCATGTATTATTCATGAATTACAGACCCTCTCACGTGACACAAAGTAACTCGCCCAACACAAGTATTGTCCGTTAAATTTTGTCAGAGATTTCTCTCTCACGGCATTCTAAATGAAGTAGGCGAGTCAAGTTTCGATTTTGTGGGGTTAATATCTTGATATCTCGGAAATCAGCCCATTTTAGTTAAATTTTTGCAATACTCGAGGGATTCTTATCCAGATTCTACCTGCGACTGTCCTCTATTCTCGTCAAATTCATGGCCAAGTACTATTGACATTTTTTCAGATTAGATTGTTTTGCATCCGAAATAAAAAAATAGTTCAGCGTAACTAGTAACGTATTGTCGTTGGAGGCGGAAAGTGCATGCAATTTATCCGAATCAAGTTCACCAAAATTGCGAAAATTCTGATTACGCCGGACGTCTATCTCAATTCAGCTACATATGTCCCAAATTGAAATTGCTGCGTAGTGCTCATAATGAGGGGACAACCTGAAAACTGGCGAGGCATGCCGTAAATATCAGCTGTGGATGCCGATTGTCGAGAGTCGTTCATTGCAATTGTCGCGTAAAAGCCTCGTACTCGAGCCATCGGGTTTGGCCCTACAGTGCGGTGCAATGGGCAATGCACGTTGTAATTATAACCCAGCCAGCCGAAAGCAGACTTCCAATTTTCATTTGAACTCAACCAGAATGTACGAAAAGCCGTTGGCCATTCCACTCAAAATCTCCAACAAATGTGACTGGCTGACCATTATCGCGATTCCATTTGAGGTTATGCTTGGTTGCCACTCGATCAATTCCAAATGAGCGAGATCAAAAATCATGTGGCTCATTACGACCATTACGCTGAAATCTGCACAGGCCGCGATCACGAAGAATGGGTGGAAAATTCAAAGCCCGAATTCAAAGTGTAACACGCACGAGAGCACCGTTTCAGAAAATTAATCGCGATAAACGGGGTGGACGAGTGCGGGGTGTGGCTGCTTCGTGGGAGGTCGCCAAAAACGACGATCCGCTCTCGATCTATGTCGCGCGCGTGACACGTGTCGAGTAATACGAGCATCACGACGACCTGAGGGAGGAACTGTACAAAGAGGAGGAAGAGGTGGATGGGGGGCTTTCTACACCGAGATGCTCTCGATACCGACGACGACGACGACTACGACGATGATGGCATCAGAGAAGAGGAAGCTGCAAGTACAGCCCCCCTTTTGTCTCGCGACGACGAGCGGAAGCTGATGGCGGGTTGGTGGCGACGATTAACGCGAGCTCGCATCACATCACACTTCGAGTGCCCTCGAGCATCTCGATTTGTTCGGATACAACCACTGTTGTCAAGAAGCGAGCTTGCAGGCAAATTGTTGTAATCGGAGCCACAGCGCGGGCACATAGACTCTGTGCTGCAGCTGCCCCACTCTTGGAGTAAAAGCGTTTTTGCAATGTCTGTGCTGAGCTCGTAGGGAGTTGCCAAATTGAAAATCTGCAATTTCACCAAAATCCTGATGAACCTGGGTCCTCCTCATGATCGATTTCGAAGTCATGATTGATTGGCAGGGAGGTTATCAACCACCAATGTGATATAAAAGAGTGAGTTCATTGCACTATGAAAAAACTAGTGCATTTGAACTGTTTCACTAAATTTTGGGAAGTAGGTAATCTAGTCTCTCCTGCCAGTGCAACTGAACATTCTATGTCTTTAATACAGAAGACCAAAGTCAATTTTTGACTTTTTTATTGGTAGTAAGTGTCATCCGTGCCTCCGTGTAGAGTACACAACCCATATCTACCGAGTTGCTCCAAGTTTTTTACGGCGCTGAAAATTAGCCCCTCGTTAGGCTGAGATAATTTTTCATTCCCGAGACGAGGGCTAACAGGCCTTCGCAAGGGCATACCGAACACAAGCGAAAGCCAGGCGAGCGGTGAGCTTATCGCTCCAGAAGTACGGCAATGTGGTTGCAGGGGTATAGTAGTAGTAGTAGTTGCGGAGCATCCCACAACTCTTCGGGGCAGTTGTTTTTATCAGTTGTGCCAGGCTCTGCCATATACTTTTTCTATGCACTGTGGCGGGTGATGCCACTGCTGCGAGGCCAGATAATATGACGAAGGAGAGGTCGGACGAGTGCGCGGAAACGAGTTCGCGGTGAGTTTTCCGCGGGTCGCGTTTCGGACTCGCTGCTACTGCTGCTGCAGTTATGGGCCCTCGGTCACGTACTTCGCATACGAGTATAGTGAAGCCGAGAGCCACTACAGAGCCACAACTCTCGTGGCCTGTCTTTGAAGTGCTCGAGTGGCGTCTGGCTCCCCGGCAAATCATTTTGATCTATGCTGTGCCAAGCAGTTTGACCTCCCGCGCGAGCTTGAAAAGTTTCCCGTTCGGTATAAAAAGTATGGTGCATGTGTGCGGCTACCAGAAGCAGCGTAATTGGACCCGAGATATGTTTCTATCCTTCTCGTTTCTCTTTTCAAATTTCAAGTTCTCGTACAATGTGCAAGAGATATAAGCAACTTTAGTCTGCAAAATTTGACCACAGATCCGTTTTCGGCGACTCGGCAAACATGATGCACTCTTCGTTAGTTCTTCTTTTCTACTCCAGGGTCACTTGTAATGAACCGACAAATTTTATAGCAAGCTGCATGTCGATATAGTGTCTCTAAGAAGGTCCTGAGTCCTTAGAATATGTCTAGGCATTACGACTTGATGCTCAGAATTTTTGTATGATTAATTCATGGTATCTGCTCGCGATGGGTGTATTCAACCCATATATTTACCGGAGATACGAAAAATTTTGAAAACCAAACGAGCTCCGGCAAAAGAATCCCAAATCAAGAGCCATTTAGAGAAGAATTCCTTAGTATTAATCTTGAGGTTTTCGATCCAATACGATAATTGATAACTTTGACTATGTTCACAAGAAATTCGAAGATATACTCACCTCCTAAAATTGCGACCCAGTGCGATGCCGGTGATCAATCATGCTGTAGGCTCGTATAAATTTTAGCTACCTGCAATCCGGATCCAAATTTTTGACTCTGTGTAATACAAGAGTCGTCGCGCAAGTCCTTGAGGTGATTGCGTTTCGAGGAACGGTACAGATCTTGGTTCGTCCACCATCCTGGGAACGTCCATGCTTGGTCGTATATTCTCCCTATATAAAGGGACGGCTATCTACGTTTTACAGGGGCCACTTCGCTCGTAGATACATGCGTCACGCCTGTACAACAAAATGTTATGGCATCTGAGAGTCGAGAAGCCACTTTTGTTGATTATGTGCATGCTTTTTATGGGCTCACAAAATACCAATGACTTACATCGGTATGCACCTGACACGACAATTCATCATAATTCTCCAGAAAACATGGGAGAATTTGAGTGGTCACCTGACCTGTACCTGTAACTGAATACCACTGACTTTCTCTCGATCGAAGGAATATCAGCTTGTCAAAATTTTCCGATACAAAGTAGAAAATGATTAAGTGACGTAAACATCGAACAGACGGAATGCGTAAAATCATACTAGCCGATCGATTTTCCTTCAAAATGAAATGTGATATCCAGATATATCACATTTCCCGGGCATTTCCAAAGTTTCTGGTTCCATAACAGTTGTGCTCGAGGCATTAGCCTGACATTGAGGCCAAGAGAAAATCGAGGAAAATTGAATCCAGGCATCCGAGTTCACCTCGAGGTTCACATTCACCTAGCAATAAACGTTTCCGCAAGAGAAAAAGTTGCGGAGTCTCGAGCAGTGGGTCCTCCCACTGTACTTTTTACCTTGGCAGAGTATTAGCGGTATATTGCGAGAAAAAAGGAAAAGAAGCGGATGGCCAAGAGACGTAAACAATTGCATAACGATCATTAGCCCCCCCCCCTTCCCCGACAATTCTAAACAAAATTATTGCCGTTGCAGCAGAGGGTGTAAATCGTGTGCAAGTCACAATCAAAAAGAATAATGATTGGGTGACTCTTAGGGCCATCGTAAAAATGTGTCATGCTTTTGTCCTCAAATAGACCCCTCACCGTAGGACCTCCGTCTACCTGTGCCGCAATTACTTTGTTCAAACTTCGAGGTAACAGCGCCTTTTTATGAGGGACCCTAATTCTGAAACTCCGTAATCTTCAAGGGGACCTTTCCGCAAACATGATTCTGCCATTGCGGTGGCTAAATTTTTTGCCAACAACGGCAATATAATAATTCAAATTTTTCGCTCCTTACTTTTGTGAGCCAGACCCAAGACCTGACCCAACGACAATTTTATGATTGAATACAGCTTGCGGTGGCTCTGGGTCAGTTTCGAAAGTGCATTTTCTGTTTTTTCTCCCACGGAAGTATCGAATGTCTGATATCAGGTAGATAAGATTAAAACAGACAACGGAGAAACGTACCACCGTGGGTGGGTCCAACGAGGACGAATTGATGTCGTCCATTACAGGTATGTGAGATGCCACGAGAACGTGAGTATTTATCCAGGAGTTGGTCCAAACTCAAGTTTATGAATTGTTATGGATAATTTTTTTCCAATAAAATAGTGCCCTGTCACAGCTCAATCGGGCATGTTTAATTCATGAGGCCCGCCACCACCGTCCGAGGAACCGAGAGGCACCTCATACCAGCAAGGCAAAGAAGCCCGCATACAAAGAAACAACAGGCAGCCATCCGCTGGTCGGACTTTACGACCAAAATTAAAATCAAATTCATGAATATAAATGGCTTGTCGCGAATGATGTATCTGCGCTTTCCATCTTCCGCTCGAACCCGATATCAAACGCGCCCCGCTCGCTCGCACACTCGGGGAATCCAGAATCCCGAAAGATTCCGGAGATCCCTGACACCGCAGCTGCCTCACTGTCCAGGTGAGGGTCAACCTACGAGAGTCACCCGAGACCCCGGCTATACCTGTGAGCCCGATTAGAATCATCAGCACGAGCCGATCTGGTTGCAATGAAGCTATTCGGGGAGAACATTAGCGCCCGCGGACCGATAAATTGAGGAATCGTCGGTATTTTTTCGTGCTTAGGTTCACCAGGGCGGGTAAGGCAGAAGTCGAAAAAAGTATCGCCAATGGCCTCGTAAACTTGATTCGCGCGAGTTTAGAGCGTCACGCCCGACAAATCGTTCCACCTGCCTCTTCTCGTCGTCCGATAGTTATTAGATCAACGCCTGCTTCGTTGAGCATTGGCCCTCACACCCCGTGACCCGCTCTGAATTTTCCATCGACCCCGGCACGTTTTTCATTTCTTTTTTTAGGCTCTTCTGTTGTGTGGAGCGGCTTTCACGAGACACGTACGAGTATAGTGGCGCTCCGGTGGCGGCGAGTCAGTTTGCAGGAAATTTGCGATATTGTTGCGAGAGCCGTGTTGGCATGAGTACCGACACAGCCGCATTGCAGAGATATAATGTAACGAGAATGAAACATGCTCACCTGCAGCGGGGGTATGGGGCAAAATTTGCGATTGCCGGATAAATAATCGTCACGAGCGATGCATATTTTCGCTTTATCGCGCTTGTCCATCATTCCCGTGCTGCATGTTCATCGCTTTACCAGAGAGTCACGCCGCATTCGTGCAAGGCACGGCGATGTGGCATTCTCGAAATATTTATTACCGATATGGGGTTTTTTGTAAATTTTACATGGAGTTCATGTTGATGTTCATCTCATTTTTCGCTCGAATTGTCCATCGGTCGCGGGAATCCATAGTTTTCTCAAGAGTCATGGATCGTTTCGTTGACAATTTTTCAAAATGTCTCGTATTCCTAATAAGAGCGCATAGGCATGAAAAAATACTTGAAAAAGAATTCTTCGGAGACTTGTTCATCTAGAGTTTTTCTTTCCAAGAAAAGATTCTGTCTATTTTGAAGTGATTGGGATTGAGTTATAGACATCGAATTTTGGACGAGACTCAGTTCTAGATGTATTCTCCTGAATGAAATCAGGCTAATTGAAAGTGAGTATACATCCTGTCAAACGAGGATTTGTGTTTTTTGCTCTTTGCCCTCGGATCGACTCCTTCGATACACATTTTCTCACACACGATGGAAATAAAATAAGGAAACAGAAAGCGTGACTACATCGAGCGGTCTATCTCCAGCAGAACAAACTCTTATCTCGCACGTATATACGCGGCTCTGTATCTTTCGAAGCACGACGACGACGACGACGACGACGACGACGACGAAGAAGAAGACGACGCTCCTCTCTCGCGAATTGGATTCGAGAAAGTCGAGAGGGCGAATTTCGGAGATACGCTTCGCATAGCAGCAGCAGCAGCTCCTCGTGATGCACATCCTGTTGGCTGCACCGATGCACAATAATACTGCGCAACGTGTACGAGGCTCTTGTAGCTTTTGTACACCATATACTACAAGTATATATGATGCGATACGATACGATACGAGCGCCGAGAGCTGGAGAGCGAGGAAAAAATCGCCGACGGAGGATTAATCGGATCGGAGCTTGGTTAATCCCATTTTCGCTATCGCTCAGAGGGAGAGAGAAAGCTCTTATCCGGAGTCCGATAATGCAGCTTTGCGGGCTTATATACTTGAATATATACATGTATACAGTCTTATACGAGTTGCACGCGGCTTTCGCCAAAAAACGCGAGTTTCGTGTCGGCTCTTATCGTTGCGTACCTTGTGTAGCCCGTAGCTTTTTTATCACAGCCCGGAGCGTTGATTTTTGCCCGGTCGCGATAATGCGCCAGACATACATTCACCTTACATCAGCACGAGTTCAGGCATTTATATTTTCGTGCATGAGTATCCGCGGGTGAGCGAGGCCGTTAGGCAGGCTCGATCTTTGATTTTCGTTTTCTGACCCGCGCGCGATCGAGCGACTCTTCACGCCACATAAAATGGGATGGACAGGGATATTATCTTGCAAGCCTGAATGTGTCGCGAGCCCATTCGCAGCTTGTTTACACCATGCATGCAGTGATCATCTTGCATCTTGGATATCGGGTTTCTGCTATGTGCCACCGCAGTCTGACAGCACGTGCTTGCATAGCAGGATGACAATCCGATGGCTCTTTCATCGACCATCTTACGACCGCTGAACTTCAGTCGCAACTTATAAAAAATATCAGATTCATCTGACCAACAGTGACATAAAAAAATCATTCAATTGAGTGCTAGTATTCCGAAATGTAATATCACCTGGGGACGAAATTTGGAATTGATGAAAATTCCTCCGAGTACTTACAAGGAATCATTAAAATGAAACTTATGAAACAAATGAAACAAATGCGTAGAGTATCAAAGACGCAGTCGATAGTTCAATACAGCTCTACTCAACTAAACTGATCAGTGCCGCTAAGGCCGTGCTACGACGATGTACTTCAACAAAAACGTTGTGACGGGGCGTACTGTTGGAATTTTCCTGTCCTTGACGACTTGGACTGATTGAGGACTCAAAATTCTTTTTGAATCTCGAGCCAAATGGTTGATTTGATATTACTGATGGATGGACATTCGGCGACAAAAGTTCATCAATACGCACTTTAACAGTACTTCTGAAGTACTTCAGCGGGATGCGACAAGTACTTCCGCGGGACTTCAGCGGTATTATTTCAGGTTTTCATGGTGAACTCCACAACCACATCAAACGATAATCCTTCCCTGATGAACAAGAAAGGAAATTGTGTAGATGAAAACCAAGTATTACACTTTGGTATCAGTTTTTCCCCAGGACTTCAACAGTATCCTTGCAAAGCTTGTGGAGTAGCCCACTAACAATCTTATTACGAGTATTCTTATAATCTGTTCAATGATAATCAGAATATGAAAACATGAGAGTACCTGAAAAGTACATTTGCAGTACTTTGGCTGGATCTAAACGGGATTTACGCGGTACTCCAGCAGTACTTCCCGGGAGCTTTCAGATTGATACTGTAGATCCTCCAGCCTGTACTCCCAACGTACCCCTGGAATATGGACTCTGATAGGACCTGTAATTTTTACATACTCTAGCCAAAAGATTGGTTATATGATTCTTCGACATTTCTTCAGCGTGTTTTGGAGAAGATGAGAGTCTTTCGACTTGATTTGCTCACTGCTCTGACGGCCGCTACAAATACCATCCTCTACAAAAATGGTCCTCGTTATCCAAGCGATTTCCGATGATGGTGGGTCAGAATTCGTACGAGATGAGTTGTTTGCCATAATGATTTGGTCTCCTCCAGCTTGTCGAAACTCTGCAGTTGTTTTTTTCTTGTTTCCAGAGAGCCCGTCCAAGTGTCGAGATTACCAGATGAGGCCACGATTACATGAAAATCTGTCAGTATAATGAGACTTGGACAGAGATTCTTGGGGTCCAACTTTGGCACACCCGAGGCAAGAGGATTTGCGTCTTGAAAAGTGGAAGAATAGGACGAGGAGGAGATTCAGTTAAGAGGCCCACGGAATCTCATCTCATCTCGAAATGCTTGTTCGGAGTCGTTTGTAGCCACATATATCTTGGCTTTCGACAACGCAGAATGCGCCCGCGCGGCAAAATTAATTACGGTGATAACGAAAAATCGGCCCTGTTTATCTCGCGGCGCTGTCTTTTCTCTTCCCTTGGCTTCGTTGAAAAGGGCCGAGCAAGTTGGCGAGGAGCAGATAAGAGGAACACGAAAATCTCCGGCCGACGAGACTGAGAGAAAGAGGAGCCGAAAAAAGTTGCGATATCGTGGAGCTCCACCGTTGTATTATAGTCCGCCGCCGCAGCTTCGTCGTGATGGCGAGCTGCTCGTCGTGGTCGTTGGGCTGCCGATTGATGGCGATTGAAATCATTTCTACGGGGCGAAAGGGGAAAGTAGTGGTGAGAGCGAAAAGTGCCGAGTCACGCGATATTCCGCTCCATTTGGGTGGAACAGATGCAGAGTGAATGCAGCCACGACGTTCAACTTTTTTCGCAAACTCAATTTAATTTTGATAGGAACTGCCTTAAACGACTTTGCTCCGAAATTTTTACTGCGATTGTTTTCAAGCCCTAACAGCCTCTATTGGAAAATATTGGTTGAAATTGTGATCGATTCTTGGGATGTGGAGGAGAGAAAAATTTCCAACCTCAAAACTCTAAAACTAGTCCAGTTCTAGAGTCTGAAGGAAATGGATCATGTTTCGACTATTGGAAATCGTTTACTCTTGAATTTCATTTTTCCTATGACCTCTTCTGGAACGATTATTCTCTCCTCGAGGTTATTTTTATCCTATTCAACTATTTTCATTCCCTCCTATTTCTTCCAATATAAACTTATGATGAGCAAGTTTTCCCGTGTTGGTCAGTAAAATGAAATAAAAATGAAATAGAATAGACAGAGTAAGGTTTTAGATGCCGTATAGGGTCGCGATTAGAATGAATTCTGGAATCGGTGTAATCGCATAGATCTTCTGAGTTCGTTGGAAAAATGACCCATTAATACGTCATCATCGGGTGACATTATTTTAGAGGAGGCAAAGTAGAGATCCCCCAGAGCGCAAAAAACTGTGTTGATTACGTCTTTGAGAGGAATTTCAAAGGTCTTGAAAGTCGGGTCTCAGCATAGAGAAGGAAAAGGACGATAGTGCGTTGGGAGGAGTGTAATTTCCCCTAGGAAAAAAGGATGCACGAATGTAAATCGTTGAAAAGGAAGGTTAAATCACTCTCTCGCTCGCACAAACGGGGCACTGCTCCTCTCTTACTCTTCCTCGTGCTTGCCCCAACGGCGATTCGCGCGGGCTCGAGCAACTTTGCAGTGTGCTTTGAGGCAAGATAGTGGGGTGGGAGGGCTCGGAAAGCTCTTACTCGCCACGAAGCGTAAAATGAGAAAGTTAAGCGAGTCGCGGGCCGTGCAGCAAAGCAATTTCGGACCTTAGTCGCAGAAATGTGGAGGTGAGCTCGGCTCCGGGCGACCCCCGGCCACGACGATGACACGGGCCAAGAAAAAATACGAGAGAGAGAAACGGTTACGGCCAAGACACGAGAAGCAATCTACGCAACTATGGCCATTGTCCCCGAAAATCCGACTGGGCTCCGAGAGACTCGCAGTCTATTGTCGCCTCCTTGCACAATACGTGTGTCAAGTGGATTGGCGAAAATACACTTCATGTATCGTATCATCGTGTTGGCGTGAATTACAGAGTCGACTAAGCACTTGGCTGAGTAAGATCCCCGGTCCATCTGTGTAGGCCTGCGGTAACGAGAGGAAACGGGAGCTGCTATCTGTGCTGACAGAGAAACTCGGCTTCATTGGGTAGACCAACCATGAGACCAACAGGGGCCTGCTGAGCCGTGATAGAGCCACGAGGCAAATGACGAATCGAGCGCAAGATGAGGAAGTGCTCAATTTAGGCAATTACGCGCTCCCCCTTCTCCGAATCTCTCTGGAATTGTAGATCGGACTGGTCCACCACAGCCACCCCGATGTACTGGCGTCACGAAGCCATTGGATGCATGCCTCTACAGATGCAACTACAACTGAAGCTTGGCTCACCAGTTGAAAGCTTTTTGAGAAAAGCTTGGTCCACACTTGACTTAGCTCTTTTTTGCGTTTCCAAAAGCTTTATTTAGACGAGAAACTGATGCATTGATCGTGTTATGTATACCGAATCGGAAAACTTTTCGTCACACTGGGAGCGTTCTTTGTGGCTGCTTTCAATTTTCGATCTTCCTTTGTCCCTCTTTCGAAAATCATTAAGAATTTTGTGAGTAATTGAGATTCGAAGAAATTCTTGCTGTGGTCATGATTCTTATCCAATTGAGCCACATGCACGAAAATCTCGACGAAATTTCTAAAGTAAATTGCAAAAATTTTGATTTGAGATGTTCAGTTCACTGATAATGATGCAGATCATACAATACTGGAATCGCTTCTGCTGAAACACTTGCAAATATTTTAAAAATTACAAGTACGCAACAATTAGTGAAACAAACTTTGAGTGAGCTTTCAGATTCGCAGTAAAAATGTAGTCACTTCTATGAATTATTCAAATTTGTCATTTGGCCAGCCTTTTATTCCTGGCAGTTTTGCGGTTTCAATATGAAAAAGTCAATTTTCCACAACAGAAGTTGTTTCTCGAGTTGTTTTCTTGTGAAAATAAGCGTAATCTAGTGTCACATGAGTGAGTACCTCCAAGATTCAATAGGACTAGATGTTAACAAGTTGACCACACACCTCCAATAATAACATTGACCATACATGGAGCCAGTCAGATCCCATGTAGAAAAGTGTGGCTCATTTTCCAATGGGCGGATGCATAGTAGCACATCCAAATTGATGGCCGATGGCGCCACAGACATAATTTCAAACATTTGGAAAGCGAGTTTGCATTTTGAGAATGCCCTTCACATGATGCCTATCGTGGTCAACGGGTCAACTTTTCGAATAACTATAAAATAAATTCTGCCAAGCTCAATACCACTGTGCTGCATGGTACTTTGCGGTCGATAACCTAGCATCAAAACACATGTGATCTAATTTCTAGAGTTTGAAGTTTCTGGCAAGAACTGCAATTGCTCATTTGGTGTAGACGTTCTCAGCTTCTAGTGTTGGAAGATCATCATTAAAAAAAGGTTAGAGAACTCATTTGACAGGGCACCCATTTCCCTCTTTCAGTCTTGGAAAACTTAGCAAATCACCAAGACGCTTATTTCGAAACGAAAATGAAGTTGGCCGACCTCGAGGCCGACAGATAAACTATCCACACTGGTTTCTGGAAAATGATCTCATCACGGACAGCGTTAGACTCGTACGAATGCATCTGGCAACATATAACGAGCTAAGGGGTTGAAAGACAGCTCTCGTCGGTTCATCATTATCGTCATCAAAGCGTCATAAGCTGCGCGCAATTGACTGAAGAGTACGACAGCGATGAACCCTCTACTAACCACCTAAATGGATTCGAAGTGATGGCGCTATGTCGATCGATTCCACGATGCTCACTTGCCGTTGGTGAGTATATTTCCACTCATAATCGCACCGCACGCGTTGGATCTCACGACCAACAGCCAATAAGTGCATCACTCAAAGAGTAGCATCAGCTCTCATCGTCGTCGGATGGATAACAAACCGCCTAACGATACGCCGGTGGCAGATCGCGCACTTACACACTCGCGGGCGTAATTACGATTACCGAGTGCTCCCTGCCATCGTCATACGACGATTGCGAGCGTCTTTTCGTGTACTCACCCGATTCCGCGTAAAGTACAGCGCGCTGGCAAGCCACTTCAAAATTACTGCTGCGGGACACATTTATACAGATCTACACAGCGTTTTCTTCCACTTTTTGCGCCAAAAGTGATGCTGCGGCCATCGATTCGCGCACCTCTCGATCGCTTAGTTCTGCTCCAGGGAAGCGCCACACCCACTTATTTTACGAGCAGTAGTCTCTCGACGTGCTCCAGTGAGCCCGAGTTTTGCTTATTATGCATCCGTAATTGGGCACTTCTCTATTATACCTACCCGCACTACAATTCAGAAGGTAAGAACGAAAGCGAGCAATTATGCATAGCGGATCGATACGGAAAAGTGCACTCCAGCGATTGATTTTTCATTGCACTTGAATGTTGCTTCCAGCATCTCATCGATCTAGTTTTTGTGCTTTCCTCAACCATCGATTTGCACTACATGTGCAACGAAATCGTCCCTCGCATACCGCATCATATACACTCGCATTGACGCTTGCAATTACGACAAGGAATGCAAGACAGCCAAGCGTCAAGTACACTAGCGAGCCTTGAAAAAAGTGCTTATCTAGAGAATCGGGGGCGTTGCTCCAACATCTCGTGCAGCATTGATAACTAGAACGTTCACGCCTGCTTGCAGTTTTGGCGGAAAGACGGTTCGCCCCGATAAGAATAAGTCGCCTCGTTTTCGCGCGCGCCATCGACATCGTTGTAATATGGGCCTCATTGAACGCCTTGCGCGTCGACAAAAAAATTACGAGAGATAAGGCCAGGCTCTGCGTGTAAAACATTGAGCTTAATCATAACTTCCGGGGGAGGGTAAGAGTGTACTCGTCGTTGCGCAGGCTCAACCGACTGTTGCAAATTCACTTTTTTTTCTGCGCATCGTGACGTCGCGCAAAACTGCCACGAACTGACGTACTTGCACTTATAGTATATACTTTGTTCAGGTAAAATTGAAGGGCAGAACAAAAGCAGGAAATTTTACGAGCCGTCCGCTTACCGCGCTCGAGTGAATATTTTTACTAAGAACCCGAGTTATTTTTCGACTTGGAGTCAACCGCCGCTTTCTCTCAGTTTTGGCCAATATCCATGTGGAAAGAAAAAATCCAAAATGCAATTACCGCAAATGTAATCGGTTATGCATATTGATCGGGGCAGCTGACGTATATTGAGAAACTGGATTAATCGACGGGTCTGAGAAATTGACCGATTCGAGACATCGATACGCTGGTCGTTATGATACCGGGTATTTACATAACTCGGACGTTAATTAGTCTCGAAACCGAGGCCACTCCTCTCACGCTCTGCTCGAATTGGATCATAATTCAGGAGGATGGAGGGTTCGACCGTTCACAAGATCGACGATCCATCGCATCAAAAATGCTGCTTCACACTTTTGGTCGAACTTCTGATGGTGCATCGGTAGCGATCGAATCACCGGAGGCGATTCTCGAAATAATCGCGGGCGACCACATTACGCATAATACGTATAGGCCCAGGGCAAGGCCGTCGCAGCTTGTAATTTCGATAAAAAGCCCCTCGGTACATCACAGGGGCTGCACATAATTTATGTACAGCGGTGGCGCGCGAATTGAAATGAAAAAAAAAATGGGCAAAGAAGAGGAGCGAGGCCGGAGATGCAGGGCATTGCGCGTAATCGGAGCGTCATTAGACTGTTTTATACTATGGACGCTGCGGAGTGGATAAAAATTCATAGCGCGCTTTACGAGGGCCCCGCGCACCCCATAACGACATCCGCCGCGCGGCCCGTAAGTATTATAACACTACTCCCTGGCTTTCCCGAATCGCGAGACTTTGCACACCAGAACGAGTAAGTGATGCGAAAGGAGGAGGCTGGAACGCCATTCTATGCCGGAGCTAAATTGCCAGTAACACAGTGGCTCGAGCGCTGCACTGCTCTTCTTGAGATGAGCAGAGGCCTAATCAGCCACTCATAACCTATACCCGGCGCAGCATCCAACAACGTCATTATGAATATACTACCCCTCATCAGGCGCAGTTTATCGCGAGAGACCAAAGCACCAAAGCAAGTGCGCGTTTTCGCTTTCGAGGAACATCATCTATTTTCATAAGTAATGGATGATCGGATGTCACAAAAAATAGCCAGGGATGAGTCGTATCGGGCATCGCGACCAACCACGTGGTGAGCTTCGTTAATTCGTTCGACACCCGACATCGGCCGCACCACCATCACAGGGCAGCGAGCATAAATTTCCGCGAGATTGACGTGCTCCGCTCGACTTTGACGCTACATTCGCCTGATGAATTTACGGCTCGTTCTCTATAGTCCAACGCGAAACGAATCGGTCTAGCAGGCCGATACGCTGGTCGACCCGCGTTGCCACACTGATGCTGCTGCTGCTGCGTACGCATCAGAAATTCAAGATTCTATCCGTCTTCGCGCATCACCCCAAGATTTTGATTGACGCTCCCGGAATTCTCCTTTCCACCTATCGAATTTTAATTCGATATTTTGGATCGTGCAATATTACGTGTTCACGAATGTGGCACCTTGAGACACCTCGTCAGATATAAGGTTTGAAAATCGAAACCGACCGCAAGGTGATTTCAAGATATAACCTGTACCCCACAACAAAGATCAAATTTAATGCAAATTTTAAATATCAAAATACGAGGTCAATCAGGTGTTGATCATTTCCGAGCGTTGATCTCGTGATTCACATGTGGACGGATCCTCTCAGACTTTTGAAAATAAATGAATCAAAAAATCTCTCGTCGATGCTGAGGTGAGCCTGGCAATAATTTCTTGAGCTCACAAAATGCTATAAACGCCGCCAAATTCATTCCTACAAACAGCAGATTGGGCTAACAATTTTTCTCCCCAAAAATCAAACTTTCGACCATAGTAGTGAGTTCGCAGACCACTTGTGAGAAATCTTCGATATTCCGATGACGCCAGATAGTATTTGATTTTCCATTGCTCTTCTACTTCCACAACTCTCATAACCGAACATCAACACCAATTTCCCCAAACGGGACTGGTCCGATGAATTTTTTTTTTGATCAAGAGAAATGAATACGGTTCCGGGTCATTACTGACGTGTGCCTGCTTCGAGAGCTTGATATTCGACAGCTCTTATCGCTCCTGTCAATCTTGTCCATGAATTGATTTGCGAGGTCGGGACATGAAGTTACATAAGTGCTAATAAAAGTATCTGTGAACCGGGAGCAGAAATTCCCTCACGCTTTGGGGCATATCGGTTGAATGAGACATTTCTCATTTGTAAAATGTGGCCCAAGAAATGTGGCTTGGTGGAAATGAGAAAAGAAAATTGACTGAATTGAACATTTATATTCGTCCCTACGCCCTTTGAGACCTTCTGCAAAATTATTAAGGCGTGGAAACCAGCAAGATTTTCGTAAATCCATCAGTGCAGTTGAGGCAAAACAATTTTAAAAAATGATAACTATAGTCTCACGAGGCTCGTTCAGTAAAACAAGCAAGTAAGCGTTTGGAAGCTCAAAACTAAGGAGGCACTCGAGATCGCTTGTTGATGGAGACGATCTCCATCATTTTCGGAAAACTCAGAAGCGTCCGAGTGACATCAATTCTCCTCAGAGCGGAATCGGATGATAGAGTAACTTCAAACCTCATTGGTTATTTTGTTATTTGGTTTAAGGCGTGATAGTCGGAGTTGAATGGGTGTAAGCGTACAGAAGGTGTTGGGCGTTGTTTTCAGACAGGAGGGAGATTAGAGCCAAGGGATGTAGTAGATTGCGCATCATCAGAGAACCCGGGCGCGTAAATTGCCGGGGCTGCGCGTGAGACTTTTTGCACTGCTCCGCATCAACTGTGTGGCGGCAATTTCGAGGGGGCAGCGGCGAGATGTGGACGGGAGTGATGTCTGATGGGTCCGCGGTGCGTCTCGGGGCCCGGGCGCTGGCATTTTTAATTACGAGCTGTCCGTCAATCGGGCACGAATCGAAAATCGAGAGCTGATTTATGGCCCAGGGGCCCGATTCATCGATCACCCGCCGCAGCAGACCGTATACAGAGTGTCTTGCTATAGGGCCCCTCGCTGCGCGTAAGTACGTCTTGTCAACTGTCCGGCGATATCCAAGGATATCCGTGCGTATACGATTCTGCCCATCCAAGGACACACGGCCGAATCGAGCGTGATATTTTGATCGAGTGATTTCCCAGCCAGGACATCACTCTGTCCGATGATGATGGTGATGATGACGATGGCGCGGGTTGGTCATTGCGCAACCGCATCAGTGAAACCATACGCAAACACTAATTGATACGTGGATGATCCAATTTCGTGGGCCTGTGGTTCATTCCGAGGCTAACCTTGGCTGCTGCTTGTTTTTCATATTTTTAATTGAAAGTTTCCCCAAGCTCGGCGCAGCTATACATTACGTATTCATTATTTCATATGAATAACGAGTCCGCGCGGAAGCGTTCTTGCCTTCTCGTCCTCTGCGGCTATATGCTTATCTGATTTAGAATACGGCCGTTCATTCATATTTATGCGTGGAATCAGAAATTTGATTATAGATGAAGCTGCGGCGCGCTGAGAATTGGGTTACGGCTGTGCTCTGCGATGAGAAAATCGCCCGTACCGCGGACTAATGAATTAGATTCGACGCGAGATGAGAGAGGAGAAGGGAAAACTCAACCGCTATGATTCACGTGTCCTGTTCAGATAGTAATCCCATACACATATCTATTCAAGAGATTCGATCCAAACATTTCATTTTTAGATTCTCGTAATTCATTTGATTACCGAATTACCATGATTTTTATTAAAAAATTTTGCGATGTCGTGAAGTATTCAATTCACATCCTGTTTAAAGGCCTTTGACTGATGAAATTCATCCAACTATATTCACAATTTATCCTGAAAGGACATCTGGATAGAAATATTCCTTTGTAAGTTGATTAACCGAGTAATATTCTTTCCAACTGAGGAGCAAATTTACTTGGTATCCGCCAATTTTCAAAGTCAGAGGTGCGCCTACACCCACTTACACCATCGATAAACGGCTGGTAATCTATTCGATTATCCAAAAATTCTATAGATTTACCAAGCAAATTTTCTAATACATTCGTTTAGAAATGCCCCCACCAGTGTCAGGTTATATGCATCGCACAGCTTGGATCGCCACCTCCGCCAACCACGCCGCCACCTAATTCCCATGGGGCGCCGGCAAGCCAATTTTCGAACAATTTTGTGTTTAGCACGAGCTCTCCGACCGACAAAGAGAGCAGCACAATGCGCCAATTACTGCCCGCAGAACATCAGGGTGGTGAGGGCGAAGAGTCACGGAGAAAAAATATTTCGCCGTTTCATGCGGCTGCGATGACGGTCCTGCAACGGATATACAAGAACAATACTCACCTTGCCATCAAAGACCCTGCAATTTTGCCTTGGCATATGCAGAGTGTGAGTTGCACATGAGGTGAGTTTTTTTGCAACTGAGTACACCAGGATGTGAAGAAAATGATGACCAGGATCCTCCGCAGTGCCTCGCCGATATGGACAAGCATGGCAAATTCACCCAATAGTTCACTTTTACTGAGGAACTAAATTTTCACAAAACTGCATGCTTTTTAGGCTCCTTTACATGGACCTTTACAGTTGTTTGTCAAAAAAGTAGTGTCTCATGACACTCTGCACATAGATTGGTACTTCTGTATCTGCACCCAATCGCATGGCATGTTCTATAGCGCGAGCATCTAAAACGTGTGCACGAAACTGCTATTCATAGTTCAAAGTGCTATAGAAACATTTCTAAGATCCTCTACTAACTTTCAAAACTGATGATTGTTGTCAGATCAAACGAAATCACTTCAACATCAAAGAACAGAGAAAAAACCTCAAATATATATGATATAGGATCTATGGCTTCTATTTTTCATCAGATAGCCATCTACAATGAGTGTTTCCTGCAGGACCCATCACTGCTGGCCCAAGTGTACCAAAAAATATGATGCTGGAATTCTTGCCTATGGAACAATAAGCTCAGAATGAGGATGTGAATGTTGAAAGATGTTCAGCAAGAGACAAACCAAGGTAACATCACATTCCTCCTTCCCTCGGGATGAGTCTTGCGTTGCCTATCCGATACGCGGTGGCAACACTTGTCGAATGGTGTCAAGGGCCCGCGCGTGAAATTCCAGAGTCCGCGAGCCAACTGGCTGCAGGTAATTGCAAACGCAAACGTGCACATGAGAAGTTCACAAATGCTCATCTCTCCAGGTGATGTTCCTCGTGTCTGAAACAGAGGAGTCCGCCTGCATGGGCAAAGACGCTGAGTGTCAGCATCTTAGCGAAGCAATTTCTCTTGAAATTTATACTCGCACCGCGGAGCGAATTGTAATTGTGGGGAAATTGAGGCATCTCCCCGCGTATAGCAAGTACAGGGAGATTAGGGTAATTGAGTCCACGAGTCATCGTCCACCCACGCCAATGAGCAAATTTGTATTCCATATAGCGAGCTTCGGCTCTCTCGTCGCTATACTCCATACAGAGCAATATACGTGTAACAGGAGAGAGCTCATCGAAGAAGCCCAACGACGACGACGTGGCTCAAGGTATATCGAGACATGGGCAAACTGTTAAATAATGCAGTCCGAAACTGCCCGGGACACTGTCTCGTTTCCTCGTTTTGGTCCTCGAATATTTATGATCTCAGTCGTTTCGAAGGATTTGAGGGAGGATTTATCGTCAACTTGGGGCTATTACGAGCTCAATTCGAGGTATTATGATACAGGAAGAACAGAGCAAACTTATATACTTTATCAAATGAGTTCTTGGATATCGTGAATTGCTCGTTTGACCTCGTCGTTAGCCGTATTGTTGAGGATATTCAGAGTTCAACAGTTGCGCTGGAAAACCTGGAGGAAAATTCTAATAAAATTCCTTGAATGTAAAATTAATTTTATCCAGACCTTTCTGCGTGAACATGGTACTCGCACGTTCACATAGAAATACGTCAATTGGACGCGAATGATGGTTCAATTCAGAATCGTAGATTATTTCCTCAACCGAAGGCAGTGTCATCGTGTATTATACATCAAAAAACCATATTACATGAATGATCTATCGTGTCGAGCCTTCAGCCCACTTCCACGTCGTTACACACAATAGTTCACAAGCTAAGCATCTCGATATCGATCGATTTACTTTGAATTGGGGCCACTGCACCATGCAGTCTAACACTGGCCAACGAGACATTAATGAGCATCAACAAGCTGGTTCTCGACACCCATCAAAAGTAGGTACACAGTACGGGCGCATTCCCCGATCCGATCGAGCGTGGCCATCCAATATTTTGGTGCATTCAAGTGTGCTACTCGAGTAGCCAGGCCACCCTGAGCATCCACGACTTTCACCCCAATACCAGTCCTTGAGTCGAATACAGTTCAGTCCTCCTGGCTCCACGAGATGTATCGTTCTCGGGCACAAAAAGTAACAACATCAGGGCAGATGCCGTGGCCCCAAAAGTCTGGTAATCGGGCGCCATGGCATATTTGGCCGAGATCGGGTAGCTCTCGGTGCATCTGGTGCTGCATCGGCGATGACTTGAAATTCAAGCGGTGCTGCTCCAAAAATATGCAGCTCGCGCAAAAAGCTGAGCTCGGCTCGTCTGCGGATGGTTATAGTGTACAAAGACAGACAGGAGCTGCTACGCGACGCTCAATCAAAATCAATCAGACGCGAGAAAAAGTGGAAGCCGGACTCTGATGGCCCGTCTCGAATTCATCCAAGAGGGAAATGACCAATTAACAGAGCACACGTGCCCTCAGTGGCCTGAAGAGCCTGAATCAACTCGAGACGCCGGGAGCGATTCATTGTTGGCGCGTGCAAATATCGTCGACGATGCGACGAGCTGTTGGTCGACGGTAATGTCCAAATTGGGCTCAGCGACGCCTCGTTCGATAGGGTCGTTAATCCTGAATTCCGGTTCTACTTGATTCATTCTGATTTTACACTGGTAATGAGTACAAATACTTTGAGTGCAATTTTGGAAAGGACAGGTTGAGTTCCCAAAGACGTCAATCTGTCTTCAAATGAAAGTATTGGGGCCAAAGGGGAGATATGAATATTGTACAGAGATCGGGGTGGCTTCTAAAATTTTAATATACTGTAAAAGCCTGGATTTCATCTGTCAATGGTAGGCTGAAAATAGGAACAAGCAAAAGAGGCAGGGTTTCGCATCAGGAAAGTTGCGATCGGGGGATCTGCAACTCAGACAATTTTTCCAGGTCAGTCGAAGAGATAGTTATTAAACAAGTCTGAATTCACTCGGCGAACCAATTCCAACCTCATTTTGCCGGAAAAAAAACTTCTACATATGTGAGCATTCTATTCGTGAATATCGTCCTCATCGTACCAGCTAAAAGTGACAGAAAGTATAAGCGAATCTGATGGTGATTCCCAGCTGCAGCGATTCAGATCACGTATCGAGTTGAGGTGAGTGGAGCTAAATCTACACATCGGCCAGAGTAAATCCATCCAAATGGGATGGTAAATAATTCACAAACAGCAGCATCACCACCGTAATGTCAAAAAAAAGTGCCCGGATTCGAACGCTGGCAGTGTCTGACCAGAGTAATAATATAGCTGCAGCCAGAGTAGCTAGAGCTGCAGTAGCATAGACAAATAGCCCCCGTAAAAGCTTCTCGCTTATCCCGCGTTTTCCAACCTCTAATAGCAACTCGACCCTGAAGCTACAGCAGAGCAAAATCGTAAAACTGCATGAGGTACTCGGGCAGAAGTGGAGAAGCATGAATTTGTCCGGTTTGGGCGATAATTTCGGTTTAGTATCGAACTCAAGCTGTACCCATTTGCACCGATGAAGAAATCTATTTTCGAAAACGGCAAATGGAGCAAGAATAAGTGATCCGGTTGAATTCGATCTCCAGTATGGGATAGCCGGACTATCCGAGGAATCGAGCTCGCGTAGAATAATTTAGCGAGTATCGCGTGCACTCTGACCAATCAGAGGAGGAGGAGGAGAACACTTTGCCTGCGGTAGTAAAACGACGCCGCAGTGTCACGTACTCTGAAGTAACGAGCAGGTGTGTAATGGCTTGCGAGGTGACGTTGATGCCTTCCATGGGTATGCGATACGTATACTCGAATAAGTACTCGAAAATACTCATTGGACGCCGAGACACGTCCTTACCACTGATGCATTTCCATCACGCCTGAGCTTCGCCAATGTGAGGCATCTGACTTTGTTGACCCTGCCACAGGGATTCGTTGTTTCGAACTACGAGTTGCTGATTTTCACGAATTGCAGCTCTCTCTTTGCATGCAGTCACAGCTGTAATGCACGAATCAACTCTGGGATACTCTATATGCAACTGAAATGATAACAGAACAGTGACCCAAAGAGTAGCTATGATTACCCTGGTATAGGTACATCCAGGCCATTGTTGTTCGTTAATTTTGGTTTGGGTGTGTGTGCGCGTGAGCGGCTGGCCGGTTGTTCTACTGCAGATATCATTTAACCAATGCAACCCGCCGTGGCAGAGCTAGGCAACCAACTCGGGCATTATCGTGGCAATGCAGCCTGACCAGATGATGCAAATTCTTCGCCGAGAGCGCGCGTACTTGGACAACGTATCTGCCGAAAAGTATCTCCAGTTTGCCAGAGAGTGGTATTTTCACAATGCGTCATTAGCCCGATATCGAGCAGCCGGAATGTGAGATTTGCATTTTTTGACTTCATAGGCCGAGAAGTCTGCATTTATTCGTGTATCTGATAGCTTTGGTACAAGTTGTATAAGGTCAGAGTCCTGAGTGTCAACTTATCAGTGCTCAATAGGCAAAACATTCCGGTAGTATCACACATAGTCCGGATATTGTGCAATAGGTAGCTACTGGTTGGACATGAAAAACTTTCACAAATGCTATCAGAACCTTGGAAATAGTCTCAACCCAAGAAATGAGAAATGCTAAGACATTTTGTTTTATCTACTATCAACTTCATATCAGAAATATATTTCTGTGACCAGGACATGAGTTTTTTAAAAGCTAAAATGGGCAGAGTAAACACCAGTAGCTTTCAACTAATCTCATCCTTTGGAAATAATAGGCTCTACGTAAAAGCTTTCATCAATTTGACTGTATTTTTCGGTTACAGATTTAGTAGTCATATTTTGCCTTGTAAACACATTATACTTATCTGACGTACATTCGAGTTCAAAACGTATCCAAGAGATTTTGAGTCTTACTATTTCAATGCAAAATTAATGAAGTTCGCCGTTGTCGGAAATTTAAGCCCCGATGACCAAAGTCTGTGACGTACTCTGTCATTTGATGCAAAAAAATAATCTCAATAGTATTTGTAGGTAAGGTGGCTTTGCTTACATGTTCAGTCCAAAAGTGTCACTGATGTACCTATCTTGAAACCCATTTAGCACATTTGATAAGTTGTTGGGCGCTCAAATCTTATGACCATGAAGTGATCAAACTAGGCAGAGCTTTGAATTTGAAAGAAGATTTATCATCCACTCGCAGAACGTTTGGATGGTCGATGCAAGATCTCCTTGCCCCTCTTCTACATCTATATAGCTGAGAGAATCGTGCACTGACGGAGCGAAAGTCATTGGCATGAGTAATCCGACGTCATGGAGTATCGATGTGTTGCATTCTCGCGTGGCATCTAGCAGCGTCAAATAACTCATTGTTTCAAGCGAGTCACGCAGACGTTGCAGAGTATATTGTGTGACCAGTCACCTGCGAGCGTCACAACACAAGCACATGCCGGGCATATGCATTCTACCACAGTCGGATGATAATACAAGTGCCACCCGCGAGCAATGCCTCTGCCCATCATCACGATAAATCGATGCATAGACCTCGGCTACAATGCAACCGACAAATTTCCCTCGTCATCGTTCGATACTGCACCTCAGAGTACTACGCGATTCGAACATTGTAAAGAGTAGTGCGCCGTATAGAGTGAGAGTTTGTTCAGACGTCGTCGTCGTTATTACGCCTGGACAGCATTTATAGAAGCTGTAACGCAAAAAGCCCTAGCGCATAAAGCCGACGTTGAGATATTTGATGGCCCGGCAAAGTATATGAAAGTGGATAATGGCATCGCAAATTTTCCTCGCCGGCCATTTTTCATCGACGCTAATTTCCATCCACGAGCAAGACTCCATGCACCGTCATGTCAGTCGTCTCACTCACTCAACTCTAAGCTCCGGCAATTGCCAATCGTGCATGCGCTGAAACGTTAATGACGACAGCCCAGCTCTATAATATTTGCAGAGCTGCGAGCAACCGTACTCGGACCAAAACCGATCTCGTGCGCGGAAAATTTTTCCCGCCGGGCACACGATAGATCCATGTACATGTAGACTGCATATCGTGCAAAAGAAAGCTGAGGTGCTCCCAAGGCCTTCGGGGTGCCTCTGCCCAATCAGCCAGAGCTTGCAAGCATTACGTAACGCCATCCCGGAAAGCAGCCCTACCATTACGTGATATGCCCTTACGCTCGCGCCCAATCTCGCTCGGATAGATTTCTTTCATGCTTTCTAGAAAGGAAGGCTGACAGCAGTCCGTAATGACGCCTTGAGCTATGCACATGCGATTGACGTGCATCAGCTGTTGCAGCAGAAGTACATGTAACGAGATCGATAACGAGAATCCCCAGATCGACTCACGGTGCGCACGAGCGGATCGCTTCAGTGTATCGAGTCCTGTTGATTGCGAGCCAAGAGGACCGATTTTTTATGGTATTTTGCATTCTCATCGTTAACACGTTTACTGCAATGGCGAAAAACGCGCTCGGGTCCTGTGTGCGATGGGCCCTACCGGTGGAGCCCATTTAATGGGATTTCGATCACCGCTGCACACAGAGTTGGACACGTGGGCCCCACCGGTGGAACTCATCGCAATGAAGGTGTTAATAAAGAAGCAATTCCACTATTTTTATTCGCTTTTATTGCACTCAGGCGCCGCCGACGGAATCTTGTCCCCGAATCTTTCGTGTGAGTGTGACATTGACACACTTTTCTCTGTCGGGTATACATGTGTTGGTGTCGAGCCTCTGATGCGCGTACTAATATTGTGTAAATGCAAACGCGTTTGTGCGCGCAGATCGAGGGAGAGAAAGCGAGAGCGTGGATGGGAAATCCACAAATCCACACGTAGGCGACGCAGCACGTAGCAGCCGACAAGCCGACGTTTACGCGAGAATGTTGGAGAAGTAATCGATTATTCAATGAATAATCGTCGGTAATTATTGTATAAAAAAATGCCCTCGCCGGGAGATGCCCACAGCAGCCCAATGAAATTATTATGTGTGATGTTCCATGTGTTTCAGTTTTTAGAATGCGATGGATCTTGGCTCTGTCCTCCTGTGACTTTGACCTTTTTCCAATCGCCCTTTTCCAATTCGTGCTGACAATCTTGCACAGATCCTCCAAAAAGTTCTTTTAGGTAGTCTTCACTGATTTTCAAATAATTTTGTGGATAGTGCACAAACAGATGATGAAAAGAAGTTATTACTGAGTGGTGGAAGGTTTCATCTCTTTACAAGTGCTGTGAGGAGCTCAATTCTCTAGCGTACAACCAAGTTTTGTGTCCTGTGAAAATACTGAGTGCCAGTTCTGTTTTGTAGATGATTTCTGATCAACCACGAGTGACGGATGACATTTCATGAGACATTGTGTGTCACTTGATTTGTCATTGTCATCAAACTTGCTCCTAACTGTTATTTTTATGCCATGCTCTTAATGTCAATCTGATATACCACTATTCAGAACTTCATTAGATCAGTGACGGAATATATCATTTTCATTATAGATTTGTTACAGTAGCTTTACGCATCCCAAGTGTTTGCTCATTCAAACTCTCCAGGATCTTTTCTACCATTTTAATATCCATCACAGAAATTCAACAGGTCAGTTTCAACCACATTTCATGATTCCAACTTTTATGGTGTATTGGTGTTCCAGAACTGTATCAGCATAGAGGGCTCAAGAATCATTCAATTCCTTACATCAAGCATCACTCGACTGTTTTGAATGAACAGATATGACTATTTATGATTGAGTTGTGAGATATAAAGTGCCATGGCACGTTCATGGATGGAGTTATCCTGATGTTCTTAATAAGCAGTCAGTCTTCTAATTTTCAATATTTAATAGCTTTTACGATTCATAACAGAATTATTGGTTTGCTGTATTTGAGGAAAGGCATACTTTGGGACCAAGCGTGGCTAATCGCTTTGTTTGCCTCTAATCTATTTGCATTCTACAGTCCATCTTGAAGATTAATCAAAAGTTCTATCTCATATTTATAACTTCCAATCATGCTCCATTTTAAATTATTAGGTATAAACTAAAAAGATGAAAATAAAATAATGTAAAAAAAATATTTTTAAAAATTCGCTTTTATGCAACATTGAACAAAATAGCAGCTCTAAATGTGAGAATAATCTGAAATCTCTCTCTTGTTACTGGCATAAACGTTGGCTAAGTCAGTCGATGCACATGCTCCAAGATGTTCATGATTTTAGGTATAAATACGATAAAAGCGTGGGTTGACAACTTGATCAATCAACAGTATCTTCCATCGTTCAACCCACGCTTTTATCGTATTTATACCTAAAATCATGAACATCTTGGAGCATGTGCATCGACTGACTTAGCCAACGTTTATGCCAGTAACAAGAGAGAGATTTCAGATTATTCTCACATTTAGTGCTGATATTCTGTTCAATGTTGCATAAAAGCGAATTTTTAGAAATATTTTTTTTACATTATTTTTTGATCGTGATCTGGAGAATTGGCAGAGATTGGCTCAAAAAATTTCTAAGAATCTGCTCTTATTTAGAGCTACCTGGTGACTTTTGGATTTAGAACATTGAATCCAACATCAGGGAAACGAATTTCCTCGCCAATTTCGGTTAAAACCAGAGAAAGAGAGAGAGAGAGTAGTGGACAAGAGGAAAGGATGTCAAGGTTTAGCTGACAGGCGTTGCAAGTTCTCATCGCGCAATAGATTACCCCTTCCTTTACTGTGTGTACACTCAAAAAAAAGCGCCGATTCTTTCTCCATGATACGGCCTAACGGTGGCTATATTTTTTTATTCCGACAATATGTATCATCTGGCAAGTAATTCATCCAGCTGGAATTTTGATATACACTTCTGCTTTTTTTTAGTAAAGCTCGACGTCGATTCTTTTTGTTAAAACACGGTTCTAACTGTGTCGAAATACAACTGAAAAATCGGGTGAATTCTATGGTCAGGTGAGACTGACCAGTGTGGTGGTTATTCTTCAGTAGAGTGTCTAGAAATTTCGAACGGTTTTTCAGACGCAACCTCACATCAGCTGATGAGAACTGATTCCTCAATTCTGGTGTATTCAATGATTGTTGGTCTCGTCATCGAAATCTAAGATTTCAGCTCAAATTTCATTTTCCAAACAAAATATTTTGTTCTCTTTCTTGTGATTCTGGGCGCAGTTTTTGCACGTTTCGTATAATCTGTTTTTCAGCTTTTTCCTAAATTTCTCAGGTTCACAATAAAAAGTTTTGGAGTTATTTGATTTGAACCACAGTTCATTTCAGGGAATCGGGGAGGTAGGCGTTTCCAAAATTTTAATTGGACTAGAAGAGGAACCCATCCCCTTGTGTCTCCTTAAACTTGCGATTTTTCATCATGGAGAATAGAACATTGGAAACAGCATGTAGAAATGAGGCACTAATTCAAAATGTCTAACGGATGCCGAATAACTTGTGCGTCATTTGCAGAAACATGGATTCTCATAACGCGGCTCATGAATTATTTCGCAAGCTATGAGTCTGTCGGCGGAGATTTATAGGGAATTTTTTTTCGAGGCATAATTTAGCTCTTCGTCATTCATCCGTTGTGGCTCCTCCTATAAATAGTGAGTTCACGAGAGCATCAGTAGGGGATATAAGGATGCTCTTGGCGCGCGAGCAAAATGAATGATCGCTCTCACTTTCCTTCAGAGCCTTTCCTTTGCGTTATATCGGTTATGGTTCATACGCGGGCATCTTTGATGTGAGCTGCGACGCATTTATTATCTGCCGGCAACGGGCCCTTGATAAAGACCATATTTAAATATTCCTCTCGTGTATATCTACAGTGAGATTCGATGGCAAACTCGCGAAAAGCCAGCATCTGCGTATACACTTACACCATTGCCATGCACGGACAGAAGCGGCGAGGCATATCCTGCTCGGAGTGTAATTGAAGGAGACTCGTACATCGTGCGCAGCGCTCGCAGTTCTGCGCACAGGGAATAAGTAATCGCGAAACAAGTGCCACGAAGCAGCAGCAGTCGAGAGGGAGAGAGTCAAATAAAGTGCGACAGGGTACGAGACGATATTTGATTTCATTTCATTATTCAGCACCTCGATGCTAATATTTAATGCCAATTACGGCGAATTTTTGCATAAACTTTGCCCCGCGTCTCGCCTCGGCAAATATCTACATTACATCGGAGTCTGTACGAGCTGGCTTAGCGACCTGTGGAGTCGTGCACGCAATGGATTATAAAGTGTGCACCTTCCCACTCTTTCTTGTCTGCTCTCGCACTCTGCGAGCCCATCACTTACATTATTCAAACTTTTTCGTGAATATTCAATGGCGAATGCTGCCATCGAACTCTTGGGACGTTTCTCTCATCCACCTCAATGGCGTTGCTTTGATTCGATTCACATCTCGCAAAACGAGCTGATAATGCATTTGGATTCTCTCAATTTTTCTTTACCCGACTTCCATCTTCTGTGCAACTCGTTTCATACATCCTTCCGAAATATAGGCGTACGAATAGCCATAGGGCCAGTATCTATCAATTTTTGACCCCCTGACGGTGAAATTAGGTGGATGCAAATCCCAGTTTCCAGTGTACCTAAATTCTGATGAAGAACCTGGTCTCGACCTGGTGCTGAATTAAATGTTCAAAGTCTCCAACCGTATCGTAGAATCTCATTTTTAATTGAAATACCTTTTTGAAACTTTTTTCCCAGAAATAATAACGAGAAACAATCAAACTTCAATTTTTCACTGAACCCTGGCTTATCATTTTTATCCAAAATTATAATATCCCTAATATTAGATAGAATATGGCATTCCCCAAAATTTGATTGTGGACTATTGTGCTATAAATTCTGATTCGCCGCAGGTTATTTAAGAAATTGTTTGAATGAAATATTTTCATAAGAAAAGATCATAGCCCAGTACTTGTGATTATTCTACAAGCATGACGCGTACACACACTGGGAGGAATTCAACGATATGATGGAAGCTCACAGGGGCTGCCCCCGAGATTCATATCAGCATAACGGTTTACGAGTGCAGCTCTCGTTTGGAGCAACGCGAGCCGTCATTTCTCTCTCTCTTTCTCGCAAACTCTGTGGATACACACATGCTCGCAAAGCACCAGCTTGTGTTGGTGAGCACAGGCAAGTATGTACTCTGTCCAATTTGCATAATTCATAAAATTTATCTAATCCAATTTCTCGCGAGATTTAATATTCAGTCTCGGGGCCGAGGCGCCCACGTACGTAATAATGTTATACAGCACGCTCGTTGGCCCCCATATACACTCAGGGGGTCTTTCTCTCTCGCGTGTAAGGGTAATACTTACGCGTATATAACGCAGGGACTCGTGTATGTGCGCGAGCTGCAGTGTTATTTCTACCGAAGCTTGTAGGGGCCGCTGTTCGCGGTTCTGCGGGCAAGGCAGATCGCGCCCCGCATCGATGCGATTTTCGGGTCCCGTCCCGCGCCTCGCGTGCGAGCTGCGGTAAAAAATCCCGCACATGTTGCGCGGAGAGTTTCATTTCGTTGAAACATTTCTGAAATCATCTAAAAATAGTATCAGGCAGATCTACAAGCACCGTTTTGATGTGATCAGAGTAACTTAGATGTGACGTATTTTTTGCAGAGACTCAGATAATTAGCGTCCAGGAGCGGTAGACGATCTCATAGCACACGGATGTTTTTTTCTTGTGGTCGAGCCTTTTTAAATTTCTTTGCTTTCATAATATTGGATCAGTCAGTGACATACATTTTACATGTACATACACATATAAACTAATTTATGGTAGGTGATAATATCAAACACAAATTTTAAAAATTTCACCATCTCAAAAAATCATGATGCATGGGATCGAAGGATGCATTTTTCTGTGACTTTTTAAGGATCACACACTCTCATATCTTTGGCTCTGTCTGCTTTTTCTCTATCACATCAAGGACACGGTGTTGAGTTTGGAACGTGTCAGCTATATAGAAACTTTGATAGAGAAAAAGCAGACAGAACCAAAAATATGAGAGTGTGTGATCCTTAAAAAGCCATAGGAAAATGCATCCTCCGATCCCATGCATCATGGTTTTTTGAGATGGTGAAATTTTTAAAATTTGTATTTGATAATATTATCACCTACAATAAGTTAGTTAATATGTGTACATGTAAAATGTATGTCACTGACTGATCCAATATTCTGAAAGCAAAGAAATTTAAAAAGGCTCGACCACAAGAAAAAAACATCCGTCTGCTACGAGATCGTCTATCGCTCTTGAACGCTAATTATCTGAGTCTCTGCAACAAATACATCCAAGTTACTCTGATCACATCAAAACGGTACTCTTGTAGACCTGTCCGATACTATTTTTAGATGATTTCAGAAATTTTCCAACGAAATGAAACTCTCCGCGCAACATGTGCGGGATTTTTTTACCGCAGCTCGCACGCGAGGCGCGGGACCCGAAAATCGCATCGATGCGGGGCGCGATCTGCCTTGCCCGCGGAACCGCGAACAGCGGCCCCTACAAGCTTCGGTATATTTCCCTCTGCGCGAAAG
Organism: Eretmocerus hayati; assembly: GCA_029851415.1. NCBI lineage: Eukaryota > Metazoa > Arthropoda > Insecta > Hymenoptera > Aphelinidae > Eretmocerus > Eretmocerus hayati. The sequence continues at coordinate 3,012,042 of CM056741.1, read as the reverse complement.
CTGAAAGTTACACGCCGAGTAAACGCGATGCGGGACCAGAAGCAGCTTCTTGCGTGTGTGATATGCAGACGAGACCGCGAAAAAGGCTGGACATGCGAGAGGTATGCGCCCCCGCCGGACCCTTCCCACCGTATTGCGCGTATTATACACATTTGCAAGCATGTACACCTGTTTGTGTCGTTTGATATGTGTGTAAGGATGCAAATGGTGCTCTGAGAAAGTGAAAAATTGACCCCCGTTTTTATGTCCTTTTTTCCTGTGTCATCGGCGAGGACTTTGACTTTGGTACTGAGCAACAGGATTGGACGATACTGACTGATGGCGGATGCTATTGGATCGCCATAGTGTAACCCATCGACAGGTGGAAATTGCCTGGACGGGTTGGCTTTTCATCTCTAGGGAAGACGCCATGAGCGAAAGTATGTGAAGGAGTATTCCCCAGTCAGCTTCAGGAGATCTGAAACACGAGAAGAAAACAATTGCGGAGTTGTACAAAAAAGGCGCGATGAGAATTTTCGAAATTATCCTTGCAGCTTCTTAATAGCTCACTTTTGAATCTCATTCGATAGATTTTCGTGATTTGGGACAAAAGAATTTTTTCAGCATGAAAATACCCAATCCCCAGCTATAGTATTGTGACATCTACGAAAATCGAATATTCAAACGTAGAAAGCGCGATCTCATTGAACATCGGAAAGTTATCTGAGTTCCCGAAACAATTTCAATCAGCTGAGCCGTTAAGTTGACAATCGTTGTCGAGAAGGTGTCAATTTTGAAACGATATAATAGCGTGTAATGGCCCAATCATCATCTGTCTCTCTCTTGCGATCGATTTGACTTGTCTGATCCCCATCGCGGTCTCTGCATCTTCCGGCAACTTTCACCCGACCAGTGCAATTTCAAATTGCAAGCGGCAAAGGCCCGTATTATACGAGTGGCTCTCTCAGCACTGTATTTGAATCGTCAAACGGCTCGTAGCGAAAACAATTGAGACGGTATGGTGAAACTCCGCGCCATCAAAGTTAGTATCAAAAACTACGGCGACTCACTACGGCATGAAATTGATGAATTCCCCAAACTGCAGCTTGATGTTGCCATAAAAACAAGGGAAATCATAAAAGTCAGTAATTCGACTAAATTTCTACTATCGTGGATTTGGATGACTATTTTGCCACTCGCCTCTACATTGCATTTCTCTTCACAGACACGGCGCGACCCTGCCGAGGATCTGTTTGACAAAAATGACAACAAAAACTAAAAGAGGAGTGCTTTTGTCCGAATCGTCTCACGAGTTCAACCCTTGATTTTGAACAAAATCTTGTCAACTCGCCGTTTCGAGTAATTGTCAAACTAAGAGTTCCCCATACATTGCTTATGGAGAAATTCAGTGACTCCTTGTTTTCTTCGCTTCTTCGCGTTTTTCTCGCAAATACTCAGAAGAGGAGTGCCATAGCAAAACATGTCAAGTATACCTCTTCATGGATTTTTTGATGATCTACAAGATGACCTAGTTCGATTGATCGAGAAACTCAGGCTTCCTTGATGGCATTGAAGAAAATAGTGAGAAATTAGCAGAAAGCGTAAGATTTTGGCGAGAGACTTGGTTATTCGTACATAATACTGCAATCTTCCCAAATTTCGTGACAAATCTACCCACATCGTCCTGTAGATCTTGGAAAAATCTATGAAAAAAAGAAAAAAAGTTCGCGACATGTTTTGCTATGACCCACCTCTCATGAGTATTTGCGGCAAAACGAAGCGAAAACAACGAGCAATCGCCAAATTTTTCCATAAGCGATGTATGGGGAATTCTTGTTTTGACAACCACTCGAAACCAGGTTTAATTCGTGACGATTCGTACAAAAACGACCCTTTTTCAGTTTTTGTTGTCATTTTCGTCAAACCTCATCCTCGCCAGGGGCGCACCGTGCAGAGCAAGATCATCTCAGTTTCCAAAAGTTTTTGTAGGCTCATAAAAAACTACATTGTCACGTTGAAGAAACAATTCCTTAATGATTATTGAGTCACAGGCACAAAAGCCAAAATCAAGTTACACATGTATGCCCTGCAGCTCGGATGGGGAGGGGGGGGGGTAATAGATGATCCAATAATTCCGATGGATGGATGCTTCAATCCCCAAATTGATAGGTGCTAAAAATTCTCAGGGAAAGTTGACTGAGCAAACATGCAAGCCCACCAAAAAAATTGCAACATACATATGAGTGCTGATGCAAGTGGCCTATCTCCACGTGACGGTCTACACAGTGTTCGAATGTGAAGGCAACATAATACAGCATAACACCCCCGATGATCAGGCGTCACGCGAGCGGTGGCGAGGCCTCATCGAGCAGCCTATCTTTGGCCGAGGATCCCATAAGTCGTCCTGCGGCGGCGGCGCTCCTTCCGCGATGTCGAGTGTCGAATCTCTTGCCACTGCACGTGTATTGTATCTCCAGGGCGCCGATATGCAGGAGGCTCGGGCTCGAAATACTTTGGCGAATTTTTGCGCGCCCAGGTGAGAGAGAGATTATTTCGTTACGTAAGCGTTATAAGGGGATACTTTGGGTGCATTTTCTCGCGCCCATAGTACAGTGCGATGCCTGATTGTGTGGCCTGTGATATGCGGCAGCTCGTGAGTTTTTACAGTCACGCCGTCGCTCGCTGCGCGCTAACCAGTAGTAGTTATACATGTAAACTTTCAGACCCCACAAACGCGATGTATCTGAAATATTTGGCTCCGTATTATACATGCTTAGTGCATAAACTCGTGGCCCAGCTGATGTCAATAATCTCGAATGGGCCACCCCGCAGAATGACATCACTCCGACAAAAGTGTATGGGCAAAAAATTCAAACCGAGCGAGATTCGTGATTGCCAGGCCCGTTTATTTTTGTAGAAAGTTTCAACTGTGCACAGCTGCAAGGCCTTGAAGCGTGGGTTGATCGAAAGTAAAAGTGAGTTATATTGGCATACGGGGCTATCAGCTCACCACCACATACGAGAATATAGACCATATATACACGGATTCCAAAGCAACTTTTGCAACTGCCAAAACTCACGGGGTGTATCTATGCCTGCAGGCATTTGCATCTCAAGATGCATTTCATTTTGCAAATGTTCGCAATAAGCTCGAGAGCTAATTACGCTCATTAAATTTACATTAGTGAAAGCATAGCGAATGCAAATCTCTACCAGCCCGGAGCAGCAAGGCGCGAGCTGCAACTTCGCGATATTTCGAGTAGAGTCATTAACTCATCATATCATGTACATGAGACATCCCACCGAAAGTAAGATTTTCTGCAACAAATACCTCATATGCTCAAATGAGTGTGGAACATCTACAGGGTTGGAAGCTTGGTGGTCCAACCTATGATGATTTTCAATGGGAATTGCTCCGATACGCGTATTTTCTCGCGTATTTCACTACAAGAATTCCGATAAATTCTTCTGTATCGAATACTCCAATTGGTGATCTTTTGGCAAATATCCTTCACTTTAGAGCCCATGCGCAGATGAGAAGAAAGATGCCAATCTTTTGGACAGTTTGTTACAAAGTCACGGAAGAAAAATGAGGCAAAACAAGATTTCAGACGTTCCAATCTCAAATTCTGTGATTTTTCACTTCTTCATCGATGCGAAATCGATTGAGGCTAGAGAAGTCATCCTCTACAAGCAATAGGAAAATTCGTGGGTCAATCTCAGAGCTTTATCGTCGTTTTCAAAGAAATTTACAGAGCATTTAATGCTCTGTTGCAGTTTGTGCTTACCTGTGTTGATCAAAGTAAGCTTGAACTCAATTTAGATGATTGGCGAATCGAGAAAGTTGAGCCTGCTCGGTTTTATCGTAAACGTAATAACGGAAATCTCGGGAATAATAATGATTGTGTCACTGTGACATCAATCGGCTCTACTAGTTTTTCAATAATTCGAGCGTTCAATAGTAAATCGTCTGGAGGTGTGAAATGTTCGATAGAAAATTCTGTCTGGCAGAAATTTTAGAAAGTTTGCCGGATAAATGAGCATTTCTGTGTCAAAAGCGCAGCTTTGGGTGTTTAATCTAGCGTAAAGTATGTCTCTGGTCACGGAAGGCGGAAGCTGTATTTTTCGAAAAATATCGAATACAGTATATCTGTTGCGAGCGAAGAAAGTTGCGATATCGTGCTGTGACTGTTAGAGACACTGATATCTCTGATTTTGATTCAATTGCGCGTGTGTCATTAGGTAGTTACGCAGCGGATTTCTACGCCAGCGGGAAATTTTGCAGTCCGACGTTATCGGTTTCGTCTGTAACTAGATGTAAATTAGCATTCACAAAAGTATATGCACCGAATGATCTCAAAATCGAGCACTGATAAATTTGAAGGAGTAAAATGCACCGGGGACAGATCGGATTATCGCTCATCGTAGAGGTATACTTTTGTGGTCGTGCAGCAGTGCCAATCTCGCGTCAATCGAGCAATCTCGGCGTTACTTCCGCTGTTGAGCTGATACCTTATACTTGTCTCGTGTAGCACAGAGAGAGAGAAGAAAAATGCTCGACTGGCAGCAGTAATTGCACTCGTGCGCGTGGCTCTATATACACAGCCGACGGTGAAAGTGCAACGATCGTAAAATACCCTAGTATCTTTCGTCTTGTCGTGAATGCAGCAGGAGCGATGATGATATGCCTTTAACCGTCATATCCGTCGATAAGTGCACTCACACACACCAGCGAGAGTTGAATTCAAGTTGAGTGTGTGTGTGGATTCGTGAGCAGGCTACCGACGATATTAGATTTTAGCTGATCCGTACAGGAGGCACGAACTCGCTGAGGAATTCGCCAGATATTTGCGATAGATGGATCTGATGATAGAGGTCGAGTTTGGATTTAACCGGGGTTAGAGTACTGCATTACGCAATGGGAGCAGAGAATTTTTGGTCGCTCAGGCATGCCAACCTCTGCGAGAGATAAGACCGTTTTAACCTAAAATATACACTTTTAAAGTATTTATACAGCCAGTGTTACGAGTGAATAGCTGGTATATTGTGGCGTGAACTCGGCCGCGATTGATTTATCGCGATTAACGGCGCTGCATGTAAGTACAGGAAGGATCATTACGTGACAGTGCTGAAATTTCCCAGAGTGTGGCTAAATTTCGTTGTATAACCGCAGTGGAGAGGAGAGCAATTGTCTCTCGGATAATAAAGCTCCACACTCTCATCGCGATCGTTGTCGTTGTCAGGATCGTATATCAAATGTATGAGGGGGGGGGGCGATTGCGAGATGATGCTAATTAGCCCGAGTGTAGGTGTGATAATTAACGCTGCACCAGTATGAATGTGTGAAAGAGAGGCGATATTCCTTAGAGAGGCTCCGCGATGTGGATTTATGTAAGACATCGTGGATATGCCGTAATGCGACCTCGTTTTCTGTACCTCAGCAGCAGCTCACAGGATGAGTCGGAAATTCCTAATCAATGCTTCAAGTCGATGAAACAATCGAAATAGCTCTCGGAGTCTCGCGTGAATTACGCGATCGTCACTCTGAACACTAAGCTGGTGCAGGAGGTAAGAGTTCGTGGGCAAACTCAATTTCACTTTCTATAGCGTCGCGGGCGATCTCGAAGAGCTCGCTACTGACCCGGTATAACATCGCGAGTCGTGGCCCGCGTGGCAACCAAATCTACCTGGCGACCAAATCAACGCTGTTCATCATCCGTCGCGAGATTTGCTGCCTCGCATTACACATACTTTATACCATTATACCTGCCCAATCTCAGCTGCTGCTGCCGGTGCAGCGCGCAAGGTCGTATTGTAATTTGCCGAGTGTACGAGAGAAATTTACACGCAAGGTAATCGTCTCGCTGCGAGCACAGGGGACAAGGTCGCGAGATAAATCGAGGCTGCATCTGCTGCAATCGAGAGCCGTTCACCCGCGCTGCATCGGATGCAACAACATCGGTTCAGCAGGGCCCCATCACAAACTCAATGAATGCATACATCATCGGCTCCTTTGCGTCGCGCAACTGCATTAACGTGTTCTTTTGAGCATAAATACCATCGGCTTGTATATTAGTTGACTCATGGCTGTAACAAGCGGTGAAAGTATACATATAATCCGAATCAGGTCCAAGGTAATTAGCGTCTGATGCGACGCGCTATCAATTTCCTTCGACGAGACGAGTAAGCCACTCGATAGCTGTCCAATTGAAAGTATCGGCGGGGTACTTTGTGAGCGAATAGAAGATGAGGATGCGGTCAACGGGGAGCGATGATGGTGGTAATTACTATATTGTAGTGAGTACGGTGCATCCAGGTCATCAATTACACACCGGAAAATCAGCATAGCTTCGAGTTAGCTTAGAATTCTACGCCTATCGTGACTCCAGTATTGCTGAGTTTCACAAAACAGATGATCTTACTCATCCCTGAGCCCATGGCGCGGTCTCCCAGCTTCATACGATTTTCATCGGCATGCGAACTTAGCAGGTTACATCAATTATCTGGAGCTCGATGCAGGCTCACATAAACTGCATCTCTCCATGAAAATCACCGATTACCACAATTACATCTAGTCCATCGTGTATGAATTTTGAGGAAAGATAAATTTCTACGCCCACGGATGGATTTTTTGAGACTTTTCTACATTTTGCACAACGCGTTCAAGAATGTTCCAGCCTGTACATGTACGATCATTGAAATTTTTGGAAGAAAACGATAGACTCGAACATTGTCGATTGAGGTAATTTTGAACAGCAGGAGTAAAGTTAGTACACTCGAGTAGAACTTCGCATACATCGAAAAATTAGATTCCTCTACGGTTTTAGTGAAACTTTTGATTATTAGTGGTATGTGTGGAGAAGATTCTGCACCGGTGCAGAAGTTCCAATCAGCTGTGTATTCCCATTTGGACTACTTGATGGTTGGGCTTCAGGGAGCGGATAATAAGGTTCAAAAACCTTTTCCCCGAAATCTATACATGGTATAACATGAGACATCAGAGCCTCAATGACACTAAAGATAGTGAATCGGATTTTCTACGTTTGGAAATGAAGATAGGGTCGTACAGCAAGGCAGTGTCGAAAGTGTTCACGTTTCACCTCTACTGACTTCCAAAGTTACTAAATGGGGGTCTAACTTTGGGACACTACTTCGACGTTCATAGTTCAGATTGGAGACGTTCTCATAGACTTCAATAGAATTCAATATCCGTTCATCGAAGCTAAAGCTGTAAGAGTCTGATTATAACCACAAATACATTCCACTTTTGGTGCAAAATATCAAAGTTACAGAACACTTTTAATAAAAAATGTTAAAAAGAGTTCCAAAGTTACCCCTTTTGGCGGTAGCTGAATGGTCTTGATGCGATTTTTGTAAGAGTTTCGTGGTGAAAGGAGGAATTTTGAAGATGCAACCATCGAGAGGAAGCCAAGATTGAATGGAAGTTTCGTCGCAAATTGACGAGTCTCGCAAACAAAGGAGCCGGTCAGGGCCAAATCGATGAGTGTCATTCCACACATGCTGCGGCACGTCTTCGGGAATCGCACCAATAAACATATAACCGGGCTGCACAGTAGCAGCTTCAATTGGCTAAACTAGCCAGGATTGTCGATACATGCGCCGTCGCGGCAACCGATCGAGCCAAACATTCGCCGTTATTTTATACCGTCGCCAAAGTCAACCGTGCCGGTCATCCATCACACCGAGAGAGAGAGTCGCGAGGTCTACAATTGGCTCGATACCGCATATAATTCAGCTCGCTGTGACAGTGCACAAATCAATTTTAACCGATGCGTCTACCCGCCCTTCCTAGAATTCCCCTCAAACACCGCACAAAACTCTCTGAATGAATAAAAGAATAGCAAAACTGCTTATAGGAGCTGAGCACACGTGACGCGCCGCCACGCGATGTTCTAACGGTTAATCTCAGACATATCGGTCTGCACATGTGCGCAGAGCGAGCTCTTGGATGCACATATTATCGCAAGCGAGTGCGTGGGACCGGGTTGAAAAAAATCTCACGCGCGGGGCCCGATATGCGCCATGCAGCTGCATTTATTTACGACGAGCGATAGGGGTGTAAATAAGTATAACGGGCTGAAAGTAGAGTAGCTACGCGAGTCGCACGCGATATCCTAATCGCGGCTCAGCGGTACACTTCGAGGCTCGCGAATAGAATCACCGCCTGTCAGGACATCTTCCACGAGGCAAGCGGAAATACTGCTGCGCTTCCTTGTTCCTCGAGTCGAATCAATTTTCTTCTGCAGACAAGGGCCATCCGGGAGTTTCGAGAACCGCGAGTCCATCCACACCTGATTCAAATCCGTCTGCTGTTCCAAACTCTTCGGAATGTAAGGGACGATCTGGTGCACTCGTGAATTCTGACGAGGCGATAGTCTCGCTGCTGATTCACCCCATTTTTTGCTAACCTCACAGCTCGACCACGTTCAAGTCATTTCTGTGCCCGACAAGTACACTCGGGAACTAGATGAACTGTCCAAGTTCTCGACATCGTGCTGTCTCACTCGTACTCATTGATTGAGATAGGAAAAATGAAATAAGACAGAAAGGATCGCGAAGTGAGCTGTCGGTGGACGGTTCAGTTTGCTTGGCAGTGTACATCGCAAATTCTGCACGTGTTTGAATCAGTATTTAGCGGAAAATTTGAAATTCAAAGTAATTACTGTGAATAATTTTGTGCAACAATTGCACTCGTTACAAGTTATTCAAGACCGAAACACTGTCCGTTCGCATGCCTACCGAATCGTAACGTCAATTCAAACTCGGTTTCAATTCAGTACCCAGAATACACCAGCTCGCCGCAACATTTTAAATCAACAACGAGCCAATGCCGATGTTGTTCCGTCAGCTAAATGAGAACAGATTGTTTCCAGCATATTATATTGGCGCGATCGTCGTCGTCGTTGTCGCTCGCGCTCACCAATTGTGATTGCTTCAATTGAAAATGATCGCCGCTGATTGGGAGCATCGGTAGTACATAGCAGCTCTGAATTCACTATATCCATCAGTATACAATTGGCAGTGACGACGACGACGACGATGGAGAAACAATATGAATAATCAACGATATCGTCACTTTTAATACCAATGGTTCTCTCTACTCGCGATACCCAGCTATAATACCATATAATAAAGCCTTTACAGTCAGTCCGCTCTCTCTCACGTGACAATTGTCGTTGGGAGCACATTTTATATTTATCGTGTTTCCCGGAATGCGGCATTGCAATTCGATGTACATTTGCAAACAACTGGACAAGTTTGTGTGAGAGTGTGTGATTGGAGAGAAGCGCGTTCGCTAATGTCAGCGATTATTCTTCCAATCGGGCGTGACGAATCTGCATGAAAAGCATAGCGTCGCTTGCAAAATACATATTTGCTCGTCGACGTTATTATAAATAGTACCGACGTGTACGCCCTCGTACACAAGTTGACCATATGGAATAAATAGGAGCACCGATTGCTCGATATAACGAACTAATTACGCGCGCCCGACCCATAATCCGTCTCGGTTCCGGCATCAACATAGGTACATACAAGCCACCACAGAAGGAGCACTGGCAACGAGATACGAAAAAAAAATCTGCAAAAATTGAAGAAAAAAAGGCTCCCGATGGGCGAGCATTCCGTAAAAACCGCACAGCATCATCGCAAGTATCGAATCTATCGCCTCGACAAATTCTCTCCCAGCGCGATTCATAAAATAATCTAGGGCTAACCATGGGCCGGCAGCGATGATGGTTTATAGGGTCCGTCGTTCACTCGTGTCCGATCCTTGAACTCGATTTGCATTTTAATCAGAGCACAGGTAATGTGCGAGCCGATGTGGAATAACCATCAGCATCGGATCGGAGCAACACGCCCACTTGGGTACTTTGTCGTCGTGCACATCGGTAGTCATGAGGCCAGTATCAAGTCTCGCGACGGCTTGTCTCATTTTTTTCATGACTGTACGATCCTGGAGAACGCCATCAGCAGCAGCAACAGCAGCAGCAGTAACCTTGACGTTGCCGATTGGAAAACGGCCGCAGCAGCACAGGCAATATCGTTAACAGAACAAAACTGTTCCTTTTTGCTACGACATGAAGGGTCTTTTGTCCCTAGTGAATCTCGATCGATGTTCGGATATTTCTTATGCTCTTATTTCTCACCTTCGACTATTAGCTTCCTTCAACAGCATCCTTAACGATATTTATCTACTACTCACCTACTATCAATCCCTTCAAGATTGAGAAGATGCTTCAAAATGGATCTTGTCTTCGTCGATACAAGTTTAGCACTTGAATCACCCCCAATGAAATCAAAGCCTCTCTTTTTTCTTCATGCATTACCAAAAAACGCATGTCCTCATTCCTATTATGGTTTGAGCATAATGTCATCCATAATTGAGTAGATTATTCTCACAATAGGGCCTGTTAATGTGATTTTGAGAAGCTTGTTCCACATCAAATTCATACGACGTTTTCTGACCATGTTATCCAGACCTCTGTCCACTGATGTCGTGGGTCCGGGATCTCAGCTTGTTCTCAATAAGATAGTGAAAAGACTGAACATCATATTTTTACCTTCAATTCGTAAAACATTGAGTTGGGATCATACCAGTTGAAGTGTAGAGCCGGACTTCTGTAGTAATAGGAAAATCTGGCTGAAATTGGACAATTTTTTCCGAAGAAGCACACTGCGCAAGTAACTATGGGAACCCCATGATCTAGGAGTGCATCTCGTTCGGCATTCCGTCGCGTATTTTATTGTTCATTCAAATTTTTCTCGAGGGAAATGAGATCTCGGACGAGAGACGTTACTCATACCGGATGAAAACTGCAACACATCATTCTTGCACGATTTGTCATCGTGAAAGAAGCAAGGCAAGCTACGAAAAATGAGACGAATATGAGTCAGAATGAATCCAGAGCTCGGCAAATCGGTTTCGCTGCGAACGAAAAGTACACTTGACACGGTGCTCGAGCATCTTTTTCGCATATGCACTCGTTTTAGAGTTAACTAAGGTATCGAAGTACAGATATCATAGTCTACTCCACGCTCGAAAATGAACGGGGATCTCATTTTGCCAATTGTCCTCGATCTCTGGAACTGCCCTGAAACAGTGAAACTGTAGAAGACAGCCCCTCCATCTCATAATTCAGTGCTTCATTGCGTCAGCTCACAAATTGAATGTGACTCGAGCCGGATCGGTCCCTCCGCACACCGTGTACCAACAAATGAGATCGTGCAAATGTGACGGGGCATTACCGCACGTGGTTGTATTTTGTGCATGGTGGCAGCTGAAGTCAAACGAAGCTACACACTCTCGATCTTCCGGGCCTCATCCCAACTTCGTACTTCGAATCCGAGCCCATACACTCATACGTGTGAGTGTGAGTGTGTATTATTCCCCCAGGGCCCGATCTTTAATTGCAGTTGACTGCTTATCAGGCGAGACATGTGCGGGCCTCGGTTTAAAGCCGTGTATCATGCGTGGTAAAGACGAGGTGAGTGTGTGTACGAACCTCGTGTACTCGCAGCCCGTGTCTGATTCATGCTTTCGCGAATATATCGCGCGCAAGCGACGGCATCAATTAAAAATTCAAGTCTGCCCGAGGAGGCAGGGAGGTTGTCGCAGCCAGCCCTTGAGCGAACCTCGCAGTGCTCGATAAGCCCAATCGCCGGACATTCACTCCGTGCCGCACGCAGGTATGATACTCTTATCGCACGGTGGGGACATTCTCCAGATAAGCGGCGACAGCAGTGGCCTCGTAGCTAGATATGGGTCCGATAGAGGTGCCCCCTTTGCATCAGTGGCCAGGATTGACCGAGACGCTGAGTACGTTTTCGACATTGTAAGTACCCCGCGAGGATATCGACGTTATCGAGGTATCAGCGGAGATTCTCTTGTGCAGCTTGCCAAGGTTATCGCCATCGACCATCTCTAAGTTTAGTAAAAGAGGTACACAGTCGTGTAGAGACTCCTTTGATCAGAATTTTGATCGATTTTGGTCCATTGTGCGGTGCCGGAAAATACGCGCATTTGTCCCGTGTGTATATGTGAGGAAATGGACATCTTAGGGCTCGATATTTCTGATTTTCTGATAATAGTTGGAGCCATCAACTTGCTCACGAGCTTTGGGAATCACTTGACAGGAGGTGTATTTGAAACCAGCACGGATAGCTCGTGCATAAATTAGAACGTACGAACTATCCGCATTGATTATGCGACCAGTATTTAGTGGTGAATCGGCCACTACCAAAGGTTGGAATAGACCTCCCGAAACAATGTGGCCGTCATACACGAGGGTCCGACTCAACTGGTGTGCGTTGCGTAAAAATCGGGCAATAAGCTAGTCGAAATGCCCAATCACACTTTGATAAGATACAGCTAACGAGCTTCGGAGCAGAGGGTAGGGGGGGGGAGGGGGGAAGATATTGCATGTAAACTGGATGAGTGCGCTATCGGTACATGGTGATATGAGGTGGAGTCCGAGCGCGTCTCCAAGAAACTGAATATTCATCTTGGCTGATGACGATTGTACATCGCGGGCTCGGACAGTACAACGCGACGTCGAAACTCGTATCTGACGAGGCTAACGAACGCAACAGCCGCGTTATCAATGAGAATTATTTCACCATCGTCGTCGAGTGTGGATGCAGCATCCCAACTCTATCAGCATCACTGATTCTCATGAAAGGCGTAGTTTTTTTGGTCGGTTGGACGGACTCCGGTGCTCTTAGCTCATCGATGCTGATTTCTTGTAATGGCCCGGATTCGTGAGAACGACTCTCTGTAATATCGCTACTTGCACAAGACCGATTCCAAGTGTCAGTGGCTCAATTCACTCGTATTGTAATTCAGCGAGCGAGCGAGCATTGACAAACATCACGTATATCGAGTTAATATATGTAGAAGCGAGTGGACAATGACAACCGATGCGACATTTCCTGGTATTGTGGAGGCAGCAAAATTACCAGTACACAAGCTTTGTGAATGGAATATCGAATTCATGAAAAATTGCGAAATAAATTATGTCTGCTGCGCTCATTTTGTTTAATAATGCAAACAACTGTATCCGAACTTGCAACTGATGTTGGCGAGGCGATTTTGTACAGGAATCAGAAAGTTTTCTCACCATTTCTAGATCCATTTTCCATTTTCACATATCGCAAAGATGATGGTACCTGTTCAACATCAACACAAGGTCGTATAAATGTTCATGTGGTGGAGGCTCGTGTGAAACGTTCAATCAATCGGGTGTCTTTGGAACGAGGCGCATGAGGTGTGGGTGGATGGGTGATACGTGCCGTCGACGAGCACCGGCATCCACTCTCTCAACGAGATCTCGTTATGCTTTGCTCTGTGTGGGGGTGCACACACACGAAAACGTGCCACTGATGATGATGGTGTACGAAGTGCGCGAACGCGCTCGCTCCAACTATGGTCTAAACGAATTTCGCCAAGCCGCTGCTACTGTTGCTGCTGTTGCTGCTTCCTCTGTTGGTGCAGCGTATGACGAGGGCGATGAAAGTGCCGTGTACAAGAGCTCAAATCTGCCTTGCCAGTCCTCATCAGCAACAAGTGCGAGTCCACGCGAGAATAACCACTCGAGCTCGTTTCGACCATGATTGAATGGATTGATTATGTTTGTCAGTTCAAACTGCGCTCAGTTTGTTGTTTGCTGTTCTCTTTCCATTGTATATTGTAGTGCTGCCTCTCGAATTTGTCTGCGATTTTTGTATATACATCAGTGTGTCCCATATTTCTCAAGTTTTCCCGATCCCACGTGTCACCCCCCCCCCCAAGCCCAATTATTTGATGAGATATTGCGAAAAAAAAATCCGGGGCCCCAGGCGATGTTGAAGTACTGTTCCACCTGGAACGTTTTTTCTTGGAGCTGTACCCTTCTAAAAAGAATTTAAAATCAAATATTCGCATTCCCTACTCGTGCACTCTCTTCTATGTCCTTGAATGTGTGTTCAATCGATAGCGAGTGCAAGTTTCTTCTAAATGATTACCTGAAGGACTCAATTTGATGCAGCAGAACGTGAGATAGACCACTCATTCGCATATTATATCTCTGAAGGGTATAAGTGTGATGAATAAAATCGGCCGTTTATTGTTTAGTCGGTTTTTTGAGTCTACTGAGAAATTCTGATGATCACAAGTAAAACTGAGCGCGGATTTGATTTCTACGTTGAGAGATACATCAAAAATACATTTTTGCCTCCTTAAATCTCTTTGATCAGAAAATTGCATTTTCGGGCTCGTTGAAGAGACCCGCGTTTCACAGATTTTTTACCGTGAATTCTCTCATTTTTTGAAACAGCGATAACTCTAGTTCTACTTCATCAAATTGATCTCAACAAGTGGTCAGTTCAAAGGGAATTGTATTGCTATCGATTGAGAATGCTCTCAGGGATATTGAAACACACGGCTGCGCAAGAAATGCTGAATACCGAATCGAAATTTGCTTTGAGTCGGTAGTTTAGACAAAAACGCATCAGACGCGGTGAAACCTCAACAGTACATAGATTCCCGAGAATTAATCATCGCAATATCTCACCAAATAATTAGGTTGTGAGGGGTGGCACAGGAGATGAGAGAAATAACGGATGTACCCATACCCTAATGTACATACATGATATGATCCACGTAGCTAAGAATCACGTCGATCTGTTTTTCGGTCTTCTCTGATCCCAAGTCGAGCTATGGCTCAAAAAAACGGGTCATCGTTCATTTCGATTACACACGGTGACCGCCGCAAACGAACGGTCGATTTTAAATTTCGGTTGCGTGTAGGTTAGGGTGTCTAGCGACAAGTAGTTTTCGCTCGCGTGATTCCACGATCCGGGCCCACGAGGATCGCGAAAATTTCTAGTCGCTACAAATGTCCACCCTTAGTCCAGACCAGAAGTAAAAATGCTAAAAAATCTAGCTTGTGGATCACCAAATATGAATTCCTGTATTTCGAGGAATTGCACGGATCTATGGTGTTTTGCTTCATTGTAGTCTAAGCTGTTCGGTAATGATGAGTCGTCTAGTGCACACAGAAGCTTGCGTCAAAGATCACTCGTAACGCACTAATCGCAGGATGAGCTATTACTTTCGTTGAAGACGTCTCAGCGGCACATCGTATTAGATGCCGATCTCTCGCATCCAATGCCACCGCAGCACTCGGAGATTTATCGCATCCGCGGCGCGGTACCCTGCGCGTATAAATTTCATCGCGGCCCGTCTCTCGGACAACGTCTCAATACCCTGCACAAACTCTGCGACTGCCATATTATATATCTGCATAACACGTGCTATATGCACATATTACGCCTATTATGTTATGTTGTGAGCCCGAGTAAGAGATGGAGTGCCATTGTAGGACAATAATGTAATTCAACATTGTTCTCGCTTGTATACGCACCACAGTGCATACAATATGCGAATTACACCTTGTGCATAACTAAGTAAGGTCAGCTGTGCGCTGAACTCTGTGCTCTCGCAGCATCTGAAACTGCCACCCGCGTCCTATCGCTCGGCTCGCGGCAACAGTATGAATGAATCGACGTTATGCAACGAATCTCACAACTATTGTACTCATTTCTTACAAGCTCTCGTGTAATGCACTTTGCCGTGGATATATGAGTGAATTGAAATGTGTGTGTTGTTGTTGTTATAATGTGTAGCTACCAGAAAGATGCCTAATCGCATCGTGTAAACGATTAAATAGACACGTGTAACTTTATTCATAGGCATTCCAAATTTGGATATGCGGTGGTGGTGCTGTTCTTACCTGGCAATATTTCTATCGTTAAATCGATTTGATTGCCTTGGATGACCTCGAACTAGAAAAAGAAGAATCCTTTCGGACTGCCAATCGGGTTGATGACCAAACCACAGTTTCCGAGTCAAAGTGATACCCGCTGAAAAGGAAAAACAGTCCTGAACGTGCGTGTAGCCCTGAGAACGTGGTGAATACATGAATTTTCGAGCAGCGGGTTCAGCCAGCTGAGAAAATTTTTTGTGCAACCAAGTGATTGAAGCATTCACAACCGTCTGTTACAATGTATTTGGGGAAGATTCTTGAATATTGGCTAAATTTCTCCAGAAGTCAATGTGCACGTCTCGAAAATGGTCAGCTCGGGAACGACCAATCCACAACTCGAGCCCGTTCAACGCGAGATTGCAAGTGAGTCGGTTGATGAGAGCCGGGCCAATTTTGCGCGTGCCAAAAAGCACCAATAAAACCCTCCTGCCGATCAGAATATGGCGCACAACTTTATACTCGTCCCCGTGTGCGACGATCAAACCCACGGAGTTACTGCAGGAGCCGTTCGTCTCTTTCGGGAGTGGATGACAGTAATTTCGAAGATGAGCATCGGGATAACGAATGCACGCTCACATGCGACGAACGAAGGAAAGCAGGACGTGTGAAAGCCCGTCGTTAAAGACGGAAGCTCGAGTATGTACGAGGGGGGACATCGCTTTACTTTTGCAAAATACATGGATGACTCTTTGATACATCACGTGGATTGGACGCATCGTGGAGTTTATGCAGGGCACGGGATATGAGACAGAGAGAAAACGGAAAGAGGTAGTTGCTGCTTCGAGGGCCCGCATATACAGTACTTGCCAAGTGTAATGGCAAGAGTAATACAGAGGCAGTACATGGCGATGCTTGCGTGTTCGAAGCTCGTGATGCGGCGAGCCCCCTGCTCTCTTTCTCGATATATCTCTAGTGGACGATTTTGACTGTATAACAGCAACTCTCCTGTGTAGTACAAAAGCCATTCTGCCCCACATCCTCTACTCGGGGTATAAGAGTTGTTCTATGCTCCGAGACGCCAACTATATTTCATCACCCGCCATGTTCGCATTGAGCGACGAGACAACGACTCATATCTTGTCGAGTGCGAAATTTTCAATTAAATATTCGCACGAGCCACCGAATGGCCTCGACCCTTCCGAATTCATCTTCCTATGGTACGGGGCTATTGTTGCTCTGTTTTACTGGCTCGATTCTCTCATACTTGTTCTCGGCCTATGAATATTGCACTTGATCATGAATCGTCGAATGAGCTTGGAGTTCAGAAATAAGTAGTTGGTCTGCAGATTCCGAAAGATCGTGGCCATCGGTACTCGCACGACTATTGCGTGTCTGGCCAAAGCGACGCTGCTAATCGCATCCCTGGTGACGATTGATCGCCCTCGTGAGATATTTGGCCCTACAAGAATACTTTGCCTCGTTAAAGTGTAATGACAGTATATTTCAATCAATTCATGAGCATTTCCTCGTCACGGTATATACTTCTGCCACCTCATAGCATTCAAACTTAGAGGCTTGTCTTAAAAAATGAAAGTGAGCTCGATTCTACATATTCGAGTCCATCGATCACAGGGCGATTAATTATTCGAAAAGTTCTGTATTGATTGGTCCAAAATTTGATTTGCCAACTGAACAATCATTGATCAATCCTGAAGAAGTTTGAGATCATTGTTCATATAGGTTCGCGAGCGAGCACCCAGGCAAGTCATCGTAGGGTGTTGAAAATGACATTGAGCAAAACTCGTCGCGATAGATGAGAGGAAAACGTGAAACGTAGGCGTCTCTGCAGGTTTTAATCGCCCGTGTGAATTTTTACAGGATGGCTCATCTTTTGCTATAACATTCCGCTGCGCATAGTACCGTCCGCGTCGTCGTCGCATTTACTCGTGAGCATAAATTGTACACAATACCGACTCGCTTCGACCCCCGCAGAGACTTGGCGACGGAAAATCATGAAAAATAAACACCCTTATCCTTTAGATGCCGAGTGTGGGCATCAAGACCAAATCGGAATAGTCTAATGTAGCGATGAGGTGCGATTTGCGCACTCGCGTAGCGGGATTCTGTGGCTATGCATAAAACCATAGGAGAAACGTCGCTTTGCCTCGAATTGGGAGATTGTCGCGAGAATTTTATACTCAGACTTTATACTTTTATCTGGATGAGCGAGCGGAGCGAGAGAAAGAGGACCGCTACAACAACTCTGTATCCGCCGGTAAACCCATAACCCTGACACTTAAGGGTATACAGCCATATCACAGACAGATGCTTGATTCTTTCTTATAATGATCTTACATCCTCCATTCTGAATTTGATTCTTTCTCATCCATTATAAGGCACATGCATTTCACTCGCTATGTTTCTGGAAGGTCAGTTCTTCATTCTTTGGATTTATGTGTACCTCGTTGGCCATTGGAGAGGTTAACAATTATTCGACCTAATCTTGATGTGCGTACGACACCCCACAGTCTCACTTTCAAATTATCAAACTTGAAACTATCAAAATTGTATCAAATTTTCTGTTGCTTGCCAGACGTACCTAGGGTAATAATCAACGCTAACGAATCTCGACCAATGGCCGTGAATTTGAAGACCACCGTCTTGAAAGTTAGCTTCGAGTTGAAATACTTCATGATGTTCCTCATCAAGCAATGTGAAACTTTGAACAGCTTTGTCCCCATCTCATCCTACAAAATTTTGGACCCATTTTCAAAACAGATTGAAATTGGAAGCATACTCGATATCTTTTGAAGATTCTTAACCGGTTTCGGATCCTGATCCAATGATACACCATGGTCTCATCAAAACAACCAGCTCATTATCGCAATACTGGTGGTGGTCTCAATGTTTCATAGCATGGTCAAGGCCAAAGTCTTACATTCATCTTGATGTTTGTGAAATTATCTCTCTTTTTTCATAAGAATGACCATCTTCATGTACGAAACAATTTTGAAAGATATGGCACCCATGGAACCACGTGGACAGCTTCACCGAGACCTATCTGATCTTGAAGGGCACTTCTGTAGAGCCAGGGCCCACCAGGAGTGCACGATTGGGTCTTACAGAAGACTCCTGGTTTCATGCTGTCCCGAAACGAGAATACAGTTTTGTATTAATCTTACAAACATTTACTTGTGAACCCATCTCTGCGATTAGAAGGATTCTGTTAGGAAAAGTTATCTAGTCCATTTGTTCGATTCTGAATCGAAGTAGTTTCATTCATGTATTGTATAGAATGTGAATAGTGAGAGGGACACTCGATCGTTTGCCGTTGCGCCATCTCCTAGATTTACACATGTACAATTTGAATATTTCCCGAACCTTCGAGATAGTTCTCGTGTCTATCTCATAACATCCTCTTTCGCCCAGAGCCATCGATCGCAGATCAGTTATCCGCTGACCACCGAAGCAAAACAATGCTCTAGTTGAGCGGTTTGTTATTACGCGCGTTTGGCGCCCGCGCTCCGCACCGATTGCCCATTTTTTTCAGTTTTTTTCTCCTCGTGCCGCGGCTTATTTTTTATCCGTCCATACGTAGAAAAAGCGTGTTTCTAGGCCTCCTCGCTGCGCGATGCCATCGCCCACGTCCAGCTCTGTTTCCCGAAGAAAAAAATGTTTCCAGCACTCGACGCGTAATGTACTATTTCAAACCCGTGTTTTGCACTTCTCTTCACGATTAAAGTGATCAAATTTACAGTGAATCGTGAGTGTATTTATTTGCAATTCCCGAGATCCCGATAAAGTCTTCCACTGCATTTAAATTTCGAGTCCACGCAATTTGCGAGCCTTCGCACTCAAACACCATTCTTTTTTAAATCATTTTCCTCGATTTTCTTCGCTCACAGAGAGTCAGGGATTTCGGGTTGACCGCGACGATTGGCGTTGAACTGCATACCTTGACGCCAGAGAATATAATAACCACGGACGTTGACTCGGTACTTCGACGTCAAAGCACCCAGTGCGTACCCTGTCCAAAAATGAGAGAGCGTCAGGTGCTCTGCAGTCCGGACTCATCATCAGGAACATCTCGAGGAACATATTATGCCCGCGGCAAACACCTCGAAGTTAACATGGCTCGCGATTTCGCTTCGGCGCGTTTTACCTCCCGCTGGTACACATTTGACGCATCGGACGATGTTAATTCTCGCGTGTTGCACAGCCGTATCAGAGACACGGAGCTCGAAGTATGGGCCATATACTCCGAAGCGAATCGGGAATCATCTGTTCTGAGGGACGGTTTGCGCATCGAGGCGTGATCCCTACAAGACTCGAGCGTGTTCGAACACGGGATCGGATCGAGTGATGGCCCGCGAAGCACATACTGGTGTGTAGCTGCTGATCAGAGTCGACGCGCCTCGTTCGCAGAACTGTCCTGAACCTTATGTCTTTCGCGGGTCCAGTTTTGATGCACGAGCCACAACCACAGCCATCAGTCCGATGCATTCGCGGATTTTAGACGGGTGAGAGAACTCGCACTCTGCATCTGCGAGCGGGGCGCGTGAGAATGCGAGCGCGAATGTGACCGCGTGGATGGTTGGCGTTTCGTTGAGGATGCGATCCTGTACGGGAGGATCGACTGCTAAGGATCCGCTTGGATGATGACGATGCAGTTTTGCTCGGGTTCGCCGAATATTCGCAGTGGCTCGATCGCAGAGGATCTAGAATGCCCGACTTGTGTTATGTTGTCAATTTTAGGCGAATAATACCCCAATCTGATCCGACAGTTACACGACCGAGCTCATGTTTGCATGCTACTACCGGGCACTGACATCACCTCCTTCAGAAATACAACCATGTCCTTACTTGTTCCAGGGTCACCTTGCCATGCCTTACGCGTGTTGGAATGGGTAATTCAGGAGCCATCTTGACACTTGCAGTATCACGTCTAAAAGACCTGCTGCACCAATTGATTCTGTTTGCAGAACTGCAGAACTTACGCAACTAATTTGTGAAAAATGGTAAAATTAGAGATTTGAAAATTTTTCAATTATACTTTTTTCTTGAAAATAGTCATCTATCGAGATCCAAATCTTGAACCAACATTGTTCAACAATTTTCAAAAAATTTCCTGATTTTTTGCAGAGTTTTTCCACGCTTTCATCAAGCGCTATCACGAAATGTCAAAAATAGCACTGATCCAGTGCACTGGATATCAAAAGTCCACAAATTAATCTTTCCAAACTTCGATGACCTCGATTTCTTCAAAGGATTTTGAAACTCGAAACTGACAGTTCTTCTTTCATTTTCAAAAACCAGTGAATCCTCGTAGAAAATTGAAGAGTATACTCAAAATTCTCATTTTTTTCCACTGATTGCCACTAATTTGCTCGTACTACGATATATCCCCATGCGCATTGCATCTCTTGTGTGAATCTTGTCTCGAAATGCTGGTCCTAACTTCCGAGCGAATTTCTCTCCCTCATCAATCCCGTCATCTAATCGTTGTATTATCCATTGCTAGCCTTTTCATGAGTGACTTTTGAGTTCCACATGCCAGGAACATTAAACATCTCGAGGCTGCTTTCCATAGGCCCGATAAATGTTTCATTTTTTCAAACTATATTACAGAGTCAGTTAATTTTCGTAAAGGTGATGTGAAACTGGTGTTGTAAATTTATGTCACTACACCCGAGTTAGAGGAGTTACATCAGCTCATTTTCCTTGTTACATTTGACGCGATCCACCTTGCAGATCGGAAGGAAGAGGGAACTTGAGGAGCCCATGTGAGGGGAGAACGCACAAAGCCCGAGGAAAAAATGGAAATTCAACGTGGAAGTCTTGTTACATTGTGTGTACGCGTGCAAGATACTAATGCATATCCCATGTAGATAATGTACCTGCGAGTTGTGAGCGAAAGAATCGAGGCTAACAAGGTTGCAAATACAGAGAAAAAATAATTAAGTAAGTGGAAGAGGATATTACGAGGCGTTTGATATACGCACAGCAGATATAATTATGAGCGCACAGAGCATACTGAACAGTTCCAACGATCATAAATTGCCTCACACCCGTTGTGTCGCAGCCCTTTTTATAAAAATGAAAAATAATCAATCAATTCTTCCCCGTGAATTCGAGACATTTGAGGTAATTCGTCTATAGTTTTGCAGGAATACTTCCGGCGTCGAATTACAGTACTATGAATCAATGTACTGAAGGTCCAGGTGTAGATCCAATATTCTAACTCTCGACTGCCGAGGCCAAAATTTTCAGACATTTTAATCTTTTAACCTTTTAGAAGTTACTGCGAGTGACAAGGAGGAGAGAGTAGGAATTTTCATTTCGATGACTTCAACTTCAGAATATAATCGTTATAAAAAACCCAACTTTAGTTCCAGATTCCCGAAGTCAAAAATTCTCACGAGAGTTATTGGGAGATGAATGTTCAAAATACATTTCCATGTTCGATTTACTCTTAAACGACATTTGGATACGAATCCTATCTGTCGTATATTCAACAATAGTGTAAAATTCAATTTTGTTTCCTAATATCAACTGAACATGTAAAGGTATAAATTGGGTGACAACTGCAGAGAGGCGATCGAAAATGGATATCTAGATCATTCCAAGTATAACATCCTGCTCATGTCGCATTTCAAAGTTCAAAAGCTGGGACAGCGATCCAATTCTGATGAACCTGCGATATCTTTGGCGCCGTTTTGCAAAATTAAACCCCGCAACGAGTAAATTGACTCCATTCCTCGTGAACAACTCTATCAGTTAGTTCAGCCATCTACCCAGGGTAGACGGCTGAGCACCAGAAATACACCTGATGAAATATACCCGTGTATATTTCACTCGGTGTAATTCTGGTAGTTGATTTGTGATGCTGCACAGCATTCAACAGCTTCAAACACGATGGATTTATTGTTAGTTTGACTAGTTACGAGTGAAGACTGTATTGACTCAGCTCGACTTAGTTTGATCAGGTCGTGCATTTGATAAATTTACCTTCTGGTTCACGCAATGAAATTAGATTTCGATAAATGAACCTCGAACAAATAATATTGCCATGTGCAAGAGGGTATCTCATCCTCATCATAGGTCTACAAACATTTCAAATACAGCTTGAGCGTTATGACCGATGGGAACAAATATGAAAAACTTGTGGATAAGCCAAAGACTCTGTTGAAACAGGTTCACAATCCACTCAATTTGGTTTGCATTCCGAAAATATCTTGCTGCAACACCACTACAGGTAAACGCTCAGAGGATCGAGCCCGACAAAGACGATGAGATCGATAAAAGTCTCGGCCCGATGTTCAAGAATGTCATATCGGTCTCACAGTCACGTGGACCGACCTCACAAAGTCTCATTCTGGCATCTCACGAGAACTCAAACGAACTCACGATCTCGATTTTGTCAGGCAGGGATTTGTCTATCTGTCGGCTATGAATCAATTTTACAGAATTGCAATCGTGCTCATATCGCTCTCCGATCTCCACAATTCGAAATCCGACCGACAGATATCCCGCGAGAGATCGAATACCAATAATAATATACACCAAGAGTAGGTATAATACTCACGAGAGTCTCTCGCACAATTGCCAATATCCCCCGCACCCATTCACGTATTTTTGCGAGCGAGCAAAATGTCGCGCGGCAGCACGATTTTCCCGATACGACGACGCGAGTCGACTTGTTGTAGGTAACCGAAATAAGTAGGTCAGCAGAGCTAAGCCACTGCTGCCGCGATTCGAATCGAGGTTCAACTACGAGAGCGAAAAAGGAGCATTGTGTAGCTGCTACAATAAATGTCCTGAGAGATGAGGTTGATTCCGGTGGTTCAGAGGTTAACAATCGTCGACGAAGAATCGGTTTCAACGATTAGGCTTGACGATGATCGTCTTGGTCTGCGATAGTAATCGCAGAAGATGCGCGGGATATGATGGCTCAAACGTTCATGAGAGCCACTATCGGTAGATCTCTTTCATGAAGGGATCGATGATACTGACATGATTCAAGTATTTTCTATGTTCAATTCTGAATACTTTCCAGGCAACCGATGGAGGGATGTAAATGTGCCAATCCTTCGGTCGTGCATGTAAGATTTGGAAAATAGTCGAAAAAAAGGCCAGTTTACGTGAATGGAAATGATCGATTTGCGATTCCAGAGCTGTTGTAAAACTAATTCCATGCATACTGATCGGATTCAATTTCTATCCAAAATTACTCCTGGTTGATCTGGATAATTCGAAGGTATTCAGACTTTTTTCGGTTCATAGTGTACACTGAGGAATTGGTGGATTCACCCTTTCTTGTATATTGATTCAATGTCCAACAGTAACCAGCTGCTTGTTTTGGGTAAATTAAAGTCACTTCAGGTATAATTATTGAATGAGCTTGGCAAAAATTCCATCAATATCAATACCTCATTGAGTTTCTTGGATTTGGTCAATTCTGTCGTTCCAATAACTCTGAAAAGAGTTGATCCTCTGACGCAAGTGCCATCGCACCATAAATAGTATATTCTACATATTTTACCCTGGGATATTCTTGCTTATTGAAGGGGAGATGAACTATCTCCCTCGATTGAAGTTTGTCGAATTAGTAGCAGGAACGCTCAATCGCTTCACTTCAACTTTGTCATCATAAAAAAATAGTCGAGCAATCGAGTCAATTTCATCGATATTGACAAATTATGGTTTAGAAGACACGCCAAGAATGACCAATTTTTGAGCATCAGAATTTAGATTGATATGATCTTGACAGCTGTCTAGACACAAGGCACTGAGATTCTTGTTGATCCAACTTTATGAGCGTAGAATATACAGATATCGAACTTGTCCAAACTGACTAGTTGCAGATTCAAAAAACTTGTGCTACTAATGAATTGTAGTTTGTTTCTCAGGTAATCAAAACCCGGACAGCATCGACGTCCACAGAATATGCTAATCGAATTCCATAAGATGGCCCAGCATTGAGGGTGGAACCCGTCGATCTGCTCCAAGATGTTTAGGGGGCAGGTGCTGGAATTAACAGCGTGACTTTGATGGGCGAACTGTGGTGGCAGAGCTGCATCACGAGTCAAGCAAGATAACTGTTGTGCAGTAGAATTAGATCATCCACAATATAGTCCGTAAATCTGAGCTTGCAACTACACTCAAAGAGCTCAAGGCAGTTTCGCAACTCTGGGGAGGACGATCAATGCCAGCCATGTATCAGGATTTTAACTCACTGCAGCACTAACTGGCAGCAGTGGATTGACTCCTGACTTGGATGAGTAACGGAGTTTGCTCCAGAAGACGATGCCAGGCACCTCACGCGAAGTCAGAAAAATCTGCTCTGGCAGGAGACTAATCCCTTGCCAGATTGACGAGCCGAGGCGCCACACGTCAACTAAGCCATCATCGCGGTTTTGCAAAAATAACACCGCAGTTTGCAGGCATGAGGCGAGGCTCGTTAGTTGGCGCATTCCAAGCATTGTTTGAAAGCGATCGGTCGAGCACCAGGCTATCTGGCGCCCCGAACCCGTTTCTAATGCAGCTGCGCCCATCATCACAGTCCGGAGGCTCCCAAACCTATCCGTTTCATTTCATATCTGTATGTGCTTGCAGTGTATGTGAGTTGAAACACGTGACACTTTGATATAGATAGTGGGGTCAGTCGTTGGTCATCGGATAAACGGTGCATCAGGAATTCGAGCTGAGGATGTTCTGTAATATGCACCCAGCAGCAGCTGCACCAGTGGTCCCCTGCACTGACCGAGGCTTATCAACGTTTAGCATTGGCAGCTGCGGGTTCGATCTGCGTGACGAATACACACGAGAAGGGGACAATCTCCGCAGCACCATTACAGACGAAAGACCTTGCAAGTGATTCGTCGCGCCCGCACTTCCCTTATATCGAATGCAGGGGCTTGTCGCCGATCCTTTGCGATTCGTCACACGGGGCCCTTGCCCTTGTGTGCGATAAACGAGGCGAGCTTTTTGCCGCGTGCTGCAAGAGCCCGATTTGCAGTCGATCGGTTTCGAGGCACCTGTCTAATCTCGCTCCCCAGCCGTTTCATCTTGCTTTCGCCTGCCCTATAACACACCCTTTCCTTTTTGCAGCTTTTTGGACCCCTATTACATGCGCCCAGTGACCTGGCGAATTTTTAATTGGAAAACGGCGCTCATTGTTGAGCTTTTTGTCCGAGCAGATGCAGTATTTCAGAATCTACGCAGTATCATTTTTATCATAACTTATTACCACAGCCTTTCTAAACATTTGGGTGGAGCGATGTCTAGAGAAATGTTGACACGTTCGCTTCGACGGGTTCCACGGGTGGAACCCGCTTGTCCTTTTCTGTGTGCGGCGATGATAAAATCCCATCAAATAGGTCCCACGAGTGGGATCCGTCGCACACAGGAAAGGAACTGCAATTTTCAGCACCGCAGTGAACGTGTTAATAATGTACACTAAGCTTTTCGAAGAATAAAACTTATTTTACAAATAAAAAGATGTCTGCTGGTCTTTGAATATTTGTGTTTTCGTAAAAAAACCTTGGCGGAATTTTCACTTCTGTTGAGATTCTAGATGAATTGCAAAAATATTCTCGTCAATGATAAGGCTATTGTTATGAGCTCAAGTCCAACACATTGATCACAAAAATTGGATGTCCGAGCACCAGATATTTCAGACATGTCTGAGCAATCTTGTGACTAAATTCCAGAAACCGTGCCTGTTTCATCTGTTTTCTCGGCCTCAAGGGAATCAAGAATATACTCTGAAATAAGATGTCTAAGAGTAAGGAAAATTCCTATCCAGAATGAACAGAACTCCGGGATTGCCCCGGTAGCGGAGTTGGTAATGCAACCGCACGGGCAAGCGGGGGGCCGCAAGTTTGAACCTCACCTGGAGAAGAATTTCTCCATCTGTGTTTTCTTCTCCCAAAAACGCTCTGCTAACTTCCATATAGTTTTGATGGAACTAAGATGCGTCCTAAAGATCGAATTTAGATCGAACAAAATTCCTTTGATTCTAAATTGAAATCACCACGAGCTAAATACAATTCAATCAAAAACTAGCTTCACTAGATTAGACACTGTAAAACTCATGTCACTCGGGAAGATTTTTGGAAGAATTAAACTTTTTTAGAAGCAAATTTCCAGACTAGTGAATGTCTGGTTCTGGGGAACAAAAAGATATTGAATGATTTTTGCACGTCAAAATACGTCATGATCGTTGGCAATAATATCATATTTCCACAACACTGACGTGAATCCAACATCGTCCGTGGTGTTCGCAAGTCAATGCGGCCAATTTTACGCTCACTCGCAAGCCAAATTTTACCTCAAGATGACTTCACCTGCGATGAGAGGCATCGACTACAGAAACGCAACAAAAGTCAATTCAAACGAGTCGGAGAGCCATGTGGGCGAGATGAAGCTGTTACAGGTATCGTTGAATCAAAGACGACGAAACAAAGTACAAAAGAAGTCCGAATGACATTCTTTGGACAAGATTAAAGCAGAAAGCAAGCGACACGGACGTGTGTGCAGCTGATGGGATAGGTATAACCTCCTGGCACGATCGAGGAAGCGAATCAAATTAGCAAAAAATCGGGATGCAGTCAAAACAGTGGAACCGGTCGCCGGTTGGATTCTTCGATGCACCGGCTGATGGTATTGGCCGCCTCCGCTCCTGCTGCTGCTGCTGTTGCTGATGATGGCCCATGGCTCGCGGCTTCGGAATCGGAATCAGAGAGACTCTGAGAGGAAGAGAGATGCTTTTTATCTGCTGGCCGCAATAAAAACGAACTCGACAAGCTCGTTTCGCCAGACGAACTGCAGGGGATATGTACGTTGATGCAGAAAGAAAAAGAGCCGCGGCATGCCGACAAGACAGAAAGAGCCTAAGGAAATTTCGGCGCCCGCTCAACGGGGCGCGTGCAGCTTTTATCAGCTGCCGTTATTATTAAGTTCGTAAGATATTTTATTGAGGCTTGAAAGCGAGCCCAGGAGACATTCTATATGACCTCTCCGTCTGCGTGGATCTAATTCTCGTTCCTTTGATATAAAAGCTGTGGCCTGCACTCTTGTAAGCTTCGTAGGTCATTCCTTATAATTTATTCAAAGGCTTATTCGGTCCGAGTGTTTCTTAGAGTGCATTTCTTGTTTTCCAAGTGTCGAGCTTGCAACTCGATTATGTTTCAACTTTTGCTAGTCGGTGTAATCAATAAACCTTGAGATCGAGCTTGAGATATTAATTTGATCCTCTATAGATCACATTCGGTTGGTGTTTGGGCTTAGATTGGAAATTCAGTCCTTGCGAGTGAATTTTCGGAACTGTCAGTCCCCAAAAAGGATCGCATAGCAATCTGGGAGCTTAGTTTGCTCAGTTCATTGCTACTGTGACGTAGAAGTAGTATTGGCTTCAATAATTAAGAATTAGTTTCATCGAGTTGGATCTGACACTTGACCATGAGTTACAAGTGTGAGATTCAATGTAATGAACATCTTCCTGAAATTATAGTCGCAATAACGACGAGTTTGATTCGCTTTTATTACTCAGTTGTACATGGTTATTGGGACCACTGCATTGTGGCATATCGTGATGGAATTTTTCATAAACTTTATATCAAAATATAACATGATATGAATGTCGTCGTAGGATAAACACTTTGGGACTGCCAAACTACCCATATAGTGTCGTCAAACATCAAAAATGTGATACAAAGCCTGCCACATCATTCACATATCGGAGAATAGCTATGTCACGTCCGCTTCTTTATTAGCAGCGATGATCAACCTCTTTTTTTGATTATCCTGAAATTATATCCTTGCTATAAGCTGTTTGTTCTCCCTAAAAAACCATTCCAGGTGCTAATCATTTCACTGAGCGTCATCACCACTTGCGTTTCCTTTCATTCTACGATTATTTATGAATGTGCTAGTTTTCGCATTCATATATAGTGACGCGCTACAAAGTGTGAAGACAATGCGCTTGCGAATCTCATCCAGCCTATT
This sequence comes from Eretmocerus hayati, assembly GCA_029851415.1. Classification (NCBI taxonomy): domain Eukaryota; kingdom Metazoa; phylum Arthropoda; class Insecta; order Hymenoptera; family Aphelinidae; genus Eretmocerus; species Eretmocerus hayati. The sequence continues at coordinate 2,983,291 of CM056741.1, read as the reverse complement.
GGAGAGCCTATCAGTGATCTTGCCTGTCAGAAATACATAGGTGCAGCATCGGCTTCTACAGCGAAAAATTTTTTTTTGCCATTGGCGATTGTGGCGGGCATCAATGCTGCGTCAGAGAGGCCCGGATGGAGCTCTGAGGGCTTTGCATGCACGCCGTTTTTTCGCACCACGCCGAGCACCTCCTATGCAGGCCGGTATTCAGGCCGAGCTGCACACAGGTAGATATCCGCTGCACGGTGCGAAATGCGATTCGATACAAGTGGCGGCGTCTAAAAAAGACGTATGGGGCAGGGGGAGGCGCGGCAATCTCGAGATTGACTGACGATGACCGAAAGAGCGCGTTATATGGCCTTGTTTTGTTTCTCCTCGCGAGGACCTGGGCGAGCGGCTTTTTGTGCGGGCCTGGGGTCTCTTGGACCCCGACTGCTCCCCCCCCCCTGCCACCCAACCATCCTGGGTACTCTCCGGTCCCTGTTCTATTCTCTTTTGCACGATATAAGTACTCGGGATGCTCGTTTTTTCGTCTCGTGCGCGTGCAGCCTCTGATCCTATATTAACACAGCTTTTGTCGGGCGGTGCTGATGTTTGGGACGAGCGATATGGTCGACACCAGAGCCACAGCGACCAATCTCGTTTATTTTTCCAGAATTTTTAATTCAACACCTACGTCGAGGAAGAGAGGCTGCAGAGCAAGATAGCGTCCCTCGGCACCCAAACTATTAACGCTCCTGGCCCTCTCTTTTCTTGCTTTTTCCTCCCAATTTTTGAGGGTTTGGCGAGAGCCTGGTACAGGATGTCGGCGATCGAAGCATGTGAAAGAAACTTATTCATCACCTGATACCTTCTACGTCTCAAAATGAATATGGAATGAATACTTTGTAATGATTGGAATTTATTGTGGGGGTGTGAAGTTGAAAAATATATGAGAGATAAAAAAGAGTATTGGAATAGAGAAAATGTGGTTGAGTCAAGATTGTCGATGATAATCCACAAGAGTCTCATAATTGTTAACCTCAGAACGATGCGAATCAGTCACCACGTTCGTTAAAATAGAACCAAGTTCAGTCAGCTCGAAAGGATAGTCAGACATTCATTATAGCCATTATGTAGGAATCATCAATCGTCCTCTCGCTATGACATTTGTTGATGTTTTCTTGATTTGATCTAGGAGGACTAGGATCGTGCTGATGGAGTTACACGATTTTCTTTGGCAAAAAAGGTATATTTTGCGACGTTTCGTCAGTGCATTTCACTGACCTCATCCGGCTGTAAATGAGAATCAAACAAAGCACAATTTTTTCAACACACGTGATCACAATTTAGCTTCATGGAAGACAAATTTACATACCACACATTTTTTGAAATTACTTTAAAAACATATTTTAAATCGAAGTACAGACATGAAAAGTCTGTAATCACGTCAACGTGATCCTAGTCCTCCTAGATCGAATCAAGAAAACATCAACAAAAAATTCATTATAGTCATTCGAGGGCTCGAGCGAGGGCTGTCATATTTTCAGATCTGAGTTCATCTATCGGCAACTAAGTTCAAAAGTACAGAACTTGAATGGCTGTAATTAGTATCTACTGGTATCCCTCCGAGATGACAAAACTTGGTTCTATTTTAACGAATGTGGTGGCTGAATTGCATCATTCTGAGGTGAATAATAGTCTAAGCTGAAATTATGATGGCTCGGCAGAAAGAATTGACTTATGCTTGGAATTTAAATGCCCCAAAATGCAGCAAAAACTCTATAAAATTGTGGGGGAATCGAAGCGATCCGCGAGCATTGCACAATGTTAGTTTTACGTGGGCCCATACCCCATCCTGGATATGAACTCACGTCCAGCTTCTATAAGTACATTGTATACTATGGTTAACAGACAAGCAACATCGCAAACATACGTGGATTAAAACTACCCCACACCAACACCGACATGAATATGATTCTACTCACACAACTGGTCTGGTGGTCATCTGCGCTAGTGGCTGACTAAAAATATTTATTTTTATTGTAAAATTATCTGAAAATTGCAGACGTTGCAGACATCTCATGTATTTAAATGAGTGCACTCCAGAGATCCAATTGGGTAAGTGCAGACATTGATGTTGACTATTTAATAGGTCGTCTGTACGGAAAAAGTTTATTGTTACTCTCATCGAGGGTGATTGATTATTGCATGATCCATTTTGTTTTCTTCTGAATTGAACCAGGAATATTATCTCGACACTATATCGACTCCTTTATTTGGTCCATTACAGTGTACATGCCTGGTTCCCAAGTTTTGAAACCACTTTTGACTGACGCATGATGGAAATTAAGAAAAAAATTGATATCAGAAACACATCTGGCAAGAATGAAGACTTCACATGCTTGAGTTGGGAAAAAAATGGAAAGAAGCAGAAATTTTGAATTTTGTGATTCGATAATTTTCTTGTCATTTTTCAACTAGTCATGAATTTCCTCGTATAGAAAAACTTTTCTGTGTCTGTGAAGTGAGGAACGAGAGGCTTGAGGACATTTCTCACGTCGTACAGTCTCTGAAAACGATGTGTTTGAGTTGAGACGTGCAATGCGTTGTCAGACGATCAGACTGGTAGTGAGAGGGGAAAAATTTTGCAGTGGAACGGTGTCCATTTACTCAAGCATCTTGTCCGGCAAGCAGAACTTATGATGGTGATTCTGTTTAATTACTATTCACCAAAATTTACCCGTTCGCAAAATAAGCAACAGCAGAGGCAGCAAACACAGAGGAGCAAAAAGTAAAGCCTGAGAAAATGAGCGGGAATGTTGAGTGCAGCTTCTTAATTTCTTGGAGAAACTTAGCCCAGGTAGCCCTTCAGACCGCGCGCGCGGACAAGATGAATATATGCGCTGACTGTACAGTTCAGCAACACGAGGAGGACTCGGGAGAAAGAAGTTGGAGTCGACCTTCTGCTGCTGCTACTCGCGTTTCCTTGCTTTCTTCTCTTTTCCACGCCCGTAAGGCAAACTATCTGGTTATCAAAGTTTCAGAGCAAAATTTCTTAATCACCATTTACAACTTTTGCCCAGTGTAGAAAATCTCGCAAGTACCGCAAGTAAGTCCAAGTCCTTCTGCAAGTCAAACAATATCTAGTAATTTGAGAGCACAACTTAAATGCAAAGTGTTGAAAATTTCACGGTGAAAAAGATGCCGGGTAACGGTAGTTGAGAGAAATATTGATTTCTCGTGAGTGGACGTAGTTTGTTTTGTTGGTCAAGATTCTACGGCGTCCAGCCGTAAATATCTCACGGCTAACTCAAGTAAATACCCCCGTCATTACGCTTCTACCTAATGACATAATATATCGATTTTAGTATCAGTCAACCAATGGATATTTGCATTAGTAATTTCAGTGGGGAGAGAATACGATAAAATGTGCCAGGGCCGTGTCAGCGACAGCAAGTGGCCCCAATACGGCGTTGATACTGGGCAGATATCATCGACATCATCGATATACTTAGGCTAATTAGCTTGCGGGGCGTCGGAGTTGCTTAGCGAGTGAGCGATAAAGAGGTCGCGAAGAATCGATCTGCTGCTATTGCATGCAGGGATGATGCCAGTTGACGAAGCAGCTTGCAGCTGAATCGAGTGCACGCGATGGTTATAATCAAATTGATGCTGAGATCATCGAAGTGAGAATCAGGTGGCATTTGACAAGGGGAGGACTAGGTGCCCGGATCACCAATCTTGTCCAAATTTTATTCACGATTTTTTACTACCCACAATATAAAGAAACCAGAGTAATTCTGTCAAATGAGTCCCCTGTCCAAAGATACAGGCACCGAGATTATCATTGTTCATATGGGCCCATGTTGAGAAGTTAATGTTGATGTTTTTGGCTGTAACTCTGAACAGGAGAACCATTTGACGGAGTAATTCGGGATTATTCATATCCTGGGTGATAGAAAACTGTAAAAAAAATTTGGACAAGATTGGTGATCCGGAGACCTGGTCCTCTCCTTGTGAGTACTCAACTCCCGTTGCTCTTCCCGCATCTAAACTTATTGTAGGCGTCTCAGTTGGCATTTTCTCACTATTCAAAAAATTAATGCCCCCTATAAGCTAGTAGTTTCATGATCTAATGTTATTCGGCAATTCGTTTTTATGGCTTCTTAGTGAGATTCAAGTTTTCTATTTAGCCCTTCGCGCTCTTAGCTCTTGAGTCAAAGAATGCAGATTTGGTAGCACTCTCACAATATTCTCCATGTCTGAGTGAGTTTTACAAAAATAAACGTGTCCATTATTATAAGTGCTCTGATAGCGCATCCGTTTTTTATTCGGTCATGCTCACGAGCCCATCAGCTGACGCGGACAGAATTGCGAGCCCGCAAATAATATTGCTCTGGCTTGACGGTCAGGAGGTCAGCAAGCCAATTTTGAATAGCTCCATATGGCCATTTGGCTGGAACTATACCTGTCTTACAGCGAGTGCATATTAGCATCATCTGGTACGTGCTTTGGACCCAAAGTCATATAGACCTGCACCTGCAGCAGGAGAAAATGGCATGCATTTGCCTCGCTGACGCCCGGATGCCCCCGTCAAGCAACCACTGTATAGATCGATGCTGCTGCTGCTGGCTGTCGGCTCTCTCACCGGGAGTCCTCTCGGGATGCTCGTACTTCAAGGACACCGCTCTTTTGCGCTCCTGCCCCTCTCATTTAGTTCCTTATTCCCCGAAGACAGGAACAAGCGGCAGGGACACACGAACAGAGTCGAGAACAGAGCTGCCCCTCTGATGCAGTTAGAGAGAAAGCTCGTGAATGCCGATTATCGAGGTGTCCTCCCGCTGCTGTTGTAGCCTGCACCGCCGTCGTGCACTTTTGCCAAGACTCGCGACAGTGCTGAATGATCTTACAACTTACAACGCGCTTACACTTGTATAGAAGAGGTTTTACAGCAACTGAGCAGCTCTCATTCGCATGCTATCGCGTGGAAAATGGCCAAAGTATCGGGCAGAGCCTGACTTTTTCTCGCGTCACTTCTTGCAATAACTCGCCGGTTGGTTTTCATTGCCATCAGGGAGAGCAGTAGCAGATTATTGTGTACCACACCCAACCCCATTATTATGTCCGAATCAGACCCATCGGCACCTGGTGGGTCCTTCCTTTAACAATATGTTGAATCCCGCACATCCATTTCGATATTTCTCATCAAGCTTCCATCATCTTGTTTTAAACCGTACCTAACTGTTCTGCACGGTTATTGAGGTCTATCAACAGCCTCCGAGTTTCCAGACTACTTTCAAAACATCATTCGGCCAGATATCAAAATTTTCAAAAATGACTCGTCACTGCACGAACACTATTCTACGTTTTCTGAGTTCTTGATTGGATCTGATTTAACGAGTTTTTTTAGTATTTTGAATGAGACGATTCTGAAGAATACACCCCTGGAATATCCACAGATCATTTAATTTGTGAAAAATCTCACCAGGACACTCTAGATGACCGACGTAATGATTGACGTTCTTGAGTGTCTAGGGCGAGTCCACGTGCACCTCGCCTAATCGAAACTTTGCAAGAAGTAAATCAAGTCAAAAATCAAGATACCTTCCGTTTTGAGATGGTCTCGGTTCTCATGGGTAAAATAGAACCTGATAAAATGCCAATTAGTAATTTCCTCACAAGTTCTACAGCATGTCTTGATTTGCGACTAGCCAGAAGTCACTTTTCCAAGATCTCCGCCTTATTTCTGCACTTGGAATGAATTTTTTTCTTCTACAATCAACGACCTTGAAGTAACAGCAATGTTCGTGGAAGTCAATAGCCCAACAGTTCCAAAATCGAAGACAGACGCGTGCCTGCAACGGGGGGACCCTTGGGCAATACTTGCAGCACGGGTCCTGACAATATTTACGAGAGGACTCGAGAGGAGTTGCATTGCGCGTGAGACGTGTCCTTGGCATGCATCATGGCATCATCAGGGACATCCGCTGAAAAGCATCCAGCAAAACATCGTTAAATAGCACAACAGCAGCAGCAGTCCCAAAGAGTCGGCGGCGCCCCTGCATCTTCCCAGAACAAATCTACCTTTTCATTGAGCATAGCCTGCCTGTAAATTATACCCGATTCTGTCCAGTGAGCTGCATAGATCTTCAGCCCATAGACGCAGTCACGCATCAAACTGTGCTTTCACGTGACTTTTTGATCCGAATGGCCGTCTTGCTCAAATTCTGGAAAAAGTACTCCGCGCCAGAAAAAAATTGACAGCCGATGTTAGAAATTGAATGGAAGTACTGTTTCTGTTGAAGCTGCAATATGACGGAACTGACCATTGTGTATCAAACTTTAGTGCAGGCAGTGAACTTTGAGGGAAAAAATCCTGAACAGGTTGCTTTGTTCTGATCCGAGTTGATGTTGCTGGGCAGTTTACAATGTTCAGATCGAACAAACTTGGTCAGATTTTTCTCAAAGTTTGAGAACTATGAAAATTGGGTCAATCGCAAGAATAATGTCACGTAGTAAGCTATCAGTTTTAGTTATGGATTGTTTTTTCAACTATTTCTCAAATAATTAACTGGTAAAAAATGGAAAAATTATTGGCTCAATTTTCCTACATGTGGTACAAGGTCATGGAAGCCGCGGCAAATGGGTACGTAATCTTCGACTATTTCAAAATATCTTCTCTTCAAAGATGAAGTGACTCGCCTAGCTCTCTGCTTACATTTTCGTAGTCAGTTACAATCCAACAGGACCCCTTCTGATCTCAATGGTTGAATTTTTTCATGAAATTATTCGCTGAAATAATTGCTAGCAATGAACAGAATCGCACTGTAGGAGATGTGTCGATTCCAGCAGAGTCTCTCATTGCATCCCCCAGTGTCCAGATTGAACATGTGTGCACCGCCCGGAGTCGAGCCGTGGTTGGTGTGTACTATCCGTTTCCCGGAAACGTCATCGGTTATGCGAGATGAATTGGCTGGGTGCATCTGATTTGGAGAGCGATCCCGTTCTCTTTTCCCCTGTTCTCGACCTATCTCGATGTGCGTCAACTCGCAGGAGCAAGAGTGTAGGCAAAAGATCGAGATTTGGCTGAGATTCGATCGGATTCTCTGCGCAATGTACTGCATATCGGGTGGAAGCCATAATGTATGTGCTGCAGCCTGGCATTGGAAGCGGGGCGTATGCCTCATTGTGTGGAAAAGTGTCGAAGCTGTGGCTTATCGAGAGCCAATCTGGGCACCGGGCGACTGGTCACGGCAGCACCACACCGCCACCAGGACCATATTGGATGTCAGAGTAAGTATACTTACACATTGACCGGGCCGAGAGCTTGCGGTACTCGAGAGACGCGCACTCCAACATCGCAGACTCATTGCTCTATGCCCAGCACACAATATATAATGTGCCCGGCAGCTGATTTATCGCGTGCGTCTCGAGGACCATTTTCCACCCCTCCAATGCTCTAACCACTTATCGATCTGTGCATATAATACGTATGGGATAAGTGTGTACCCATCATGACTGTATGAAGCTGCTGGCTTGCTCTGGTAGATAGTATACGCTGCTCATTGTGTGTGGGACGTCTAGTGTCACGTTTTCCGGCATTCGTAATAATCGCTCATTGCGCTTCGCTGTTCTATGGATGGACCCTGACACCAAATCGCGCCCCCTTTTTTGGCCCAGTAGACATTCCCCATTGTTCCTTGAGTATATTTGCGTATAGACCTGAAGCCAATCGATCGAAATATGGAAAAGATTGAGTGTGTTCAAAGGAACCCATTTTTCCCGCTTGGAAAAGGGGCTCACAGTCAAAGAATGGAGTGTCATGCGAGGGGACGCGTCACCATTTCATCGGGAAGTTGCGCAGTTCCGGAATCGAGAGAAAAAATAGACACAGAAGGATGGAACCGTTGACCTCGGAATATTGACTGTGGTGAGAAGCAGAATACTGTACTTATAAGAGTATAGTATGTAGTACAGCGATGAGAAATGTGATTCGATTAGTTATATCTGTCCACGATACATTCTATCGATTTATTATAGAGTTCCGGAGCGCGCAAATAGACCTCGCGATGCAACAATAATAACGAGTGCTCGCGGTTTTCATGGAGTATGTACATCAACATCACGCGCGAGGCATCGCGCATCATTATTGCATTCGCGGCAGAAATCGATAATTATTCACGCGCGCCTCTCCAGACTGACGCCTCTTCTCTCTCGCATCATCAGAGAGTTCAACTTGGCGCAGATGGTGAAAACCCGATGAATTATGAATCGCGTCGCTCCAAATGGGGCTCACACTCGCGGATGAATATTGATCAGAAAGACTATCCCGACTAAGACATTCTCTCGTAATACAGAGTCTCCCCAGTGCACACACTGAGTGCTGTAATTTAACCTGCCCTATCACTTCTCTCTCACTGCGTTAAGTGTCCAATTTTCTGAATAATTAAGTCAATGCACATCGTCCACGCCCTATGTAACTCATCAGCGATGCTCGCTCCCCGCACATGATAAAATCATAGGGGTACCTCGCGGGGTGTGAATTTTCTGCGACTCGGACAAGGCCTCCTTCGTGACGTATCCTGGCTGGACAACGAACCGGCAAAATCGCTAAACTATTCTTCTTTATAATACACGTTTCAGGATGGCAAGAAAAATTCAGATTCGAACTCGGTTCGAGAGTATGGAATAAAAAATGAAGGGATAAATGTTGGAAGATGAATTCACGAGATAGCGCAGGACGTGCCTGATAATTAGGCTGTAATTATAATGGATAAGAGGCGGAAACAGGAATCCACGGATTGAGATCGATAAGCTCTACAAATGAGAAAAATTTACAGGATGCAGCAAACCTACATCTGTACAATTTTCCGTAGAAAAGAACACTGCATTATTGAGAATTGTGTGTGTTTGGGTGTGTGCGGGGCAGGATGCGCGTAACCAGTATGCCCCGAGTAAAGTTTGCATGGATATTCTAATTTTTGTTATCAAACTTACGATGCGAAAGAGTACGAGATAACGCTTTTACCTCGGTGTGCCATGTATACGCAGTACTTCGTAGCGCAAAAAGACCGCGAAGAAGTGACTGCTTTGCGAGAGGGTAGTTAATAAAACTAACTTTTGAGCTCGAGCAAGTATAAAGTCTCATTAATACTTCTTCAACAATGTATAAATCACTCTCATCGCGGTCAACGTAAGTTCGGCTCGTTAAAGAAGTTGCGAAATCACACCGCGAGCTTCGTTATTATAAAAAGTCCTGCGCGCGATATTGCTCATTCGAGAATATCGAGTAGTGCGTCCCTACGTGTACAGCGAACCCTATCAGCTCGTTTACTGTAATTTGTCTGATGGGACTGACATTTTACACGGAACCTGACTCATCGCACCCTTAGCTCGAACCTATAATCACCGGGGTCAATGAATAGTTGGATCATTTATGAAGGAATTGACGGGATTGTTACATATTCACGAGCTTTGATGGACATCCGGATAGATCCAGCTATAACTCCCAATGACTAAAAATCAAGTCGTGTTGAATTTGGGAAAGGATCACAAGAGCGCTGATGCGAATAAAAAATGTCTTATTGAATGAACAGTTTTTTGAAATTTGAGGTCTCAAAGTAGAACTGAAAAATATGTACAAGGATTCACTAGAGTCAAAGGTGTTTGAACTCGATATCTTGAGAACTGATTTTCAAATTTTGTTTCATCTTGTTTACAGTGGTTAGTTCCAAGGTCTGTACTCTTTCTTTCTCAGATGGCGATAGCGATCAAATCTACTAAAATCCACACTGTTATAATCGTGATCGGCAGTGAATGAAGAAGGAACAACGAAATGATAAAGGAAATGAAAATTGTTGTGCACACTTTGCCTCAATTATATCACTATCTTATGAGGTTTAAACTTAAATAATCCTTGTGAAATTCTGACACAGTACTTATTGGATTGCGTTGGAAGGACGTTGTCGAAATTCTCCATCATTTTGTATCGATTCTAACAACATACTGTTTCGGGAGAGAGAGTTTCTGTGATTATGAATCTCAAACCGTGTTCTGGGCATGCATCCAAAATATTTCGTAGATACCATAGCAGTATGAGTGTCCGACGCTGTAAAGCTCAATTTCCCAGGAATACTGCCTTTTTGGTTGACACCTATGAATTTTTTTTCGAACAGCCCAACGATGACGATACGTTTGTGTGTCAGTCAGACATCGGGGCTGGATCAAGAATTCATTCGAGTAAGGAAACTGGAGGGGAGGGGTGAGTCTTTGATAAAGAATGAAATTTCATGGAATAATCATGAACTTCGCTTGGGACAAACAGCTTCTGTAGGCAAGCATACATAGGCTCCGCGGCGCATGAATTAATCAAGCTCGGCTGCGTGACGGGCGTTTCTCCGTGTATCGCACAGGTTATGCATATATCAGCTGCATGGGGCAGTCGTGAGAGTAAAGTATGAATGCAGTTGGCATTGCCGGGTCTATAACAACGCACGTCTCGCGATCGCGGCCGGCTATTTGCTCAAGAGTTGTCCACTTCTTCCCGATACGAGAGCGGCTACTTTTTGCCCCATCAATATTTGATGGGCGAGCGTCGCGGCATGAGGGTATAGGAGTAGTGGTGGTGGTGGATGGTGTCGCATACAAAAAGCCCGTCCTGCCCCCCGCGACACACGCCATCTCTCCAAGATTCTGGAAATGAAAAGCAGACTGTGTAAGAGATACGGGAGCGATGGTGCGGTGGCCAGCGGACGAGGCGAGGGTGTCTTTGGGGCGCGAGTACGTGTACGGCAGGGGGGGGTGGCTTGTGTAATCACTGAGAGCACGAGGTTGCCTATATAGCCGAAGCTGGACAGCAGCGGCAGAGCAGCTCCGAGAGGCATTAATAATGAATCTGCGCGTGCGGGCGAAGAGGCGCGGATCGATGCGGACTGGCACCTCAACCCCCCGCGTGTACACGCACGTCCGGGTCCCCCATTCTCGGATTTTCATGTTTGTACAGGCAAGAATGTGTTGATCATCCACATGTGCGGAATTTGGGACAGGGTAGTAAATTCTCATTAAAACTTATACTCAGACTGGACTAAAGCTGTGCCGCGGCTCAAATGTGTAACGCGTCATATTTGGAAGCCGAACTTGCAACGCGTGTTTTCGACTACCGTCCCTCTCGATGATGAGCTTCGCAGATGAGTCGACATCCCTCAACACAACTCCAGAAGAAGTTTTGTTCTGTGGCTAGCTTGCGATAAGGGCTCGCAATCAATCCACAATGGTGGGCTTGAACAACTCTGTTACGGAACCTTCCCGATCAAAAATCCGAGTAGGAATTCGATCAGGCCCTGATCATTGAGTAGCCGGATCAGCCGCTCCCACACTCATCCGGTTTTCAGACATTTGTGGACAGTACTTTATCAGTTCATGATCGGGGACCCTCACTTAGGGCTCACTACGGTATCGGACCTGGAAGATACCCTGAACTTGAATTGAAGTGTTTACACGGTGATCACTACGATTTCAAGCTGATGTACTGAATTATGATTCATATCAAATGCGACCAGCGTGATGCAAAATGTGTCGTTTTCTCATTATTTATCCAAAACGCCCCAGTAATATCTCAATTTATGTCGAAAGCATAAGCAAGATGAGAGATTAGATGCTGCCCACAGCTGCGTATGCACGAGTTCGACGAGGAATAGTAAATAAAAGTCCTTCAAGGGTCCCTGTCCTAATACGACGGTAATTAATTATTCTAACGAATCGATATCCATTTTTCTTCAATATCCCTATGAAAATTGATGATGGGATCGTAATCACTCCAGTCTGACTGTGTTCCGCAAATCACTGCAATCGAATAGATCTCCGGTCTTCGGTCCTCTGCCTCTTCCTATCCTCTCTTTTTGCTCATTATCGTTGAAGAAATGAATATTCAATCACTCGTAATCGCACAATCTCACGAACCATCAGGTGTTGTGCAGGAGCAGAACATCAAAACTCCTTCAAAGCAGAACTGCAGTTTTTGCTATTAGTCCAGTGGGTATAAAGTTGTGCTTGGATCAATTCGTAAACAGCAAGCTGAGAACGGATTCTTATGCAGATTTTATCGCTGAATACGAATCCGAAGAGATCACTCGCGATTTTAATGGAGAAGTTGATCAAAAAGCGATTAAAAGCTGATAAAATTCAGTTTTTGGGTACTTGCGGGACGGCGGTAGCGCGGATCTCAAAATGGTTCCTCTAAAAGTTGTAGCTCTCTTCGAGATGCAAATTTTGAATCAAGTTACGATTAAATAGGACGTCTAGTTGCGGCGTAAGGTCAAGTAGAAAATTTGTCACAAGTCCCCGTGGAGGGGGAAGTCTCGCTGCAGGAGAAAGTTGCATCTTGGGTGCAGCAGGCCCTATGCCGTCCCTGCAGCGCTGGGCACAACGAGCAACGGAGGGGAAGTGGCGAAACTTCCCCCTCCACGGGGACTTGTGACAAATTTTCTACTTGACCTTACGCCGCAACTAGACGTCCTATTTAATCGTAACTTGATTCAAAATTTGCATCTCGAAGAGAGCTACAACTTTTAGAGGAACCATTTCGAGATCCGCGCAACCACCGTCCCGCAAATACCCAAAAACTGAATTTTATCAGCTTTTAATCGCTTTTGATCAACTTCTCCATTAAAATCGCGAGTGATCTCTTCGGATTCGTATTCAGCGATAAAATCTGCATAAGAATCCGTTGTCAGCTTGCTGTTTACGAATTGATCCACCTAATGCATTGTGAGAAATTTATACCCACTGGACTATATGGGTTTGCTCCGGTTTATCCTACATAGGGGTTCCCTGATCATGAACTGATAAAAAACTGCCTACCAACCCAAGCATAACCTTACCAAAATCTTAGGGCTCCCCCTATCAGAAACTGATCAGGATCTGATCTTTGGTCAGGCTACCCCTAAGATTTTCCGGATCGGAACAGAGTATCATGAGCTTGTTGAACCATCTTTGAAACTGAGGAATGACAGACAGTGCTCCACGGGTCAGAGTTTTTTCGACGATCGCGATTCAAATTTAGCCTGAGAACGTGTCCCGTGATCTTGTAAAAAATGGAAATTGGGACAACGCCGCGCCGTCGCTGGGCAGTCTATCCAACGGAATAAGAGCTCGATAGAGTAAGACAAATGCGTTAGCAGCGTGTGATGCAGGTAAGTATTTCAATGAGAGCTCTCGATCCAAGTATCAATGACAACAATCCCATGTGCTCCGTGTTATTGCATCCACACTTACACCACTCGGCATCCGTGCAATTGTTTGTACGAGGCAATTCTTCACAATAATGTCTTCTTCGACTGTAGGCTGCTATATAACTCTGATTGCGTAAATAATGATTTAATGTGCGAATAATGCATCCGTTCCATTTTCTGCCCAACTCTGTTCGTTGCAGTAAATCTACACACGAGGTCTCTTTACATACTTGATGAGTCTAGTACAGCCCTGTAAGATTCTCATGTTGAGACATTATGTCTTGCGACTCACATATTAGAGCTCAGGCATTAGTTCGCGATGTATGAAGAGAGAAAAGAAGGGCAGAGTCATGAATAAATGAAAACTTGTACTGCTTTGATTGTATGGCTATTCGTACAACACTCACAGCTAGATATGAGACAGAGGATGAATTAATTAAGCTCCGCAAATGTCCATGAATCAGAGAGTGATATTGAAGTCAGTCTTTGCTATCGAAGTAAAATTGTAGTTTCTGATGACCACCAGGTACAGTTGTTTTTATAACAAAAATATACTAAATGCGGAACTTCGAACTTGAGAATACGAGAGATTCTGAGCAGGGTCTTAGATAGCTGTAAGAGATAGTACTTATCGATCTCCATATCCACGAGTATGGGTAAACATTTGCCTCCCAGTTGGAGCTGTGTCGGTAACGGATGTTCACATCGGCTCCATGAATAACGAACGGTGGGAACTGAAAATGTATCCGAAAACGTCGCGAGGATAGGAAAGTTGGCGTTTTATAATCTTACGATGACCAAGAGTTATCACATTGGGTCCAGAAAATGCGTCAAATGATTTACACCGATCGTTTGGAGTGAGTTTTTAACTTTTTCGTAGAAAGATTCGAAGATCCGGAAAATTTCATTGAAATGCACGTGACGTCCCCAACTGAATACCTGATCACAATCTGTAATGGCTTCATTCCCCACACTCGAACGAATCGCTTTCCTAAACACGAGTTTCATTCCGGAGACACAAAGAACGAGAGAGAGCTCATCGGATCGATGGCTTATAGCCGGAGCAGTGGGTGCGATTTGTCTCTGGTCTGAACTTTGATAGCCACGAATCCAACATTTCTATACTACGTTGGTTGGACGTTAAAAAATGAGCCCTCATCATTTTGTGTGCGATGCCGAAGTGAGTAACGTTGTCCCACTGACTCTCGTGATAAATAACCCATTCGCTTTGTGAATCCATCTGGCGCCAACATCAGCCTCTCCCCACCGCACTTAGTACGAGCGTTTTGGAGATGTACTCATCATAGTCACGGGCACGTCATTTACGCGACTATCGAGAAACCGAGGCGGCGAATAGCACTCGAGGACGGATGCTGCAATTTGCCCCCCCCCCCCCTCCCCCGAACTGGAGATGCACTCGATGCTACCATATAGCCCCGCACATCACCTGAAAGTGCCGCGCGACATTGCGAATTCCGCGACGCGACGAGAATAGAGACGAGTTATTCCAGTCTCTGCAGCGCTGCATCAAGCTGGGAGGCTCGCGGCGAATATAGTCGGAATGGGGCACGCGCTCTTCGCCGATTGTTATGACACGTCGGAAGTCGGAAACGGGATCGTCCGCCACCACCGCGGCGCGGGTGATTAATCGCCGGCACGCGACTCCCGCGCCATCCAGTCCCCTACTGCCTGCACCCATTTTCCACCCGCGCACTGAAATTCGCTGCTATGCACCGCAGACGTATATAACGAGTACGGGGCTTCCAAGATATCCGACTCGCGAGGCTGCGATAACGCGCGATTTACCGCCCTCTCATTCGTAATTGCGCCCAGACTGGCTGCACCCTGACGCTCGCTGCTATGAGAATTCGAACGGAAACGAGTGGTGCTGGCGAGAAGATGGGGTGACGCTTTCGCGCGAATTTTCTTGCTCGTTCTCATTGATTTCAGGCTTCCGTACATCGGGCTGAGGAAACTTTCAATGGTTCAATGACCAACTGATTCTGAACGCGACATATTTCAAATTAAACTTCAGTTTTTAAAATATCTTGGCCTTGTGCAAGATAGCCTCTGAAATCGCTTTTCAATTTTCTAAAAAATTGCTCAACTATTTATTCAAATTTACTCTGGACAATCAAAACTGTGTCCCAGTCCCGGTAATACGAGTGAATCTACAAATTCCCACATATAAGTGAACGAATGTTGTCTTGGTCCAAATTTTTCCAACAGCCTTACAGTACGAAACAAGTAGAGAATTGGGTCACATCGAATCCAGACTTAGGACACTAAGCTATCATTGATTTATGATGGGAATCTCAAATGCTTCGATCAAAAATTCAGAATATTCTAACTTGCGTAAAATAGCTATGGTCCGATTCCAAAACATGGCGAGGAGCATGTCTTGGCAAAGTTGAAGGAAATTCACGCATGAACTTTAAAAATACTCGCTAGATTCCAGAAAATATTAAACGAAACGAAATTCATAGTACCAGAACCGTAGGACAGAGATGTTGCTCGAAACTTGAGCTTTGTAAGCTTTTACCCAAACTCTGATGATTTTGGGAACGAACTCCAAGATCTGGATTTCTCCTAGAAAATTCAATCGAATGAGAAGCCTAACAGTTACTACTCCTCTATCCACTTGAGTAACTCGAAATAACTCCAATCAGTTCATTTGCTCAAAACTATACATATTCTCGTCAAATTCGGGAGCTTAACAATTCGGCTCCGGTATTTCATTGAAAATGCTAATTTTCTGGATGTGGGAATCCCAGAAGCGATATATTTCAATGAACACACATAAATAGTAAAATGATGTCTCACCTGATGATCTTACCTCTGTAATTGGCTGTAAGAGAGCTCGAGAGAGAGTGAATGGTAGGCAACTTTTTTCGTTCAGGTACCTAACCTCAATTATAGTATAACTGATCAAGACTGGCATGATGAATGAACCAAAAACATGGTACAATCTGAGAAAACTTCTTACGACTATGATGGAAAACCTTACTGCAGGATGAAAAGCGTCATGGATCCGTGATATTCGGAAACATAAGGGATGGGAATTAAAGAGGTATTATCAAGGTATGTAAATCAGTTTGGATAAGTGATTCGTTGGATGATGATAATTCGCATTTGTCGAACTGATAAAAAGTATGGCTCTATCAACAATGCAATTGCATCGGAAAGGAATTACCTATTCCGTAATTGTGTGCTTACACGATGAATGGCGCGCAGCTACAGCGCTCACCGGGTGCAACGCTGCATGCATAAGTCGATTCGAACGATTCAATCAATTTTACTCGGGAAAGCTCATTTTTCATTCTGTTCAGCGAAACTGAGAGGCAGCTTATACATCACACGGCACAGACCGATCGAGCATTTTCATTCAATTTATCTTGTTTGTAGGACACACTCGATATCAAATATTCAATAATTGAGGAATTCGTTCAATTTGTTTCCCGCTAACGAATACCAATACATTTAATTTTCGAGCTACGTGTGAAAGGGAGTAAAGAGAAATAGATGAACAATAAGGGCTGAATGAAATGCAAAATTGACGCTCATTCAAAATGAATTAGTTTATCGAAATCGCGAGCAGGGACGCGACAAATCAACATTTCCGATGTGGAAAATACATAATACGCTCTTCGCTGCTGCAATTCAAAATCAATTTGTCGAAATGCGCACAGCCTGCCTGCCTGCCTGCCGGCTGCAGCATGTAATTCAATATGTCACAGGCAGAGCCTGCAGAGCAGAGTGTGCGCAGTCATTTGGGAACATTCATCAAGTCGAGGATTTGCAAAAGGGACCAAAAATTCAATATCGTCGTGCACTCGTTCAGATGCAGCGAAACCAATGACCTCCGCGGCGCGCAACTATTTTGTATAATATGTGTGAGTGTCGGCAGAAGCCATACACAGGTGTGATGCGGGATGGAGCTCTAGATTCAGCGAGCGAAATCGGCTAATCGACCGCGTTTCCGCTCTCGGATGCACGATTCGATTGTGTAAATGCCGTTACGTTGCTGTTGGCCCTCTACACGGATAAAAGTACTTTTCAATGGCACCGCCACGAGCATAGCTGTATACTCTCTACTATCTTTACTCTACATGGTATCGTGAATGGGGAAACCTTGTGCAATGCTCTCTTTCTATCTTTCTTTTTTTTTTTTTTTTCGATAGAAGATGTCTCATATTTACTCGGTAAATAATCGCCCTCTCTCTCTCTTGCCTCTCAATACGATGTCGGGCACTTTGGTGCCGCGATTCGTCGACTCGCAGAGCACGTTGTGCTTATGGCAGCGAGACGAGACGTTTGGTATTGTTTCAGCGCCAACTGCAGCATCAGCTCACACGCCTCTGCATCTCAGCATCGGGATCTCGGCTATACTTATCCAGTTCGGTGTGCTGTTGTAGCGATTGCGATGCTCGTTTTTTAAACGCTTTCATTCTCATCGAGACCCCTGAGAATATAGGGGTCAGCAATAGGAGAAATTATGAGTGGAAATGGAATCTGGCGAACGAACTGCACTTCATCGATTAAATCATCATCGTTATCGCCATTTGCATTAAAAGCCTCTCGAGGCGGTCGAGTCGAAAATGACACTCACTGATGAAGCGTCGAAAGCACTATTTCAAGATATAAACTTAGCTGTGCCTGTGGAACTGGCCGATGAGATATAGAAATTGAATGTGATTTACTCTGCTGGATATTGGATTTGAATAATTTAACGGAGATGAATGGATTTCCTTTCGCCGTCGAGATTCCTCGTAATCGAAATGAGTGAAAGCTTCAACGAAAATAACTCGTAATGTACTCGTGCAGTCTTTCATTTTCTAATGGAATTTTTTGAGTGAATTTTCTGGGGGGTCTTGGGGATGTGCGAATCACTATAGACAGTTATTTCATTTTGAAACAATAACGTAAGTTATAAATTTATTCACATAAATTAAATCAGTTGATTTTAGCAAATGTTATATACATAGACACATCCTCGCTTGTGTGCATACACATACACTCAGCGTACGTATATTGTTTCGATTGTGCTCGCCTCATGGAGAGCACGACACAGCTCCGTCGATTTTTTCATTTAGCAATCGTATTTCGAGAGGAAATTCGACAAAACGTAAAACCGAGAAAATTTTCACAATCATATATATATATATCATATCTTACACGAGGCGAAAGATATCTCTTTTTCCCATTTGACGAATGTACACATATTTACAATATCATACAACGGCCCAAATTCGCGCGTGGGCGGTCGATGTCGTAGAAAATTACAAAAAACTCGTCGTTGCCTATCTATATTTATTGTATAGAGGGTCCACTGGCTCCGGCAGCAGCCTGGGCCACCCGGAGCCCATAAAAACTCGATTTCACTCGTTCTCGCAGTCATACTTTCCGATACTCTCGCACATTATCGCGACTTATACATCGAATTAAACAGCAAAGATCAACCGTATACAATTTTTTAGTCTCCGAGGTGGATGTACGTACCTCATCAATTTGCACGTCCGACGACCATTCGAGCGAATTGAATATTTATGTACAATTAGTCGTTGTAGCGATAAAACCGCGAAATCCGTCGCCGCCGCCGCCGCAGCCGTGGTCGAGGCCACGCCGGCATACTCATCGACTTGCTATATACTATCCGCGCCCGTTTCGCAAAGCAATTGAGAAAAATTATGCGCATACACATTGAGAGAGATTCGAATATATTTGTACGTATAATCTGTTGATTCGTTTTATCCACGAGCTTGAAGCGAATAGTTTTAAGAAACGCACGGTCAGTCGCACAGTAAGCGCAGAGAGCGGTTATGTGGATACAGCTATATAGTTTTGGCGAGGTAGGCCATCGTTGGCGGTTCACACGCACACAACACCGAGCCCGAAATGGAATTTGCACACACAACCAGCTAGAGAGAAAAATAAACTGTCACCGCGCGCCGCGGCGATGACGTGCACTCACTCGTTTTCTTCCTCCTTTTTCTCACACTCGGCCCACAAAATATCCTCTTTCTTTCTGTCTCTACGTATAGTGTTCTCTTCTTTGCACAGTCTTTTTCGTGGTGCTTTGCACACATCGCACCGTTTTTCACTAGACAGCATCGATTACACCTATGGTAAGAGTTTTGAGAATCACGCGCGGCGCACTGCACTCTGTCGCATCACAAGGAACCACTAGACGAGGTAGGCCTGGCCCGATTGGGCACCGTTGCCGTTGCTGCTGCTGCTGCTGTTGTTGTTGTTGTTGTTGCCAGTGGCGGCCGCGGCCCCGCCGGGCATCGTCTGCTGCTGCGTCTGCTGATAGTGGCCGGGGTGGTGGTGGAGGTGGTTGTGCTGCCGCCAGGCGTTTCGCTCCAGGGTCGAGTAGTCCGAGTCGATGGACGAGTAAATGTGTTCGGAGAGGGGCCTCCTGCAGCTGCCATCGCTGCTGGGCTCCTGGTACGCCCGGTTCATCGTCAACCTGGGACTGGGGGTGGGACTAGCCGAGCTCGCGGGTGTGTCGCCACTGCCAGCCATCCTCGCTCCGATCAGGCTCGAGCCGTTGGGATGCCGGTGGCCCAGGGTGCCAGCCCCGGCCGCGCTCGAGTACGCTGGCGGTGCCTGCATCATTTCCGCCGGGTGATGGTGTCCGTGGTGGTGCGGATGATGGTGTCCCGCTGCTGCCGCTGCCGCTGCCGCGGCTGCGATGTGGCTGGTGAGGCCCTTCTCGGGGCGACCCTCGAGCGTGTACGTGTTGACGTTGCGCCTGTAGAGGGACGACGACTTGCGTTTGAGCTCGTCGGCACCCGGAGGCAGTGAGTATCGCAGTCGGTCCCAGAAACGGCGCTCGCCCCAGCGGAGGATCACAGCGGTGCGAAGGTACGGCCTGAGCTCGAGGTCGTTCTCCGCCTCTTGGCTCACTGGACCCGCCTGCACCACGACCAGTTGACCCGGTCGGCCGCGAAGAGCCTCGTGCATCGCGGCTCGGAACTCGAAACGCGCCCACTCGGTCAGCAGAAAGTTCCTTGTCAGCACTATCACGACTCTCCGCGAGGCCTCGGCGGCCTCGAGCACCACCGGTGCCGCGGCTCGTAGGCACGGTAGGTCTCGGTGGTGGAGACACAGCCGGAGTCCACCGACCCCGTGCTCCAGCTCCGCGGCGAGGCTGTGCAGCACAAAGTCCTCGTCCTTGGGTGAGTAGCACACGTAGCCGTCGTAGAGTCGCTCCTTGTCCTCGGGTACGGCCGCTTTGGCTAGGAAACGCACTCCGTAGCGTGTGTACGCCCACGTGCGCATCGGTTCCCTGAAGATGAAACCCATCACAGCCAGCACCAGGATCAACAGCACGATGGACAAGGTGGCGGCGACCATCGGCAGATAGTCGGAGACCATTATGCTCTCGATAACTCCACCCTGGGCGAAGTAGTCGAGGCAGGCGGTCTCGTTGACGTTAAGGCGGCGTTTGTAGGCCGGGCGAGCCTCGTTGTTGTAGCACCACATCTCGCCCGAGTCAACGACCCGGTGTGCGTTGTCCGACACCCAGGAAGTGAGCTCCTGCAGGAACTTGCAGCGACAAGACCATGGGTTGCCTCCAAGCGAGAGCTCGTTGAGCCTCGGGTTCAGGCCGACCTGCCACACGGGGAACGTGACAAGGCGGTTTCCGTGAAGCCGCAGCACCTCGAGCGAGCGTAGTGGCAGAAGGGTGAGGTTGCCGATGTAGCCAATGAGGTTGTTTTGCAGATAGAGCTCGCGCAAGTGAGTCAGATGTTCAAACTCGAAGCCCTGCAGCTCACGGATGCGATTGTCCTCAAGGTGCAGCACTTGCAGAGAGTTGAGCCCGTTGAACGTGCGGTTCTGGATGGACTCGATGCCGCTCGCGTTAGCAAACAGCACCCGCATGTTCTTGCGCCCGATAAACACGTGATTCTGCAGCTCGCGCAACTCATTGCCGTCGAGGTAGACTTCCGTGGCATCCATCGGTACCCGCTGCGGAATCTCACGGACCCCAAGGCCGGAGCAGTCGACAACGTTGTTGTTCCAAGTCTGATCGTGGTAGCACTTGCAGTCGGTGGGACAGGTCATTTCGCAGTCACATGCGTCAAAATCGCAACAGTGACACAGGGCAAAGCAGTGAGCCTCGTAGCGGCAGAGAAATTGCTCCGGCTTGGCTAACGAGGCGGGCACGATGGAGGTGCCCCGAGGCCCCGAAATCCGGCACATGGCGTTGTCGAGGTCCATGACCCTGGGATGCTGGCGCAGCGCGCTCATATTGTTGATCACCGGCAGCCAATCCATCGAGCAGTTGCAGTTAAATGGATTGCCACCGATGTAGAACTCGGGCAGAAGCTTGTTATCCGGCACGGGGGTCAGTCGCAGCGAAGTTAACTCCATCGACTCGATCATGTTCGCGTACATGTCGACGCGCGTGAGATTGACCTTGCCCGTGAAGGTGTTGGGCCGTACGCTGCTGATGTAGTTGTTGTTGATGAACAAGAGCTCTACACTGTCGGGCACTGATAAGGGCGATAACTCGGTGATACGGTTGTGGCTGGCATCGAGGGTGCGCACTTTCTGATCGCGGATCTTGTAGTAGTTGCCGAGTTTTTCGATAAAGTTACCGTGGATGTCGAGCCACTTGAGATTGCTCGGGATGAAGGCGTAGTCGAACCATTCAATGTGATTCTCCGACAAGTTGAGCAATAACAGACTCGTGATGCCTGCGAATACCCCGTTGATGTCTGATAGAAAGTTGCCATCCAGGCGGATAGCCTCCAGTCTAGTGTTGCGCTCGAACGTGTCCCTCTCGACGTGCTGCACCTTGTTGCGTGCCAAGTTCAAGATCTGCAGGCTGGGAAGGTCCCAGAGCATACCCCGGGTGAGGTTACCGATTTCGTTGCCGATCAGCCGAAGACCGGTCAGTTGGTGCAGATTTAAGAAAGAACCGTTGTGGAAGTCGGTAATTCGGTTCTCGCCGAGGTCCAGGGTCTTGAGGAAAGCGAGGTTGCGCAGAGCCTCGGGCACCGCGGTCAGATCATTGCCGCTGAGATCGAGCTCCTTGAGATCGGAGCAGTTGCGGAAGGCCGCGGGATCAATAGTGGCTATCGCATTTCCTGACAAAGTCAGCCTATTGAGCACAAATAGACCGTTGAATAGCTGGGGTCCGATCGAGAGCAGCCTGTTGTCCGACAACTCCAACGTGTGCAGGTTATACAGAGGCCTGAACGCGTTGCCCTCAATGTGGCTGATGCTGTTGTTCCTTAGATCGAGGTTCTGTAGGAAGAACAAGTCCTTGAACATGAGCTCGCTTATGGTGGTGAGCGAGTTGTAGGACAGATCAAGCACAATCAGTCGGATCAAGCCGACGAACGTAGTCTCGTTCACTGAGTCACTGCCCAGCCTGTTGCCCGACAAGTTCAGTACCAACAGTTGCTCCAGCCTCGTGAATGTTCCTCGAGGCAGATCTCGCAGCTGGTTGTACTGTAGATGGATCTCGCGGAGCTCGCGGGTACCGGCGAACAGCGAGTCTGGCAACGAGGCCAGGCTGTTGTAGCTGACATTAAACAGCCGCAGGCTGCTCAAACCTATTAGGGCATCGCTGTCTATTCGCTCGATAAAGTTGTGCTGGAGCAACAGCTCTTGAAGCTGCCTCAGCGCCGCCAGTGAACTGTCCTCCGGCAGGCTCCTGAGCTCGTTGCGACTGAGGTCGAGGGCTCGCAAGTCCGTGTGGCACTCGGACTCCGCGCCAGTAGTTGGCGAGGACCAAGCTATGCCAACGTCGCTGGCGTTGCGAAACTGGTTGCCGGTGAGATTGAGCAGCTGCAGATTACCGAGTCCACAAAGCGAGTTAGCCGGCAACGCGCGCAGATTGCTGTCTACAAGCTCTAATACTTGGAGCTCACGGAGTCCGGCGAACGCGTCCGGCGCGAGCTCCAAACTCCGTGCAAGGCCCCACTCGGCATTGAGGGTCTGCACCGTGAGCCTCTTGAGGCTCTCACCCAGCGGCTGGAAAGCGGCCTCTGGCAGTCGAAGTAGCTTGCAGCCGTCGATGTGGAGTTCGTGGAGGCCTTGGAGCCGGTGCCAGCTCTCGCCACTGAGGCTGCTCTCGAAGTGGTGCAAGCCACCACAGGTGAGGCGCAGCTTCAGGGCACCCTCGAGCGAGGGAAAGAGGGCAGCCATCGCCGAGGGGTCTAAGGTGCGCAAGCTGCAGACGGCCGATCGGGTTTCGTTGGCCTCGCCGTTGGGCTGCCAATGACAAGAGCCACTCGCTCCCCGGCCGCAGCATCCCAACACGAGTAGCACCATCAGCCCGAAGGCCAACATGTTGGTGGTGCTTGTGGTGCGGGGCACCCGCTACAAGATCACGTGCGGCCGTTGTTGCCGTTGCTGCTGCTGTTGCACTCACTTATGCCGTTGCGGCAGCTTGAAAACTTGCTGTCGCACTGATGCTGCTGCAGCCGCATGGCACACTCACGCACAGCCCCAAACTTTCAACACTTTTTTTACTTTGCACAGCGCGAGAACACGTTGCTTCTTCGTGTAACGCGTTGGCTGGAGAAAACGTTGCCCCGCTGCAACTCCAACAAGTGTGTCTGTCTCTACTGTAATGTTTCACTGGTCGAGCATCGCGTACGCGAGAACGGCTCTCTCTGTTTCTTTTCAAACTTGTTACTACCGCTCCGTCTACTCTGTACTACCGCGCTCAACGCATGCTCGCCACGCACTGGCGCTTCGCGGCTCTCGCGCGGACTAGTGTATCCTGCGGCGAGTTCGAGCCGCCGAGCCACCAACTCCAACGGCAGCTGCGCGCGCGACATCGGCGGCTCGAGTGCTGGCGGAGGGGAGCGGCCCCCAGAGAGCACCACCGTACGACCCTCGATTCTATTATGCCTGCACCATGCACTATCCTTGTTGGATGGACGGTTGAGGGTGGAGGAGAAAGGCCAGCGAGCGCGACAGAATAGAACGCGAACTCGCGTGCAACGGTCTAGGTATACCGATCGCGGGAAATTGACGTGACGGAAGAACGATGGGACCGCGAGCCCTCGGCAGGTAGATGAACATTTGCTGCCACTCGAAAAAACTATGCGGGGCGAGGGCTCGCTGAAATAATATTTTTTCGAGCTCCGGAGGCGATTCGGGGATATACCCGTATTCGCGACAACAGCTGTTTTTATAGCGTGCAAAGCTTAAATATTCGAGACGGACCATACAATGAATCGGCTCCTTCTAGATTAACGCGGAACCGATTTTCTTTCTCCGCAATTCTATGATTGGTCTCATCCGCTGCGCAAACTCTCATTCAAGAAGAGGGTCGTGTTATTTTACGAGGTCCTCGAAATTCCACGCTGATGCCCGGATTAACTCCTGGGTGATATGTTTCCGAGGTGTAGGTGACAAGCAGATAGCCGTATGAGTCCTCTGCCTGCTCCTCGTCTTTCTAGTGCTCTTTCTCGTTTAGACCTGAAATTCTTCCTGATTCCTTTAAGTTTCTACAATCATGGTTATTTGAATCAGAAAAAGGGAAATCAAATTTCATCTCAGGTATACCAATGTTAGTCGAAAAAAATTCAAGTGTTCTACAAAATTGGGGTACATCATGAATGCAGATCGTTTGGCTAATTTTACCATAGTTGGCGTTGTGACTCATATTTTGATACAATTTGAGATGATAGGATCTGATGAACTTTCGCGCAACTCATCCATCATTACTCGTAGAGTTTGTCGAATGCTTTCATTTTTTTGACGATATATATCTAAAAGCTTCATTCACCGTATTCGTTCAGTGCTGAAATAAATAAAACACGAATCCGTACCAAATAAGAATCCTTTTTTGTACATCAATTAAAAAAGATCGCGCGAGAGCAGAGTTCGAGCGCTGAGTCTGGAAAATCATCAATCAATAAACTCGTGGAAAGTATCTTCGAATCGCTTCACACGACTGATATTTTGAAATTTCTTCCGACGAATAATCTTCAAACTCCTTTTGTGATTTTTGAGACTTGAAACCACACCTAGAGCGAATTGAATCATCCCATAAATTATCGACTACACAATATGGGGTGCACAATATGAGATGTAAGTAGTTGATCTGTAGAAACTTTTAAATAAATGTGTGCCACCTTGTGGGGAATCAGCGAGGGGGTCGTCATACCCGTTACACACTAGGAATCCAAAAGAATAAAACTCGAATGAGATAAATTTAATCGACATCGGAGATGATACAAAAACATCAACAGTGATGTCCTGGACTTGCGAACCTCAGTTTTCCAGTCGGTGAGTGTCATGCGCACGAATTGCCAATTTCCACTAATATTTTTCATATTTGTCAGATTAAACCGAGAAGATCGAACTTTCCGTCGAGTCGGTACTGTCTCTCAAGGGTGTGAGTGAGTTTGACGAGTTCTACGGCCTGAATCTACTCTTAAGAAATCAAATTTGAGTCCGTCAAAATACGGTTGATGTTTTGCGGACGTCAACGGTAACTTGGATGAACCCTTGAAACCGAGCTTGAAACGCTTGGGATAAAATGTTCACATGTCATTTTCATTCAATATTTTGGTACTTTTTTGGCGTAATCATTGATTTTTTAATCCAAGGGCAGTCTAAAGAACCATGGTCCAAAAAGGGCCCAAAATATCATAGGGTCCGTGTGCTGTAATTTTTCCTTTACTCGACTTTTGTTAGTGTGAACAAGGCTTGTTCGCGAGCTCGTTTGGGATTCGGGCGGGCAAACTCATGGAATATATTGGTATTCAGCATCAAATCTTGCACCTAGAAGAACGAAAAGACGTCTTTTGGCGTGCACGGTGAGCGCGTACATTTTGGGGCGCAACTTTGCATGAAATTCTACTTACTCCGTTTTCTGTAATATAAATGAATTTGCTCATTTCCGCATCCGTTTTGTCATAAATTTTATCGTGAGACCAATTTGTCATGCCCCAGAATATCGAGAAAATTGATTTGGAGATTTTGGAGAGTTACTCTCCTGCAAAAATCTAGTTTTACTAAATCTTAAACGTTGGCCCAGTCGGCCTTGGCAAGTATAATGGTAACCGAATCAAAATCCCTAAACCTCAAGACTGTATCTTGAAATATACAGTCGTGAGATCAATTTCAATGCCGAAAATCAGGGTTCTGTGCGTCGTGCTCAGAACGTCAGGTTCTATATCATGCTATCGCATTATCCGTGCTATTATTTTGCGTTAACCATGAATGGATATTTCTTTAGTAGTTCACGAGTTAATTCGCACTCTCTGCATTCCCAAAGTTCAAAAATACATCTCAGAATCTTCGCAAGTAAGATTTGGCGTTGGCACGTTTTTTACCACCAAATATCGAAATATTTGCGGAACTACTCATATACGTAGTCATATCATTTCCACGTTAAAAAGATTTTGAAACCAAAGTATCAAATCAGTGGGGTAGAATTCAAAGAGGGAGAAATTACCCGTATCTGGTAAGTCTCACGGATGATAACCATATATTTCATACAGAGAGAAAATAATTCGGAACTCATGCTTTGTTTGTACAACCAGTTCAATCGGATAGCATCATTCACTTGATTGAAGAGGGTATGGAAAAATGCATCATACAGCGCACATTTCGGGTATACTTGCATAGAAATCTATCAGATAGCTTTGTTTGTAATGTCAAAGCTACGTTATCAGTCATCACGTGCGAAACTTTGCCATAGAGCTTTTTGATTCCATGATTCTAGTTCACTTCTCTTCCAGTAAGTATCAAAAAATGCATGACCATGTAAATGCTACAATTTTATCTTGTAGTTATAATCTGATTCTTGATTCTTGCGTTCTAACGCTATTCTATGTCAGTTGAAGGGTTTCTGATCTTTACAATGTCTCTAAGGAATCCTTGTAGCCAAGTGTTCAATCTATATAAGTAACTGCATACTTTTTTTACTCTGACAAATATTACAATTGCATTTCCGGGGTATTTTTGATAATGGTAATTCTTCAAACGCTTGGCGTAAGCTCCATAGATGTATTATCAAGCAAAGTGACCCTACTTATCTGATGTTGGACTCGTTCTCATTGCTATTGCTAAGGAAAAAAACATCTACATTTCATGCAGCAACCTATTCTACCGATCATCGATGCAACGCGTGACGTACTGACGTGTGGCAAGTGGCACCGACGGATCCCGACAGTACCGACATTGCAGCCTACAGTACAGGAACTTCCCACATCCCAAGCAGACGACCACACCGGGTTCGGCAGTGACGCGGCTGAGAAAAAAAAGACATGTGAGACATTCGTCATCCTAATTCGTCATATTACAATTTTGCAATATCTACCTTTTATTTGAAGAGTAAGGAATATTCTTTTATTCTTTGAATGACAACGCCCGATCCTTGTAAGAAATTTGCATGCAAATTGCAAAAATGCTTGCAAGGTTAGCTCAAATAAATAAACACAATCTGGGTAACCTAGAATCCCTCGCCATTTGTTAATAACATGTAATTTAATTGTTTACAGAAAACGTTTATCAACCATCTAGATGTGAGGCTGTTATTGAAGAACTTCGTTTGTGCTGTGTGAAGCATTCAAAACAGTCTCTTGTATGTGAAGGAATTGATACTTCTAAGAAGTACGAACACAACACAGTCGATTATGTAAGTACCAACATGGACCCTTTCCATTCTGTTAGTAATGAACAATTGTTGAACTATCAACTAGACTTCTGGAAGAAATAAAGGAGGTAGAAGGAGGGGAAGATTATAATTCATAGCAGAGGCAATACCAAAGGGGATTTCTGATGGGACTGCAGGTAGTGATAGATGCCGTCATGTCATTCCAAGCGCAAGCCTTTTAGTTAATTCATCAATGAAGTCATTGAATTCCCAAGACAACTGACTTTAACTGATTGGCTCTATACACAAGATATACATTGGTGTTGAATAGATTTCCAATGCTCATCTACAGGATGATCTATGCATTTCATCCTCAAAACTGCATATGCTATGAGTCAGATTATGATATCTTCATAATGTTTTCTTGTTATGGGCAAGGATGAAAAATGTTGAGCACCGTAATGATCAGAAGTACATCAGAAATTTTCTGAACTATCCATTTTCATAGCATGAAACATGGCATTAGAATGGTAATATTAGCAGAATACCAAATTAAATGTGTTACGCGCCATCAGATATAAGTATCATGTTAGTCAAGTGGGATCTGTTTACCATTCAAATGTATAATTCACTCTGTTTCAACATTGGGCAATCAACTGATTGGCAATTGGTCCTCTTCTTGATAAAATCGGAACAAAGTTTTGTTTTAGAGTAAAAGTGAGTGATAATTCTTGCGGGGTCACTTTTAAAAATGAAATAGGAAGGCACAACACGCTATCAAGCTGTGTTGTTGGATGAGGTCCAGGAAGTGCTTGAATGATTGATGTAAGTTGTAAGATTCACTCGAAAACAACAAACAAAACTGTATGGGTGATGTGTATTCAAGTGCTAGAAATAATAACTACTTAGGCCAAAGTCAGAGCTAATAAAACTTGTGAGACATCAACATTGGCATATCCAAATATGCTAAATCACTTTCATGATTTCCAGAGTTCATATCAAATAGTTGCCTAGAAATGAACTCAATTGGTGACTAAATCTTTTTGTATTTCTGAGCACCATGCAATATTGTTCTTTATAGCAAATGAGCTATGTAACACTTTTGAAATTGCACACTGTAAACGTTTGATTAGTCAAGTGGGAGCGACTCCAACATTAGGATATGGGATATTCAAGTACCATGGTTTAGGATGTATAAATCCCTTATAACAAACCGCTTCTATCAAACTATTCGTCTTGAATTCTCTATGCATACTTTCAATGTTGTACAGGTGAATTTATATTCACCCGTACAGAAAATTACTTCTGTATTGGGTCCATTATTCTTGAATGGAGATAAGAGGCACATCTTTGATTTTTAATTTTTAGGCACTGTTATAATCAGATAATTATTTACAGGCTGAATAAATCATAAATAGGGCTCGAATGAAGAAATTGAAGCCATATTCACATGGCGACCCAAAAACAATGAGTTAACGATTTGGCATTAAAAGTTCACGCGTCTTGTTTTTTCTCATTTTGAGACGCAACATGACCAACGAGATAGTCCAGAACAAAAGCAGTGGCCCGTGGAGCTTTTTGGTTCCAGAGCTCGAGTTACTGGTCTATATATCCGTTGGAATGACCACGGTCGTACATCGTATCACCGCGATAGGGTAGCCACGCCCCGACGTTTTTTTTTCTTTTCGAGGTGCAGAACAGTGGATATTTCATTACCCAGCTTTGCAATCAAAATTTGCAAAATAGAATCAACTTTTGAGAAATTCTGAATGTCAACCTGTTAGAAAAGTCTAATTTCGAGGATGTTCGAATGCAGCTTTTCCATTTCGGCAGTTTCTTCGGCCAAAATTTTAATACAAATGTAGTTTTAAATTTACATGATGACAGGTTGATAGACCACGAGAACAAGCAATGAGTTACCTCGTAATCGATTAATTTGATTAATTTCGGAAAAGTTGTGACTTCGAGTGCCAGCTAAGTGATCAAAATCTTCGAAAATGGATGAGTTTTTCGGGGAATTCAAGCGTGAATCTAGCAAAAAATTGCAATTCAAAGCAGATTCGAGTGCTGCTGTTTGACTTTGGACAAGTCATCATGTCGAAACCTGACTACAAACTCTGATGAAACCTTGCATCGACGGTGGCTAGATATTGGCTAGAGTGAAAACAGTATCGCAGAGTTGGAGAGTTGGAATAACACTCGAAAAGTCTTGGCTTTGACTGTCTATGTATGACATCAAAATTCTCGGAAGTAGGAGGCTCAGTAGAAAATTTTGAACGTAAACTCACAAGAATACCGTAATTCCAAGCAAATTCAAGTATGCTTTGATTCTTATTTTGAAAGTTTCATCAGTCAGAATCTGACTACAAAGTCTATTTATATTTCACAAGCAGATAGATTATGAGCACGAGTTAAGATGATGAACCGTAGCTGGGGAGTGAAAAGATACCAAAAAAATCGTGGCTTCGACTGCCCAGCTATGACATCAAAATTCTCGAAAGTGGTCGGGCTTAACCTATTAGGAAACAGTATTTTCAACCCGATTCGAGTCATGTTTTTTCATTTTTCACATTTCATCAGCCAAAACCAGAGTTCCAAGTCCAAGAGAACTTCATTTTAGAAGCAGATAGAGCATTAGTACAAGTAGAAACGCTAGCTTACAGCTGAGGTTTCTAAAAATTCTAAAAAAATTGTGGCTCCGACTGCCAGCTATGGGGACTACACTCTCGCAAGTTGGTGAGTTTCCAGCGTGAACCTAGAAAAAAATCGTAAGGCCATGCAGGATTGATCGGTGCTTGATATTCCCTCAAACTCTCTTCATCGGCATCTTATTACATGAAATCAAAAGAAATTTTGGATCTCAGAAAAACGATGTGAGAACGGGTTTGAACAGCTCGTAACCCAAATATAACCAGATGCTTGTTGATGAAATATTAGAAATCAAAAAGCATTACTCGAATCTGCTTGGAGATACAATTTTCTAATAGGTTCATGTTTGAGATTTTTCATATAAACCTCCCCACTTTCGAGAATGTTGATGTCATAGCTGGGCTTTCGAAGCCACGATTTTTTGGGAATTATTTTACTCTTTAGCTCCGTACAGGTTACCGTCCCAACTCATGCTCATAATCTATCTGCTGGCGAAACAAACTTTCCTCAGACTTGTGGCCGGACTCTGATTGATGAGTTCATCAAAATGAAAAAAGCACTCGAATCTTCGTGGACATGCGTTTATCTGATAAGTTCACGTTCAGAATTTCCCATTGAGGCGTCCATTTCCGAGAATTTTGATGTCATAGATGGGACAGTCAGAATCACGACTTTGCCGTAATATTGTAATTCTTCAACTACGCGATACCGTTTCAACTCTTGCTTATATCTATCTACCGTCCATGCAAGATTCCATCAGAATTTGTGATTAGATTTTGACGTGATGACTTGTCCAAACCAATAAAGCAACTGACCGAAGTCATACAAGAATGGATGACACTCCTTCTCTACCGGACTAGTTAGTATGAAAATATGTTTGATCTATCATTCTACATGGCCAACAGATACTCAGCCCGGCGATGTATGTGATTCGCGATTGTAGCTCACGATCATGATGCTATTTTAAACAACACTGTCAACTCAGCTTAATTTCTCCTCCAGACATTGACATGCAAAATATTCTTCAAAGATTTCGGTGTTTTGCTTTCTCGAAGAGAAAGTATTGTATCGGTGCGGACATTTTTGCGAAAAAATTTTCCGAATTTCCCGTTTATGACCCCTTACTTGGAACAATAGCCAAATGAAAGTTAGTCCATCTTATTCTTCTCGCCGAGATCTATAAAATGGTACCCTTATACTTTCCCCGACTCCAATACAACGCTCTCTGTGAAATATTTTCAAACACGCATTGCTTATGTCCGTATGTATGTGTGTCTGTATGTTGTCTTCTCTTTGTCACGCGATATCTCCTGAACCCCTGGATCAATCTTCTTCAAACTTCGAGGGTTTGTTCTAAATTGATCAGCGATGAGCCCAGTCTCTTGACAGCTCTATACTCTCAATACTCCCTCTCCCACATTCAACTGATTGCCTAATTTTCCACACCATTTTCAGACCCTGTTGGTCCAAATGTTCTAACACCTCCGATTCTCAATATAAACGACCACTCATTGTTGTCCAAGTATTCCTTGATCGTTCTAGAGAGATTGGTTGATACGGAATTTTCATTTTTTCAAATTGAATTGTTATATTTCACGTTCTATGTCACTCGAAATTTGGCCAACGCCTGTATGGTTCTCTCTGAAAATTTGACACATTATTCAGCTTCCTTGGGTGGTGGGCCCAGTAATTTTTGACGATTATTTGCCAATCCTTATTGATACAAATAGTCGTTTTTATATGAATTTCACTTTTAGTCTTGAAATTTTTTCATGAAAAAATTTCGAACTTCCCTTTTTTCACCCCCCCAGCTCAATCCCTACCTAAACGAACAATGATTTACTTCATTCTAGTTGCCGAGATCTATCAAATGGTACCCCTATACATCCATATCCGATTACCTAGCATACAGTCAGTGAATTATTTAAAAGTAAACCTTGTGTGTGTCCATATGTATGTGTGTATGCTTGTTGTTTTCTCATTGTCATCGTATCTCTCCTAAACCCTTCTACCAATGTTCATAAAAATTTCAGGATTTCTGCTCAATGTATCAATGATGTCCCCATTTTAATGTCAGCTCCTTACTCCTTATAATCCGTATATCAGGAAAAATTGATCGGAATAGATTAAGAATCATTATTGAAACATATTTGTCCAAACGCTCCAGCATCCAATTATGAACATATACACCTTTCTGTGATTGACTTCTTTTTTCATTCTAAATAGATTAGTTGATACGAAATTTCGATCATATTTTCCTTTTTCAAAAAATGTAATATTTTGATTTCTAGTTCCATGTCACTTGTAATCTTACAAACGCCATTTGTGTATCTTTTCGAAATTCTGAGTCGTGATTCCACTTTCTTGTTCCATGAGACTTGTTACTTTTGACAATCATTTTTCGATCCATATTTACCCCAAAAATATTTCTCACTTCAATTTGGAATTTTCTCTCACTACAAAATTGTGCTTTTCTCTTCATAATTCAAGAATGTTTCGACGAATGTTTATAATATTGCTCGAGATTTTGTCTAATCAAATAGCAATTGTCTTAGCGTCGTTTCAGTTACATCAATCAATTTTGCCTTCGCAGATATCAAACTCAACATGAACAATTCAATATCAAAGAATTATATTCAATAATAAAAGTTAAGGACAAAAAGTTGAATTGATACGAGTTTTCATGGTTCTAAATATTTAAACGGTTAACAGGAAATGAGAATGCATTCTGCAAATGTCTTTTTGCAGCGTATTTATGAACCACCAGTTCGCTCCAAGTGCAGTGAAAACTTCATTGAGGCCTTAATAAAAATTCATTGAGGCCGCAAAATGTTATAGTCCCTTATGAATATGCCAGAATCCTATCCTTATTGCTTACAAATAGCAACATTGTCGACTTTCGAGTTCAATTGATGAATTCTCGAGATATCATAAATATTGCAGCTACGGACAATTCCAAATTCATCGACGAATCAGTGATAACTTAACTATCTGTGGCTCAACATACGCCCCAACAATTCATCGAATAAAATCTAAAGTCGAGAATATCGAAATCTGACACCATCTTAACCAATAGCAATTCTCATGGGATTTCCGTGTATTCTCAAGAACGGTGAATGAAATGATTATTCTAAGAATAAAGAGCACATTATGATGGGATAAAAAATCACGCACGATGATCGTCGGATAGGTTTGAAAAAATTACGAAAAAATCTGCGCACGTAGTATTTTTGACGAGTTCGTCTTATACAGAAACAGAATCTTCCCTGTGGGAAAGTTATCGGGGTTCATACTTGTAATATAGCAGTAGTTTACAGGTAACATCATGTAAAGTGACGGTATATTTAACAACCCGCACTCCATTTTGGCCTTCACAGCTAACTTACAGTGACGGCAGCTACAGCTTTGGCGAATCTCGTAACCTTGTACTTATGCATCTGTGGTCAATGTTTGCTCGGATAAAGAGTCTTCAACAAACATTGAATAGATCTGTGATCTTGAAATTTCCTCCAGCTATTAAATCTCAAAATAGATTTATTGATCGAAGTCAATTCCCTACGAAATTTTTGTTTTCATTCCTCTGTCGTCAAGTAAGACGATTTCGAAACTTTGCGTCAGCGTTGATATTCAACTTATCATCAAACTGTCCATTCGATCAAATATTTGATGGATTTCAACCCATCAGCATGAAATTCTATTCTGATAAAACCTGAGCTGAATTAACGTTATTGATTGGTTTGGTTACAGGCGCCAAAGTCGTCTGCTCTTATAGTCTGATCACTAAGCTGCAATATTGTAACTCGCAAGTCAGAGTGGGGGTCATTCCTGATGAACACCACTCTAACTTATGTGATGCTATACTCGAGAAGACTCCGTTGATGCTCAAGTAAAATTGAAAAACATTTTAAAAACCAATTTGCTCGCAGTCTCATGGCGTAGAAACTTTGTTGCGCGTGAATGTAAGCTTTATGTCGGAAGTTGAGATTTTTAGGATTCAAGTGTAATGAATCAATATTTTTGTTCTCATCCGCATAAAAATAGATCCTATGAGTAACATATTGGCGCGATATTGGCAATCGCTTTGGTAATTGCATAAGCCAATAATTACGACCGCTCGGAACAATTGATTTCCTTATATTGTAATGTAACGAAGTCGAGAGGAGTTCTGCGAGTGCGTATACACTCGAGATCTTCACTGAGTGCAAATGAGGCAAACTTACATTAGTTCCTGTGAGGCACTCCTGAGTAAAAGAGGTACGGAAGAAAAGAAAATCCCATGCGCTCCAGGATCCTTTCCAATTTTTCTCGCTGCGCATTCATCTCCCAAAGATGTCATGATGTGAGATGCGTGAATGATTAGTCACACACATAATTCACCCTCGTAAAAGCCCCGGCATGTAGGACCATCCATCCAACGTTGCCTCCGCTGGCATTCCGCTTATTGCCTCCACAAGAGCAGTCAAAGCGCGAATTGCCTAGGCAAAGCCCGGAATGTAATATTCATTTCGGACTTGACCTGAGACGGCCGAGCCCCGAAACGCTGCTGTCATTTCGGACTTACCGCGCTTTTTTGGTAAACAATGGATGAATTTGATGAATTTGTATTTTTCATTCCTTGTTCATACTTCAGGTGCCATGGAAATTATTAGATTGAGCGATCTTCCATGCATACATTTTTAGATCGAAACTTGTTTTGTCCAAGACGATGAAAATAAATTTCCACGAAGCCCAGAATCAAATCCACATACTTATTACCACAGCAAACTTCGTTATAATCTCTTGGTACCCTCTGCTGTGAGCTGAGGAAATGTTGGGTATAGAAAACAAGTTGAACCATCTCTGAATTTTTTTTATGTCAATCTAAGATTAGTGCTTCCGGTTAGGAAAGAAGTGCTCCAACCTGTTTACTCGGAATTGCTACGAACCAAACATAATTGATGAGGAGCATGTTCGGATCGAGGGCAATAATTGATGGTTAATTTTTCAAAATTTTCAGAAAACAGCAACAAAGTAGGCAGCCAATGGACAGGAGAAGAAAACCAGTATTGAAGGACATGCCATGGATGTATCGACATCCTAAGAAATTTTTGTGGATTGGTTTGATCCTGGGAGGAGCTCTTGGCTGGTCACCCATTATTTACAACGCAATACATACGGAAGAAGAAGTAAAGGCTATGAAAGCTCAATGGTCATCATTCAGGGTAACATGAATCGGGTTAAGTGAATAATATGGAATCTGTGAAGCATGCCAAAGAGAGAATCAGAAAATATCCAATACTGTTACTTCAGTGTAAGGAATCAGCTTCTTTGTATGCTTCATGTGTAGTGAGCAAACGTAATCTGGAGAAAGACAATTGTAAAGAAGAATTCAACCAGTTCAGAGCATGTTTGATAGAGGCGGCAAAAAAGAATAAAACAAAGCTGTAGTGTCCAAGACAATGACCACTATGAAGCATCTGAATGAAACTAACGATGAGTACAGCTCAGACAAATCGAAAATCAAGAAGAGGACTATTGAGTCGAAATTGAATCTTTCGTTCCAAACAAATTGTATCATCAGTTTGATTATTCGATTTCTTTTGGTACTATATGCTAATTATCATGATAAGTATTTCAAAGTCCCTTACACAGATGTCGACTATAAAGTGTATACAGATGCAGCTCGTTACATAACAGAAGGAAAATCACCTTATGAGCGTCATACTTACCGATACACGCCATTGTTGGCCTTGTTGGTAACACCAAACATATACCTCCATCATGATTTTGGAAAAATTTTGTTCTCAATAGTGGATATTCTAGTGGCTAAGCTGATGAGAAAAATCCTCATTCGTCAGAATTTCAAGCAGCAAACTGCAAATCTTTGTGCTTTGTTGTGGCTGTATAATCCTCTGGCAATCGTTATATCCACAAGAGGTAATGCTGATTCTGTAGCTGTATATTTAGTGTTATGGACTCTATATCTACTACAGAATGATCATTTAATCCTCGCTGGAATTATACACGGCTTGTCTATACACTTTAGACTCTATCCTCTCGCATTCAGCCTCGTGATGTATATCCATCTTCAAGAGGAGAACTTGTTCATACCTAATCGGAGGCAATGGAAATTGATCACATCGTGTGCTCTTACTTTGGTCGATCTAACAGCTCTATGCTACTTCTTCTATGGTAGAAAATTTTTAGACGAAAGTTTCATCTATCATTTGATCCGAAAAGATGTCAGACACAACTTCTCTGTATACTTCTACATGCTCTATTTGTCAGCCAATGAAGGGCTCAGCTCAGTGCAGAGGTTTTTTACATTCTTACCACAAGTATCTATACTAGTTGCTCTAGCGTTTCGTTACTCTTACAAAGTTCAGTTACCCTTTGCTTTGTTCACACAGGCAATCACAATGGTGACATTCAATCCCGTCATGACGTCCCAATACTTTTTCTGGTTCCTTTCCCTCTTGCCCATTTGTTTGCCCTATTTAAAGATGTCTGTCACAAGAGCAATAGTACTATTGTCTGCTTGGATATTGAGCCAATGTTTGTGGTTATTCACTGCGTATTTGTTGGAATTCAAGGGCATAGATTCTTTTGAATTCATTTGGTTTGCCGGAATACTGTTCTTTGCAGTCAACATCAAGATATTGGCAGATTTGATCAATTGTTATAGGCTGTAAGGACTTGTCTGACCACACTATCTCAACAACTCTTGAGATGAATGATGTTTGTAAGCAGTAAATCTAGAATACATAATAAAATATAATGAAACCAAGTACGGTCGATTTTCCTTCAATGAGAATAGAACTACGCTGCTAAGATGGATTAGGAAAAACACACCCAATTATGATCTTCTCCTTTCAACCAAACATATGAGTGATTCGCGATCAAGCTGGACAAAACCATTGCCGGGGGAGTCAGCAAAAGGCCTGGAGAAGTCTCCCCTTTCTGTAATGCTAAAGAGTTCGCATGACACAGAAGATTTTCTTCCAAATTTCTCCCACCCATCACCCCCATCTTGCAAGCCCTTGATTCCGTACTTGGCCCGTGTGGCTCAATTGAGTCTTTTTTCAAAAAATGAAAGCTGTGACTCGGATGAACCTTCTTCGTTTTGCTTGGGCTCAGTTTTCTCGTGAGAACTTTTGTACTTCTCCAGTAAATTTTATAGGATATCGAATGGGGTCCAATTTGAGAGATTCCACTGATTATCTCTAACACGTCTCAACTACATCTAGAGAATTCGTATTGAACATTCATCACTGATAATTTCAAATGTCTTGATAAAATCGACAATTTGATTGGAAGTTGGGCAATTTGCCGTTTTGTAAAAGTTAATACTGTAGGGCTCAATTTCAAAAGAGTGACAACTATTTTCTTTCAAGCAAATCTCCGAACATATAAACCATCCGTAGGAGTACAAAACATTTGGTGTGGCTTACTTTTGTTGTTTCTTTAGAATAAGCATCGAAAAATAGCGTTTTTTTCTCGATTTTCTCAAAATATAAACATCATCGGCGTAAATAATCTAAGCTTCTACCATCGCCCAAACTTGACAAGGACTCTACAAAGTATTCCGGAACCAGTGGAAGGATTTCCAGAGGCTCCTGCCACCACTAAAAAATACGCTGCTAAAAGTGATTAGCAGAATGCTTTCTCACGGCGTTATATGATAATAATCTTAACGGAAAAGAAAGCACCCTATATTTTGAGTTTTTCTTTTGAAAAAGCATTTCAGAGAGATGTGGGCTATCTAGAAGCAGATTTTTCCAACAATATCTATCGTTTGGTTGAGAGAAAATTTTGATAAAGTCGGTTTAAAGATGATTGAACTGGAGTTCTATGTGAAAATTTCCTTTTCCCGAAAGAATCTTCATTTGACTAATGTTTTACGGATTTTATGAAAATTTGATATCAACCTATCGATTCAGAATGGCGCATAAGTGAGTCTCTAAGTCATTAGAATTGAGATAAATGAGTAGTAAAGGATGATACGAGGGAAAAATGTATATTAATTCCAATGTTTTACTATTTTTAAGTTATTCTTTTTAGGAAGTTTCTTAGAAAGATTCGGGCCATCTAGACTGAGGTTTTTTGAACAATATTCATCGTTTGGTTGAGACGGAATTTCGACTCATTGGGTTTGAAAAGGGTCAAAATGGAAATTCTGGTAAAATTTCTGATTATTTCGAAAATTCGAGACCTGTGAAAATTTTATAAAATTTCGGTATTAACCAATCGATAGATCTTGCAGAAAAAATCATAGTTTAGGTGACTCAATTCGTGGTGAGACCGTGTGAGAGAAAGATATTTATGTATTAAGAGTCGAAATTTGAGCAATTTTGCTTTAAAAACCTCACGGATCAAATTTGACTGAGCTGCCAAATTACTGGGCTCTCAGAAATTGGATTATGTACAACTTGTAGAAAGCCAAAAGTTGATCAGGTGAAGTGTATAAAGGGAAAGCGTGTCCGATAGAAAACAACACACACACACATACACACACACGGACAAAGGGGCGCAAAGATGAGTCTCTGACGGACTTGGAAGGCCATCAGGAGGAAAAGTGTTACCTACAATTGATAGATTTTGGCGTGAGGAAGAGAATGGTCTAAGGCCTGTTCAGATAAACGGAATTTTGTTGAAGAAAATATTGGATTCAGTGGAAAATTTGATCAAAATTTTGCTGGGGTGAAAACAAAGCTTTCTCTTCAGAGAAAGCAATAAGGGCATAATTCCTTTTCATTTAACCGGTCCCATATTCGGCTTCATTATATTCATCCAAGAACGAGCAAGCGCGAAGAAGGATTTTGCTTTTTCCATCTTAGCGTGGAGGTAGTCGGGTAACGTGTGAAGCAAATAGAAATTTTCAACTCTGGATCCATTTCAATCTCGTTCTACAGGAAATGAATAATGACAGACTCCCTGTCTGTACGTAGAAGCCTCATGAATGCCATTCTGTAGAATAGCCTGAGTAATCTCAGCACAGCAAAGAGCGAATTCACGCTCCCTCTCACTTTCGCTTCAATAGACACTGATGGCAATTGAGGATAGGTTGAATGAAATTCGTGCTTCGTTTAAATTGAAAAAAGTGGCTCAACTCACAGAATTTTTGCTCATGTTGCGGGATACTGTGAGTTGTTTTTGCGTCCAGTTTTGGTAACGTGAAGAGCATAGCCCAAAACCGGTGTCGGTGGTGTGAATTCTGAGAAACTTGTGAAGAACAGAAGTCCTTGAAGCTTGTTGCAAGAAAAATAATCCACTAAATCCTTGGACTATTTCAAAAATAGCTCAAGTCCAAACCGCTGGGAGTCGTAAGGTAAGAATGGAGGTTGAGTCTACTTTTTGTTGAATTCTGGATGAGCCTATAATTTCGTAGTGAGTACTTGGAACACTCTTCATGGGAAGGGATTCCAAAAAGTGATTCTTCAGTTAGAACTATGTAAAAATAGTAGACAAATTTTTTTCGATTTTTTCAAGTCTACTCATAAGGTCTAGAGGCCTATAGAGAGCTCATCTCAGATCACCACTCAGCATACTTATTACCAAAAACCATATCTCCGCCAAACCTTCATCTTTTAGAACGCACTGCATCGTATTTTTTTTCGTGAAAGTCATCTTTCTCATGAAACAGTTTTCCTCTGATGGTGATTCCACCCTGCTTGTTTCAGAATGACTCTCATCTGTCTACCTAAATATACGGATCACCGTTTGAAAGTTGTATCCATGCAATGAATCAACGAGCAAACGAGTCGAAACGGGGATGGTTTAGAAAACAGAGAAAAAATTTTTCTGCAAATAACGGCTTGATCGATAGGAATAAATCGTAATGTAGATTTCAGTAAATTTTATTGGAAAATTCGAAAATTATGTCTATATACAACAAATGAGTCTGTCACTACAAAGTCGACAAGATGTAGAGGAAAATTGGCAAATCCATTTTGCCTTTTTTCTGCTGCAGATATATAAAATTTGTATTTACAATTAAAGTTTCGTAGGATCAGATAATCGGTTCCATTTAGGAGAGATTTTCTCAGCGACGTACAATTCAATCTTAACATTCATGAGTCACAACAATATTTTGATCGAAGTTTGAAGGATATTCATTCCATTGCTGGTGGAAGTATAGTTCTGAATGCGACAAACGATACTCAACGACTTCCCGGAGAATCAGGTCTAGAGTGAGTAACCACAGCCCCGCGTCATGTTTGCTGGGAATTCGAAAAAAAGGAAACCATCATCATTTCAAAACTCATCAACTCAAGCAGAAGCAATTCCCAGAATAACCCTGAATAGTTATCGTGATGGAATCGCGAATTCGCCACTCCCTAACTTTTTCGAGTTCAGATTCTCACGAGGTTCAAGCGTTTGTAGAAGAAGTTCGAATCTGATTACGGTTCCAAAAACTACTTCAGATATGCTTCATTGATATTCTACCCTGAAAGTCACTTCCTTCTTTGATAGAGTGATTATTACACTGTAATGGTCGAATTGACTTGAACTTTCGATAGTGAACAATTTAATTCAAATACGCGAATCAAGTACAGAAATAGAACAAGTTCGACGATATTGGGAGTGAACCTGTTTTGAAACGCCGCCATCTTGGCTCCGTGTATTTCTTATGAAAATGTTTTGAGATTTGGCGATATCGAATTTTTCTGCAATCCAAAATAACAGAGTTTTACTCTTAATTGATTCCTGCTCCATGTGAATTGTGGAAACGATGAAGTATTAGACGTAAATTTGTTGTAGACATGATAATGGGAGAAAAGAATTGATTACTTGGTCACATCAACGCTCATTTGATCAAAATATTGATCATACGAATTTTGATAAACGATCATAGTACAGAAAATTCTAGTGACTTCTACATTATCTGTCACTGATTTCACTAGAGAATTGAGAGAATATTCAGTAATGGCTTCAAGAACATTCGGATTGAAGTATCTAGACCAAGAGTTAGGATTCAACTTTCTTGTGAGTCCGGTGTGGTTCGATTGTTACCTTCGTCATTACCTCATGTTTTACGGAAACTTATCGAAAGTTGAATTGGAGAAATGACTCGTTGAAAAGACAGGACAGTGATGAAAAAGAGCCAAAAAAGGATAATTGAATCAGAATATGGCAGAGTTTAATGAAAAATAACATTTGTAATACATATTTTCTGAAGAGATGAGTACGAGTAAAACTATACAGCTGAATCAACGACATGCAGCATCTCGTTTCGAGTTCATAATAGATATAATGTACTTAGGTGGCGATTTTAGGCCAATGAAAAATTACAAAAGGCACGTAATTTTAATAGATATATGCTTTTCTCACTTATATCACTAAACACGAGTATTAACGGACAATTCATCAGTACTCGAACATAAGATTACAAACCGAAAAAAAATTGATATAATACAATGATTAGGCTTTGATAGGCGAAATTAGATAGAGATAACTGATCAAAAACATTCACACAAGTCCAAGCACTTTCGATGATTACACAAGACATCGTGATTGCGAATTTTTGTGCGAGAATCAAGATTCAAAGAAAATATTCACGAAATAACCATATACATGAATTATAAGACCGGTCTTTGGCAAATAAACTTCTCAGCTCTCCGTCAAGGTTGGATGTAAGTGAAAAGTAGAACAACAAAAAATGAACAGAGTGGACAATTCCAAAACCCGTAATCCGTCGGCTCACCAGAAAGCTTGAAATGGAATTAATACTCGATGAAACGACGAGATGATAGATTTTGAATTTTGTCCAATCGGCCGTCATAATGAACATTCGAGAAATTTTCAATATTGGCACACCGTCATGAAGAGAGAATTGAGCTCGTGTCACATTTTTATCATTTTGCCATGTCACACGTTGTCCTAAAAATTTTTAGGAAACGTCGGAAGATTCGTTCTAATGATTACACTCTCTCACATGCCGTAATGAACAAGTTGAAGATACGTCACGAAAGCACCCGCCACGAATTTGTCAAGTTCATATAAAGTTTCATGTGGTAAAACTTATCTGTCTTACATTTTTCTTCGTTCTATAGGTAGGTACAAAATTTTATTGACGAGATAAAGTTTTAGTATTCAAACAGTATGAAAGAGGAAGCAATCGACATTTCTAAGAGTAATTGTTTAAAGTTTCTCTAGACACGTAAAGTTCACCTTATTAATATAATAACTCAACTTTAGTTGCCATCATTCTCTAAAATAAAGTAGCCGTATCCGAGACACACGTTTGAACAAATTCAACATATTATGCACATATTTACAATGCAAAATTAGGCTCTGTCCTACCAAACAGACACTTCAGTTGAAAGATGAACTTGTACAGAACTTGCTTTTATTGACGTTGTGTTGGGAACAATATTATTGAAAACTTTTCTGAACTCATGCTTGCCCTTGATACTCTCTACGTTTACTCGGGAGCACCTATTCAACTTGCGAATGATAACCATTTCTCAGCAATGCAAGTTCTCGTGGAAAAAACTTCACCTAGTAGATGTTACAGAATTGGCTCTCGAGCACGAGCAAACGTTACGATGCCATCAGGGACTCAAAATTTTTTCGTATAGTATATGATAATAGGCCGTAAATTTTCTCTACAATGGAAAAATCTATTCAAAATTGAAAAGAAGAATTCGTCCATATCAAAATTTTTTCGATAGCACACCCTTGACTTTATGAATCACGCAAGATATTTTTTTACGTTAGCTTTATCCCTGGAAGATGGGAACTAAAACATATTTTATTTATTATCTTTGAATTTTTCAGTTGACATCATGCATATCACAGAAAATGAGTGTCGTATTTGATGTTTACTCTTATTACACTTCTGTTCATTATATGATGAGAAATTGTTTCTCTGCAGCAAATTGCAAACTCCTGGGACATCAAAAATCATGAGATTGATTTCAAGCACATTCTGAAGATTATTGTGTCAAAATGAGTACATATGCTGATATTCGTGACCACAAACGAAGCCTCTCTTGAAGGTTTCAAAATGACTTCTCAATTTCAAAATACATTCTGCGACTCGAAAGAATGTGGTTTGGCTTCGAAGTATGCATGGAAGGGTCCATCAATATACGCTCAAAAAATTCATAGGTATCAAAGTAATCTCGATGAAAATATATCATTGATGTCCCTTGATATCCTCGTGAACCAATTCAATTTTGCAAGGAGTAATGTTGAAATCGAATTGT
This sequence comes from Eretmocerus hayati, assembly GCA_029851415.1. Lineage (NCBI taxonomy): Eukaryota > Metazoa > Arthropoda > Insecta > Hymenoptera > Aphelinidae > Eretmocerus > Eretmocerus hayati. Next base: position 2,939,672 of record CM056741.1, on the reverse strand, counting down.
GAAAAAACAGTGACCAAACTGACACAAGATTGCTGCCATATGGGACTGTTCCAATTCTCCATTCACACATTAATAAGTGGTTGAGGATGATTGCCTGTTCGAAAAATTTCAATGCATTTTCAAATCAAGAAGATAAAATGTTTCCAAATAGATTTCCGAAAATTGTCCATGCTAATCCCGCTACAAGAAAATGGCAAGCAACCGCATTAAAAGATTAGTCAAGGGTAGAAATTTATTTGGATTGGTGTTGAAAACTTTTTCGAGGCAAAACCTCTTTTGCGCAGGATCACGAGCAAGAGTGTGCATGAGAAGTTGCATATCTGATTTTCGCTTTATCATTTTCTTTTCATCATAACTTTAGATAGTTCTATCATATATTTCTGCACAATTTCATTTTGAATGGAAAATTATGTTGGAGCTTCAAGTAGATAACAGTATAAAATCTCGTTTCGTCAGTATAAACAATTTATAGATATGAATCATTTGGTTTGCCCAAGCCAAGACTCGTTGGTACAGTATACATAGCAGCCATAGCTCAATTTTCAATTCGCTATAATCGTATCCACTATGAATACAGACATGACTTGAATAATTTTTGATACTCAGAGATCTCTCCTTGGGAGATAGGAGGAGTACACCACACTGATTAAAAAATGTTTACGAGTCAACTCGGTGGCAAAGCCGGAAGAACACGCGCATTCATTTACATTACAAAACTAACTAGACAATTCCACGCAGAAGAGCTATCTTGAGCGAGATTCATTTGTCTATTCTTCTACATATTTACAATCTTATGATACTATTGTACAAGATTTTGCGATAATTGAATTCATCACCGACTCTAGAAGCTCTTTTGCGTGAATTACAACACCTTGGCTCTGTTGTATTGCATTTTTTGACTCCCTTATTTACAAACTGTTTCGTTGTCAGTGCGCAGGTGAGCCCACCATGCGATACCAGACTCATTGCAAATTTTTCAAGCTACCTCTTCATTGTGGACATTTCGAATCTGTTTCCAATCGAGTATCATGAAACTCATTACTACAATGCATTCAGCAATTTTTGCATAGAACGAATACGAATGCAATTCTCGGAGAGCCGTTGTTGAAAGAGGACCTGCAAAATTTTGGCTCTGCAATGAATTTAGGAAGGATGAGTTGGATAGAAATTTCGAGCCAAAGTCTTTCGCGTTCGAGGCCTTGCTGATTTTTTCCTGTCAATTTGTTCCTATTCTACTCTGTGAAGCTCGTCCCAATTTATGAGATTCAGGCCAAGTGGAAAGTCGTTGTAGAGAGTCGTCCGATTATAATGGTTCTGTGCGACGTTTGTATTTATTTTCCTTTGTACGTTGGCCCCCTATACTTCTACAGATGCACGACCGTGACATTTTCCTTTTTGCATCTCGCGAATCTGGAAGTACGGGCGAGCCAAGCAGCATCGCGATAATTAATGTAAAAACCGTCACGTCAAAGATGTTTGTCCGCTCCTCGTAAATACTGGGTTCGGATAAAGTCGCAAAATCCATCCTAATGGAGCTGTGCATCCGGGAGGGTGGTGGAGATCAAAAGCGAACGAGAGTAATGTCTCGGAGCAGAACCCGCGAACGAGTTGCGACTTTCACATCATATCAAAGGAATCCACGCACCTGTAGATCGTGACTCGTACACTGCGCGTCAACTAATTACATTCGTCGGATGGGAAAGCTTCTGTGCCGATGAGAAGATGTGAATGAGAGATGGCGAAGCGGTTCTTTGACGAAACGCGACACGGTTACCCCTCGGAGCGAGAAAATGATTGACATAACAGGGATAAGAGTGGCTGGTCTGACCCGACGTCGACTCGTACTACTGTGACCAGGTATGAGCTGCCGTATCGCGTTGAAGACGCGCTCATCTATATATCGCGACATTCGGGAAAACACACAGAGCACTTGACGGAGTATCTCATTGAGTAAAGTAGGCATCAATGAGAGCCGTTATCCGTGAATGGAGCTGCGACTCAATGAGCGTGCGAGCCGAGGTAGGTCTCGTGCGCTAATTATCACGCCCAACGCACTTTCGAGAGAGGCACGCAGCTCGCACTCGACGGCAGGGCTCACCCGGGCACCAACGACGATATACCCCCTAGATCAATTATTCCTAGCGTCTACTGTACAGAGAGTTTGTGTGTGTGTGCTGGGCGAGGAGGGCCGTCGTCTCGTCGTCGTCGTCGGCCTCGCTCGCGGCAGAGATTGTCGCGATGGCTGATGATCAGGCTGCTGCCGCTGCTGCTGCGGCGCGGGCGTCGGTGAGGGCACCGTTGGGCGTCGTCACCGGGGGTCACTGTGAGCTCTCGTCGGGCTCCTCGGCGAGGTCGGGCAGCCGAGAGCAGCTGGTCGCCCGGAGCAGGCTCAGCTCGAGCTCGGCCTGCTTGGCCTCCTCCAGGAGCAGCCTGCGCGCCTGGCTGGCTCTCTTGAGCTCGCGCAGCACCCGCTCGACTCGCCGGGCCACGTTGAGGCCGGCACCCTGGCCGCTTTGGACCCCGCCGCCGCCGCTGCTGCTGCTGCTGGACGGATGCTCGTGCCGCGGCGCCGGTGAGTCCGAGCCGACGCCGCCGTGCTGGCTCTAGGCGCTCGCCTCGCTCGAGGGCCGGCCTCATACGTGGGTGGCCAGGCCCGACTGGACAGCGGCCGCGGTTCGCTTGACCGTCGCCACACCGCCGTTCGGGCCGCCCGTTATGTAGTGCGCCGACAGTGGGGCCTGCATAAACATCGACTTCGCGTTAGAAGCGCCAAGCCATGGACAAACGGTTACGATTAGACTCATGCTCAAAATAAATACAGTAAAAACTAAACCTAGTGGGATGAACGGAGAATGACGGGTATCGAGTACAGAGGTTAGTCAACGCCAACGAAAGGCCGAAATTTTCTTGATCTTTGAATATTTAATACAATCCAATGGTAGGAGCGAGAAAGTATGTCGATTTGTATTCGCCATTAAAGTATTCTCGATAATTCGATAACATCACGAAGAACCGAAACACAAAATTCATGAATCGTTGAGTCATACCAAGAACCATGATCTAAGACGAGAAGAGGAGAATGATTCGACAAAGTCGTTCCAGGAATAATTTAACGCTCATATCATCAAATTCAAATTTGAATTTTACTTCTAATTTAGATTTGATAATCATGGAAAAACTATGGATCCCACTCATTATATTCACCGCCATTCTGTTCAAAACAAACTGAATAATGAACAAAGGAAGTAACCAAATTGATTGATAACAAGATCGACAGCCTGTTACAAGCAGTTTCAATGAGGAACAAAAGAGTGTGCGTGCCACAAAACAAGTATAATTGATGCAGACGTGGAATATAGGCAGAAATTACCTGTGGGCCTGCTCCATTGAGGGCGTTAAGGTTGTTCATGCGCATCGCTTGCGTGTAGGGTGGTGGCGCCGGCGTCACCCCTGGTATCGCCGTGTGAGTTGCGTGCCGCAACTGCTCTGCCGCCGTCATTCTGTAACATCATTTTGACATTTGTCACAATCAAAACCGAGATATTTACTCGACGATATAGGTAGGAATATTTGAGCCCTCTTACGAAAGATGGATATTTTGTCACATTAATAATGCAAACAGACCCATTTGACAAGATCCACTTTTTATGAGAGCTAACTCTATTCACGGACTGCTATGGTTCGATTGTGCAATTATCGCCAACTCACTTCTCGTGGACCTTTCCAAATGAGCAAATTGATTATAGACATGAATGACAGTTTCTATGACAATCGATTTCTTTCATGCACTTCAATAAACGAAATTTCAGAACCTTCACTAAGTGATTGATTGCGCCGCACTCATTAAAAAGCACTTCTCGCGCTGTACATGAAGAGTTCATCTCGTCAAATTGATGAAGCGTTGAATTCGGCTAAAGTCGCATTGCTGCACGTCCCACGCTCTCTCCAAACCTCTAATTGATGAAATACCTATTTCACTCTCTCGTCGCATAACGGTCTGGCACTACTGCAGAGAAAGCGCAAACTCTCGCAAAATTCTTAAGCCGGCAACTAATTAATTTGATTAAACGAAACAACAAACTTGCTTCTTTTCAAGCCAAGACAGGCGCTTCTGTGAGACTACCCGGCTGCAATATTTGACTATAGCTAGCCATACTTTTATCCGGCTCGTCCTAATTGAATAATCAGTCATCGTTCGCTCCAACTACTCTCATTCTGCCTAATCAACTCGATGTGCCACCCGCCCAGTGCCCCCGACCGACCCTCCTTCTCCTCACGCAAATGGATAATCAGTCAATTACAGTCTTACAACGCCCATGATGCGCGCTTCCCGGCTACGGATAATATGAGTAATTCACCAAACTGCGAGCACCCGTCATTATTCATCCGGCATATACAAATATACGTTGTGCGTGCGAGTAACTAAGGTAATTACAAGGAAGAGAAAGATTCGTCGTTTCAGCCAATCAAAGTTTGCTATATCAGATGAGGAGTTCACTTCAAAATTCTTGGAATCGATTAGGTTGTTCCGATCGCTAATTTCACATGCCACCAGACTGGTCAGAATAGACTTCATATCATTGCAAAACAACGCGAATGTTCCAGTAACACACGCAGAACATAAATTCTGAACAAGTCTAATACTATTTTGTCCTTGAGCTGCAGATCGAAATCCTGAGACTAGATTCTAATTCTAGAGGAATGAAGATGAAATAATGATTATCAGTGCACCAAAATCGGTCTGATTTGGATTAAAGCACCAACCTAAGGACGGACAACTTATTGAGATTCGTTTAGAGTTCATGTTCAGCGAGTGTACAGCCAAAATTTTTGTGTACTACACTGAGAAAAATAAAACAGTAATTACTCCAGAAATGCCGAGTTATGAGTGTCGCGAACGCACTCCGAAGTAAATATTCCTGTTTCGTTCAGTAATGCGAAAGGGTAAAGTCTCAAGTAAAATTGAGGGAATTTTCTGGGTTTACACTGGACTTATTGCTGAAAGTAATCAGGAGTTATTACTGAAACAGCTAGAAATGAGTGTCGCGACCGCACCACTCTGTAAAAATTCCTGGTCTGTTCAGAAACGCAAAACAGAACATTTTCTGGTATGACTCTGGACTCTCTCTTGTTAAATCTGGACTTTTTCCAGTAAATGACTGTATTAATTCACGGCAAATGCTCGTGAAATACTCCTGTGTAGATCAATACTTATCCCAGAACTTTTCGGTAGTTATTCCGGGGACTTGGACTAAGCCAAAAAGTAAAACCGGACATTTTCCAGAATGCAGGTGCAAAACAATAGAAAGGTTTAAAGGGGATTACAGTTTTTCATGGTAAGAACAGGTGCGGAATTAGCAGGTTGGTATACATTTACAATGCTTTTCTGTAAATTCTACGGTTTACGTCAGTAAATTTTCCAGTTCATTGATTACATATTATACGCTATTTTTATTACGCTATACTTATTATAAAGCAGTCTAACACTCGCAGGTGTGTCTCATCGCACGCTTTACTATTACATTTAGGAGTTCGAATTCTGAACACACTTATATACGAATCAGGACTTTGGGTAGCCACTTGCGAGAAAGATATCGCCTGTCAGTTGTCCACCTAGCGAGAAAATTGTGCACTGCCATGTCCGGTAATATTTAACTCTACTAACTGACGTGGCTCACTGATGATGTTGAAATCACATCCACGTTTTTGTTATAAAGTACCCATCCTCTAGACAGTTGAAATGCGTTATTGGTCTATCAATAATTTCGGCATTGTCATAAAACATCCACTCTGGTGAATCCAGGTCTTTCACGTAGTATGTTCGATAGCGGATGCTATAATAAGGACCTTGGAGTCTCTTACAGAAAATTCGAAAACTCTCACCACTGCTGAAAATAGTCGACACTAAGTCAAACATAGGGCCTTCCTCTATGAAACTGACCAAGATACTTCCAGGTCTCATAGTACGTCCATTCACCATTATCCACCCGAAAGTTTTTACTGATGTACAAAATCTGAGGCAAAAATTTTTGAAAATCATGATAGTCTCCGTGATTTCTCAATTCAAATTTTTTCAGAGATCCGTGAGTAGACTTCGACAATTCATATTTACTCAAAAAGAGATAGTTCAAGGTGCGGAGCACTGAGAAAAATTAAGCTCATTATTCACTTTTTCACCAAATACGCGCACCAATTCACAGCTATTTTCTATAACACCTACTTGCTTACTTCCCATTTCAGTGCGCGCTTTTATTGTTCAAATAGCTCCTTGTTTCTTGTCGAAATCAAACTGACCGGTGTACAGAGATATCGAACGCACGTTAAACGGTTGACACCGGCCCTTCCATATACATATAAATATGAGTAGTTGAGCATTTCTAGTCGAATATGGAAAAACTCCGGAAGTAAAATATGAATAAGTCCACTACCAATCTGGACTTATTCCGGTAAAGTGAGAACCAGACGGCCTCGGCAGAATTTGCGCAGGAAGAATGCATTTTCTCCTGAAAAATACAGGAGTAATTACCGAAACACAAAGGAGTTGACCTGACTGTGCACACTGGAATATTTACGGAATAGGATCCAGGAGAAACTGTGCTATTATAATGGTATTATCCCATCCAAGATCGGTAAAAACTCCTGATTTGATCAGGATTTTATGCCGATTTGCCAGATCTGTAAGATCTCCTGTTTTGAAACAGGAGTATTTATGCTTTGTTCTGGAAACTTTACGGGACAAACAGGGAAAATTTAGAGGGGAATGCGTTCGCGACACTCATAACTCGGCATTTCTGTAATAATTACTGTTTCATTTTTCTCAGTGTAGGAAACGGCGATAGAATATTCAGAGGAAGTTGCAATGATGAAAAAAATTGAATAGATTTTGGGACAAGGATTTTAAAGTATTGAAAGGTTTCAAGTACGACAGGAGCATCAAACCGACCAGACATTCTCTTTGAATTGGGTTGGTTGCAAATGCTACTAATTTTTATCAACTGGAATGTCAATTTAGTCGGTAACAGCTGATAACAACTTTTCAGTCATCCGCACTGACTAGTTGGAAAGGAACTGAGAAATAGATTGGCCGAAGGACGACATCGAATAGATAGTGTGGATTGGACTTACCTGAGGTAGGGGTTGCCGTAGGTTGCGGAGAACCTCGGGTCGATGAGGTTGGTCTGCGTGGAACCAGAGTTGGGTGTGTGCGCCGGCGGCGTGTGGTGTCCCGACGCCGACACGAGGCCGAGTTTCTTGGTGTTGGCGAGCTGGGCGCTCACCCCACCCGCGGGGCTTATCCTGCTGAGGGACTCGCGCGAGGCCGCCATGAGGCCCAGACTGGAGCCGATCTGGTGCGTCGCCGCCGTCGCCGGGGGCATGTAGTCCCGCGAGTAGTCCACGTAAGGCACGTACCCGTTGTTGTTGCTCCCATCCTGCGCATCACCACCACATCCATCGTCATTACATTTTTCATCACATCATGATATCCACTGGTCGATGTCAAGGGCACAATGGCCCACAGAAAGAGAGAGCTGAACGGTATGGGACAAGTTTCGTGCCAAAACGTCTCAAGAGCAGCAAAAGCGACAAATTACCGTGCAAACGATCCGCAAAGTTCCGCACACGCGAATATACGAGAGTGACCATCTGCCGAGAATGCCGCTCCGAAAACTCTCGGGCACTCGTTCTCAAAGGCTCGAGCGAGAAACGAGCTTGGATGTATGTAAGAAGCCGAGTATATACATCCGCTCGTGGCTTGGAATTTCCTATATACTCTCCTGACCCGAGCTGCTCTGCAGAGAACGAGAGAGACACGCAGAGTCGGAAGCTGCCTGCCAACATTTGTATTCCGCGCGCGAGCATTGGAATTTGGCAAGAGTTCAACTGCAGCCGGCTGAATCAAATTGAAATGGACTCACAGGCACAGAGAAGGAGATTTAAATTCGCGACGCTGAGAATTCGGCAATAAATCTCTTGCGAGTATAATCTAGGCATCCGATCAAAGAGACGTCGACCCGCGGCTCCCGAGGCTCTCAAATTGCACGACCCCCCCGACGATCTGGGTCATTCTCGCCGAGACCCGACATTGCACACGCTGCTTATCTATAATGGATACACTTGAGAAAGAGAATCCTCACAGATGCTCATTATGTACCCTCTTTTGTGTATGTTCATTGAGCATCGCACACAAACTTCTCATCCAACTCTCTCTCCCACTCTTCCGAACATCTGAAATCATCGAACACTATGTGATTCGATCGAATGACTATTCCATCTAAATTGCACACCTCGATATCACACGATATTCCCGAAGTTTCCCTTATCGATTCGAATTCATGTTGAATATTCAACTGCAATATCATCATGAATGACAAATCGAGTACATCGTTCAAAATATCATGCAACTTAGCGTCAAAGTTTAAATTTAAATTGAAATTGCATATCGAGGCTAGGCCCAGCCGGAGAACGACTATTTCAGGAAATGATGAATTATTATCTAAAATCGACATTTCAACCTGAAATATTCAAAATGATTGAGGCTCGTTGAACGTATGTTCTGTCATATGAATACATCATCCTGAATTATGCATCGTGCAACAAGTAGAATTTTTGGTGCTCAAATGGAAAGTTGTAGTGGCTATGATGGAAATGTCATGATTGAAGAGCAGAACGAAAAACGAAACCTCCCCGGGCGAGTCACAAAAAACTCAGCAAATGAAATTGAACAAGCGATGACTGAAAGCAGATAGAAATAAAAACAAAATGAATAACAGGCTGACGAGAAGTACAACAAAAACTCGATAGACCCTCCAATTACGCCCAAGCTTTTTCAATAATATCATCTGACACGTGTTTGTAATCAGAGAGAAGCATTGTGCTCGTCTCAATTGATTGTGCTGCAGGAAAATAAACTGAACTTTGTGACATCGAATTGACAAACTGAAAACCAATGATTGAAAAAATATCGATTCATGCTCTGATAAGTAGTTGGTTATGTGAGGGCGCAAAATTATAGTGACTAATGACAAAAAGGCTCGGTCTGCAAGAATACGATCGAGACTATAACTGGTATCACAATATTTTATCATATAGAGTGTAAGCACTTGCATTGTGGTACGATCTGAGGTTCCATTCTTCAAATGAATATCGAATGAAAATGATTGACTCGGTCAATTTTGAGTGTGGTCTCGCATTGGTGATTACATTCATGTTGATCCAAAAATCTAAGTGACGAGGGAAGGCTTCTTACGTATTAGTAGCCAAGACGGAAACATTGATCAGAAAATTTCATTTCTAGAACCTGTGACATATTTCACTCTTCGTCAAGATGTACTCCAATGGAGTATTTGGAACGTGAGTGATTAAAAATTGAAGAACACAATGAGAAAGACTGAATACACAATATTCACACTAGGATGAACAGGGTTGGTTCTAGATTAAATCATATGGAAAGTATTTCTAAATCTTGATTCTGACCCTACTCTGGGTCTCAGTGAGCCCTTTGAACATGAGATTTTCCGATTGTTCAAAAATCTAGCAGATCGAGCCTCTTTGTTGTTGAAATGAAAAAGATTAATGCTAATGCAAAATGAAAGATGAAAATGTGTTTGTGCACGTACAATGCGTAGGTAACTCACGTTGCTCTTGGGCGGGAAGGAGGGCTCGGTGTAGTCGGCACTGTACCTAAACCCGGCCATGGGATTAGGCACGGGGCCCGCGAGGCCCGCCAACGCATTGACTCCACCTCTCGTGCTGCCCTCGCCCTCGCTGTCCAGGGCGGTCACGCTTTCGGCGTTGCTCACGCTCGATCCGGCTCTGATGTCCGCCTTGACGTCCGATAGATTGCTGCTGCGGTCCGACTCGCGGTACCTGTCCGCATTCGAGTCCGTCTCTTCTGAAACAATCCCATTACGGGTCCCCGTCAGGAACAGATATGATCCCGGTGATTGCCTCGAGACACGGGTAAACCACGCTCGGTGACCGGCAGGTTTTGAATTAATTTACCCATCGTATTTTTTCAGTCCAAAATGAGCTGCATCGTTTGCAAGTATCTATGCCGTTGGTGACAAACATATTCGGGATCTGTGTTGTATGCGAGACATACTACAAACAAGCGATTTAAAGCCCTCCAGTTTTTCAAAAAATACAAAGTAACCGTCGAGAGCACTTTTCCATCGTTAGTGCAAAAATTGAAACCCGCCGGAGTTAGTTTCAGCGTTTGAAAAGTTGGTACAACTCTGATCGATTGCCTCGATTCTTTCTGGGAGGACTTTGTTAGGTGAATGAAGCAAATGACGTCTGGCCCACGCACTCCCGCGATTTGTAAGTCGATCGTTGATGAATTATAAACTTTTCCATTGAGATATTTTAAATAGAAAGAGCAACAGGAAGTGATTGAGATCAATACTGAAACAACCAATTCACCAGGTCGTGAAGAGATTGGACGGGCTTGCTTACGACATGGATCGATGACGTATTTATAATTGATAGACGCGGGCGATTTTAAACTCGATTTTTTCCTGTAGTCATAGTCATTGTTGATACTCACGCATGTCATTTTCGTGGACCTGTGGCGTCTTGTGCTGGATCGGTTTATTATCCGATCCGCCTCGGCAATTCAGGATGAGGGCGATGATTATGCCGACCAGCACCACGCACACCACCAAACCAGCGACGATCAGAATGAGGTGCCAGTCCACCGGAATCAGTGCTGAAAATGCCAATATCGATCAGATTAGGCTCATCGAGCATACGCGTGGACCTTAATTAAGGAGTGAATTTGTTATAGATATTCATTGGTCAATTCAACCAGGACCCGTTGGAAACGGAATGATAGGAAAACATTTCGATCGTTCGTACTCTCAGACCTGTATTGTGTGAGTGAAAATTCTCTCGTTCATAGTGAGACACTCTGATGAGCTTTATGAATACAAAAATTTTTTTCCATTCCTAAACAGCAGTACATATTTTTCTGGATATGAAAATCGCATTCCCTGTAAGACGAACACATCCGAAGATCGGTAAGTAAAGTACAGCATCTGATTTCGAGAGTAATCATTCGAGTTAGCCTTGTATTTGAAAAATTCTTCTCCAAGGAATACAATATAGTTCTCGCATACCGTGGAAGGGGGAATGAACATCACGCGGGGGTGCAATATTTTACGAGCTGAAAGTATTGCACCCGTGGCGGGCGTAAATCTGTCTTGCCAACTCGTGCAAATTGTAATTGTACTCTGTGATTTTTGTACAGAGAAGTGCGCTGCAAAATGTACTTGTAAAATTAGCAGAAAGGCGAGGTGCCAAACGTAGCCGTGTCAAGTTGAAAAATATTGCCAAGAAATAAAATTCCCATCCTTTTTAATTTTTCAAAGTACCACGAAGCTAGTTACAATTATAGCACTTGTATTGTACTATGGTTGATGTAAAAATTTGACCACGTGGTTTATGAGTCGTCTTGTTAGAATTTCTTGGCTAACCGCGGGAAATGTTTTTGGTGAGTCATAGCATTCATGTGTTCCGATATGCCAGTATCAAACACCGATAAAAGGATACGGCACAATGTGAACAAGGACATGATAAGGCTCTGATTAATCTCATCAAGAGTATCAAGGATAATGCAAAGAATAATGCAAAATGCAAAAAAAATAGGAAGGGCAAGGGAGCGTCGGTACTCGTCACTAAAACATGCATCGGACATAATTGAATCCTATTTCGTGAATATTACGAGCCTCAGTTGTTGCATGAGCATGACATAACATTCATGCATTGAGAAACTCAGAGCAAACACTAATTTTGCATTTGTGATGAGGCAATGCAAAATTAAAGTATGCATTTAGATCACTGAATTGAAAAAGTAAGCATAAACTTCATGACGCACTATATGGTTCATAATAGATGGAAATCATACCACGATACTCATGTTTGTTCTTGTGTTCTGAAAAATGTTAAAATGATGCTGTTCAATGTCTTCCTACGACCGATGAAAAATACGATACGGAGGCTTCGAAGATCGAGTAACACGGAAAACGGACATCGGATCGAGAATTGATGATTTTCCGTGCTGTCTTGGACATCTGGTTCGATGCTCTGGGAAGCGATGAGAACAGAAGCTCGTGTGCAGAGACTCAAGATACTCGTTTCGCTCGATCGGGCCCGTTGTAAAGCTCGTCGAGCGAGCAGTGCGTGAGCAGAATAGACAGAGCGACAAAAACCCGCAGGACGGCTCTGTCGTGCCGCAGAAACTGGCTATAGAGCTCACTATGCAGCCAGAGCAGACCGAGTACTTAGAGAAGCTTATAGTACACCCATGCCTTGCCCTTCGTCAAAGTTGTCGCTTTGAACTGTGCAAAGCGCTTACCTTAAAACCCATATAAATTTAGCATAGTTTGTGTGTATACCATGGGCAATGGACTTACCGTGGGTGGTGAGCTTGATGAGAGCCGAGTCGGTGCCGTAGGCATTGCTCACTGTGCAGTTGTAGTCACCAAAATACATTGAAATGGGCTCCAAGAGGGTCAGAGTGCTCACAACGCGTTCGGGCTCGTACTCCTCGAATCTGTGGAACGGCGTGTTGTTGGAGCTAAAATCGAGCTCCCGGCCGCCAAAGCTCCACTGAACGGAATCCGCTCTGGGCACCGACATCGCCACGCACTGAACCTGCAAATACATGGAGACGCGATAGGGTTAGACTGGATTCGCATTTTATGCAACCCCATTATCCAGACGACGATATTCTCTCGAAGTGGAACTGATGATGGTGACCGGTAAAGAGCGGCAGAGAAGCACTCGATGCGAATGGCGTTTCTACACTATTCCCGTTAACCACGCGATAAAGCCACCTCTCGACCGTTATCTTTTCCACCCTTATTCCCATCAGTATCCTATCACGGGATACATATATACCGCGTATCGTAATCCCGAGCTACGAGCGAGTATTATGGATATGCGCTGGCCGGCCTTTGCTCTACTCTATGGACCTCGTGAATCGAATAGCCGTCCTCGAAGCGAGATGGACGATATTATACGTGCTCGCGACGTTTTTTTCATCATTACAACCCTCGTATGCAGCCGGGAAAAGGTTCGATCGACGAGACGAGTCTCATTTCGATGTTTTACACCTTTTTTCCCTGAACAACGCTCGATCGATCATAGTCTCATTCGTTCTAACAAACGGTTTTCACAAAATCCATCTGAATCGAATCACAAGGTACACGTATTACAAAACTGAGTCTCGCAGAACGGGTTACTGCAATTATTGAAAAAAAAGAGTACGGATGATTACCATCAGAGACCGATTTTGAAAGCTTGTATAACGGTTGGCAGAGTTCGGATCCATAGCAGGATCGGTTTGCAAAATATCCAATATCTCCACTCTCCGATTCTAGTGATTCATGAAATATCAATAATTATTAAAAACTGCAACGAATATCTCAAAAATAAAATGTAATTTTTTTAACATTCTAACTCAAAAATGCGGCTTTCAAAATGCGGGCTCAGGCTTCTCACAATGAAAAATCATATTTGCCCTGTGCTTCCAGGCTCATTTCAGGCAGGAGGGACGTATTTCCAGGGGAATAGACTGACCTGCCACCCGAACTGAGCCTACGTGGCTAGGGAAGTTATGTGCTACTTTTGGCATTCAATCTGATTCTGAAGAACAGAACATCAAAACACATACCCAGTATTTTTTTTTCAGAAAAATATTCAAAATAGCTCAACTGCGTGAGCATGAAAACTAGCTTTCACATTCGTGTATTGAGTTTTGTAGATTATTTGTGGGTAAGAACAGAGATTCTGAGCAATTTGTTCTGTTAAGATGAAAAAATGAGTAGTTGTCTGACCTATCCTACTGTTACAGGTATAGGCACTTTAATGAAAGGGTCAAAAAAATGTCAAAGATCCTTTTGTTTTTAATACCTGCTTTAGATCAAAATTACTGGCGTTGCAATGACAAAAAGCAGTCTAACATTAATGCCTGCACCATTCGTTCAGTAGTTCCATCTATTCATCGGTCTGACAGGTCACAGTTTACGCGAGAGGGATGACATCCGCAGTTCCTATAATGTCGATGTGAATGAGCGCCCACATCGTACACAACTTTGAAAGCCTATATGCAGGCCGAGCCATTTACCCGACGAGCTACGTACTTTTGTATGAGCTTGGAGGTGTGTGCGTGTGTGTGGTGTGTGTGGTGTGTGCCTCCGGAAAAAACTATGTCGCGCGGAGCTTTTTTCGTTCTTCCGACGGGTTGGTTTTATTACTTCCTGCATCGGTAGTCGTCGTCGTCCCATTCTAGCGAGAATATATAACCCGAACGTTCGCACGCAGAGCTTTCAGGAACAATTCAAACTTTCGCGGGCTCAAGCTTTGCCTCATACTGAAATGCCAGCGCTAACGTTTTAATATTTCTAATTCGGATTAAATGCGGGCATTGAATATAGTTAGCAGAAAATTCTGTTGGAGATGAGCAGTCCTCGGTTACTTACTCGCGACCCTGCGCAAGTTCCACGTCTGGCACTGTTCGCGAAGGATAATTCCCGGTTATAAAATGGACTCCGCGAGCAGAGGGCTATGGTATTATAATGGATGGGCGTACGTCTGTGAACGTTGAAAAGTTTTATCTGATTGTTCAGAGGCATGCCAACTCTGCAACACATACATGGCTGTACATTTATATTCGTGCAGTGCTACTTCCAGATCGTGAGTTCGTAACGCGACTCCATCCTGAGTAGACAGTTTTCACCGACAATGATAGAATTTTGATTGTGCAGTTTACCATACTCGTCGGTCCAAACCTTTTCATTCCGAAGATCAATAAGTTCTATAATCATTCCGTCGGGATATCATTCAAGAGCGTGACTCGAGGACGATGAAATTATTTCGGAAACGCAAATCATCCGCGGAGCAGATGGTGTGTGCGCGACTTTCACCTCATCTTGCGAATGTGGGCCTCGAATCTCGTTCGCTCGTCCGGTCAACTTTCTCTCCGCATTGCGAGCCACCAATTAATCGAGAGTACAAGCAAACCGCTTCGCAATGCGGTCCAGGCGAAACCGTCCACGAGTCGGGTAGCGAGCAAAAGAGAATCCGCACGTTCGGTACACGCGAGGCAAAAAGTGAGCCCGGAGGAGAGAAAAAGTTGTTGCTGCGGAGTTGGGGGCGCGTGTCTGGACTCGGCGATATCCGCCATTGTTTCGATTCCATCCCGGTGCGAGCATCTCTCGAGAGGCGCTTGCTCATCGGAGCAGAGCTTCGGCCGCAATTGGGATTGACTCTCGCTGCGATTTCCGTGTGTTATTGGGGGGGGGGGGGATGTGTGGAAGATGCGGGCGGTGTACGTACCTTGACGAGGCCCTCGTCGGGCACGTACTGGGTCCTCTGGGAGAGTATGGTCGGCGGTGCTCTGATGTAGATGCTCGCCGAGGCGGTCTGCTCCGGGAAGCCGGACACGCGCGCGTGGCAGAAGTAGCGACCGGCCGTCTCCGGACGCACGACCACGCTCACGTTCGAGCCCACCGCGACGATCCGTTCCACCTCCTCGAACGTCCAGTACAGCTCCGGTGGAGGGTTGCCCTCGACGTCGCAGTGCATCAGCTCCGTTGCGCCGTAGTGAGACTGCACCGATTTGGGCGAGCTCCGGAACACCGGGCCGTCTGCAATTCAAATCGGGATCAATTACAGGACTTTTCGAGCTCGTCGTGTTCACTGATCATGGAGCTTTCTCTTGAGTGAGATTCCAGAGTTGGTGTAGCCTGAGTTGCATTTTCTGATCAGGATTCAGTAATTCATCGGTGTAGATGGGAAAATTCTGCTCCCAAACACGTGGGGGAGTGAGTCTATGGAGCTCCAGAATTCAAGAACACGCTGTTCTGTCTAGGAAATCAGCAAAAATGCGGTCGGTTACCCGTCATCCTCAACACGAATTTTCAACTTTCTTCTCGTCATATTCCGTCAAATCTTTTTGGAAGCTAATCCGACATTCGATGAATATTTGGATTCGAACTGCAAACATTGGGTTGCTCTTTTCGACGTTGATTTTGACCCGCTCGATCGCTTTGCAATGAAGGTTTTTGGTAGTGAACAACTAGAGTCTAAAGAACAAGTAGAATTTATACAAGTTCATACTACTCAATGATTGAAAGTCATCATTGAAAAATCCGGTTGAAACTTGGTGAATTCTTCTTATTATTGCGGTAAGAAAAACCAAGGCTCCTTATAATTGTGAAAAATTCATTTGTAATATAGAAAAGTGCTTGTGATGAATTCATCAATCTGACTCCCTGAGATAGAAAAATCGGACGAAAATTGAGAGGAATCTCTACAATGGAGGTCTGGTAACTGAATTTAACGAGTGGATTGATGTAAAATTGGATGAGAGCATTGTCTATTGGAGAGATCATCAATTAATCAATGCCCAATATGTATTGACTCCCGGTGGCGTTACCCACACTGCAGTCGATTTGATTTCAATTATTGCCAAAATTCTACGAATACTCGAATCAATAAAGTATAATGAGTCAGGCGAGAGAGAGAGAGTTTGTCTGCGCTTTGTCCACCGCTAGACTCGTATCAGCAATGCCCGTAGTTGAACGAAATTTCAATATCAATTACACTCGACTGGCTATACACGAGTTGCGAGTGAATAGGTCCGACTAATGTTTTGTAGTATGCCGACAAATTGAGAGTCATCGATGCACGCTCGACGGATTTTCCGTGAAATTTTCAAACGACTCTTTGCCGCTCCGTTGAAAACTTGATCGACTCATCAAAACTTTGCTGGAAAACCCATCATCGCATCGATGCCACCGAATTTACTTTTCATCGAAACAAAAAGCGACAAATAATTGCACGGTGGCGTCGTGTTGGAAAACAAGAGAATGACAAAATGAAATGCCGGCATCATTCATTCACATTCGGATACATAAAAATCAAAGGGCGCGTCGTTGTGCCCGGGATTCACCAATGAAAATGACAATCCTGCAGGAGTGCAATACGCGTGAGATAGGCGGGCATTTTTCGATCCAATGATTGGTCGGGAGAACGAAATCGCGTAATGAAACACGAACGCCGTTGCTCGTGCAAAATACACGCTGTATCAGCGTTGAAGGGCTGCTATAGGTGTACAACATAGTCGCGTTTGCGGAGGACGAGCAGGCCGCTTATTGGGATTCATCGTTGATTAAGCGTCTGGTTTATTGCGATATCGCATGCGGGCGGGCATTTGCCAGCCTTTTCCTGCTTCCACTTCTGTTCGCTTTTTTTTCTTCTGCTCTTTTCGTGCACTTTGCTATAGCCACACAGAGACGCGCTCGCGGTGGTCAGATAGCGATGTGTACCCTCGTTATGTACACCAAGTGCGGAAGGTTATATAAAAAGGGGATGGATGGTGTGGTAGGTGCGGTCGGGGTATATACTCACAGGTGACGTCGAGGGTCTTGGTCTCCTCGCTCTTGCCGACGTCGTTGGACACCTCGCACTTGACGATCGCATCGTGATAGTCTCGCGTCACGTTGTGGATCACCATGTCCGTCTTGTAGTCTCCCACTACCATCTTATCGTTTATGAACCATCTGCAAACACAGACGAGCAAACTTATATTACACGTATTGTACTTATCTCGAATGCGAGCTCATTTTTTTCTACCTCGTCTATTTTGCTGCCACGTGATTAGGTACATACATGTTGAGCTTTTGAACTACTACGCGGACGTGTAAATGTGTGTGCTCGGTACGAGCGAGTGGCATGTAACTATTGTGTTTTCGTGTATTGCCCACTACATCAATTGTGTAACCTGCACCAAAGGTTCGTTTATAGCTTATATCCAAAGCTTTGGCTTAATTTATGCTATTACCGTTATGCCGCGGATCAAAGTTACTCACTTATACTAATATTGCAGGGGTAAATTGGTTCGATCGATTCTCGGGTGATGTAGTCAATGATACAATGCCGCGGGTGTATAATCAACAGTAGCCCGTATAATATGATCAACGCGATGTCTGCTTTTCAATTCCACACTACTCCATACCCATTCAACTGTGATCAGTATTGCTCGCTCGGAGAATTATAGTCCAGATCTGAGAGTCCATTCGTGGATGTAAGAAAGCTTTTACGTTGATTTTTATTGTTTAAATTGAGAGAGATGCTCGTAAAAGCAAAGCCATGTACGGATCTCATTTATGAGCGAACGAGCTTATCGAGAATCCAATACGCGCGGTGCGGCGCAACTTTTCCAACGAGCCAACTTTCCACGTACGAGTTTTATTAATGATTGTAGTTTGTAGCGAGTTTTATCGGGAGGGGATCAATTACTTGTATTCCAACCAAGCTCATATATGAAAGATACCGATGAGTTACGTTGGCTGACATCGTAAAGATGACTATCGCCGCTAAAGAGTCGCGTTATAATGATAATCATTATGGCACAGAATATAGTGATGGTCCGAAATTGAGCTACGCCCGAGCGGCGATACACGAATAAATATATTCCGATTGCGATCGTCCCTCGCGTGTAATGATATCTCCATAGCTGCTCCTGATTTTCAACTTTTGAACAATTCGAACGTGGCGCGTAATTTAAAAAGCCATTATCAGAAATGGACAGCGCGAATCCAAAATGAGCCCGCCTTTTGAATATGAACACATACGATTTGTACAATGGGGCGCGTGTCGAGGGGTAATTTTTCATGGTTCATCGTCGCGATTGCATCATCGTGTGACGGCGGTGGCGGGCCTCGACGACGGGCTCGCAGCGTTTTGATGGCGACGACGAAGCACCATTAACCCGTTCGTGAATCAACATAGCGTGCGCCCGAGATAAGATTTTAGCAGCGCTCGCTCCGATATCGGCACATATTCGCGCGTTGTATATGCAAATAAAATATAATGCGTCTCGTACATGCATACATGACCACTCGCGGACCACGTACAGCAGACTGTTTGTATTCAGCTCTCGGCGTCCTTTTTTCGCTCGTATTGACGCGAAAAACGGGATGGTGGTGCGCGAAAATCTGCGTTCACGGGGAAAATATTAAGCTAAAATAGGAGCCACGTTGAAACTGCGAAACACACCGACACGCTGGAAACTGGCTCTGTGTTTTTTTTTCTTCGTTCGAGAGCCGCTCGTAATTAAGGAGTACGAGAGCGTGCCGCGCTCAAATAATACGTAATGACTTTTTTCCGTCGCGGTGGGACGCCGCGCGCAGATTAGCCCTGCACGAGCCCGGCTATTCTGCGATGGTCAGTGCGTGCGAGTCGCTTGCAGCCACAGTCGGTTACCGGGGGGTTGCTCCATTGTAGTACAACAGAGCTGATCCAGATCCGTCTTTGTCCTCATCAGCGATATCGACTCTTGCGCGTCTCGCGTGGATTGCCTATGCTGTCTCTGCTCGGCTTTCCCTCGAGCAATCCCACACCATTACGCCGAGAGCGCCAGCACATCCCCAGAGGTCTCGCAGCCGAGGAAAAGCCCGTTTTCCAAGAATACTCGCTCTCGAGATACTTGTTTCGTTACTGCCACTCCATGCCGTACACTTGCACAGTGCGAGGCGCATCAGAGATTAGACAACCACTTGACAATTGTTCCTAATGAATTTCCCCCTTTCCCCTCGCTGACTCTTGATTTTTTATGAAATGAATATTGAAAATTCAACTCGTTCTTGGTCCAAAAGCTTGCGCTGATGACGCTTGGGGCAATTGGATGAAATTTTGATTCACAACAATCTCAATTTTGAGAGACTTCCAAATGAAGGTGAGGCACCAGCAAGTTGTTGTTGAATCACAGAACTGATGCACGTATATGTATTTGTGAAAATAATCGTTACCCGTTCAACTATTTGCCTTTTCAAGTATCAGAGCATATATTCTAGACCAGCTGGAGGAGCGAGAAGTTTCCATTCTTGTTCAGTCGGTACTTTTAGAGAGATTGTCTCATTTGTTAAAATGTTCTATTATATCCGAAACAATATTTGATTATCAGTGAAAGTCCATAACGGAGTAAAATGCATCACACGAGTGACTTTTCTCCTGTTTTTTCTTCATTGCCGATTTATTTGACTCATCATCGGTTGTCAAAAATGAGTTTAAAATAAAAAATACAATAAATTGCCCAGCTACGATTCTACTTTTGAATGGAGTGGCTTCGCAGTGATGTCTGCTAGTAAGTACCTTCATGGAGACCCGTGTGAGTACTTTGCTGTGGACTTGCTGTGAAAACCCGCACAACCGCGTCAGAGGAGAGGCTTTGGAATTCTTTGGAATCGGACGATCGAGTGGAATAGCAAAGTCACAGTGGCTTCACACATCTGAAGCATTCCTCCGCGCGAGCCGGATCGGATAGCCGCATGGCCGAATCACCTGTATACATCGATCTTATCCCCAGAAAGGACGAGCTTGGAGACCGATCAAACGCGACTCGCAGCCGGGTAATCCAACCAAAGCTTTGCACATAGTAAAGAGAAACGTGGCCCACGTGGTTATTCGTGTAAAAAGTGGAGGATGCCATTCGCACACGAGGTCCGAGTGACCCAAGTATAGCACTGGTCGGAGCGAGGTAGAAGTAACGGGGCAAGGGTGTACTCACTTGTAGTCCATTTTGGGCGGGTTTGCCTCGGCGTGGCACTTGAACCTCAGCTCCGAGCCCTCACGAACGCGGTCATGCTGCAACATCCTCGACATGATCTTCAGCGATACCTTGGGTGCGTACCGTACCTGCAAGTACAAAAATACCATATGAAACTCATTTCGTCGTACATTTCCAGCAAACCGATACACGTACCGTACACACATATGTATTGGGAGGCACACAGGTAAACCGAGGATCAAAGCTCAAGGGAGTCAGTTACAGGTATGTTGGAATGATTCCGATAATACGAGTGGCGCAAAGCAAGCCTCGAGCCCAGCCACGTACACGGAAAATCCCTCTCAGGATTTCGGCGCACGCCCTTGTACTCTCTGTGTGGTGCATCGAAGCGCGCTCGTTAGAGGGCGAAACTTGGCCATTTCCTCCGGGCCACCGCGCTGTATTCCTCGCGTGCCGCTTCCTATGCTCTATGTACAGCCATACGTCCATACACTGGGGCACGGAGAGCGAGGCCCGCGCATTGCTGCTCTTTTGCGAGAGACGAGCCGAGCAAGGAGCTGCAGAGAGACGGACCGACGGCCGCGAATAAAGCCTACACTCCGATTTACCCGCAGCGCTTCTCACTCGCTAATCTGATTTGATTTGCAAAATTAGCAGCGAACCGACTCAGACTAAATGGCCTATTCACGAAACGTTCGCTAGTCGGAGTGTCACAGATCACAGGTACTCTTTGGTGCTCTTCCTCGTACAGTGTTGCATCTATCGTGACGCGCGCTTCCACACTACTCCCAAACGTGATTGTGATCTCTAACCTCGAATTCATTCAGGACAAAAAGTTTTTAATTATTCTCTGAACTGGATTGAAATTGGTCAGTGTCCTGTACATTCGTTGTCAAGATGAATCGTTTCGATACGGTTGACCCCACGCTATGGGAACGGATCAAGAATTTCATGTCATAGCCTTAAATTTTGGCAACTCTATCACTAATCCAATCAAATCCCCACCAAGTCCACAAGAAAATGTAATTCAAATGATACTCCTTCAATTTTCTGGACTACAAGGATTTTCCATATTCTTCTAAGTATGTTGATCACATTCGAGGAAAAGTACGCTGCTAAACAAATTAACGAAATGCTTTCTCATGGTCACGTGAGATTTCAATATGGCACGAATAAGTTGCCGGGACTCCGGATATATGAGTCTTGATGTGATGAATTGATCGGTTGATACAGAGTTTTGATCGAAATTCATTCAGATGATGAAAAGGGGCACACCTCGCTTCACGCTGCGATAAGTATCACAAAACTGACACCAAAATCCACCTATGGGATGTTTTTCAGGAGATCCTACATAGTAAGGATCCGTTTCGACCTCAATTGTATCGATTCACGCCGCAAAATGGCGAGTAAAATCATTTTTCCCGTGTATAAGTACATGGGAGCCCATATCGATAAATTGGCGGTTTTGACATATTTCTTCATTAATCTTTTGATAACTCAGAAACGGACCGTAATATCGAAAAACGTGTACAGAAATTTTCTGTAGAACTTTCAAAAATCTTGAAAAACACGCCCTGTGAATTTCTCCAACGATGCGTCTGCTTCGAGTTGTAAGTCGTCTTTATTACAAGTTTCATGGATTTTGAGATATTTCATGTCTCAAATTTCATATTTCTAACCACTTTCGCAATGTTGGGGGATGATTCATGGAACTTTTCTTCATTAGTTATCGAGATTCTGCTCAATGCAACTCAAGAGAATCTTCCAGCATTCCGTAATATGTTGAAAATGTGAAGTTCGAGACATGATGTACCATAGAAATCCTCAAAAACCCATGAAACTTGTGATAAAGACGCCTATCTCAACTCGAAGTAGACGCACCGTTTGAGAATCTTCCAGAGCATGGTTTTTTAGATCTTTGAAAATTCTACAAAAAGTTTCTCAACACGTTCTTCAATAAAATGGGCCGTTTTTGAGTTATCAAATGATTTTACTCGCCATTTCGAGGCATGAACTGGTACGATTCCGGTCGAAACGGATCCTTACTGTGTAGTTTCTTCTGAAAAATACCTCATAAGTGGATTTTGGTGTCAGTTTAGTGGTACTTACCGCAGCTTGAAGCGAGGTGTGGGGGAACTATATTATTATAAACAAGAAGAATGGGATAGCCTGACCTTTTATGGAACAGGAGAATTCTAGAATGTTTCAATTGATGCATTTGAAAGGTTCAAGAGGTATTATATGGGCTCTGATGATGGTGGTAGTGAATTTTGAGCACCAAGAGATCAGTATTCTTGTACATATGAATTTTTGAATCACGAAAATTCCAATCATCAGGGAATAATTATGCCCCAAAAATGATTCCTGATTCTTCCACTGGCTTTGAAAAAAAACTGAAGGAATTATTCCCGCTGTTTTTCAAATTGCTAGATCAAATAATTGGTAGGGAATTTTGATAGAATGTTATTTTCATGCCTGAGCGACATGAAGAAACTGCTGTAATATTGCTTCCATCGGAACATGAAATCCTTCGAAAGTTTTGACTAATCTATTCGAAACCCCAATCATGTATTTCGAGAAGTCTGACGATGCTGTGAGTGCATTTTGAGCATCCCTGAATGTGCACCTCTCGAGTAGTGCTTTATGCTCTGCCAATTTTTCATATTTCACGAAAAAAGCGTGTCTTACTCTCGGTTCCAATGAACTCGACAAACTAAAGTACTCGATCCTCATGTTTTCCTAGGTGCTGGATTGAATGGTTGATACGAAATTTTGATAGAATATTATTCTGGCGATACATTGAGAGACATGAGGAAACTGCAATAATATTGCTTCTTATGGAACATGAAATCTCTCGAACGTTTCAACCGAACCATTAGTAGCTCTGAGCAGGTATTTTGAGGAGCCTGACGATGACAAGAGTGGATTTTGAGCATACCTGGATGAGTACTTTTGGAGTAGTGATTTATTCTCTGCCGTTTTCACTGGTTATTACGAAAAAAACATGTCTTGAAAATGATCCGCATTCCCCCCCCCCTCCCGCCCCCTCGGACTCAGAAAATAATCAAAAAGTCGATTCAGATGTTTCATGAGACGCTGAATCGATACGAAATTTTGTTTGAATGTCATTATCATGGTCTTAGAAACTAATGTAAAGAGGTATACAAGAAAGCTAGAACAGTATCTGACCGAATCGAAATTTCGTATCACCCAATTGATTCAGGACCTCAAGAAACCCTCGTGCCGAACGGCTCATATTTTTCGAAGCGGAAAAGAAAGTACAAATAGTTTTTGAGATATGAAGAAATGACACATTGTCAGTAAAAGAATTACAAATCAGAGAATACTGGTCGAGGAATGCTCACGATGCAGCGTTCCCATCTACAGATGCCACCAAATATGACCGCGAAATTTCAAGGGAATCGATGAAACCAGTGAGGAGTTATGCTGAGCTATAGAAAACAACACAGGGACACACATACACACAGACACAGTCAGAGAGCTCGAAAAATCGGGTTGTAGTAGTTCTGGTAGTTCTCATTAAAAAAAACTGCGACCTGCATTCGATCGATTTTGGGGATTTGAAGAAAATTGCATAAATTTCATGTATACCCAAAATATTTTTTGGCGAAGAATAGAAATTTTCAAAAAAAAATTCGGCAAAAAATCCACCAAAATCAAATGAAAGCTTTCTCTTTTGAGAAAGCAACTCACCCCATTTCAATCCAAATATTGGCCTTTGACTCTCAGCTGATTAGAGAACAACATGCGACCTGCAGTTAGGATGACCTGGACTCTTGGAATTTTTCATTTCAACTTCGGACCTTTATTCTCAGCAGAGTATTACTGATCAAAACTATGACCTCTGCAATACACGGTGAGACGAAGAAAAAAGATTCCCGAGGATTGTGCAGGTGTCTTTCGACGAAAAAATTGCTCAAATATTTTGCCCAAGCTGACCTTGGGTCGTTGATTCTCCCAGCTGTAATGGAGCGGGATTGCGAGTTGCCTATGATAATACTGCGAGTAAGCCGTCCTCTGGGGTCTCGCGGCTGACTCTATTGAAAGTATAATCGTTTCGGCAAAGAGGATCATTGATTCAAATCGGACAGGTAAGCCGCCCAACTGACAGAAGTACTACGCTTCCATTCTCTCACCATTCACAGGCACGCAAACTTTGTCCATTCACATTTTGCCGCTGTGAGCACAGCTCAGAAGCAGAAGCACTAAGCGTGAACTGCGCGCGAGTCGTTGAGCTGAATTCCCTCCCTAGAGGATTCTCATTATCTTTCGCTCGCGCTCGATCGGCACACCGCAAAACGGCCCGTGTGCACCCCCGCACTGCTCAGAATCGAGCTTTTGCTCGTCTTTTGAAAAAGCTGCATCCGAAGCGGCCTGGCCTCGCGGGCATACTCTCCTTTGACGCCGTACCAGATGAAAGTTCGACTTTGATGCTCCGCCGTGGCGTACGACAATGTGGGCATGCAGCCGTGGCTCCCGCTTTATTAGCCAGAGTGCCAAGTTCGAGAGTTTTTCGTTCGATACATTGTACTACTGCCTTTGCAGCTCCTCCATACGGGCACCCAATGGCACAAAGGCCCGATCTCTCATTCTGTCCCTGTGCGAGGAGGTAGCCCGCGGCAATGGGCTTTTTCACACTCGTTTTAATAGCGTGTATAGGCAACGCGTTGGCTCTAATTGAACGAACGGGACGAGTGAGGAGGGAAAGGTTATTTCGCGCAGCTGACCAAACGTCGATGGGATTTCATTGTACAGACTATAAACGTATACAAGCGGACGGCGGCTGTATTGTATTGTGTACAGTAGTGTAGTTGAACAGCTCGTTTGCAATCAATCGAACCTTTACGTTATGATAATTTGCACCATTCGCGGTGGTGTGAGCGTGTGTGGACACGAGGCTAATCTACCTCCTATTTTGGGCGTCGATTTCAATCAGCGTTCCGAGTGTCACCCATTTGCCGCATCATGGTGGCATTGTTCAGTCTGATGCAGGTCACCAGCCTATGGCAAAACATTACGCAGTCGTTGTGTGCGCGCAGCATCGAACCAGGAAATTCGTTAATCAACAGAATCGACCACGCCCGAGTTCACAGTGGATGGAGAATATTTTGCGACAATTTAACCATGGCGTAGTGGGTTTAGTCGATGATTTGTACTTGCATGGGAATTGGGAATATCTTCACATTTTTCCGCTTTTGAGAGTGGTGAATCTAGCTTCACCTCTTACGAAAGCAATGAATTCACGAAAAATAACCGAGAAAGTAAATACTTTTGAGCAATGGACGCGTCTGTACCGAATCCATACTATCACCATATACCTTCTTTCACGAAATTAAGATAAGAGATGCGTAGAGAAAGAGGTAAGTTCCAGTTGGTCGTTTGCATGGATGGAATGAGGAATTGAGGCTTCGGGGGGCTCGAGCTACTTGCAAGTTGAGTCGAGCACGCGCGCCAAGCGAATATCAGGCTGTGCGAAGCTTGGTGGTTGCGCAAGAAATCTTTGTGCAGTGGCGGTTCCGGAAGTTCACTGGCTGATGAGCTCCGCCACCGCGGTCATAATGCGAACACGGCTGACGTAGACTACTAACAGATTGAGAGAGTGGCGAGGGCGTAGAATCCCCGTCACCCAAGCTCCTTGTATCTACACAGACGAGCCGCAAAGAACATCGAAGCTCCGTAGTGGCAGGGCGCTTCATTAGACCTCTGCTGCGATGCACAGGCTAATATACCCCGGCACGCGAAGAACTCACTCACCTGAATGGGAGATGGGTGATTGAGGGAGGGGGGGGGGGGGGTTGAACAGGGGCAACAAGTATATACACTCACCTCGAGGCGCAGTTTGGCGTTCTGCGGCGTACGATCGGCTGCGTTCTGGCTCTGGCACGTGAACGTCGTATTATCGTGCTCCTTCCGTGGTGTTATCGTCAGAATCGATTTGACCGTATAGAGTGGCCCATCGTTGTACGGCAGCTGTTGCGTCTCGATTCCCTCGTTCAGAACCGTTCCAAGACCATCGATCCACGTTATCTGTAACAAGCAAACGGCGCAACACTATGTTAAACACCCCTCAAGGTAGTTCATTATATCATTGATCAAGTTGGCTGTTCAATCAGTCACTTTGTTAATACGTCTGTGATACTAAAAGTGCGTCTGACTAAACCCCGACCTCTACTACTTAGTGGAGGTTCTGTGACTGTTCGTGCCAGTTTCAGTAAAAAAGAATGATCGGTTCACCAAGTCAGAGAGATGAGGAGCCCCTATTGTTATATTATTCCGACGTTTCTATAGTTCAATAGTTTTCCTGTCACTCGGAGAATTAATTCTTGGAAAATTTAGCTACTTTTCTGTGCTCTAATGGAGATGGATGAATATTAATTTCACGGCGTCACAGCAGAAAAGGTTTACATGTGCAGGATTAGTTTTTGGATGGCACAAATGTCTTTGTACAGTTTCTCGCAAATTTACATAGCATTTTCGGAGAACCGGGAGTTCATGCCGCGAAACTACGAAACGCGAATACCTATACTTTTACCAAGGCAGCAATGAAAAATATCATCAAAACTCGTTTAACCGAGATACGATACCACCCCTTGTTAGTGCGAAAAATAATACCCCTCTGAATCGTAATAAACTAGAAAGTACTGAAACATAAAACTGCCAATTTTGCGAAACTGTTTTCTGAAATCACACATTCATTCATCGAGATAAAATTTTTGAGGCCTCTAGCAAACTTCCGCTGTTTCATATCCAATGGCTGTGGCTTTCGTATTTTTTCATGCATACAGCATTCCATGCACGCGCACGAACTGTCTGTGCAGCGCTGCGACTGTTGGTACTGCACCGCAGCGGAAAAAATTTTTCGTCGCACGGCAAAAAAAAGGAAAAGTCGCGTGAAAAAATTCCGTCGACGCGGCGCAGTTTCGGAATATGCGCTGCATTGTGCGTGCCTCTTTCTCTATCTCAATTCGAACGATCCGCCGCAGAGATGCGAAAAAATGAAATTTGTGCTCGATGAACAAGGGAAAAGGGGGGAGACTCGTCAGAGTTGCGCATTGTTTCCGCAAAAGTGCAGTGGAGCACAGGAGGGCTGGGCCGCTGCACAATCAGAGATCTCGTTAGATAGTGCGGCACCGCGCGTGAAATCGCTCGCGAGATTATTCGCCTTGCCGGCAAGTTGGATTAATCCGATTGTAGCTTCGGCTTGGGGCTGTTGCTGCTGCTCACGTAGTCTCTGCGGTTCACAGGTATATACGAGAGTGTGTGGTTAGCCGACGAGCTCGTATCGCGTCGGGGCGGGTTACGCGACGTATAATGACGATGGCTCGCTCACGCGCTCTCCGATTACAGTCCGTTGAGATATTCTCATAGCGAGTTGCGCGACAAAATTCCTGATCCCTGAATTGATGGTACAGTGGATGGAAGTAGAACGACGAGATGTGCGATATTGCGAGATTGGACGAGAGGAATTTTTATACCCCCTATCATATCAGTTAATGAATTTACGTGCTGGTCGCAGTTCTATCTTGTGTAGTTCGGGCGAAACTGCTGTAGCCATTCGTACCCTCGTCATTTTGACTACACAGTACTTTAAAACTTGGAAGCGGTAGATTCGAGAGGCCGCGTAGCCAGTGATATTTCGATTACGATGGATATTGGATTGTACGGTGGCAGAACGAGAGGGTATGGTCATGACAAAAAATGTCGACGTTGCCGAGATTACTTTTGTGATGTCACGAGCGAGAGAGTAGATTTGAATTTGAAGCTGGTTTGTTGTTCGCTGGGAGGGTAGGCAAGATATTGAGAAGAAACGACGGTAATAACGCATTCGAAATCCGGAATCAGCTTCGGGACATCTTTTCATACAAATCGGCTCGAGTCTACAAGAATCCAGACCTCATCGAGCTTCATGATATTCCGAAAGTAGGTATTATTGCTCCGTCGGTGGTGAGTGGCTGCTGAATAAATGCATACGCGGCTCGAGCGAGCTCTTTCCCATTCTACAGACGGCAAACTCGGCAGCATAACTCCGTGTAGCGCTGATCCAAGCTCTATAACGTATATTCGTCGTCTTGGTTGCTTCCTTACATCCGCCCAGGATTTTGCGAGTTTCCCAAGAAGCCCCATCGGATTGTATCCTCATTTTGGGGGGTGCATTTTTCGCTCTCTCAAGGGGTCTCTCATAGCTCAACAACAGGCTTATCTCTGGTCTGAAATCCCATTTTTAGATAGAACAGAATTTAGTGGAAAAATTGGGCTGACTGGTGGTCAAAATCGGCAACTCAAATCATACGTGGTTGAAATCAGAACGGCACACGAGTTTCGGTCATTAGCCTCATCCGTATCAGAAGCTAGAGTTCAACACATGGTTACAGAACACAGTACAGTAGCAGCCGGACCGAGAGAGATAACTTTCATTCGGTAACGGTGCGTGCTCGCAGATATCGAAGTTCGGAAGCTCCGATTTGCTGTGTGCCTCCGTCGTCGGTGTGAATCAGTTGGCCAGTAGTACCACTTGCCAACGGGCGCGAGTGCCCAAATCCATGAAATAGCGCTGCCTGTATAATGGGATTGAACACGAAAGGGAGGCAGCAATATACGCACGACTGCCAATATGTGTACGCGCATGGATTTGTAGATTGAAAGTTTCGATGCCGCATTCGAATTGCAATTTTCCTAATTCGCTTGATGCTCTTTGAGCTCGGCTTTGTCACGTTTTCGGGCCACTGCGGACCCGAATGGCATTGTTTCGCAAATGCACGGGCACTGAAAATGAATAATTTCTGTAATGCCACGCGGCGTTATCGCACAGCCGATTGAAGAGCTAATTAGCGTAACGTTTCCCCTCTGGTGCGGTGGCGCTATTGCCTTCATATCCAGAGCCCCGATGGTCGGCATTTGCTCGATCGACTGTGTTTGATAGCACCTCCCGATACGATTTGCAAAATTTGTCCACCGATAAATGACATCTCTTACACGTCACAATTCATTCATTATCATTGTATGGTACATCAAGATTATATTGTCTGGGTTATCAAAAATGAAGCCCTCACTGCGATTGGATCTTTCTGCTTATCATGCTTTGGGAAAGAGACATAATGACAAGAATAACTAACCTCTTCCTCGAATTTGGAGCATCAAAGGTACAACTGATGAATTATTCCATCTTGAGAATCACGGTGATTCAACCGACCTGGAGTGAGTTTGAAATGCCGTGCCAAAGTAAAATAACACGATATAATCCAATATCACTTTGGACAACAATATTGACCTTAAAGTGAAATACCACAAGCACGGGGGTCAATGGCAATGGCTGATTTTTCTATTTTTTTCATCAAGTTCGAAATCACATATCAAACAAGAAAGAACTCATCCCGTATCTGGCACAAACTCTCAGAGACAATAATCGAAACATGAATGCTGTACCATCACAATCCTTCTTCAAATCACGTGGCACATTCATTCAACATACCCATCCTCTTTTCCACTCGAGCACGACCGGTGTAAATTTCAATGATCTCTCCAGGGTACAGGGTCATCTAGAGGCGAGCCACAGAGAAAGCGCCCAATGACGCTCGCTCGAGTGGTCATGTAGAGGTGATATACCTCGGCTCGCATTTTTCCGAGTGGCCGTAACAAAATTCCCATTGACACGGAGGGCGCGAGTGCACTCGACGTGAGGAAGGGGAGGGAGGGGGGGGGGGTCAGAGGATCAACGAGTATTGCCCGAAGCGCACATTAAACAAGCGTCGGAATCGAGAGATAACCGGGTAAAATTTAACGCTGCCCGGAAGAGAGAGAGAGAGAGAGAGCCGGCATTGTGGGCGATGCGCTGCTGCCGCAAATAAAGCGACAAAGAGGAGCCCACATAGAGTGGTAGATACAGGGCAGCCCTGATTAAAAGCGCGTAGCCGCAAAAGGCCCTTCCGAATAGCGATGAAGAATCATCGATGCCGCACCATGCACCAGTAGCTGTAGCAGCAGAGGAAGCAAACACAGAGAAGCAGCGAGTATACATTTTGCTTGCCACTCGGGCGTACATACAGCTCGTTGACTTTGCCCGGCCGCACGGGCTTTGATCGGGCGCTGCTCTGTGGATTTTTGAAGCTTCCCGCTCTTTCACACCCGAGCTTTGGCTGACTCTACCTCTCTCTCAGCCTCCCAAAGCTCCAATCGATTTTCCTCACCCCCCCCCCTCTCCCGACGCCACCATCGCAAAGCATTTTTCAAGTATCGGCTTCCGATGGTATTGAACACCTCGCTGCGCTGTGCACACATGCCCAGCTTGTACAGAAATTTTCGTACTGCTCTGCTCACACTTTTGTAACTCATTTTTTGCAAAGTAATCGTCGCGACCCGCTTGCATTGAATATTCGTTGATAATCGATTTTAGAATCCCAATAAGAGAAATAGTTTACTACAAAACCGATGGGCTAGGAAATTGATGCCCGAATTATTATCGACGAAATTCATCGTGGTACGAGACTATTGGAATTTCGCTCACTTCGTTATGGACCCATACGACTATTGGAACATTCTTTTATTAGATCTCGTAAAAGATTATTCTAATACCAAGGATTGAAATATCTTCTTGCTATTGAAATTTTTGGAGGATGCTCGCCCACAAAGTACACGTGTTTGGCAAAATATTGGAAGTGAAAAAAGGTTCAATTTTCTAGACTTCGCAATTCTATTGTTTTGGCACCTTTTCTTCGTATGGAAAATATACTTGGCCTGTCTCCGATGAGAACAGTCACGAATTTCCCCTGCACTCCAATAATGGAAGTTGAAAAAAGCCAGAGGATAAGTCGAGTTGACCTCGTGTCTGACCATACAACGACTCGTTCTACTGTCCCGATTTGGAATCCAAGCGTGTAAATCTTCCTTGTGAGCTCACATTCGGATTGCTACAGACGTGAAGTGAGTTGCGTGGCTCAATCCCAGTACCTGCCCATGATTTCTATCAATTCCATGATTACAATGTGAACGCAATGGTGCAGGCTGGCGCGGATAGAGACAAAAGAAGTGCGGATTGGGCGAAGCTTCACCAGTGCCGACGTAAAAGAAATGCGATGTCGAGCTCGATCGTACCCTCATCTCTCAATTGGCTCCAGCGTTCGAGCAAATATTATCTCGCTAAAATACCAACGAAGATGAAAATCGACGGGCTCAAGCCACTCTACGCAATAACTCCAGCTGGACTCGTTGCTCCGAGGAACAGCAGCAGCAGCAGCAGCAGTTTGAAATCTCTGCCGGATATCTCGACGAGGCAGGGCTCAACTGTGGCAGCATAACGCCTGTCGATCGTATCCAGTATACTGTACTTTGGACTTCAAAAACTCCATCTCTCGCTACACTGGCTGTATATACGCGAGGTAAAGAGTTGCAGTAGCTCGGAGCTGCCACGCACTGACCCGAACCCGTAGCTCTCGTTTAATTAGGCAAAGGGGCTGTACGTAGCACGATACTATACATCACGTACGTTGAGAGCGATTGTCCGTGTCTCGCGCGCGGGCACGGGCGCGTTGGCGCAAGGCTCTTTGATCCTTTGACGCGCTGCCGCTTTATTCGGCGATTCACAAAGGCAATCTAAAACGGCCGTGCCAACTTGGCTCTTAGTCGCGTACATAAGCCGGGTATGGACAGCTCACAGAGAGAGTCCGGACACACAGAGAATTAAGCGTGCGGTGGCTTATTAATCAACAAAGCTCATTAAGCTCGCAAGCTCCCCTAAGAGAGAGAGAGGGGAGATAATGAGTTGCGTGAGCGAGGATTTTCTCAATTTTAGCGGCGCGCCAACTTGTTTAGCTCATGCTGGAGCCACTCGAAAGAGCTGTGGTACCGAATGGTTTGGTGCATTGATTGCTGCCAGGATTAATTCGATATTGAGCTAATTGCCATGGCAGGATTGACGACTTGATGCCACTCCATCACTCGGACTTTCAACTTCAAATGGGTTCTAAAGAACAAGTTGGTATTGAGAAGTGGTTCTTGGTTGTGACTGCTTTTGAAATTACCCGTCTCCTTTTCTATTACTCGGAGTCCCGAGCAATTTCTTATAGTTTCCCAAAGTACAAAAAATTCATAACTCAATCCAGGGAATCCGACGTGTACTCATATTCCTCGTCGATCGAAACGGGGAACGTGATTTTTCCAAGTCTATCGTATTTTTGTCTTGGAATTATCAAAAAAATTTGAACTGCAATGATCACTCTTCAAAATTACATATTCCAAGGATCTGAGAATGTTGTGAGGAGAAAGAAGATATCATGATTGAGGCACACGGTAGGTCGTAGAGGTGAGAAAGTTGAAGGACAACGGAATGAAGAAATTCCTGATGTCGAATAAGACTCTGGGTACTTCCATGATCATTTTCTCGCATAAATCAGAATCATCCGTCGATAGATTTCAACATGAAGTCAATTTTTCGACCTATTCTATTTTTAAGAATGTGTAAAGGTTGCTCCTTTTCCCGGTTTTCCGTCTTTCCATGATTTTACCGTAATAACTGAAAGAGGCCAGTTTAAACCAAAAATTTGTGGAATAATTTTTTGTAGATTTTTTTTGAAGATCTATACGATGACGTGTTTACATTCATCGAAGAACTGAATCCCCCTCGGGTAACTGGAAGAACCGACATTTTTCTTCTTCCATCTGGGAATCTCATGAACACCGTATATTAACGAAGAACTCATGATCTTGTAAATTTTGAAAATTTCTCCAAAAACCTATTCTAAAAATTTTTTGATAAAACTCATTCCTTCCGAGGTATAACGGTAAAATCACTAATGGGCGTAAAATCGCGACAGATACGAATTCTTACATACCCTTCATAATGAAAAAATCGAATCGATAATTTTGACTAAAATCTAAAAATGATCGTGTAGGTAGCTAGAATCTCATCGCAAGGGAATCCCCCAACCTTCAACTCTCCCGCCTCTCCGATCCACCGAGGGCAAGGTTCAACTCATTGACTCTCGCAATCGAAACTAGAGCGATTATCACGAACTCGTCCCGGCCAGTGGAGCGATGAGTGTGGTTTTGGGTGAGCAGAGTGAGCGAGTGGGCCATCAGCGCTCGATTCTTGGATAGCACAGCTCGGTTCGTCAGCGATTAGCCGATCCAAAAGCAAATTGGCTCTCGCTGTCTATAATCAAGCCGAGCTATTGGATCACGCTCGCTATGTTATACACGTTGACGTGGCGGAGGTGAGAGAACCCCGAGATGGGATATAATGCGTATGGACTAGGTCGCATCGCAGGGTAACAGCAGCAACAGTGACGGTGTAATTTGGGTGAATCGAACTCGGTGGCAATTGCCATTTCGCTGCTGCTCCGCGATGAAATTCGGGAATGCATTAGCGAGGTGGAGCCGTTGTGGCTCTAGAATAGCTGCATAGCCGGGGTGATGGGAGGGTGAGACGCGGAAGAGCAACAATATCTGCATGAATTGCGCCCCCGGCGCAAATGCAAGAGAGAGCATCCGCATTTCCAGCCCCGGTTCGGCATTAGCTCCGTCTTGTGGCTCCTGGCGGAATAGTGGCAGCTCGCTCTCTATACTCTCGGAGCCCAGATCGCGGCGCTGCATAACAGCATTACGTATCCATAGACGTAGACGGAGTCGTTCTCGTCTCGGGGGTGATGTTGTGTATACGATGCATGCATCCGTCGACTCTGATATACTCTGCCGTAACGCGACGACTTGTACGGCAAGAGTTACGCCAATGCGTCCCGAAGTAGCTAGCTATCGCTGCGAGCTGCCGAGTATAGTACGAGAGCAGTGCTCGCATTACTCGGAAGCCGATGTTAGACTCGGTGAGCCAGAGTGATACGGGGAATTATTGGTCTTGGTGACCATCGAATGGAACGGACGGTGGAGCGGAATTTATGGGCCGCGAGGACTGCTGGTGCGAACATTCCGTGCGAACTAGTGAAAAGGGGTTTGGGGAGCTGACGCATCGGACGGGAGGCCTATGGTAATCGGATTAGTGGTGCGACGGAACACGGCGCGCGTCTGTCTCCGCATTAGCGGGTTCAGCCCTTCGAGCTGTTCTCCTCCTCCTCCTTTTGCTATACCTCGAGGTGTTGCCGATGCCTCGAACATCCCCGATAATCGAGACTCAGTCCCGTGTATAAAGTACTGCCAGAATAAAATCAAACCTGACTGAATGAGTTATTTCGTCACAGTTTTGACCACTCACACTCGATTACACTGCAGTGCATCAATCAAAGGCGCACAATAAATCGTCAATCTCGTACAAGTTGATATTGCAAATGCTCGAGTGGTCACCAATGATACATCGACATATCACCATAATCAAGGTCGACTTCTTGACGTGATCAGTGACAAAGCAATTCAAGCTTCCAGAGCGAATGCTACTCAATGGCTGTACCCTAGCTCATGATAATCGTCAAATACTGAGACGAATTTGTTTTGGGAATAAGTTGCATTTTACTGAACTCACGTCTAAAAAGGATAGTATATTGGAGGCCAGGGATCTTTAACTCTCAAATCGATAATCTCCGATGGTACTAGGGAGATTTAGAAAATCCTCACGATCAAAATAGGTGTGGTGTGCCCATTTGTGACGCGCAATCTATGATTCAGTTGCTGAAGTACATCAGTCTGATAATTTTGCGAATAATATCGGGCTACGACTGCCTCTCGATAGGATCGTCCACGATGTGCATTAGAACAGCAGGAGGCGCCGTCACGAGCTAATGCTGCGCGGATTCGAATTGACTCGGAGCTGCTCGCGCGATCTCTGCCCCCGTCGACAATTTGGTACTGCACGAATCGGTGCTACATATCAAATCTACTAGAGATGCGCTACAAATTTTGCTGCAAACGCCGCATGTTCAATAGCATGAAGCTGCACGGGCTCCAGATGGTGAAGACAAAGAAATGGGAGAAAGCTCGCCCGTTCGTGTAGTGCCGCGGCATGCATAACAGGCTATTTATTCAGCTACTTCGATAAGAACTTGACTGCACTGTGATTACCCCCGCATTACTCAGCGACAATTTATTCTCTTTGAGCTTTTGCGAGAGCCAACGTACGCGCAAGAGTTTGGACACCCCTTCTGCGACGCTTTGCCACTTTTCTAACCAAATATTGGTTAACGATTGCTAACACAAAAATTCGCATCAACCGCAAAATTGTATACTCTTACAGGTGGACTGTACACGTTCGATTTGCCGATTCAACAACTCAGAATCAGCCTCCGTGCGTACGAAACAATCAATACGATCGATTGTTGAGATGTCGCTAATCGAAGTGGGTTCAATTCCCAGTACGACTCCTACCGAGAAAATCATCGCCTCATCACTCTGATTGAACCCAAATAAATCAGTGCGGGAATTACAGAACCGTGCCCTAAAGGGTTGTCAACCGACAACTCTTGCTCTCATTAGACCAGGTCAAGAACTGAAATCATGAAGTACAAAGTAGAATTTCGATCGATGCTCGGCTGGGCTGGAGAGGTTGCTGGCCGTTGCTGCACGCCGATTCTCAATTAAGCGGTGAAAAACTTTTAATTACCATCGGAGACATTCGCCCGAGAGTCGTGCATCCACAATATAGTACCGCGTCTCGCTTGTGTACCTCTGTAATTATCACTCGATTCATGAATTCGAGCGTCCAGAATTTTCTGCCCCAAGGACTGATCGAATAGTTGTTCCTTCGATGATACGTTAGTTACACTTTTTTCTACCAACTTATTTGAAGATTGATTAACCTATCACTATGTTCGGGGCTAAAATCAACCACTCAGTTAGAAACCAGCTGCCATTAGTGATTCTGGTTTAAGTGCAACTAATTAGTCTCAGTTTTCTTTCCAAATCTTTTTCATCAGTGTGCTTCGCGTTGGTCTTCAGGCAAAATGTCCACGTCAAAGAGATCTCTCCTTTGTTACTCCGTCGAACAAAGCGTACTCGTACCGTCACAATCTCAACGTCATTTGTAGCATCAGCACCAAAAAGCAATGATTCCAGTGACTCAAATTTCTCATCATACCTCTGATGACGCAGCTGCGCTCTAATACTCAATCGTATATCTCTATTACTAATCAAACACAAGCCTCGAAATGAAAACTGTCCCGTCGAGTGTCGTATTTTAAGGGTGCATATTGACTCTCCTTTATTGCTCGACTCTGGCATTTTTTTGCCAGCTGCGAGTTTTTTTGGCAGCACATCTCACTGCTCTAGCGAGGAAACGGAAGGGAGAGCTCGTGATGTCGATTAGTAGAAGCTTTTGGTACGACGGAATTGCCTCTGCAGTAGGAATTGGGTCGATTTGCATCCGCTCTGCGACGACAGCTGACTTTTCGTTTTTTTGGACATTAGAAAAAGTTACTCTTCCGATGCTTCTCTATGCCACATTTCAAGGAATAAGAGGAGAAAGAGGGTGAGGAGCCTATGGGATTGGACGTATTAGGTGGGTGCCCGTGAGGGTGACGAGCACGATTATTTCGTTTGTACGCGGCACTCGATCGCTCCTTCCTCAAAATCGCATTTGCATCCAGTTCGACGGCTTATTTAATATCGCTCCCTCATCTTTTTGCTCTTCGTGTCGCGCGGGTCGTAGCATCCCTCCCATCGGGACGCCAACTTTGCCCACCAACGATGATTTCGGTGGATATTCGAACCGTGCCAGTGTCACCCGTCGATTCTTGATTGAGGCAAAGAGAATTAAATTCGCGCTGAATTATTCAATAGATAGATCTACCCAGCGGATTATCAATCGTGTCCATTGCCTCTGGTCGCGTGTGAGTTTATCGATGAGCGCGACCGAGTCGAGCTTCCATCGATTCACCGCTCAGCTCGCGGATTTGAAGCATAAATTATTATCTTCGCTATTCGATCAATTTCCATAATCCCATAATAGCAATCCGAGTGATTGATTGTGCTCGTTTCACTATTCTCAGACTGAAATAGACATCTGTCTCAGAGAGCTAGAAACTACTCGGGTGTTTGTGAAAATTGAAGTATCTTAACTTTGATCGAAGTTAACAATAGTCTCATGAAAATTGTATGCTCTGCGATTTAATTGCGGTCTCGACTCTTCGTTTGACGTTAATATTTGAACAAAATCCATGACTCACGTATTGATGAGATTTGAAAGTAGCTCACTCACGATGAAACGATAAAAAATTCAAATGTAATTAGCAAATTTGTACGACAAGTTCGACCAGCTGGTGGAATTTTCAAATAGTGACCAGTGGACTGAAATCAAGCATTGCAAAACTGACTTTGTCGAAGATCATTCTCAATTTCACTGTAACTTACGGTAAAATTAGCACAGAGAAACGACGAGTTTGGTTTCGCAAGGTAGAAGTCGAGTAAATGGCCGAATCGACCACTATCTCTTCACTTTGAAGAACAATCAAACTTTTGCCACAACTCAACGTGTTGATCGAACCAAAAAGTTAAATCGATAGCTTCTCCGCGGAATAAAACGGTGATTTTGTACTTGTCCAATGGTTTAAAATGCCTCTGCAGCGGTAATCATTATTGATCTCGATGTCTAACACAGTTAGTCCGAGAAAAGTTCGCTATGTTGGCAACTGACGGAACCGAGCGCTGAGGTGAGGTACGAAAGTCGGAAACAGGTAACAAAGAATCAACGCTAACTTGCCCCCCAAGTGCCTCGCGTTTCGCTACTCGCAGCTCCAGGCTACGGGCTCATAATTTTCAATTGTTACTGATAGGAGTTGTGCACAGGTCTTTCTTTGGTTTGGTAAAGCACATTTTACAGGTAACGAGCCGCAGTTGCGAGAGTGAACAAATATTTATCGCCAAAATTTGGATGATAGTGTGTAGTTGAAAGTTGAGAAATATTGGACTATTCACTTTCAAATTTTGCGTCAAAACGTGGGTACATAGGTAAAAGAGGTACACACTGTCGTTCGTGTTAAACTTTTAATCAAGACAAGCACTCGCGGTTTTCCGGGGGAACAAAGAGCCGAGATAAAGGTCGTGAAGAGAGCGGGCCACGAGATAGGCAAATGACGAGAAGAGGTCCCTCGAGCAAGCAACAAGACGCGTTTTGTACATGAGAAGAAATTACACAGAGATCCGGATAATCCTAATTGGGGCAAGCCTCGCTCGATTCTTTCAGTCTCTTGGTCCATCCCCCGCGGGCACTGATATTCCGTCCTGCTGCAGCAATACGCACCCTAACGCGAGCCAATTGCGTTTAATTGCACCGTAACTAAGAGCAAAAGATAGCCGCGTTTCTGGTCGTTCAGATACGGGAGGAGAGGCGAGTCTCTTGATTTTCCTCCCGTGAAGCAGCACACTCATTCCTTGCCCTTTTTTGAAGCAGCATCTCGGAGAGCAAGTCCAACACGCGACGGGAGAGTGACTCGGACGTTCACTCATCTCTTCAGTTCTGCGGATCGATCTCACCCGTGCCATGGACTTGTTCGCTATTCCAGGAGCCTCATGGTTGGACTGTTCCCCTGATTAGGCGACTATTTCTTCTATTCTCTTCGTCGATATTGCTGCGTCACGCGGCAACCATAGTACACTTTGGCTCAGCCATTCTTTCGCAGAACTGATGTATTTTGAGCTGTTTGATCAGTCCAGCTAGCACGAGGAGGTTATAATATCGCTTTTGTGTCTCGTATCAATAACACTACTGAGATCATTATTGGAACGGCCATCACGCTGCGAAGGGAAGAAAATTCGAATAATTTGCAAAAATATCGCACAGATAATTAGAACACCCTGATTGTGGGGACTCGCGATAAAAAAGTGAGGAGTGAGATGAATTCTCCAGGAAAATGGTACGAAGTTTGAAACATTGAACAAGCTTATTAAGGGTCAATTTTCCCAAAAAATGTGTCAACACAGGAGAAATACGTATGAGGTTAGGATTCTTGAGAGTGCAGATAATTTTGCCGGCGTAATCGCAGGGAATCTGGCGGGGATGGCCTCGTTGCAGAGTTCTGTTCGACAACGTGCGGCAAACCCACAGAGTCGTCCCTCCACTCGGCGAAATTTTACAATCAGTTCGTTGAAAAATTGTGCAGAGGCTTTGCAGATCATATTTCAAATAACTTCAATCCCATTTTCATCGTCCATCGACTTCTCCCACCATCAAGTCAGCACTGAAATATCCAAATCAGTTTTCCAGTTTCGTAATCCAAGGTATTGCCGATCTCACAAAAAATTTTGTCACTTTCATAGTCCCGAAAGCTCTAGCACAGCCGAGGCAGAACAACCGGTTCAATCTCACCTGATGAGAATCCGAGTGAGAATCAGAACGAGACGCTGGAGAGATGTCGTGCAAGACGAAGCTGACTCGCATCTCGTCTTTGGTAAACAATCATCGAGTCACGAAACTGTACGAGAGACAGAAAGAGAGATGGCGAATTGTCATGGGCCGTCATTGCTCGGGAGGCAGAGAGGCGCAGGCATGAATAATAAGCGCGGGTGCAATTATGAGCGTCGTGTCGGGCTTGTCTGCAGCAGCGAGTCTCGGTGATGAGCGAACTGAGGCAGCTCCCTCTCTCTCTGGCGCAAATGATAATTGCGTTTTCTCTATCTCTCGTAACTTTGCAACTGTAGCCAAAGCAGAGTCTGCCACCCAGCACACCGACTCACAGAGGATGTACAGAAAGTAGGGGGGGGGGGGCAAAGACAAGATCCGCGATGCTTAAAAAGCTCAGGTACAGAGGCAAAGCCGGAGAAAAGCTCTCTCTCTCCTTGGGACAAAAACATGGCGCAGAATATAACAAGCGCAGAGGTCGCCGTCGTCGTCGGACAAAACAGTTA
The DNA here is from genome assembly GCA_029851415.1 of Eretmocerus hayati. Taxonomy (NCBI): domain Eukaryota; kingdom Metazoa; phylum Arthropoda; class Insecta; order Hymenoptera; family Aphelinidae; genus Eretmocerus; species Eretmocerus hayati. The sequence goes on along the minus strand of CM056741.1, from coordinate 2,899,303 downwards.
GTAGAACATGAATAACGAAAACGCACGTACACACACACACACACACACAGAGTACACGTCGCGCAAGAAGCCGAAGGAGCTTCTTCTCACCGTCGGAAATACGCGCGCGTCTAGAGAAAGCAGTGAGAGCCTGTACGAGAGCCAGAACAAACACGCTCCTAATTACGCGACGACTGCTACTGCACTGCCACTCGGTAATCGTCGCTTAATTGTATCTAAACTGTGCACGCGAGACTGGAAACCTTGGACTCTGGGCCTACACTTTCTGATGCGTCGTCGAGGACCACCACCGGACTCGAGCTTGCAGAAAATCCCGCGCGAAATTCAAAAACAGCCCGGACTGCAGCTGGTAAGTACACACATCTAGCTTCTGCATTCAACGACCTCGTGTACGGAATCTACTGGAGTCTGGGGGAGATCGAGATAGGTACGCGGCATTGAGGTGAGTCGGAGATGATGGGAATGAAGGCGCCCCGAGGCTATTAGGGAGACCCTCTGTTTGCTCACGGAAAATATCGGAGATGGCTTCGCCACGACACCGCATCTCAGTTTTGCTGATGGTATTTGCTGCCTATCTACATCAGAGCAGACGAGTTGCTCGAATTTCACGGAGATTCAAGTAGAAAATTTGCTGGAAAAATCCACGAATCACTTTGGCAGTCCAGCCCGATAAAGCATTGGGCCATCAGTGGACTTCATTCAAAGCTCACGTTAAAAAATGGCAACAACAATTGGAAAAGCCAATGAGTGGGGCTCTCAAATATCCACAAGCGTTGAGCGAGATAGATTATTTTGTCGCTCCACGTGTCGCACTCGACGCTGAAATCTGATGAAAGCTTCAAAGGTCGTAGCCCGAGCGAGAGTCGAATGCAGTTTAATTACATCTCAATCAGTATGGATCGCGCTACTCGGATGCGCACCAGAGAGAGATCGTTTGTTGCCCGCTCTGCATTGATTGCTCCGCGGATTAGCCCCAATCCAGAATTACTTCTGTCCAATGCTCCCCCTCTCCCACTCTTTGGTCCGACGAATGGAAGAGCGCGAGAGTGTGCATTTGCTCTCGTTTGCCCAAGTGAGTGATTGAGCACACGCTCGTCGTCCCGTGTAAATTTTAGGTTATGTGAGCACACGAGCTCGCACTTTTTCCTCACTCCCTTGTCGTTTCGCTTGCGCGAGGAATGTGTGTTGAACATCCAGGAGTGTTTTAGTACTTTTGAAAAAAATTACGAGTTTGATCGCGCCAATGGCTTTGGAACCATGGACGTGACTGAAGTAGTTGTCTAGCGGATATATTCGAGTGCAAAGTTCATTTTATGCGAGCTAGTGGATTTTTTTCATAATCCGGCAAAGCTTCATGAATTTGCTGCTAAGTTGTTAAGACTCGCCGGGCTAGTACAACATAGTGATGTCGATCACAAAATTGGACTTTTCTTGAAAGTGTTGCTGCAACGAGTAGTTCTTTGCCACACTCGATCAACAAAGACCCTGTTATCTAAAATCGTAGAGTTTCAAGTGCGACTTGCGTCCATGGATTCTTCTTTCCTCGGTAAACGCAAAAGAATGATTGTCCCAGAGCTTGAATTGAATTTAGGGTTTCTCATTCTTCCACTGTACTAGTCATGATTTACAAAAAATTTCGAGTAGTCGAATAAGTCTGGCATCAATTGAAGCTTGGCACAAACAGCAGTGAATAGAGAAGAAGAAACTATAAGAGAGCGGGACTATTTGAAGATTTAGTAGCATACTGACCTCGGCCGGGGGCTTGCCGGCTTCACTTATGCATTCGAGCACGAGCTTCCTGTCCTCGGTCGTGATGAGGAAGTTGCCCTGAGTGATTTTTGGCTTTTTGGGCGGCACAAGGACGCTGAGGCGGGCCAGCTTGGAACGGAGACCCGGCTGTCCATCGTTGGTCGGCGCCACCTGGCACTGGTAGATTCCGTCATCCTCGAGCTCTACCGGCAGTATCCGCAGCGAGAAGTCACCTGAAAACAAAATCAAACACGTTCTCTTCAGTCTCCTAAGTTCCATTTTCCTTGGTACCTGGAGAGTATAGGGATCCGGGACAAGTTGCTCTTTGCGTTGCTTATCTATAACTATCAGTACCTATAATACTGTTCTAAACAGCTTCTTGAGCTCAAAACAAGTTGGAATTAATCCGGATAAATTTTTCAATCAACTCGAATCATGTGTGCCAGTTGAATGAATCCACAACCATTGTCGATTGTTATGCTCGGCTGTGAAACAGGCCGTATCGGCGTGGTATCTGGTGAGCAGTGTAGTGATGGAAAACTGATAGGGATTCGAGTTCTCAATATCACTCTTTCTAACCCAGCCATTTCCACCATCCTTACGTTCTTTAGGCTTTTGGCTCAATTTTTCATAAGCGCTGCTGTTTCTTTCGTCTCTTTTGAAGAACGTTTCGGATTGATGGTGTTCAAACAGTGACACGGCTATCAATATGCCTCATTTCGATATCGAACTTCGATTCGAATGCATCGAAGTCGAAGCAGTCAGAATTGAGGTCGCAAATGTTGGTTGGTACGTTTACCGAATGATTATCGAAGATTCAATGTGTACAGACAAGTATAGACAAGAGACAATTTTGCGACTGCGGTCGTTCAGATATCAATGCGAGACCAAGCAATCAGCAAAGAGGCCTTCACGATTGGATTCGCGTGTTGAGGGAGAGGGGGGGGGGCAATTTTGTGACAATCGAGTACACCGGGCTACCGTCAGCCAAAGAGTGAGCTGAAGTAGTTTAGTTCAGTGGGTGCTAAACGACGCCAGAGGGAGTCGTCGCGTAGCAGCCGTTGTCCCTGGTCAAAGAAGCGATTACGATGTTTGCTGGTGGCAAGCGGAGCGTCTCATCGCCGAGCTGTCTGTCCTTGAGTTGTGTACTGTTACGAGCCACAGACTGGACAGCTGCAGCTGAGAGCAACTGACCGCAGTTGCAAAGTGGCTATGGTGCTGCCTTCGTCACCTCGACCAAGTGCAACTCAACCCCGATGGGCATCTTCACAATTTCAAAGACGGATCGAAGCTGACGAACCGATCCGACCAAGATTTAGTCGGGAAGTTAGTGCCCCAAGAGTGAATCAAGTTCATATGAATTTCTGACGTTTATTCAAAAAGTGTTCAATGGAAAACATCATTCGTTGCACTCAACGTCAGCTTTCCAATTTTTTTTTTTTTTTTTATTAGATGTGAAAGACGGGCTACCAAATCTTGACTCACGCATCTCTACGGGGTACACTTTTCTGGCATACTTCCCGTGTTCTGTCCAATTGAAGGGCCAAGATGGATTGCTGGGGACCAATTCCGATAAGAATGAATTAGCAAAAGATTCAAAATACGAAATTGTGGGACCAATCACTGGGCAGACCCATCACAGTGAACATACTACTGACAACTACCTCATTGGACTGCCGAGGAGTCGTATCATTCCTTTAATGAGTCAAAGCAGAGATGGAGAATCGATCTCGAGTTGGTATTTATATTGAAAATACGTAGAGGTTCCGATTGATAATTCACGCGGACGGAATAATTTACGCGCGGTCGAATTTAAAAGTTGGAAAAGAAAATTAGCGCTTCGGTGAGGCCCTCTGAGAAATTGATCAGCTCGGCAGAAGTTTAGAGGGAGTCAGCATCGCCCCAAGCAGTTAACTCTTGGTCGCGCAAAAAGACGATGATGGAGAGCGAGTGAAAACTTTATACTTGGCGGTTACTTCAGCTTCATCGAATACTAGTTGAAATAATTAGTGCAGTTGGCCGGCTGGTGACCTAATTTCGTGTCGATGAGCTCTCCATTGTGATTCGAAAACAGTAAAGCGTACTCATACGTGGTGTTGATCAACCTTACTTCGTTTTCAGCAAGAATTACGGCCTCGTTGCCAATCCATTGCAAGCCTATTAGCTAGTGCGCTACGATTCTCGACACGTTGCAAGTGATCCCATCATATTGAGCCACGCAAATTTATCGTACTCAACTCACTGATGTCATTGCTCGCCTATCATGCGCAAGTGATTTCCAGAAGTCACACTACTGAAACAGTCAAAAGTCGTCGCGGTGTAGAGAGTTCAGTGCCTTACTCCTCGCAAGACTCGTGGGACGCCTACTGTCTGTCTGCCCTCCCTCGGGATCTGCGGAACTCGCTATCTCGTGGCAGAACTCGTTTTCTCTTTCTATTCCGTCCCCCGCGAGCGGTTGAGGAGCAAAAGTTGCGAGGGAGCAACGGAAGAGTGTAGCGCGACTTTCGGCTGATGCTCGAGTGCCGCGGGCCATTTAGTGCGGCAAAGCTCGTCGTCTCGAGTGCGTCTCTTCTCTTGCCCTTATCTCTCTGCCTCGCAATGAAACTGCTCTACGATCTCGCTCCGCACTGCCGACGACTCTACGCGCTTAGCTTATATAGAATCTCTCGAGTGCCACGCACTCCTTATCGCTGCAGCTGCACACCCGATGTAGAGGCAAGTGCCCACGAAGGATTTAATCGAGTGCTGGAACAGCGTGGTTTAACCAAAACTAACCTCCCGATACGCAAAACGCAGATTAGTTGATACGCTTGCAACTTGGACCATAATAGCAACTAGTGTACCTTGGAAACAACAGAAAAACAATGGAAACTAACGAGGGGAGCACCTTGCGGGTCCTGGATCTTGACAAAACTTTGGGAATCTTGTTGGTTTGGTGAGAAATGAAGGTGCCCAGACGAGTTTCGTCCAATGGGCGTCCTATCCCGAGATACAGCTATGGAAATTAGCGTTACCAGTATATCCATATAAGTGTCAGTTTTACATGGACCTGTATGGAAAATGCTCATTTCCACAGCTGTATCTCGGGATAGGAAGCCCATTGGACAAAACCCTTCTGGGTACCTCTATTTCTCACCAAAACAAGATAATTCCCAGAGTTTTGTCAAGATTCAGGACCGACAAGGTTGGTGTTCCCCTTGCAAGTGAAGGGTGGAATTCTCACCGAAGAATCTCAAAAGAAGTCGGATGAGATGAACACTCTTTGAGTCAAAAGAAGTCGATCCAGGAATCACCTCAAATCAAACCAATGAAATGAACTGTGATTATGTCCCCCAATCAATTCGAACGTTTACCTCAAAAGTTAATTGATGTTTCATCGGATCCATAAAGTGCAATGATTCAATTTAAACCAAATTCAAGACTACGGCAGCCTCGGATGCGAAAGGACGGAACTGTTTTGATATGGTGCGATTACTACTTGAAACTTGATCAACATTGCAGATATTGCAATGTGGCCCCTGCAAACTTGAAATAATGGGGCAAAGCCAAAGAAAAAGAAAATGTGAAACTACGTCGTCGCGACGACTTTGACTTATGAGAAATAGATTCTCACGCGCGATTGAGACACCATCTCGTGTTGTGGGTAAATCGGTAACGAAAGACTGGAGACATCATTTGGTCCAACTGTGTCGCAAGCGAATATTCCACAAGAAAGCTACGTGACCCGCTTGTGTTGAGTTTCATCATCGGTCAATATTTCCGTCGCCTTTGGTGACTACGACGATATCAACGTCCCTATTGCAGCAGCATTAACTTGATGCCTGTCAGCGTTTGGTCAAACCAAGGCGTCCTCGATGATGTTCCGTCATAATTTCCTTTTCCCACGAGGGCACCTTGGGTCGTTACGATGGCCTACCCTGTCACTTTTTTACATCACCTTACACAATTATAAATTAAACGATCGTCCGAGCCTATTGATAAATTGAGCGATAACAATTGACCCAAGCGCTCACCCAGATCTGATGCACTACCTTACGTCGTCGTCTGCAACTGCACAACGCTGCCGCTGAAGTGGAGCTGTCGCTGGGGCCGGTTTCACGTAATCGATTGAAACAGCAGTCCCAGGGAAGCTCGTCTTGCTCACCTGCCCTCTGATCTGATTTCGACTGAGTTGCGAACTCGCATGGGGCAAGTGCAACCATTGCCAGAGCCATCATATTGTCGATCTCGAGACACTGGTATATACGGGCTGGCCTCGGTAGAAAAGTTTCTGAAGGTCTGTCTCTATATCGATTGGATTGTTCGATGCAGTATGTTGTAGGAATCGTTCATATCAATCCTCCAAGCAGTTCCGTTATTTTTTGTTGAATATTCTCGAACAAGCATTGCACGAGTTTTTCGCCAAGTGTTCGAATTTTGGAAAATTTTTGACGGCGCGGATTTGTGGGAGAACATTGTGAATGTTGCCTGCGAGGAGGAACGGAGTAAGGTCTGATTGCCGACTTTGCATGTTGATCGAAGCTGAAAATGGTGGACTGAATCGCCGTATTACGGTGACTAAATGGAATCCCACATACCGGCGTTAAAAGCAAGAATCCAAGTTGATTCTTGAGAGCAAAACCGCGTCACTTGCTTAACTTAGGGCTGACATCTGGAGAGGGCATTTTTGAGTTTTCAATTAGGTAAAGTTGAAGGCAAAGGAGAATACAGTCAAAGTGCCTGAGAGCAGACTTGACACTCTGTTTCCCTTGTACAAGGGCTCGTTGAGCTCATGTGGTCGATGAGCTATTTTCCCTTCCATTTGGCCACAGTGTGGTACAAAATGCTCTAGGTCAATTTTATAATGTATTCGTTGGTAAGAGAATCAACTCTCTCGCTCGTCTCAAGTGAACAGGGCCACCTCGTAGGCGACGCCATCGTAAGTTACATAGCAGGGTCAGGGTTTGCATTATACTTCCGAGAAGATTTTCGAATCGAGTAGACTGTAAAGGGGTCGAAATAAGTCGTCCAAGGGAGATAAACTTCTCCAACAGCCGAGTAAATCCAATGGATAGCACCGGTGGAATAACGAGCTCCTCTGATATCGATCAAAAAACTCGGCCCGCCAGAGTTGAACGGCAGCTCGGGATCAACGGTCGGTTGGGGGTGTATAGGCTCCTCACCCCCAGCGCTGATCCGAAGAAAAAATTCTCTACCCGTAGGGAGTAAGCTCCTGACTCAAAGTGCATGGGGTAGCCGGTGTAGCCGAGTTACATGGCAGGGGGTGGTAATCAACGTCTCGTTTATTGCCTCGCTAAATCACGAGCCGTCGATGTGTACGGGGGCAAGGTGAGAATTACGGCCGCCTCCAAGTAATGCCGGCCATAACTCGAGCGTCGCGAAATTAGTATTTGGCAGCGGTGTGGAGGGTACATATCCCAGCGGTGGTCACACCAACCCTAATGCATCATCGATGTTATAATACACCGACGCGCGGATGCAATGAATCGCAGCGTCGCAACGAGAATACACAATATATCGAGGCCATTGCGAGTCATTGGAAGTACCTCATTGCAGCGCACCGAGTCCCGATGACTGATCGCAAAGAATACTCTCGAAGCGACCCACGCGTTCCGTCTCGCCAGTGCGCGAGCTCTTCTACTGATTCTCCGCCGAAGTATAAACGAGTCTCTCGAACTGCTTCGTGCTGCCGTATAGTGATCGGAACAGTTTGACAGTGAGCCAACTGAATGCAAAACCAGCGCGACTATATACCCCGATACGAGAGACTGGCGGGGCTGTCACCGGGGATCGACTGATGTATGCAACAGCTCGGGCAAATCAGTCGCATTGTCGGGCCGAATGGAGTCGCACAATACACCGAGCACAGCAACACGCCTTGCTGCACACAGACTCCGATGCTCCTTCGACTGGAGAGACATTTTCTCGTCTCCCGCATGGGGTGATGTTAACCGATTGTGTGAGCAAAATCGTCAGTTTCTTGCTCTCCTCCGAGTTCACCCAATTATCTCGAGCAATTTACAAGTATTTTACTCTGATGACCCCCCCCCCTCCCCGAAGTATCGAAAAAAAAAAAACGATAATTGAGGTTAGAATTTCGGGATTCGAGCCCTTGGTGCCGAACGTTTTCGCCTATCATAATGTTGTACACAAGAGTACACAATTTGAGCAGGTAAACTTGACGAAACCCTTGAAAAAATATTCAGGCTAGAAAATGAATTTTCAGTGACAGCCGGTGCTCTAACTTTAATGAAAGCTAGCTCAATCGATTTCTCATGGTCGGATTATCCTGAAAATATTGATTCCAGATAGGTAGATCCGCGGCGAGAAAATTCGAACAAGATCGATCCTAATCCAGACTTCATACCGTGTATTTTTCCGTGGTAAACAGGCCAAGGAAGTCCCCTTACCGTTGAGAATAAGATTTGGACGAAAGGTGAGAAAGTGATGGATAAGATCATTTTGATGATATTATGGATTTGACGTTGAAGAAGGATGGAAACAAACTGATGAACTGCAGTGGAATGAGCTCGTGACGATATTTAGTAAATTGTTTCGATTTCTTGCAAACCAGTTGAGTCAGGGATTCACTACTTTGAGCAGATTCACATGACAAAAGAGGTCAGCAATTTTTGCTGTAGAAAAGCCTTGAATAATTTCGTAAAGGCAATATCAAACTTGTCTCTGCTCAGCACCTCGGGCATTATGCTGCTCGAACCTAATGCTGCTCGTGCATTGGGCTGCTCGTACATTTTTTCTCAAGGCTACGCTACCGCATTCGTGGCAGGGGCGAATACGGCGAGCCCCACAGTTTACACGGTTTGCTATGGGCGCACGGCAAGCCCGCCGTGTTTCCATTGAGTTAACATATATCTTGCTTAGAGCCTCCTGATTTTTCATTACATCAGAAACCTTTGGCTTGCTTTTAGACCCGATGCCGGGCTATATAAACGATGCCACCGGCTGGCAGCCTCTCTAGATCTCGTAGTTTTCTCCCCATGAAGACGTACTCTCGTGTGCTCTTCAATAAAGAGCAGAGTATATTTTAGTTACGACAATCCGTTTCATAATCCCGGTCCTCTGCCTTATAACATTTGCTGTCACCAACCATTTAGAAACAAAAGTAGATTTGACCTTTAGCAGTCAATCCTCCTCGGTTTGTTCACCACTCAAATTACCAAATATCCAACTTTCACAACGCCCAGTTATATTTATAGGAATTGAACTTTTAGACACGTTCACGGAAGCTGTTCAACAGTTACGCGATACAAACTCACCAGGAGAGTGTTTCAGATCCGGATCACAGATTTGGCTAAAACTCTGGGAATAGTCTTCTTTCAGCATCAAAAGATAAAATCCAAAATTATAGACCCTAACGTTCAAGCATTTCCGAGCTACAGCCAATAACATTAGCATTGCCCATATAGGCCAATGTTAAAAATCATACATATAGGTATACCTGTAATGCTTATGTCCATGGCTGTAGCTCAAAAACGCTTGAGCGTTAGAGTCTATAATTTTGGGATCCATCTTTTGGTGCTGAAAGGAGACTATTTCCAAAGTTTCAGCCAAATCCGTGACCCGGATCTGAAACACTATCCTGGTCAAATGAATTTCTCGATTCGTGTTCCACAAAGTTGAAAAATTTGTCACTCGCTCAGCACTCCTCGAAAGTAACGTCCTGTGTGAAAAACTCGATCCACACTCAAATATAATGAAGCGACAACGAGGCTCTCGAAATGTTTCAATTTTGAAATAACAAGATGACGAACGAGAGCGATTGCACTCTCAAACGCGTGCGCTAAGCCTGAAATAAACTTACATCAGATATTCGCATTGTACCGAGGAGAGCGGACCATACATTGAGTTTATGGTCCTCCCTCGCGCGAGCGGCGAATCTCGTAAGCTCCTTAGCGTACGTATGTCAAGTTAATGTCATAGTATCAGCTGCCGTGAAAAGGAATAAAAAACGATAACTCGGCGAGCTCGCGAGAGCGTGAAAAGAAGTATAGCCCCGTATAATACACGAGAGTGAAAAAGGGAAGAGAAAGAGGGCAAAAAAAGAAAGCAGCTATCGCAGAAAGAGAAAAATGAAAGGAGTCGTGTCGTACGTCTCGATTGAACACGGTCCTGCAGAAAGTCGAAAAAACAGAAAATAATTGCCGGATTAGCGAGCTGCTCGCTGCACCATATGATCGCCGCTCGGCTCGCGTCACTCTTTCAGCAGCTACAGCGACGTTGCCCCAGCTATTCATCTAATGTCCGATACAGCTGCACAATCTATCGATTTTTCTTCTGTATACTCTCGCACAGACAGCAGCAGCCGTGCATTGCACGAAAAGCGAAATACAACATATCGCCGTATGTACACGGAGCAGGCTGTACAAAGGAAATTGGTTCGTTGAATGTTTTTACGGGGAATTCGATGTATATTGCTTGCCGGGTCTATCGAACACTCCACGTAACACACATCAAGAGCGAAAATCAAGTTGGCAAAAAATTCGAATCGATCTCCGGTTACCCCGTCACGTACAGGTATCCCCTTACATACCTCCGATATTACACATTTCGCGTATACTTGATACCTGCCTTGATACACCACACTTACCCACTTAATAGATTAATTTTGCCGCATTAAACCTGACAAATTTCCCTCTATGCTATTCTCGGGGCCGAGCAATGCCTTCCCGGATAGTGATCAAAATCTCAAGTAGGTTCATTCTACTAGACCTTGCGAAGCACAGCACAGGTCTTTCCTAGCCCCCCCATAACTTTCTCGAAAGATAGGAGAGCCATTATTGTGCGGAGGATACGAGTTGCAAGGGTATATTCGCTGCACCGGCAAATGGAAGCGCCTCTTTAATTTATAGTTTAAACTTAATACCTCAAGAATTATGGTTGGCTCTCATAACCCACGGCTCTATAATGTTTTTCGTCATTTTCAAAAGGAATTTATCGTCACCGTGTAAACCGTGTGCTTTCCATCGCAACCATTTGTCATTCGACATCGGTCAAAATAATTCTGCTAGACGAAAATACACATTCCAACAGTTCACTTCATCAAAATGTAGAATCCAAATGATATGTAGAAGATGCCCCGAAAACAGGAAGTGTATCATTTCAGTTTTGTTTGAAATTCTGGCCTGATATCGTAAAATTGGATCCGGTGGTAAAATTTTTACGGGGGCCAACATTATGTGCGCTCGCGAAGAGGATCACATTGTCTGGGGCAAGCATCACTAAACGACATGAAATATGAATGAGTGTAAATATTCAAAGTGAAATCGTAAAACTGTCAGACGGTATGTGTGTCCGTATAGTGACTGTGCGGAGTCTGGAGCAGCGGATGTGAGTATAAAGTGAATTATGATCCGAGTGCGAGAGAAAATTGATTAAATTTTTCGCGACATTATCGATGTTCGCAAAATGTTAGCTGCACACCACAAATAGCCTTGTCCCGTGTATAGGTAGCATGGAAGAATGATCTCGGTTGTTTTACCGGTGTAAAAAAATAGCGGAACCCAGAATGGGCTGTAAATTATGAAAACAGCTGTTCCGATGAACGACATTTGTTCTGTCACTTTCGAGGTTCATTTGGACATCGCAAAGTTCTAAAATAATAAAGGTCTGCACGTTGTAGAGAGTGGAGAGTCCAGTCAATTTAGAGTCGTGATGGGTTAAAAGGAGAGAGGGGGGGGGAGGGTTGAGAGCCGCCAGAGCCAATATTGTCACTATCGAAGCTCGGAGCTGCAGTTGGCCGTCGGTGCGCTGAATTACTCGAGGCCCGCGATCGAAGAGGTCAAAAGAGCCAGTCCCTTTGAGCAATCGATGCGCACTCGGGCGCTGTTTCCGGGCCAGTCGAAAAAGAAACTGAGTGGCATCCGACACATTTCGTAAGACCATTTGCTCCCGATTTTTGAACTGTTCCTCAGCAGAAATGCAGGAATCGATCATCCTTGTAATGATTCAAAAGATATTTCTCAACTTCATACGATTCCGAAAGTAAATTCTTTGTAATTCAGTTTTTCGTATAGGTAAAACTCATCGATGAGGTGAATTCTGAAATTTTTGTATCGACACTGTCCAGAATCTATATCTTCCTTCAATGATCCTTGAGTAGGTATTCGGACGACAGAAATGTCTTCAGCTCGGTGTTCAGTCCATCGAGTTCAAACTGTGCTACTTGATTAGGGCTCTGGAAATGGTATATCACTTTAGAGCAAAGAAGTTCAAACTCATTTTGTTCCTATTTGAATCACTACACGATTCAGGCCATCCAAGCTCAAGACATTTGAATTTAGACATTGATGGAGAAATCAATAGCGGACTGGATTGACTTGGAGATCCACAAGTGCCTTCCTTGTAGATTTTGAACGGCTTACTCATCTGAATTTGTAAGAGAGGCATCCATTTTTGACTCCTTGCTGCGTCAGAACTCATTTCAAAATCCAGAAAAATGCACTCTTTTGGTACCGTGAATTTCCTTCTTTGACTCAGCAAAAATTGGCATCAGAACCCCAATTTGGTATGCGAAATAGTGTATGCGAAGACCTGTTTGATGAGGCTTGCATCGGAACGAGGTCGAAGGTAGATGTACAAGCCATGGCTGGCAGCAAAGCTCGTACAGCAAAATGTTTGAGAGTGACGCGTGCACGTGTAGAATCTGGTGTAGGTAGGAGCTGCTTGCCAGAGCGCCGATTGCTCGTGACAGTTGTGACGTTGAGCCGTGGCATAGTCAGGGGGGTTTTGATTCGCTTAGCGCGCAGCGGGTGTAATGAACTCATCCCGCGTGCGAGTGTGTACTCGGGGTAGGTATTTTCAGGTGCGACGGGCCGACGTTTCAATCGTTGATTCGGACGTGAAATGCGCGTCGGGCTTCCGATGGTTTTGCAGCGAAAACGCGTGTGTCGGGGACCAGTGAAAAATGCCCGAGCGCGCCACCGATTGTTCGATCAAATTTCACGCGCAAACAATGGCCACTCGTCAATTTTCGCGGCGATGGTATACTGCAGTCAACTGCGCTTTGTGTCGACTGCTGCCACCCGGGCTTTGTTCTCTCATTTACCAGTCGAGCTTTTTTTCATCGCCGAGCGCGAGTTTTGTTTTGAGTGAGCTTTTTCAAGCTCAGCCGGAATTCGCTCTCGCGCTGCGCTGCTTAATTCCACTGCGGTATATCATACTCGTCGCACCTCTCGAGTTGCGTGGCACTCTGAATGAAATTCTCTGATACAATCAGCGATGCGACAGTGGATTTGGTGGCAGACCAGTGGAAACGAGCGGTGCAATTTGAAAAAGTGGCGTTGCTCTAAATTACGAAGCTCTAACAAAACGCCATTGTGCTCTTTTGTCCACTGAACAAGCCATTTTTCGACTGCATCCCACGATAATCCTCGATTACCTCCCGACTCAAACACCTTATCATCTCGAAGGAGGAAATGACTGAGCAAATACGATAACGGCTTTGCGAATGGCCGTCTTATCCAGCTTCTGAATACATAATAAAGTCATCTCTGTAAAACCGGTAGGACCAAAATATGCGGACGCCGATGGTGTCTGTTGTTGGCTGTTGACGCAGACAGTCATGATGCCTCGAGAATCCGTAAAAATTGAGGATGCCAAGGATCGATTTCGGCTGCTCTGAGACTTCGCCTTGCACCTGGCCAACTTTCTCACGCGTCGAGCAGATACTCCCTCCACATGAGAGAGATGTACATCGCAAAGAGTGAATTCGCTGCCTCCGAAAACGGGAGGCAGCGAAGAGAAGAAAAAGATGAGGAGAAGCCAGGAGGTGCGTTTGTAAGGTGCACTTGTGTGTATGCGTGCGTCGTGTTTTTCTTGGATCGAGAGCGCGGAGGAACTGGTGTACATTACGGCAGCGGGTCAATATCCCCTCCAAATGGCCCAACTCGATCGCAAGGAGGCATCGCAGCAGATTCCAGAGCACGCGTATACTCTCCCGGGATCCCGTTGATCGGGCAAACTGCACGCGTCTTAAGAGTTGCACCAAATCCTCGTCGATGCGATTACTGGTGGCTCAAACTGGCTTCTTGTGTCGATTCGGCTCGTTTTCATCGAGGCCATTATTTATTCGACCGAGACTCACAGCCCGCGATCCGCTTGACAGAATTTATTTTGGCGTAATGAAACATACAAAATCTTACAACAGCCATTTCTGAAGGCACCTGTCAAGCCATGATAAAGGAACACTAGTAAAAGTAGCTGTCTAATTCGCAAGAACAATCTTTTTTAATTCAAGAATTAGTATGAGATGTGAAGTTGACCACAATAAAATTGACATTAAGTAGCTCTGCAATGTTCCAGGCGAGACGCCAACTTGCGTCAATTATAGAGTCTCTGTATATGCTATTTTGGTGGTGGCATTAAAAATGACCTCCAATATTAGTGAGTTTTCCCTCGCCATTTTCAGGGACAATCACCAAAATCAACATTACAAAATTTTTCGACACAAGCATTGCAAATCTACCGAACAACTGGGTATGAGATCACAATCAAAATTTCATCCCAGGTTGTGCTGAAGGAATCCATAAAGATGTAATTATGAAGATTTGGTATTTGAGATCGAAGTAATGATGAAGGTGCTTTTGTGAAATTAGCCGAGCAAGTTTCTTCACTTTTAATGTGCCAACGTTTCGCCCTTCAAGATTGCATGGAGCTCATCAGGGCTGTAAGATGTTCAAATACATTTTTTTTTTTACATAATGATGTCATCAACATGAAGTTTGAAGAGATTATAGTATATTAGATATGACAGTAATAACTTCAGTAAACAGCGGTTATAAATCTTTGTGATATTCTATACTCATCCATCATTTAGACCTTACTCTTGAAGAAATTTGTCGATTCTGTTCAGAGATCCCGGTACCATTCGATTTCATTACAGATGCAGAAATAATATTGTTTCTTTCCAGAGACGTGTTCGGGAACGTAGTGATTCAGTGCGAAATTCCTGCCCCTGACTTCAAATTTCTCTCGAAATGATTTCCCCAACCGTTTGCCAGCCACTTCACGTTCCAGATGTCATTGTGATGACCTTGAGATTGTCATTTTATTTGGGCTATAATCACTAGTCAGCCCCACCACATAAGATGAAATTTATAAAATCAGTTTGATCCAGAAGCTCCTTCAACAATGGATTTCCACAGCTATCAACACAATTACTCAAATTAGTCCAAAAGGGAAATGAATACTGATATCAAATGAGTATGGGCGCTAAATAATTTGTTAACAACATCGGGGTCAGAGGCGAAACGATCGGAATAGCCACACGTCTGGAGCAATAAGTGCAAAATCAGAATATAGCAGCAGCAGCAGCAACAGCAGCATAGCTCGGAACAAAATGGTGTGGGATATTTCAATGAATTTATTACATTGCACTCGCTAATCACGAATGCATTAACCACAACCAGAGCAGCAGTAGCAGCAGCCTCATACTCATTTGGAGCAACGCGGTGCAAATGACTCTAGCGAGAAGCTAATCAAGCCATGTGGCTGAGTCATAAAAACTTTTTTATTCGGAATATCATGGCTGGGCTATTCCCCGCTGAACTAGATTCCGCGAGCGAGATGTGTTCGCGCGAAACGGCCGTGTGTGACTCTAGTAGAGCTATGCACGAATCGTTCGACTGCGTAATTATTCAGGCAGTCGCGGTCACGCGAGTAGAATAGAAACCAACCGCCCATACGCTACACTACACCCTCCGAGTCAAGAAACACTACATACTTGATGAACTCTCGAAACGGTCATTTTTTTTCTCAGCCCCAAGAGAGCAAACCAGCGTAGAACAGACTTACGGAGAGTTAGATGAAGAGATTCGAGGCGCAGGGACTTTGCATTTTTATCCGATCATCGCGCAGCGAGAAAATCCATTAGTATTAAAACATTTTTACAGCGACGGCGCTCCAAGTGTAAGACTCGGAGCAGAGGACGCTGTTACTCGTACAAACTGTATAGAGCTTGCTGCGGGAAGAGCTTCGTATAATCAGGTCGGGAAAATATGGCATAGTGCGAAGGAGGGCGTCGTAAACGTCGCCCGACGATTAAAGTATTCATAAGAAACGGCTGAAATAAAATAATGGAAACGACAGGTTGGCTCTGCGGCGGAACGACTCCGAGATCGTGACGCGCTTGAAAATTGGTGGAGTCCCGTGCGTCGAATCGGAGAGCCACCCCGAGCGGGAATAATAGATATACGACTGTAAGTTGGCGAAAAAGTATGTCTCGTATGTGCTCTCGCTCGTACTCGAATCCGATCTGCACAAGCTATTGGAAGGCTATTCTAGCTCCGTATTCGTTTCAATTGACCCGACGCCACCACAGCGAGACAGTAATTCAACAGACTGGCTTCATCTATTACGTTAGACTCAATCGAGCTCTGCTTCATTGATTGGGATTCAGAAATAATTCTCGAGAAATTTCTAAAATCAAGCAGGTACGTTGAGTCGCCTATGCATCAATATTCAAAGGCTCACATTTGATCAAAGCCGAGTTGTGTGTGCGAAGGTGACGCTGCATTTTTGAATATTCAGGATGGGAAGCTCACGCTTTTCCACACACTCGCCTGCGTATGATGAATTTATGCACATTCACGAGAAAAAGTTGGATGGCAAGCTCTAGGACGGAGAATATCGCGTGAATAATTAATAGAGCCCGGAGTTACGGTCGATTTCACACCTCTCAAGTGTGTCATCGAGCCAATAATTTATGAGTCGGAGTCTTTCAAAGAACCATTTGTATATCTGGCTATTGGCACGACGCGTGCGCGCAACCTCTCCGATCAAACGAATTGAAAGCACAGAGACTATAAATTTTCGGATATTTTCAAAACAGGTCTCGTTTGGTTGAATTGATTTCCCCACTGCTATAGTAGTGTAGAGAAACGTCAAATTCCGCTAAAGAGTTATGATGATTCGATGCAGGCTAACCGGTCGGTCGGGCCTCGGGCGAGATGCGCCACTTCATCGTTCTCTACTGCTATGCGAATAATACTCTCTCCGCCAGGAGCCTCATTGAGGCAGCTGTACCGTTTGAGTGGCTCGCTCTCCGAGTGCCAGCGAAGCCCCAAAAATCTCGATTGCGTGTACCGTGTGTGCACACACTCTGCGCAGTTTGGAGCTGTTCGACGTTACTCGATCCGTTCACCACCGGTCAAAAATTGAAGCTCTCACATTTCGGTACAAGATTTCAATATAGTGCCAGGTCTGCTGAATACCAATCGGCGTCATGATTTTCAAGGACAACGATTTTTTGTCAATATTTCAAGCAAACTACGATGGGAAGATCTTGTATCGCCTCAAATAGATAGTAATTATAGACAAAAATCAAAATTTCGTGTAATCCTTGACCAAGATTCGTAAGTCCCTTTTCAACTCTGAAGAATTGAATCGTTCTTTCGAGAGAAACCTACTAATATTCAGTCAAAACTTATTCTGTTCTTGATTTAACGATTTTCATTTGATCGCACGAAGATTAGAGAACTCTTGTGACCACACCTTTCAGTGCTTGATGAATAATCTACAAAAAATTTATCAAGCTATCTCAGAAGCTGAAAATTTAGTTTGTGATCTGTCCCTGGCATCATCAAAGCCTTGCAAAATCCTTTCACAGATGAACTCGGTACAGTTCTATTGAATCAAATACTTGGAATAGAATATTCATCGAAGACTAGAGACCAAAGGTCTGTGATAGTCATTGAGGAGAGTTGAATCGCAGGGTAAAAAACCAATATGACATGTGTCGCTTTTGGTGAATTATATCCGAATGTGTGATGCTGCGTACTCGAGTCTGGCGATAAAAGGGAAAGGGGTTTTGAGTTTTGGGAAATGTTACTCACCTTCCTCATCGCTACCGATCATGGCATATCTCTCGAACCCCGTGAGGTTCCTCACGGCTCCCAGTCCAAACTCGTCCTTGGTCCATTGGATGGGCCCCTTCAGATTGACCACTCGACAGGGAAGTGTGACCTCGCTTCCAACTACGGCCGTCTGATCTCCAGGCTCTCGATCAAAGTGCTGCACCTGAACCTCCGACGGCGATCCCGAGCCCAGGGCAAACGATCGATGCGTCACCGAGGAGAAGCTGTCGTCGTGCTGCGCCAGGTACAACCTGCCCGCGGCCTCGCATCCCCGAAACAGGAGCAGATAGAAGCCCAGCAGCATCAGAGGTGGCAGTATCCGGGGTGGCCTGGGCAAGCACCTTCTTCTCCTCATTCTGGAAACATGAACAAAAAAAATTCACCCAATTAGTCGTGCGCTGGAAATTGTCGCAGCAGAGCAAATTTAACAACTGAGATTTCGGGGAAGCTGGATGTCGCTACAAATCGATTTCCAGAACGATCTGGAGGAAACTCGTGAGAACGACGCACAGGGAAGCAAGTGTGCGAGCAGTTCCGGGTACGGAGATCCGCGGTCACGAGAAAACCGGTTCAATATTTTACCCGAGCGTTGGATTTTGAAATGCCTAATGTGCCATCACACGATTCAAAACAACTCCCAACCCCGCCTCCAACGACACGATGTAAGTATATATCTATCTCAGCTCTTGCGTCGTGACTCTAATGAGCGCGAGGCTGCTGATGATGTACGCTCCGTGAATCGTAATTAGCCTCGACTGCTCTCCCTCTGTGTTCACCAGCAGCAGAACTGCTACATAAATTCATCTCTCGTATATAACCGGGGGCCCAACAAATTCGTGTTGTCGCACTCGGCAAATGATCAATAAATATGCGCATAAGCAGCCATCGTGGTTTCGAAATTCTGAGCCCACAACCGGCGTTACGAATGCCAAATCATACGTGAAATCTCTGTATCCGTCAGATTTAGACTGATTGGATAAGAGAGTCTGACAATTTTGCAATTCAGGAAAATGAGGATGGACGAATGAGGATTTGGTTCCACTGCATCACGTGACAATCGTATAGGCAGTGTAGAAGAAGCTGGCTTCCAGGCGGAAACGGATGAGGTGGATCAGGGCCTTTACAAGAAGAAGCCCGGGCTCTGAATAGCAATGAACCCCCCGACTCTCTCGCTCACATCTGCTAGTACAAAGGCATTGTTCCACAAGGTGATAAAGTGCAGCGGAGGAATCATCAGCGCGCATAAATTTCCACCTCCGCTCTCCAGATCGGGACGTATGGTTCACGGAAGCTTTGAGCAACTCTCCCCGCAGATTCGGGAGAAAACGTCTCTGGTAAATCTCTACGGTCTACCCATGCCTCGAGCTATGCGTGGAGTTTGAATTTTGGAACGAGGTGATGCGCCACGCGAGTGGTTTCTTATGTGAGCACGGGCTCAATGAGATAACGACTTGGACTCGAAGTTGGGCTGACAATCAGTGCAACTTCGGTAGAGACTTTCAATGAGTCGGTGCCAACTGACTGAGGCTCAGCTGCGCTTGTGTAATAACGATAATTGCGTCGTGCATAAGGCTGTCTGCGTCTCGCCTCTGAATGTGTGGTGAGCCTATATCTGCCCAAACAAGTCGATGCCCAAGAGACTCTAGTTTTCGCATGCATATATGTATGTATCTCTAGTGTGCCTCATGCAAATACGGAATCTCTACCCATTGAAGCACATTCGGGCGCTCGGACGGCCTATCAATTATTCGCAGCCGTGCACGCCATCGAATTAGTCGGAATTTGCTCGCGGGATGTGGAGAGCCCGATCGAGGGGAGAGCTCTTTAGACTCTATTCAATCAGCCTCTAGCCACGATATGGACAGCATCTCAGGCTGATAAGACGTTGAGCCGACTCGAGTGTGGGCGCAAGTTTATTTGCAAGATCGATTGGATGAGTATGCCTATGCAAGAGCCGCACAAGCCGTGATGCAATCATATATAATTTTGAGATAAACGCCTTCATCTTACCCCAGCCCGACTCTACACAAAATTTTAAGAGGCAAGACTCGATCACGACGAGCCGGATAATTTAGTGGGTAACGATATTGTATGAGTTCAGACCCCCAGACCGATATAAACTGGAATAATTCCGGATGAGCACTTTGGAAGCTAACACAAGTTTTAAATAGCCAAAGAAACCAGAATATTAATTTGAATGTGAGTCAACCAATAGATTAAAATTGAGAGCTTGTTTCATTTCGCTATTTTCATTGTTTCAATCATTAGTAATCTGTTTGTGTTACCTCTCGTGTGAGCGCAGCCAAGTTTGCTATTAATTCCGTAATTCGATCTACCAATAGTTCGACTAACGGTAGACACAAATCGATTCTGGCAATATGTAATGTGGAAACTATGTCGAATTTACTCACAGTGGAAATTTAGTTTGCTTGCTGTTATTCAAGTGGTACATAATTGATTCCAAGTACTTCCATCAATGGCTAAATCCCTCAATTTTGTTATGAAGAGCCTGATGCGCTTGATGCTTTTGTATACAGATATAAGCCTAGAATTTGTATGGGATTCTACACTTTTAAGGAATTTCGAAAAATTCTTCAATAGTGAAGAATTTTTTTTGTTTTGGATACACAACATTATGCCACTCAAAACATATTCATTAGAAGAACAAAACTTTTTAATCTATATTCTGTGCCATACATCAAAGATAATGGAAATAAGGGCATATTTTGACTAAAAATTCGGGTTCATCAACATGGGTTTGTGCTGCCTGTCAAATGCGCTGGGATAATGTAATATGTTGTTCTCGATATCCTTCTGCTTAGAAAATCTCTGCGGGCCCAAAGTTCGAAATTGCCGAGATTCCGAGTTATCGGCCAATAAAAGCGAAAAAATGAAACGAGTGCATGCATGGATTCGACACTAATTCAAAGGCATTTGTATCGTTTCTTTCGAGTGGTGCGATGTACAAAAGTGTATGGGATAGCTCATTGTCACTAGAGAGTGCTGTTTCAGTGTATTCAGATGTTATTTGATAAACAGGGTCGAAAATGTGCCAACCCCAAATCTCACTTCCGAAGGTTCTAAGGTATATTTTCGACTTTTCGAAACATATCAAGCATAATTGAATCCGCGAACGAATAGAAGTATTTCCACTCATCGATACGAAGAGATGCGGTTGCGTCAGACTGACGGACCTGTCATTTTGGAGCCACGGACGGACCTGACAATTTGCCACTAAAATTGATCTCACGGCCAAACGGTTTGACACTGGGACCTTTCACGGACCTGACATAAAAATTTATCAAAAAAGAGATTGTGGCGTGAAGGAACCCCCAAGAGTCGAAAATCAGTTTTTTCGATATTTTGGGGTACGGAAAAGTTGCGCCTGACGATTTATTTCAAGCATGAATTGTTGCAAAAAGGCATGGAATGAGGCAAATTCACTTTTATCGAGGAAAACTGAGGGTGTAGAATTTTAAGTATCATTGAGCGACAATGCATTCACCATGCACACAAAAAGGGGGTCTTTGGACTCTCATAGCAGTGAGATTTGGGGCTCAATACCATTATATTTAAATCCATGCATGTTTTTCCACTTTCATTGACCGATAACTCGAAATCTAGGCGTTCTCGGACTACGTACCCATCGAGACTTTTAATCAGAATAATATCCAGAACAACATATTCTATTTCTAGCGCATTCGACAGGGATCACAAACCCATATACTTTGAGCGGGGTCCTTCATTGCCACATATGCCAAGTACATCGAGATTACTTTTCCTCACAGGATATGGCAAGCCTATGAGACACGTTCAATCATAGAAAATTGGCAGTCACTAACATGTTAAAAAAACGCCGCATTGATAAAGTGCAGAGCAATGCAGGAGGTGCGCATGTGTTATAACAAACGACCAGAGGGACGTACCGAACAACGATAATGCATGCCCGATTTGATCTCTCGGCAATATAATACGGCTAGGCCGGAAAATCAACGCACGGGCATCGCGAGGGAGCTTGCAAGCTCCGTGCAATATACACACAGAGTGGCTCCCTTGCGGCGCGCTAATGACACGCGCTCCTGATCAGTGCTCGCTCTCTGCTTGCTCATATACCACACATCTCGCTAGATGCATATCCCAATTGCAAAACGCGGAAAATGACGTTACGTGGCCCCGGCTCGGGGCTGTGCATCAATCATGCTTCTGTGTGTCATACGGGGTGCCTACACTCGTGTGGGTGTGTGCGCAAACAGCAGAGTGTCGGAGGTCCCGGGTAATGTGTATCGGGCGGGCATCGCTCGCCCGTGGCTGCGCGCATTATATCAGCCCGCAAATCGATAGCCGGTGTACAGCCTGGGACATCGTCATCGGGGCTGCAGTGAGCCACTGATGCACACGAGAGCTGTACGCTGTAGTGAAGGCGCCAATTCGAGCGCACTGCCGTGATTAATGAAGCCGACGTGCGACGACTACCGCCACACCGATGTAAGTATACCCTCATCCCCCAGGAGCAGGCATGTGTGGCACTGGGCTCTTACTGGGTACATCAGGTGCGCAGGGAAGCCGCGAAGATTGTCCGGTTCTGTTTTATTAGGAGGCAATCTCGGGCTTCTCTTTGAACTCGTGGTTGTTGCCACACCTGGGCTTCCGCGACACTGATCAAGCTTTTCAACAAAATCCATTCTGAATTTGATTATAAAATTGGTCGTTGAACAGAACTCAATGAAAATCAACGAAATTGAAAATGGATTTCGTTAAAAACCCTGTGACTGGCAAAACATCACGGTGTAATAAAAGAAGTCTAAATGGTGCTAAAAATGTTCTTTGATGGCATGGCAGTGAGACCACTCGCAATATTCTACCGACGCACCAAGTGTTTGGCTGTTGAATTCACATCACCATCACAGCACAGGATCAACAGCCGGAAATGCGATGTCACTCGTTCAGCATATTCGTGACAATTTTCAAGTCAGGTGTACGAATTCTGCTAAAATCTAAGGAGCAACTATCCCTAACGAAATGATATCATTCGAATGTTGCTAGAGTCTGAAGAACATTATACCAACGAAAAAGTGAACTCTTTGAGGCCGAAAATTTCTGGTGAGCGTAATAATCCGAGGCTCTCAAAATGAATGACTCTCAGGATAATCTTCTGAATCATCTATAAATACTAATAATATTCGTGTGCCCCTATGCAAAATTCGAAATTTGATGTGATATTCGTTGGGCATAAATTTCGATAATAAATGACATTTTGATCCCCGGATACGCTCAACCGCTGAAAACTTGAGTGATATCGATACAGAGGTACACATTATATCGCATCGTAATCCTTTTCCTAAAGCCGCTGCCACCACCACAGCTCGTGGCCGGGGATGAACGAAATATCGATTATGCGAGTGGCATAATTAGTCAAACAGAGAGCCATAGCGAACCAGCCGGGCTGCATTCTCCATCATCTTGATAAAGACACATAGCTGAGCGTAATCCGGGTAGAATAAGTGGATAGACAATATTGGATTAGCTCCCACTCTCCGGGGAATTTCATGGGACCGAGAGCAAAACCACGGAATAGCTAACCAAATTTTTGCCCCCTCGTGGTTTCTGCTTCGCTAGAGCATGTTGTATCAGCCCACGAGCAATCCATCGAAAATTTTCAAACAACCAACATCGCTTGATTCGACAATCACATTTGTAGGTGTGCTTCTGGAGGATCAGCTACTCCTGATATTCTATTTCACATTTTATTTCATGAAACAATAGCAAGAGACAAGTGTTTGATCGACAGACAGAGATTCAGGGAAGCAAATTGTGTCACATTTTATTAGGGCTGTTTTGAGAGCGCCGCAAGATGGGAAAATTCGAGTAAGACGCTCGACTGGCTCTTTGATGGAAATTGCATCTCTGGAGGAGTATACTGCACCACCGAAGAACGACGACAACAGAGTAACCCAAGATAGCTCGTCTGGTGCATGGTGGTGGTGGTGGTGGTGGTGGTGGTGGCGGGCCACCTTTGGCACTGAGTGACTGCAAATCGAGTTTTATCGGAAGCAGGCCAAAAGCCCATCAGTCTAGCGATAGAGCGGGACGTTCATAGCCGGCTGACACAATACTTACCGCATCGAGTTACATCGATCGAGAATCGGCGGCGCGGCGGTGGCGGCAGCGTGTCTATGTGAAAGCACAGGCGGCGCGCGCGGCGTAATGAAAGCCGGCAGCTAAGCTCGGCGCGAAACCCAATTCCGTCAGTCGAGCCAAGCATTATGGAGCTCAACTACACGCCTTCCCTTGCTCTAATGTACAGGTATATTCCACACCACCCACCAACCACCACGAGTCCATAGTGTCAAGAAAATCTCGCGGCAGGCAAGTCCATTAAAGCGGCTCTAGTACACACACACACACACAGAGTATATAAGGGGCAGCTTTTTCCGTTGATACTGCACCGACAGACAACCGAACGTATAAACTCGTTACGGGGCTGCAGAGGTGGCGTACACTAGTTCAAATATATGGTATATTTCGGTGAGGCAGAACCCGCAGGCCTTGCGCGTCTATCACTTCCCGCGAGCTGCTGTGCGGGGCGCATGAATATATGCCCCCGCGTGCATGCACAATCGCGTAAATACGCAAACACGCTCGATCACGCGCTCTGCACTCTGCAAAACATGCACCTCCCCGGTGTACAGTGACTGTCAGACGGAGAGCCGAAATTAACTCGCAGCCTCTCTGTCGAGGTGTACTCTGCGTGCGGCTCCGTGACTGCGCGACGCGCGATGCTTTCCGAATATTGATTGCACGCTGCACCTGCACGCCTGTGTAGAATAATTTAGGCACGAAGAGATGCACATCTCGGGATTGTTCGAAGCAGACCTTGCTACCCCCTGCGGACATTCTCAGAACCTAAATGTGTCTCCTTCCGAAGAATTCCCTCTTCGCGACGAGTGAGTTTAGAAGTCAGGTGGGGCTGTAGTGCAAGACTTCATCCCTCCTTTTCTTGGTTCAGAGTGATGAATGGGTCGAGTTTGTACGATGAAAATTTATAACAGACGAACTCAATGCATCTTGATACATTTATTCCATCATCTGAGCATTGGAAATGCGAGCGTTATCCGTGTTTTTACATGTTAATCGAAAAGACTGCTTCTGAATACTTTTATGTGTCAAGACAATAAACAGCATCCAAGGCTGGTAACTCAAACGCATCTCAATTCAGGATATCAATCCAAAATGAGATTCACTTTGGACCGATACCCTGAGTTTCCTCTAATGATTGGACATTTTTTGAACCCCTAATTCCTAATAGAGCTGAATTCTAGTTGGTTGGGATCAATTGCATGTCATTTTACAGGTCTGAAAACAAGCTTTAAAATTAGTTGAAGTGCAATGACTTGATCAACATTGAGATGCGTTTGAGTTATGAGCTTTGAGAGCTCTTGTTGTCTCACCAGTGAAAGTGCTCAAAAGCGCTCCATTCGATTAACATTCAAGGACACGGGTCAAGCTCCCATTTCCAAGAGGGACATTAGTTCATTCTAATCTCAACGGCATGTCGATCCTCGGACGTAGTACAAAATCACTAAGTGCTCAGTTTTTGGTCACATTTTTGTTAAACCTATCGCCCCTCTCTGAGCACCGTGCATATCAGCGAATCAGTAAAGTTATCTCGAGAAGGAAATTCATCGAAATTCTGAGAATGCACAATCATAAAGATCGAAATGATGTTAATATAAAACACATGAGCTGAAAATGCAAAGAGGGTCAACCCTAACTACCCAGGCATTAAGTATAGACAATTAATACTTTCATGATCCCGAATTGAATGAGGTCATTAAAGTTGAGCACCCCGTCGTAGCTGCATATTGGTGACACACCAAACATCGCAAAAGTCAAGTACTCAGAGCTGAAACCCAAAAGAGGCAGTTAATGTAACCCGGGAACTAGATGCAACAATGCGCATCTCACGGATTTCGTGATAATGCGCTACCCTCAGCTCTCGTTCGCATGGCCCATATCCGCGAGAATCCCGCTGAATGTGCAAGTTGGTTATGTACCACATTTTCGTATGCATATCGTACAGCAACACTTCAGTGGGTCAACCATAGGTAAGCCGTCGGGAAAGAAACAAAAAAACAAAAATGCACCAAAGATCATTTGCATTTCGGCAAATGCTCGCTCATTCTGGCGGATAAGCGTGGGCGTATAGCAAACCCGACCCAAATATTAGCGGGGCCATGATGCAACGAGTCTCTATCTCGCTCATTTGATGCTCTCGCGGGCGAATTCTCATCTTGGCATTTCATCCCCGGCGAGCAAGTTGCTGCGCGCACGGCGAGAGAAGAGAGAGAATAAAAGTCTCGGTAGTGGGTAGTTGAGGCCTGTGTAATGGCTTGTTCCGCCCCCGCGCCTCCATCCCCGCTCTTGCTCGGATATCTGTTTCATGAAACTTCCGAATTGCGGCTTGGGGCGAAAGTTAGCCACGAAAATAGTGCGGCCAAGTCACGAGTCGCAAACTTGTTTGCGGGCAAATGCAATTCCACGTCGACACACGGGTCGCAGTCCTCACATACAGGCACACACACATACACACACACACACACACACACATCCCGAGTGGTGAATCAAATGAGTGTCCCGGACGAGTTGGGCGTCTAGTTGACGTTGATGACGGTTTGCGCATTCCAAATCATTCGTATCTTTCACGCACCAGGTAAACTTTCAAATCCTCATGATGGAATTTTCCATAGGTCTCGAAGAATCAATGAAATCGTTCGGAAAAATTATGCACGAAATTGCACGAATTTTGGAAGGAAAGAAGTTGAGATACCGTCAACCGGGGTAAGTTTGGAACAAAAATTGCATTTTTTTCCCTTAAACCTCGCCAAACTTGTACGTCTTACATCCGAAGTGCATTGTATCTGTGGTCAATCGAAAGCTTACAGTTCCAGCTTTCAAATGCGGCGATTATAAGGTCCATTTGGACATCTCTGGTTGAAGCAATGAGCGCTGAAAGTTGTGTTCCAAAGTTAGACACGGACTGGTGTAACTTTAGAACAGAAATTGTTATCATTATTTATTCGTCAATTAACTCATAAACTAGGTAACAAAATTGATTCTCACCATCAGTGATCAAAGATCGAGACGTTCTTTGGCTCATTTTGGTGCTCTCATCAACGACTACTGAAGTATATAGAATCCGACGATGATCTACATATTGGGGAATAATTGAGAGCACATGAAGGAGTGTTCCAAAGTTACTCCGGTGTCCGAAAAAAATACATTCTTGTCAGTTTTTACTTTATGGAATTGAAACTGGTTAAGGATACTCCAATGTAATAATGGGTTCGGACAGATATGTGTACAGACAAGTGAAATCTAGCTCAGTTACCTTGAATTCGACCTGCTGAAGTCGGAACCACACCACTTTTTCCGAGAGACTGTTTGTACTAAGGAACCGGAATTAAAGCCTCAGGATCATATGCCTAGCTAACTGTCCGTGATGACCACTCTTTCATGGGTTGTTCCAAAGTTACCCCCCCCCCCTGTTCCAAAGTTACCCCGGTTGACGGTAGTGCTTCTCTTTATTGGTATACAATCAAGTTCACTACTGATCAGACTATGCCTTCCAAAGTGAGATTGGTTCACACACAGCTGATACCTTACATTGTTGCGGACTTTCTACAACATCTTATTCTATGTTAGATTTGCGCGGAAACCATCATCATCAGGCTATTACCTTGCGACTGATATCAGCAAATTCCATCATATCATTCCGTTCACAGAGCATTCTCCCGTGAAAGATCATTCATCCATGGCAAAAATCTAATATAATCAAACAAAAGATAACGGAGACTCAACCAATTCACGTGCTGTGATAAAAGTTCGGAACATTGAATCTCAGAAAAACTCTGCTGAAATCTAGTTTGCGACAATAAAGAGTTATAAAATTCTTGAACGCGGTTGGACACACATTTAGCAGATCAAGGGATGAGCACACGTGCTATTTTAGACAATACTGATATATGGGCGTGCAGGTGTCCAAATCTGTTCGCAACGACAGTCGACAAACGCAAAACCCGTTTACGTTTACTCTAAGCCCATATACGTGCACCAACTAACGGCCAGACGAATAAAGCGGGCCAGCGCGTGCGGTGCACTATTGGCTCGAAAATACGAGAATTCTCTCTGATTTTGTTTTATCTATACTCTCGGGGACGCAGCACCTAGCTCGCTATTTATTTTACACCCTTTCGCAGTAAAACTACCGTCGCTGACCTTTTTTCACCCTCAAAGCGAGAACGAGTGTTGCCCTTCTGCGCGAGTGCTCCTTCTATATCTGACTCTGGTGCTCGTGTGATGCTTTGGTGCTGTGATCGGACTCAACGAGCGCACTTTTTTCACGACGCATCGTTACGAAGAGTTCCGTGCATGGCGTAGAAATAACAGTCCCGTGTCTGTGTTGTATGACTGCGCCGCATATTGCCGTTTCTCTTTGCGCTAGGAAGATCAAAAAAAAACATACGTTTTCGAATTGAACACCACTGGCGAACAATATTGGAAAGAAAGCACCTGGAGATGCGTCTACCACGGTGTTGTTCATCTATTCTTTCGAAATACATATCCCGCTCGGAATTTTGCGATTTGTGATTAAAATATCGACAAAGTTGGGAAGCTATCTTGAAACGATCCCAATTCGGCCAGTGTCGCCCGAGCACTAAGTGTAAGATCTAAATTAAAATTGACTACTTCATCGAGTACAAAGATCTCCCAAATTTCGACTGACGACACAAGAGTCATGAAACTATTCGAGATTGAGTTAGTCTATCCGATAAATAACTTCAAGTCAAACCATTCCCTGAAATCTGTTTTGATGTAACACATTAATGGCCATCATAGAACGGTCAATTTTCAGACAGTTGGCTACATATTGCTCATTTGATATTCATTAGGGTTACAATGGAATCAATTTCTACCAGGGATCTTGAGGAAATTCATAGAAGCATGCCAATTTGGGAAGAAAAAATCCATAGGTTGAAAGCTGCAACTCAACAACAATGGCATAGCTTGCTGATAGATGAAAGCATATCACCCTTTCAAACTTCCCCCACTTTTATTCCCCCTATTCTGTAGGTGGTTCCAATATGTAGTTTTTAGACGATAAACCCCTAAGTACTCATTCTTTAAAGCTCAAAATAATTTCATGCCTATCACAAATACAAGAGCTTATGATCAAAATGAAGGCCATGGAAGAGTCCAGAAGAGGAGGGCATAGATATTCCAATTTGGCGTACTTTAAGAAATCTACGCACACTAGGCAGCAGTGAATTAATTTTGGGTGTTTGAGCTCAGAAAAAAGATACCAAGAGTAATTTTGCTCAAGCCAGAGATGCGAATGAAAAGGTCTCGGGGAAGCATTTTCTTTTCAGTAGTTTGCATTCAAACCTTACCGTGGGATATTATGGAGGCACAGGTGAAGCATTCATTGAGTTTCTATTCCGCTCGAGCTCAAGCCAAGAAAATCCAGCGTTCACTTTTATTCGCTGACAGTTTTTACTCATTATCTAGCTGAAAGAGGATCTTCACGGTGAAAAAGAGCCCATTTTCGATTTTCATCTTGGTTAGAGTCCTCTCGAGAGATTTCTTTTCTCTAATTTATAACCATGAGTCTGGAATCGCATTGTGCATCATCTTTCAAGGGTATGCGAGGTGAGCAGAATGGGTTTTCACAATGGAGTTCGGAAAAATGAGAAAACTTTGAAACACTGATTTCGGAGCTTGACTCAAAGGAAGAAGAATTCTAATCATTTTTGGTTGCTCCAGAATTGTCATTTTCACAGCGATATGATGGGTAAACCGATAGTCAACGGACTCGTTTTCCAAAATTTTTTTCCAATCTAGGAGCTGTTTCTTTTTCTCAGCAAAACTTTCCCGAATCATCTATGAGAACCACGAATTTTTATACTGAGATAACGTTGTTTCAGAAACATGAGGAGGTAGAGGTAACAACAACAACAACTCTATTGCGAATTCCGCAGGAAAACGGAGGAGCAGAGCAATGTTTTCGTGGTTTGGCAAAAGCATGATCGTCAGTTTGCAGTACGCTCGAAGCGGAAACGATGTGGCGCAAACAATAACGTGCTGGTCAGAGGAGGCAGCAAAGTGCGGATAATTGAAGTATCAATAATGGCATTGGACTGTTCGGGGGGTGAAAACAGAGCATTTGTCGGTACGTCCGTCGGACAGAAGGAGCGTAGAGATAGCGAAATACACAGACAGCCGCGTGTTTTACCACCACCGACATCTGCAACTACTGCGATGCGGCAGCCAGAGCTTTTCAGACCGCCGTCACGAGCTGTTCAGCACCACCAACCACCACAGCACCTAACCGGTACATCAGCAGCAGCAGCATCGAATTGGGCGCCACTCCAGAGTGCGCGAATATACAGGGAGGCTCTTTGCCTCGACGATGCTCTACAGCCCCCCCATCCACCCATCGTCGACGCACAGTGGTGGTAAATAGCCGCAAATGGATTCCCTCTCTGTACAATGCTGTAGTGGCGCAGCCACGAATAGATCAATGTCGCTATTCGGCAGGCAGCGTTAATTCCAGACCCACCGAATTCCTTTCACGGATTCCATCACGCACGCTGCGATTCGATTCCCCATCTCATCTTGGCTTGGCTTGCTTCTACACAAGATGAATTGGCGTTCCGTTATTATGGTGCACGAGATACGTGTAGCCAAGAGGGTGAGCGATGCTTCGGCTGGTTATAGTTCATTTTCCGAAAATGAATGAAAACATCTCTCACCTTGAGAGTGCTCCCCAGCCTTGAGAAAACAACGGTGGCGCCGTTTTACGGTCAAACCGGTTCATTGTAAATCATCAACTAACCGATCAACTTTGGGTGGATAGCGATGCAGACCTACATGCGGTGAATTTTTCTGCAAATTTAAGAAAAAAGTCCCATTCAGCTTGGTGCGAGATTGAGCGAGAATAGTCTAACGAGAAGAGTCCAAGGCGAAGTCCAAGAGGTTCGGGAGCTGCATCTGGCTGAAACCCTGGGAATCATCTCCTTTTGGCACCAAAAGATGATACGCAAAGCCGCAGAGTCTAACGCTCAAGCGTTTCCGAGGTACAGGCTACAACCCATGCATGGTATATATAGATATACTGTAACGCATGGGTTGTGGCCTGTAGCTCGGGAATACTTGAGCGTTAGACTCTGCGGCTTCGGTTATCATCTTTTGGTCTCAAAAGGAGATGATCCCCAGAATTTCAGCCAGATCCAGTTCCCGAACCTCTTGGACTATCCTTGTAAGCAAAAATTTTCGGCTGTCAAAAATTTTTGCTTAAACTATTCTTGCTCAATTCTGCACCAATCTCAATGGGACTTTTGTTCAAATTCGCAGAAAAATTCCCTGCACGTGGGTCTGGATCGCTATCCACCCGAAGTTGTTCGCGTTCGCTCAATGATTTATTTACAATAAACCACTTTGACTGCAAGATGGCGCTGAAAACAGCTGGGGCGCAGTCTTAGAAGCAAATTTTCATGTCATGTTTATTTGAAAAAGTAAAAAATACAAGTATGATTGGCCATGCGAAAAAGTAGCGTTGCCTGCAAAGATTGGGCATTAATATGTGGTAGAATACATCGAAGTGGAGATGAGTGGCGGTAAAAAAGGAGGATTCCGCGGGCAAGCTACTGCACGGCAATCGTCAGTCAACAAAAAGACATGTAAAGTGAAACGAATGAGTGAAAAGCGCACGGGCTTTGGGGAGGAACGGGTGCTGCAGTGGACCGGAAGATAAAAAACGTGTCGAGAATTCATCAGTTTGATCTTTCAAAAAAATGTGCTGCCACATAGCCGCGACTGCCTGACTGCCTGACTGACGGAATAGCAAAACCAGAGCAGTGACGAGAACGAGGAGGCAAAAAGATAACTATACGGGAACGCAGTGATGAAATCGATAGATTTGATTCACAGGCAGACACGGAGCTAGTATTTTGCTCGCGCGACTCGAGACGGTAGAGCGCGTGCATTATCCAGGATTATTCAAAGCTTTTAACGTGAAAGCGCCGCATGTCGAGGCTTGAAACTTTGGGACGATATGGAGGCTGGCAAACGGGGTAGATAAATAGCTGTCGTTACGATCCCCCGGGGATAGGTATATAGGAGAAGGAGGTGGAGCATACGCGATTGATGCCGGTCTGCCAAAATTGTGAAGATGCCTCAGCGCGAACTTCTACCAAGACTGATGAGAGAGCTGTGCCACGCGAGTAAAATGGGCTCTCTCCCCAGAAGAGCAACTTGCAACTCGAACGAATCTGAATAATCTTCAAACTTGTAATGGATAAGCAGAGGCAAACGTTGTAAATAGCGCTGCTGCGGTGGAAGCTCTTCTCTAAATCCCCGTTATCTCAAAGTATCCCGTGGCCATCATTCGCGCGTTTACAGCACTTCGTGTCGCAATCTAAAATACTGGCAACGCTTGGCGGAGACAGTATATCTAACATGAGATTTTGGTATGGTCTGTTTTGAGGACATGGAGGTGGATCAGAGTGATTCTGAGCTTTGCATGGAAACCCAAATGTCGAAACAACTCCTCATCTACGATAGGAGATATCACTTTAACTATAGAATGTTGTAAGAGTAGTAATTGGGAGATGACCACTACTATGATGGTTATCTCGTAAAAAGCTGGGAAGATTCTTTCGGGGAGAATATTAATGGACTTGATCGCGTCCAGTTTATTCATGCCTTTCAATTCCCGATTACTTCATTATTTTGCAGCGCCGTTTTGGCGTCTTTCTCGGGGAGTAATTGCTTGCGAAAAGAGCTGGAACAGGACTCGGTGCGGGAAGAAATTTTGAGAGATTTACCCGTGCTTCTACTTGCGCATATGTTACAGCGGATTACGCATAGCTGAGAGGTGAAATTCCGGGGTTGGTATACTCTTGTGTGCGGCTGGCTTGTATAGTACATGGCTCGCGAAGACTGAAAGATGCAAAAGCTTGCGGCGATGGCGGGAGGATTTTGATTCGTGCTCTTAGCCCCTCTTAGCCTGGAATTTCGCCCCAGTCTTCCTCTCTCGCTCGCTGTACGGAAAAGGGAGAGAAAGAGGGACGGAGCTGCTGCTTTCAGACGCACCGCAAAGCGCTAATCTGCGCAAATTCAAGAGGACTCTGCCACCACTGAATGCCTTTTAACCACTCATCTGCATTAGGCTGTAACAGAATAAGCCGACCAACAGCCTCTTGTGACAATCGACCAGAGTCTCGTTCTCTCCATAGGTTCCGAACAAGGCATGCAACTATTGTTGTTTGGGAGTGAAATTCGAGTGAACTTTTGGATGGGAATTTTTTATGAGCTGGGATTAG
The DNA here is from genome assembly GCA_029851415.1 of Eretmocerus hayati. Classification (NCBI taxonomy): domain Eukaryota; kingdom Metazoa; phylum Arthropoda; class Insecta; order Hymenoptera; family Aphelinidae; genus Eretmocerus; species Eretmocerus hayati. The sequence goes on along the minus strand of CM056741.1, from coordinate 2,866,302 downwards.
GTTTGAGTTTACAATTTGGCGCACAGTTTGTGTTAGAGATAGGAAAAATTGTACGATTTCAGTCAGTGTTTTGGAGTAATTATCTTTCGTCCATCAATGTCTGAGTATTTCATCGAAGCTGGATGCGTGTGAATGAGCGTAAAATTGGTAAATCCTGTAGGGAGAGCATGAAGATGTGTGCACAACAGATGCAGAGCTATTGATTTTATCCCCAATAAAACCAAAAATAGATTGACACGATGAGTAGTTCGAATACTTGGACGTGATTCACTGGGATGATGGGTGCTTATAGTGATACAATGAGGCGTCGGATCCTGATTCGACACTCGAGCCTGGTCTGTGGCACAATTGAGTCAGAGCTGCAGGGATTCGGAGCAAATTACAGAGGCCGGATTGAGCTACCGAATAACTGGTGTGGGGAGCCAGAGTATAATAGAACTGGCTCAAATGAAAGAAGGGCTCGCTATACTCGAGTAGTGGCGTGGTCATTACGAGTCAGTAGAGTAGGGGATCTGCGGGGGTGGAGGACGAATTTGGTCTACGATTAGAAGGCACATTTGCACAGCGGCTGATTTGTTCATTTGGCCCATCAGTCACGTCTTGTCCTGTACAACCCTCTATTTACCAGGCTGGTTAAACAGTCTTTGCTTCCCCTGGCGTTTCACCTCATCCGTCGGCAGCAGTCATATCTCGCTTGGTGGCGCTCATTTCTGCCTTATTTCAGTCTCCCTCTCCGGGTCGCTGCTGCTGGCTGCTGCCGGGTCTATACGTGACCAGCATCCGTTAGCCGAGCCAGTGGTAAGTACAGTACAATAGCATCAGGAGCCAAGACGTGGTCGTCTTGTGAGCTGTCGTGTGCCCGGGGCAGTATACTCGTAGCCTCGACCGTGTCTCTCAACTCAGACACAAACAGAGGGAACAGAGATACAAGGACGATATTCGCCGTCGCGTATCTCTCTCTGTCCGTCCGGGCTAGTCGGGGTCGGAAAGACAAGGCAGCCTCGGGCGCTGTAAATTCCAAAAGTTGCCCCGGGGGCCAGAGAGGGCCAAAGTTTCCTCGTTGCTCGTGGCGACCGCGATTCCAACGACGACGACGACGACGATCGAAACGGGTAAAAAGAAGCCGGTAGAGGGAGACGTGGCAATTTGCGCGCATCGCACAACTCGGGGCTATTCAGCAGCCCCTGCCGTAATTTGAAAGTACGAGCTTGCGTGGGTCTGCATCCTGACTAGGAAGCCGGCGCTACTCGTTATTGCGAGGCCAACGCAAGCAAATAAAGAGCAAGACTGGTGAGCTCTGTACTATAAGCGCAGTGCAACGGAGCGACTCTCGAAACGACGAGATATAATAAGAGCTTTTCATACTTGAGGCAGAATGTAAACTCTCTGGTCGCGGAGACGTTGCGCGTTTTGCGTTTGTCTTGAGCAAAATGAAGATTTAAGGAAGCCAAGCGCGAGCCGAGAACGAAAACAGCAGTCACGAAGCTCTGATTAGGAGAGTCTCGCATTCTGCGCTACAGCGAGCTTGCAGACAAACAGCAATCCTCGTGCAATCTCGCAAGCTGCTTATCATAAACGCAGAATGAACAACGGAAGCTCCTTCGCAAACCATTGCCTTTCCGCACCAGGTGCTGCGTGTATTGAGAACCTCACAAAAATTAGAGGATTGACGCTGCGCAATTTCGCACACGGAAGTTATGCTCCAGATCAGCAGATTCCGATCACGTTTGTCCATTTGGGAGTTGCTGGCAAAAAATAGACGGAGGGGTGTCGATATCAGCAGGAAGGGAGAATCAGATTTTGCAATTCTGTTGCTCGCCGGGTGTAAATAGAGCAGATGTACAAGTAGTATTTCGAGAGGTGGGCCAGTCAAGATTGCTCTACTCAATCTCATCAAGACGCTATCCAGATCGCCCGTACAATCCAGTAGAATAGACTGTAGGATTTGGTGAAAGTGCCCGGACAATTTACGATGCAGACACATTTTCTTCTCTCACGTAATGAGGCGAGAGCTGGTCGATTTCGCGCTATGATGACAGTAAAGAAGCTTCGCAGGAATTGAGATGTAGATTGTGTGAAAGAGGCATCTTTGCTTTTGCACTGTGTTATTGCAAGCTCTCTCGGCGCTCGTAATGTACGCCGAGCACTCGAGTGCAAGACAGAGAAAGAGAGATAGTCGGCATCTGCTGCTGCTGCTGCTCGACGTCGTTTTGCTCGTCGTAAATCTCAGTGCCGCGCAAATGCTCCCGTCGCTTTGGATACAACACAACTCACACACAAGCTGTTGGAAATTTCAAATTTGAGCGCGCCGCGAGCTTGCAGGGGGGAATGGTTCAGTGTCGCCGTTAGAACGGCTGAATCCGTCTTGCGAAGTCACTTTTTCCTCGATCCAACGTTTACCCAGATAAGATAAAAATTGACTGTAGCTTCTACTCGGCCCTTTTTATCGCTCGCGCAAGCAACTCCCTCAAACTCGACTTTGCCCCACCCACGTGAACTCGTAACTCGTATTTTACGCGCTCTCGGCTCATCATCCCCCACATGCTCTATCTCGACTCCAGCATCGCAGCGAATCTTTTGTACTCTTCGTCGTGTGTACTAGGAGCAACGCGTTTTCTGCAGACGAATTGTTTCGATCTGTCTGTTTGGATGACCTCATTCAACTCTTCCGGCGCTTCGGGCGATGGGTGGAGATTGATCCATGCTTTAGTCACTTGAAACACGTTGTATGTGTGTATTCGTGAAATTGAATATCGGCGATGCGCAAGCAGAATAACGGTAGCAGCCACCAAAACCCCGAGGCGAAGCGATGTAACGCTGAAGCGTGTTATGTTCACATTTGTAATTGATTGAACGCAGCGGCAACAGCGGTAGTGAGGTTCGCTCGACTGACGCTGATACGTGTGTATATTATCGAAATCGCATACAGCCCCGAGAGTTGTTGAGAAATTCCGAATATCGTTGCTTCGAACTTCGATTTGCATACCTGTTATTTCCAACATTTTGATTCACGCAGGGTCGCAAAAATGTACACATCCGCGAGAGAGAATGCATTTCAATGGTTCGAATTCAAGCTCATCCTCGTATATAGGTGTACCATGCCAAAATTCTTCCAAACGGAGTCGAAAATGCTCGATTGATTAGATCTACGCTGTGGATGTAGATTGCGGGTGTGTAATTCGTGCGTGAATATTTGCCGGTGATCCAAATGTATCAGATGAGGCGTAACAATTGTGATGGCGGAGTCCAGCGGACTACGTTTATTCCCATCATGATCCGGATTGCGGACTCTAGATCTGGATTCATCAGCCTGCTAGACATCGACATTGCGGACAGTATGATCGCCCAATTCTTGCATCCAGTGCTGGCTGACGATGCGGCGGGCATCAGAAATAGCTCGGTCAACTGCGACAATGGTGCCCATCAAATATGGGCAGGCGGACAAACCGATACAAAGTGAATCAACCCTTGGGAAATATCAGCGAATGGGAAAACCCCACTCGGAAAATCTCTGTGTGCGATGATTCTAAGAAATATTCAATCAAAGAAACTGTGAGTCGATAGAATGGATATCCGTAGATTCCCACCAGCCGAGATGAGGAAAGAGATGAATCTGAGTCGGCCAATTGGGCTCGTGTACTCAGCCTTGGATCGCTTTCTGATCACGTGGCGCATCTTCTGCTGTATATTATATGTCACCGTCAATATCGCGCACTCGAGCACGATCCGCAGCCACTCTCGTCCCCAACGGCCCACAACGAGCTGTCTCTCTATTGCCACACCTCGGATATGCAAAACCCATCTGCTTGTCTCGCCCTCGACCCGGCAAGAACAGCCTACAACCGACGCGATACTCGAGAGGTTTCGGTGTTGCTCGTGTGGCTCCGAGTCAAGGTCGGGCCCTTCATCTCGACCTCCGAGCCCCCTGACATTTTGACCGATTTCAATCACGAGAATAATTAAAATTCGGATGAACCGATGCTACTTTGTGAATTAACAAGAGCCAAATAGTGAGAGAGAGAACTCATTTGTGCAAGAAAGTATTGAAAGCCGATGAGATCGCGAAATAATTACGAAAACCACATCATTGGAATTTCGTTATCGACCTGAGAGCGATAGAGTCTCTTCTTTGAATTCATTTGAATCACGGGTCGATAGAAGCATATGCTTTTGAATTCCGTTATCGTCTCCCTTACGTTTGCGATGCATCGAACCATCAGAGAGATATTGCAACGTTGTGGGAAATTAAAAAATGAAAATTGATTTTGAATCGTGGAGATCACCGCGGGAAAAATCGGAAGCAACTGACCCATACTTGTGCCGCAACCTGATCATTGCTATCTGAAAAACGTGCATCCCGTAGCACTCCAACGAGCCATCCAGCCTCAATACATCGATCTTATTCAATCAAATAATTAGCAAACATCGGTGAGGTGCGTGCCAATTATGGCAAACACATCAGCTATGCATAGAACGAGTATATGCACACTAATTTTGCAAATGCACCCTCATCGATTATAATCTGCCCCGATCAATTATTGACTCAAATTCTGCGCATGGCGTTCCCATTAGCGAACTGACAACGAATACCTAATAAGATTGGTCAGCTAAGGCCATAAATATTGGTAAATGAGTGCATTGCATGTACCATGTGCGAATGAAAGACCAAAAGCTTTGGAAATGTGAGCTCGGGCTATATTTCTGGTCAACCTCAATTTGTTTAGTTTATCCTGCACATGTTAAAAATCAATTATTGATCTCAAATATGAGGTAAGTAATGTGGGTGTAGGAACGAATATCATAGTGCCCCATCCCGGGACTGGTATGATCGAAAAACCAACGATTACATATCCGTGTTTGAAACCAGGCTATCCAGCTCCTTCGACAACTGCATACGAGGTACAATCTTTTCGCGAAAAAAACGCAGTGGACTTTCCTTTTTACATTACGAGCTCACACAAGGCCGTCACATTCTTTCAGGCTGAGATGTGTTTCATAGATTGAACCTGTGTTGAATCAACACAGACAAAAATGACTGATACTTCAAGCACTGCACTAGATTACATTGGCCATAAGAGAAATCTCAAATTCGTTTTGCCCTCCAATCTGGTCGGTTTGGTGTAGTTAGCCGTAGAAACATACCTCTATTTGATCTACAGATAGCTATGACGAAAATCAGGTCTATTCTGCCTATAGTTCAACCGGAGGAGATATTTCGCTTCAAATTTGTTCTACGATCGGGTTTCTGGATACAGTCAGACACGGGAGCTCTGTTTAATTTCGCATCCGATCAAGTTCTAAATGCGGATCGTATTGACGAAGTGATTGTCCGATCTGCCTGAAAAGTAGCGACGGCACCGAAATCTAATTTTGCATCACGGTCGATTTGGAAGCAGACTAATTGACCATCGTGGGACGTATTTTTTTCCGAATTACCGGTACCATTTGTCACTGCTGGATGTAGTTCACAACCACAACCAGCCTCACTCGGAGTGACTCATATTAGACCATCAGAACGAAACCAACTGTTGGCTAATCTGGCCGATCATTCTGACAGATTCGGCACTGAATCGGAGTATCTGGGATCGATAAACATTAGCAGACGGCAATGCGACACTCCTCATCGATGGGCTAATCCCTTTACTATCGCCGAGCTCACGCGAACCCGATCATGGTTCTATACGCGGAGTGAATTTCTCATGCGTCGTTGACGAGAACGATGGCTTTTTTCAGCATGGCATCATCCTGCGAGCTCTCGCTGCTGTTCCGTACAGCCTCCGATTTAACAATTCAGCTTTGGTGCACATGTGTGTGACGGAGCTCTATGGCGTTGCGAGAATACGTGCAAACGCAGCTTCCGATCGGGCGTGTCAACAGAGTCACGGATTGCTATCACATTGCTGGGTAAGTAAAGGGTTGGAGGATAGACAGACGCTGAGAGTAATGCCACCCCATCCGAGCCATGTGTGTGTGTGTGCGTTTCCAGGCACGTCTAAAAATTTTATTCCACTTGCCGGGGCGCAGTGACACTTCGCTTTCGTGAATCTTTCATCTAGCCTTTCTTTTTCTTTCACTATCGCTATGCCAAAGAGGCTTTGTGTACATTCCAACGGATGAGAGGGCTTTTTTCTTTCTCATTTGGCATTACGCGTTTTTTTTTTTTTTTTTTGCGCCAGCCTTTTTCTGCTCTTTGCGCGTGGCCTATATACGCCATAGTCAGTCGCATAACGGAATAATGCGTAAAGAGAAAATCACATCCGGACTTAGTGCCGTACAGCGCATCACTACTGTGAGTTCTTCTGCCAGGAAAAGATTCGAACTGGGTTCGCGCACCTGCTCCGGGGGTTGCATTTCTGAATTCATGAACGGATCTTTTGAAAAATTGGAAATTTCACTGCCTACCGTAGATTTCATTTACCGAAATCTCATACACTCAATGTTTGCAAAGTCACACTTATGAAGTATCTAACACCGAGTCGAGGTGTTAATATCTTGTTCTTCAACATAAATACATTGGATATGCTAGGTACCGATGTTGATTACCATACAGGAATTTCATTCTAACATGACTCCAGGATAAGCTTGAAACCAATTGATACACTTGACACAATTGATACACTCATGTAACTGTAACGATAGCGCATATGTGCGTATGCACACTACTTGCTCTATCGTGTGTTTGGCTTCGCAACAGTGCGACGAACCTAAGGTGCATCGCCCGAGTTGCAAGTTGCCGAACTTGCACATTTTTGGTCCGGCGCAACGCAGCAGACCGCTCGATAACCAAGCACTCCACACACATACAACTCACGTCACTCGTTACTCTTATTATACGTTTTATCTTGACATCAAGATTGTACTATTTCATCTGACTTTCCCTCGAACCTACGTCACATAACGTAGTTGAACTTGAATTGTACACGACTCACTTTCGTTCTGAAAAATTTCTCCCGATTGTTAGAAAATCGAACACAAGTTCAAATTTTAACGCAATGAACTCGAACCGAATGCAAAAATCTCCGGATACTGTAATGCAGTGTTTGAAGCACCTGGTTGAGAAGCGGTCGAGGAATTCTCGCAAACCATAGTCATGATGGTAGAGGTGTCAAATTTCTCAATTTTGAATCTATTTTCCTCGCTTCGTGTGAAGAACAGACGCATAAATTCAGTTTTCGATCTGCAAACTGTTACTAGCTGCAAACACGGTTACAGTCAATATGGTGAGATCAGTGATCCAGCCAATAAATAGGCATTGCGTCACATCCTTTTTCAGAGAAAGCTATCCAAGGAGGGAATGTCTCCAAATCGTTTCGAAAAATTGCCAATCCAAGGAGACTCTCCACAAGATATATGGCGTTCAAGAATATCGCAAACGATCCGCCCTGGGAGACGCTTCGATCGACGAAGGACAGGGCGATACGATGTACAATGGGCAATGGGGAGGGTTAGAGTTGAGCTGGTGGCTCTGTTGATGCCGGGGGCACTTATCTGGTGCAGCGGCGGCGTTGTTTATGGGTCAACTTTCACTGCAAGTGGCTGGCTCAAAGGGCTATACGCGAGTGAGCGAGGAGACGGCTGCCCCGCGGGGCCGAGCAACAAGCCGCGTAAATCTCCCTCTCCCTTACTCTCTTTCGCTGGCTGCCGTCGTCGTCGTTATCGGAAATCCCGTAAAATTAACGTTTCCTCCCGCGCACATGGCCCACTCTATACTTGTATAGTCAACCAGCATAGCCAGTGCACGCAATGGTGCTGCTGCAGAAGCAGCAGTTTGGCCCGAGGCACGCAGAAAGCGACAGTCACTTCTTTTCGAGGGTCGGGCCAATCTCGTGCTCTGCGAGCTTGCAAGCTCGGGAGACAAACGGCCTCCGAGCAAGCTGCACTTTTGCCCTCTTGAAGCTCTGCACACTGACGTGCCACTCTGTAGACGTCTTTTTGCGAGCGTAACAGCCAGTTTCGCTCTGTACTGCTGCTGCTTCTGCTGCACGTGCGACACGACAATTCCTGCACGAGCACGGGTTCACCGTGTAACTGCTGGCGCGAAATCCGATTGTCGCAAGCTCGACTGCGGACTTCATGGTTTTACAGTGGGTGAGCGGACGCAGTAGAAAATGCGTCCCCGACGCCATTGATGATCGATCTGACGAAGATTTTGATGATGAGCGAAAAAAGGTGAAAGGTCGATTATATGAATTTGACACGTCCACTGCGAAGGCTGATATCGGTGATCCTTCCCAAGGTGCGGCGGGGCCCACGAGTGGGGTTTTTTTCTAGAAAACTCCTGAGAATAAACTTGGTTCGGATCAAAAGAGGAATATCCTGAAGATTTTCCAAAACAAACTGCAAAAATTTCAACCCCAAAAGCAGGATGAAACTCGCTGATGTAACTTTCAAAGGAAAAGAGGCATGGTAAAATTGTAACAAGCCAGCGTGAGGATAGCCGTAGAGCCAAAGAAAGTGTAGAACGTGTTGAAAATGTGGAGATTTTCCAATTCCATGTTCACTGATATAGAAATGGAAAATCTTTCATCCGGAATGGAGAGCCCGGAGCATTCGAGGGAGAATTTGATAATCTTCGCAGCGAGCGCCTAAAAGAGTTGGCACGCTGAGCTTAATTAACGCTAGAGTGTGTGCGTAAGCCGTTGCTGCTGTGAGAGCAAGGATCATACGTTCTCCACTCGGGGCAGATTATTTTGCTCAGACTTGCTAATTAGAGGCCAACGCCGGATTGCGAAGCAGAGCCCCCCACTAAGATCAAACGGCTCTGCTAGTGCTGCTTTTGAGCATTGTCTCTGCCAGCCGTTCTCAGATTCCGATTTTGGATCCATCTCACTCGCGACTAACTCTGTAACTAGCTCCTCGTTCTTAATTCTCCGAATAATGCACACCCAAACGATGAAACTACCCTCGAATTATTGAGCCTCTAATCAAATCAAACGCTCATTCAAACTGCCACTGCCGGCTATTCATGAAAAATAGACTCTCGCTCTAGCTGGTCTCCGACTCGCGATCCATCAGTCCGTGATCGTTGACGGATTTTCTGGTTTTCTTTCTCCCTATACAGCTGAGCCCTGTCACTCGTACAGGACAAGTGCAGTCAACGATTGCAGAATGCAGAGTCGAAAAATCAAACGCAGAGGCAGACTCGATTCCGGGAAAACGCGATACAATCGGCTATGGAGCGTTTGGGCACAGAAAAAAGCATATCGCGCATGAATCCAATCAAGCGGTGGCAGCGACCTCGCAAAAGGAATGCAAGAAAAACGATCGGCCAAAAATCAAACAAAAAACCACCCTCGACCCGGTTGACTCAGACTACCCCCCCCCCCCCCCCGAATCTCTGCTAACGCTCGCAAACACCCACATGCATACATGAAAGGGTGAACTGGGTGTAGGTACACGAACTCGCGCTCGAATGCACTCGCCACCGCGCGCATAATGCATAGCCACCCCTCCTCCCCCCGGATCACGGCCCACGTGCACCACAACTCTCACTCCCTCGGGCTTATTAGCGTTTTTTGCATGAATATTCCAAATTGATTAATTAGCGCGAGCGCCAGTTGTGTGCCGTTCTATATGTTGCGGCTGCTGCTGTTGCTGTTACACGGCATGTGTATCGTGGCAGAGCCCAAGTTTGAACTCGTGCACCCTGTCGTCGTTGCGCCCTGTGCACACGTTCGAACGCTGCAAGCTCTACCCGCCACGGACAAAGTCTCTGAGTCTGATGGTGTGGTTACAATTCTGCACCAGTACACGATGATGTGGATGTGTGTCGTGATACGAAGACGGAAACTCGAGGAACTCGAAATGTATGATAATCAACGGATGTGAGATTGAGCTAGCAGTGAATACATTTGAGCGGATTCGCATGCTCAAACCGAAATTCATCTTGGGATATTGGAAAGGGAGCTGGCTTATCATTGCCTGTCGTGCATCACGAGAAATTAACCGAATACACGTTCAAGCTATTCTACTTCCGTGAAAACTCAAAAAGTTGTGGGATAAATCCCAATAGATGAAGCCATGTGTGGATTTGGGCTGTATTAGAGTCTCATTATTAGACAGTGAATTCGTGATACGGAGTCAAAACTTCTTCCAAGATAGATGGTACAGCATTAAAAAAGTCGTCTGAAAAAGACACAGAATGATTGCAATGTGGACTGATAAAAATCAATTCGAACTGAATTGCCAACTCATTCATTTTAATCACCTACTGCACGGTTAAAATACCGCGAAACCTCGAGCATGAGGTACAACCGCATCCATCAAAAATTCCATAATGTTAGCAAGGGGGTCAAAATAAGTTCGATTCGTAATTACTTCAAAGTTAGCATGGATCAAATTGAGAAGTTAAAGAGCACAGAATGCTAGCGAAATATGATCTAACGAAGTCTGGAGCACAGCAAAAAGCAACCACGTATGAGGATCCTCAACCGAACTACGAGGCTATAGACTTTGATGGTATTCGTACGATCTCAGAGCCCGCGAAACTCTCCGCTTTTTCGCGAGACTGACTAGCTATGGCTTCTGCAGCAGAAATGGGTATATCGGGGCGAAATGGAATGCGTGAGCACGTTTTGAAATTCCGTGTATGCTTGTGCAGTGGCACATCCGACTCTAGCTCAGAGTGCAAATACTCCCCCCTCCCTCCCCTTCTCCAATCCTCCTTCTCGGGCGCATGAGCATGTCAAAGTGAAGCTCCTGCTCCTGAAATATAGACGCATTTCGTAATTGTATGTCACCCGTTCCCTCTCCCGCTCTCTATATGCATGCTTTTGGGGCTTTACGAGATAGCACTGATTTTCTCGAATTGATCCTCATAAATATTTTCTGAGCCACCCATCCCATCTGAGAGTATGTCTCGCATCCTTTGCCTGGTAAGTTGCCAAAACTGAGAAAGACTGCTATTACTTCTCGGCACTGTGGGCAATTTTTTCAGAAATTTCGGGGTCAGTCGGTGAGAAAATAGGCAAAACAGCGTAGGAAAAGAAGGAAGAAACGATTTCAGATCGTAGAAAACAAGGTACAGGAATGTCTCCGTGTTCCTCATGAAAAAATCACCGGTCGTTCTTGATCCCAAAGAAAACGTTCACGTGTGCAATGCACAGGTACAAACTGTTGAGTTTTGTGATGTAAGCTCGACAACTTGCGATCTCATCTCGCGACCTTCTTTGTCGTTGAATCCAGGATGATTCAAAATCGACGCACAGTTTCATCACTAAACGCACTCATTGAAGCTTCAGAAATCTGCGCATGCCTCGGAGAAGAAAAATTTTTCATCTAAAACTAGTGATTAATTCACTCGAGCGACTCTCGCCAGGTTTTCAAACTTATGTACGAATTCCATTGTTAGCCAGATGAGCTGTTTTGAGATAAAGGGTAAACCGGAAACTCGATTGAACGACTCACGTATCACTATTCACTTGAGCTCGACTCGTAAAGTCTGCATAGCTGTTGACTAACCTGGAACAGAAAAAAATCATCGATTAAGAAATCAAGTAAAGGAATCGCACGAGTAATAGCGTCATCGTAGATGTGATAGCAAACGATATAAGTATAAACTTGCAGCAAGTTCGACCAACTCAATTGGGATGTGATATCAAGGTCAAACATGGAGGCTGCATGCCCCGAGCTCAACACGGGTTTGTTACTAGACAGCGCGATCTGCGACAAGTCGAAAACTATTGCACGCCCTTAGAATTTAACATGGATATCACATCCCAATGTTGTTGGCAAATTTGAAAGGTTGGTATTCAGCCCGCGATTGACAATAGAGTTGAGTGCGAGAGATGCAGCAGTGGCACTCGGGTCGGATTAATATTGCACATCATCGTTCGCACGCAGCAGGGTGAGCTCGTTTTGCACAGCCGCAACATTGGATGAGATTGCGGAGAGATGGGACGAAATCACCGTGACATCGGGACAGCACTCTACTCTCGCTAAATGTGCATGATTTCGCCGCGAAGCGCATAATCATGGATATGGCCTCCATCACTCTGGTTGAATCTACCCTCACTCGCGAGCTCGCAATTATTCCAATACGCACCGTGAAATAGCACGTGAACACAATGCCGTACTCTCTATCTCTGCGAGTCGGTTTTGTGTCGCCCATACACCGTATATAGTGGATGACGTTTCGTGGCATTTTGCAGATTGATGTTTGCGTATGTGGTGTTTGCAGATGGATTTTCGTAATGTTTTGATATAATGAAAATGTTCATGATTTCTGTCGTGAGAATGAGTAACGTTCCTCTGTTGCAGTCAGTCTTTATTTTTAACTGAAAATTCCTCAATCCGGTGATAAATCTGAATCAATGGTTCCAATGAGTCAACTTACAGCTACCATGTTATTATTCTTACGGTGGTTAGAGTTTTTGATTGCCATGAGAATAACATGGTAATTGTGAGTTGGCTGTACGTTAGACTGTAAACCTCATTGACTTTCTAACAGGGGCGAATAACACTGGAACAGCAATTTTATGGAAAGAAAGTGAATTCAAGCGTTGTGATGGCGTTGATGTTCATAACAGTCACCATATTGATGAAGGAGATTAAGATGCGCAATTCATTGTTCCTTAATGCGAGCAAAGTTTTGGATCCATGTAAGAGTTTTCTGCACTTTCACAATTCTATAGTCATGATGATACAGATATACTCGCCGTCCAATACTACTCATCAATCCCAATTCACACCTACGGCCACTTCAAATGCACCACTGAACTCGGTGTGGGCACGAGATCAGCCTATTCAGCAAGAATCGGGCTTGCGAGAGTACATCATCTACACACAGTAGAGAGCAGCCAGAGTGGACTTTGCAAGGTAGCAAAAAGCGCGTGAAAAGCTACGACCCCACTAAATCACATCTCGTCGGGCGCAACAAGAACGGGTTCCCCACCACTCCCAAGTCCCACACTATGTAGTAGATATTCGATTCAATAAATCGAGTCGATTGCAGAAATCGACAGCGCAGAGCGGGATTTCCACGCGCCATTATGAATACGTAAGGCTCTCATTGGGCTCGAAGTTTGCAATAGCTCCAAGACTTATCTGGATGCATGTTGCATGAGCACTGGCTTGGTGACGAGCACCAGAAGAATTGCCCTTGTCCTTTTTTCTCCTTTCTCGCGCGTTGGAGCGCTACGAGAGCGCGGAGGATGAGCTTTTCATCGGCAACGAGCTCTGGACTTTGCGGCCATAAAGCTGTCACCTGAACGAACGCGCGCGCGAGCTTGCCAAGGACGAATAGCAATCGTGGGAAATGCCACCGAGTTTATTTTCTCCCTCCGCACCCTCTGCGCCGCCCGGGCCGTTCTCAGGTGGATAAATAAATTTCGTGAGTCGCCCATTCTGTCTCCCACCTTATCCTGACCCCCTAGTTTGAGGGGCATGTATTCCGTGCGAGCCCACGTCCAGTATAGCCGCGGAGGCCATTATTTATCGAGGCGCCCCTATAGCCGGGGCTCCGCACGTACTTTTCAAGGAGGCGCGCCGCGAGCGTGGATCCTTTGCAAAATTCATTCGGTTCGCGGGATGCGCTTTGTCCAGGGGGTGGAGCGGGGGAGGGGAGGGGGCAAAGAGGCGCTCTTTCATGTTTGGACAGCAGGGAATGAGAAGCAAGAGAGAGACGGTGCCTCATCGTTCATTCATGCCGAGCACGAGATGATGTTTTCCCTCCCGGGCGCAGTACAGTGGCGGTCCCGGTGATACAGCAGCAGCAGCAACGAGTATGACAATAGACGAGATACTACCGAGAACCATCTGATTATTAATAAGTGCTGTTATCGTTGCTCGGCTTCAGTTCCTAGAATCTTTTGGGTATTAATTTCGAGTCCAAGAAGAGCCGAGGTGTGATTAACCAGAGTGCCTCTTGACGGTTATTTTTATTACTTTGTTCGAATCCTTGGAGTGAGTGGTGGCCTATTTTTTTACTCTTTCTATCTCCAAAAGATGAATTTAAGCAAAAATATTTTTCAACATACCTTCGGCAACACGAATGTATCATTGTTCCACTGTACATTGAAAATATCCATGTGTTTGCAGTTCTGCGAGAAAAGTCCATTATTTACTATGCGGGAACGAAAGTTCTCACTCATCATAATTAAACGTACGCGGAGAAATGTGAGGAAACACCAGGAAGATATTTTATTCGTAAATTTTCTCGGATCAACATAAAAATTGAAGCAAACTCCGGAGAATCACGAGGAATAGCAAGCAATAATGTTACAATGAGAATGGTAATGTTGAGTGAGTGAATTTAATTTATATTCAGATGTTGTTGCCTTATCTTTGACTTGAAAATCTTTGCAAGCAACACTTGATCACTGGTGCCAACAAATTGGAGATGATCAGTTCGTGGAATATTTTCTCGCTTTCATCAAGCCTGATTATTCTAGAGGCTTGATTGTGCAGGAACATTGAAATCCCAAGGGCCACAAATTTACATCAATTTCGACCCATGCAATCTTGATTGCAAAAAAGAGTAGAGGATGAGAAAAGTCGAACCCATAATAAATGTTCAGTAAGCTTACAACAAGTTGCCGTAATCAGTGAAAATTACATCTTGATTCGAGCGCAGCAGCGGTGCCCCGGAGTTGCTGTAAAAATTATAAATGCATCAGGAGCCGCGTAGTCTTGGCGGGGTGGTGGCAGAGACGGCAATTTCGCGGTTCACGGCGCGAAAACACATCTCCGTCATCCCTTTGCATACACACCGAGCAAACGGAGCTCGAGGTTAAGCGCTGAATGAAAGAGTAAATCGAAAAAATAGCGGCGTCGAGCTTCCTCCTCGTCTTCCGTCTTCGTTTCTCTCGGGGCTTGAACTGAAGACGAGGACGAATCTGAAGGCGGCGACGCTCGTTACGCGGAATACGACGACGGGCAAGCAGATTATCAAAATTACCACGGACTTGCTCTTCTTCAAGCTCTCTGCGTGCATATTTGAAAAAAAGCTCGAAGCAGTTGTGGGCGATTCATACGCAAAGGGAACAGAATATTTCTCGCACGAGTTTTGATTCATCTGATTTTTTTCAACTCCAACCCCTCCCCCCCTCCCTAACTCGACCTTACCTCCAATTTCTCCGCTGTCTTTCGTTTTGAGAACGGCTCGGTGTGGTGAGGCCTTTGAAGCTTTGTAGCCGAGTGCAGCAACCCACACACATACAAATGAATAGAGGCTTCGGGCGCATGCGCACCACTTTGCAGATTAAAGGATTAGGAGTGAGTGAAAAAAGCGTCCCGGGCTCGGGCATAGAACACGTGGTTGTGTGGCGTGAGTGGCTGAGAGTAAGTGAGTGTTTCGAGTTGTCCCCGAAAGCGTGAATTAATAAGCGAGTCTACGGGGGAAGAGGGAAAAAGTTCTTAATGTGCACATTAAATCCAGCCGAGTCAAAAATTTTTATCCGACCCGCGCGAGCTCGGGGGAATGGGCTTTCTCGACGTGGCCCACAGCCACCTCGTACTCGTTCGGATTGGCCCAGATAAAGAAAAAAGAATTTCACCCCGAAAGCCTCGACTTAGCGCCTTGCACTTTATATCTCCACTCCGTACTCGTGACTAGATAGCTCGGCTGGAGCCCGTAAATTGCCACCCTCGAATCATACTTTGCCCCGCAACGTTCATCATTCATCCCAAACTGACGGGGTAGCCATTAATATTTAGTCATAAACAACGCTTCTCGCAGATTCGGTTTTCAAAGTACTTGCAGTTTCTCAGAGATGAGGTTTCTTATTCAACGGTTAATTTGGAAAATTTCGCAGAAACCGCTAATTGAGACTCACAACAATTTCCACTTTCATCGAAATTTTGTGAACGTTATATTAATTTTGCAGGAAGAGATTCGAAAATGAGAACATAATTTCAACATGCAAATTGGCTTTATTCTCAGAATTGAACTCTACTGTTCTGCGACTCTGGACTTGTTTTCTTTTGCCGTCAGCTTAATCACGCAGAAATATATTCATCACCTCGTTTCAAAATTTCACGAACTCATTTTTGCAAGCTTAATTGAATTTCCGGGAAAAATCGCTGATAATGGAGATTGTACTCACAACGAGAAATCTGATAAACAATATCGAGCGTCGAACGAACTGCCGGGATCATAAACGGGTTACGTCAAAAAAGCGAAGCACCGTCGTGGGCGAATAAATCGTGGCATTTTCATCGCCGGCGATAGTCGTATCAGTGACATCATCGCTCGGACTGCGGACTGTCTGTATCTATATTTTGATGCTATACGCAGAAACGCACACATACACACAGAGGATTATAGATGGCGCAGCTCTGGATGTCATCGAGTTATACTCTCTTATCAAAAGCGTCGTCGTGGGCACGCACACCTACCGCACCGCAATAATATAACGCGATAACGCAAGCTCATCCGCCGAGCGAGGAAGCGCGCGCGTACATGGCATTTGACTATCTGTTTTTTTGCAGCACTTTTTCATGCCCGTACCGAGATTAGCCATTACCACGTACTGTCTGCTTTGCACGATATACGCCCGCGCGAAGCTCAACTTAGCGCGGTGCAGGCAGGGGCCTCTGAACTTTCGACCCATGCACACTCTAACTTGCGCGCTATCTAATGAATCTCTGTCCCATGATTGCGTTAGTTTCTTACTTTGCAGTTTTGAAGTGTATAACGCTGTGGCACCTGCACCGAATAAGCGAGCAAAGAGGAAATGAAGAACGGTCCGCGACGACTACGGGGGCAATGGATACGTCTGCATTGCCTCGACTGAAAGATAAACTTTGAAATTCACACCTCTTTCGTCGTTGCGATATATGTATATAACATAACCGCTCGGAATGTTCCACAAATTTGTGGGTGGGACCCGGAAATGAGGTCATCGCTCGTGATAGTGCTGATGCTGCTGAATGCTCGATCTTTTTGTGCTTTGAGTCCAAAATACGGTGGGAGGATATCTCTTCACAATGACAATGGCAAATCTTCGTGGATTTTGAGATGGACTTGATGGTTCAGTAAGTAGTGCAAGATTCTCGGCAAGATTCGTTATTTGTTACAATTCATCCATAACGGCGTCCCATCGACATATTCAGAGCAGCCATTGAAGCAAAATTGATGCGATTAATTCAACATGTTCGTGGCAAAGCCAAAAACCGCAGTTCCGTCTCTGTGTACGGCGGGACCCACTGCTCAGCTCCACCACAGCGATCGTCTTCACTATGGTCTGGAATCTCAAAAGTTTTAAGCGAGCCAAGAGTCTTGCTAATAATGGGAAAAATGTTGATGTGCTGACCATTAGTGTTAGGGGAATAAAAGGACCTTCCTTGAGTAACTAACATGAAGGGTTTCATGTAACTCTGGTTGGGCCCAACTTCCCAATGACAGTGACTAGATCTTTTGCGATCCTCAGACCAACTGATCTTTATAATTTTGTGTAATTTTGCTCCTGTATCGCATTTGACTGCAAAGTTGAATCTTTCGAAAGGCCAACGACGCCCCACGATTCACCAGAATTCGACGAAACAGATCATTTCGAATACCGAGATGAAACCGCATGCATTGAGGTCATTCTGAACTACGAAATATTCTCTCAACTCCATAACTGCGAAGGTTGAAAATATCGAGGGCGTCAATGTACGGGCTGGAAATAAAAGTGGTTAGAGCGCTTCGCAATATTTTCCGCTCCGGCCGTATCTCTTGTGACGCATCCGAACGCAAAATTAAAGCTCGAGGCCGGCAAAATGGGAAAAAATGCCGAGTTTTTTATACGATTGAATAAACAGGAGTAATCTAAGTAAAAAAGTTCTTTGAGCGGTAAAGTAGCAACGGCAGCGGTGGTGGGGCGGTTTCCTCGTTTTCTTTCTTCTTTCGCATCGGCCCCCAAGCGAGTTGCTCCAGGCTTTTTATCCCGAGCAATAAATTCTTCTGCCTCTGCCTCGTCTGTCCTCCCCCCCTCCCCCTTCCCCCACAGAAATCGATACGTCTCGGCATCTCTCCAAGCCTCTTCGCAATAACGCAGCGGAGCATATAGCCCATAACCCGAGACCCACACGCGGTTGCATCTAGTTTGCGACGTTGTTTTGTTGCATCGCATCGCTCGCCAAACTAACGCGCCATATACTTATACCCACTGTGTATGTACTTTCAAATCGTTCTGCTCACAAATTGGGCAAATCTGATGTGGGATGGCTCACTGGTCGACGAAAGCGAGCTACGAGTGCGGACGGAAAATTCGACGCGCGAGAGGTGAAATTCGTTCTAGTGCGGTTATGAAGAGTGATGAAAAGGCTCTGCTGGCTTCAAAGTCCAATAATTTGTTCAGGTATGGTACAGGACCGACGCGCTCGATGGTTGAATATTCGCAGGGCTTTGGGGGAGATATGCATTCATTGTTGTTTTCTCATCTATGGGGTTGAGACTTTTGACGCCTACTACAACAATAACTTGTATGTTCCCCAAAGTTGCTTTTTTGTGACTCATAATATGACTATCAACATTTTCAAAACCCTTCCAAAGATTTTGGAAGTCAGCAAACTCTATGAAGAATGAATAAAATTTTACGAGCTCGCAGTAATGATGCAACTATCATGCGTATGGAACTTGTTGGACAAATTTCACTCACGAAGAGTCAAAACACTCTTTTCGAGTCGAAATTGACCCCAACCATTTCAAAAAGATGTGACTGTTATCCATGAGCTCAATCCTCCTATCTTCCACCAGAGATTTCGTTTTCTGGTGTTGGAAGAATTCTTTTGAGTGCATAGAACTTGATGAATCGTTGAGAAATTGGGAAGAGGAATAAAAATCACAAAATGACGAACAAAATGATAAATTCTTGGTTCTTCCTATTTTTCTTCCAAAACACAAGCATATAGGAACTTCATTTTTGTTCCCACGTGATCGTAAGTCGTCCGAAATTCATATGTTTCCCTTTATATTTTCATTATGCATTAACCAAAAGTTATCACAAACATTGGATAACCGACATGTCCACCGTAGTTGACAAGAGCATGGCATTTGGATTTGACGAGTATTATCAGAAATTTTATTATTGGAAAGATATTGAGGAATCTGTCTAGATTCAAACTAAAATGTTGTTTTGCTCGTTTTGAAAAAGATTGAGCGACCTCCATTTTTGACAAGGTACAGTCGAGATGAAAATAACTAAAATTTTCAGTGGGCACCAGGCTTTGCTCTATTTTACCCTCGACGTAACCATCAAGTATCGTGACCAACAGAGAATCAGCGTGACAAGAGCAGTCGGTGATTTGCGACGCGTGCAAGCATTCAAACGGAGTTTTGCTTCCATCTGTATCCTTCACCTGGACTGCAATAGTCACACTCGGTGGCGGAAGAAATTTTTTCTGCTGTCCATGGGGTAGGAAGAGGATGAGCTCATGGAAGATGCAGCAACAGTGGCGAGTTTTCGCGTGACCCGCGCAGCCTAACGAACGGGACGATGCCGCTCGGAATTTACATTTTAATTGAGGAATGTACCGCTAGTGGTTGACGCTTCCGTCTCATTCTCTCTCTCTCTTTCTCTCTCTCTGATAGTGGATGCAGTGTCGCTGGTGCCTTTCATCCAACACAGTTGAAGCGAGCAACGAATATATTTATATCTGGCCGGAGAAAAAATCGTTGGCGTGGCACTTCTCTTGTTTGCCTGCTGATGCAGTTGCCCCGGGGACTGATGCCTGATGTTTCGCAGCGGCGGCGCGGGCGGTGGCGGACGAGCTTTTATCTCGCGTGGCGCGGAAAAACGGAAAAGCTCTGTTGCGCTGGAATTCTTGGCGCCACTATAGCTGTCTGTAGGTAAATCACGTACACTGTATCGAGCTGTGGAGATGGAGTATTGTACGAGTAGCGATGGTTCTCGTTGATTCAGCGCGGGAACGAGCGCCCTGCGATAATCGAATGCAAACTATGAAGACATAGAATGTCAATTTTGCTCAATCATGGGTGAAATTTATTCAAATATTTGGTAAGCCCGATACGGTTGGAAATAGGGAGTGGTGGTACCTCACTAGCGATTTCTTCTCGTAATATTTTCATAACTTTGCAGGGGATCAGCGTGAGGTGGAATTTGCTGCACAGTATGAGCTCGTTTTCCGGCTTATATTTTTGCGGTCGCTATAGCCCAGGGATTGATGCCTGAGGGATTTTACGTCATCTTTCACCCTTCTGAAGTAGCGGAAAATGTCTAAATTCTCAGACTTGATCGATCTGTGATTAATTGCGACGAATCGATGGGTACTCGATTATTTCCAAAATCAACATGCCGTTCTGCGCATCTACTTTCCGAAGACCAGCGGAACTGCAGAGTGCGCCACAAGATCTTAATTTATTGTGGAATAATTTTTCCGTAAATTCACCAATAGTGTTTCCAACGTAGTACCGTGACATTCTGAAAAACTTGCCAACGATATATCCAGTCGTCAGAGGCGACGAGGCTTTTCAAAGCGCCGCCAAGATTGACTCGTCCACCCCATACATAGGCGCTTTCCTCAAAGAAGCACCGGGACTGCGAGTACGAGTCTGTCTCGATAGATGCGGGTTTTGTATGATGCCAAAGAGAGGACGTCGTATCGTCGGCTAGAATCCAGCGGGTCGATTCGCGTTCGCGTGCGGGTGGAAAAAAGAGTGCATTCGAGGGGAGCGGAGCACTAGCGAGATGGGCAAAGAATTCAAAAGGGTTTCTTGTGGAAGGGATCGGGTAGCATGTCTACGGTTCTGCAAGATACACCCCTCTGAGTCGATTCCAGACGAGGAAGAGAGAGTAAAAACCAAAAAGGGAGATGTGCAAAACGAGGCAATTGAAGTGTAGTGTCAAAGGCAGCACGAGACGACCGGCTTCAAACGTCAATTCGCCAGGCTCGCTCAACCTGAACATTTTCAAGATTTGCCCATGTTTTTTTTACAATTTCTCTTAATCCCCAGTGGTATGTTTGAGAATTCCCCAGAGAGTCATCTCCGGTTCAAGCACGCATATTGTTTCAATACGATGAATGACCATTTAGATTTCCACCTTTGAACATTTTTTTCTGAATCCAGTTGACCCTGTCATAATAATCATTCCTTCCTTCCCAGTAATTTTTAACGTTGGAATTGTCGGCAGTTGAGCCCGTCAATGAATTTGATCCAGAAATAATATATGATAGATTCTCATCAAACTGTGAAACTCAGGTGGATTTGTGATGAATTTGAAACATCCGCTAAAACGAAACGTGGAGCCAGAGTCTGGCACATAAAACGCCACAATTGACTTGACTCGTGATTATGAAAAGACTTTTTGCAAGGAATTCCATATCTCGTTTGATGTGGTTATCTGGGCTGTGAGAATCACAGTCACAAGCGAGTCATTCTTTGTGCATCGTATGTTTTGAGTCATGTCATCCCTATGAACCGCAGGAGAGGGTTGCCGAGAACGATGCATGCCAAAGCCAAGAGCTCAACAGCAAACGAGTACAATTTTCTCAAAGCTTCTCTGGCGCTGACTTTTCCAACTCGGTGAGTTAAGTGATCTCGAGATTCTTGAAAAACCGAGGTTTACTGATGTTGATGATTCTGAAGAGCCTTCTCCCATCACGTCTGGCTACAAATTTGCTAATATGACTCAAAAGTGAAAAATGCATATCGTGGGCAGGAGGCCCTCCAAGGTATGCAAGCAGTGCAGTGCTCTTGTGATATTTATAAGGTCAAATATCAGTTGACATCTAGAATGGGAACTAAATGTATTTTTTAGCGGGCCAGGGAACGATTGGACCGAGCCATGTACTCCCATTCACACGAATCAGTCTGAGACGATACTGTCACAAAAATCACACGCAAGATTTTTAATCTCAACAAGCTGAAGAATGAGATGCAATTTTAGGTACTTGACAAGTTTAGCACCTTACAATTACCACACGTGCTATGGAATAATCAAGGGCCGAATTCATTGGTGACGTAAATTTATGGAGGCGTTGATTGAAATGGATGAACAGAGTATTCTGAAAGGGGTCATCCAAGTCAGATGCCCCGTGAGCAAATTTGTCTCTGGACAACAGGACGTATGAATGCATCCCCACCGTTGCAGCTCATCGTTTGGTCGTCATCGGGACTGAATGGTACACACACAGACAGAGAGAGTTGCACATGGAGCGTACTCGGGTAGACGCCAGATGGTGCCTCCGGTGATGTATACCAGCACAACTAACCTCTCAACGAGGCTCAAATCATCTTATGGGTAGCAAAGGGCACACAACCCATCCAACTCGAGCGTATGAATTACGTAAGATAGATACGGAGGCTGATGACAGGGAAGATGAGAGTGGATGCTGATGTTGAGGAGTTGAATTACGGCAGCCGTCTAGCTTGCACGTATACAACTCAGAGCTCATTCTCAAAGCTGTGAGAATTGGAGGGTTCGCAAACGGGCTCGTGCTCAGTCCAGGTATATAATACAGAGCGCCGTGCAGGTGCCGCAGTGCTATCGAGCGGGTGAGATGGTTCATACCCCTAAAAACACATACAGACACACATAGAAAGCCCGTGCCGAGTGGTTATGCTGACCCCCCAGCGCCCACCGACGGCGGCGAGCGCATCGCCCCCCACCGACACAGCGAGCCTCTATCTGCCCTCGCTGCCGGCGGCGGGCGGCACGTACTACTACAACCCGAACATCACTGAAGAGAGAGAGAGAGAGGCTTATCGCCCCAAAGTGCCCGAAGATCGCCCTCTGTACTTCGCTATATGGTATAGCCGAAGGTACAGGTACAGAATGGGCGCACGAGGCGAGTATCTCGTCTCGACTCCCTTTAGGGCAAGCTCGCATTCAGTTCGCTCGGGGGGAGTAGGCAAAAAGCGTATAGAGTGAATATGCATGAGATGCCACGTGCTTCTATTCTAAACCCAACACGCTCTCTTTAACATTCCTGTTCTTCCCGTGTGGGGTACCTATCTCGAATTCACTGGGGTATATTCCTACCGAGCCACGAGATCTGGCAAAAGCTCGAGAGCTTCGATGTGGAATTGTGGGTACAAGTATGAAGCTCGGTCTATCTTTGAATTTTTCTCTTTAATATGCCTTTAGCTATTTTATTAATGCAAATTTTTAGAATGAGAACGCGGCTCTTGCTTTTTCTTGCATTGAACAAAATAGGGACTAATCATCACGAAAGAAGAGTCTAGGAATTGCGGTGAACACTCATCGCATCTGAACCGTGCAAAATTCGGAAGAGTATGTGGGTTCAATTCTCATTCTTTCCTCAGCAGACTGCAGCTACAAAAGGTGCCGACGATGCACGTTCATCAAAGCCATTGGAACGATTACCGCTGAAGGGTACGTGAATTATCCAACTCTGATAGCCTCGGATGATCTGCCCAAGTCATAATTATCATCGAGCTCTATTGATGGTTACATAGCCCTTGGCTCATCGTTACGAAGGACGAAGTATATAAGACGATCTTCCTACCCCGAACGCATACATCGATTTGTTGGCTCAATTTCCATGAATGCCCGTAAGCATCGGAGAGAGGTATTGGTATGGTCGATGATGGAATGCAATCGGATAGCTTGAACAGCACTGAGCTATGCAACTAGATTCCGGAACATAACGCCACCGAGAGCTCTTCGCGTGCTCAGCGAGTTGCTTCGGCATTGATTTCAGCACTGGATATGATTCGACAACCCTTCAAAACACCACTGCAACCTAGCACATGACCTCTATGTATATTCCTGAGCTGCATCATCGAGTGGTTGAAGAGAAACAAGATTATTTGGCCCTTCTGCGCGAGATTAAGATATTTTAAGTAGTAGAAGTCCAGCGCAGGTCAGACGCATGCAAATTATTCTCACCAAACAATAGCCAAAGGAACCTTAGCTAAACAAGTGGGCAGCCGCATCTTTAAGATACATGTCAAAATTGAGCCATGGAGTAAAATTCTATGAAGATGATGAAAAAAATAAAAAATGGTGTCGGATTGTAATTGTTCACACCGAACGGTACTTAACAATTGTACTTAACAAACCCTGTCGATCGGGTGAATTTATGATTGATGTCGACGCGGGCTTTTCATTGTCAGACTATGTCTCAACTTTCCAACATAGTATGATTTATTTGCACAAAAGTCCCAGAATGATAAAAATCATTCATAAAAACAGAAGATGTAAGAGAAAAAAGAAAACGAGCACTGGAAATAATCAATTCACGTGCTGATCCCGATTGTCCGTAACCTATCGGAACCATGTGGTCATCGCCAATAAGATGAATCAATTTGTTGTATCTTTCTATTTCGTAGAAGACATAACAGAACAAAATGAGAAAAACAGTGAACGGAAACTTCAGCATAGTTTTGTTGCAAAAAAATTCCGTGGATTCATTCACCAGTTATTTCTGACGGGTATTCTAGATATTGGACAGTTTTTTTCCGAGCAGACTCATAAGAGAAGGGTAACCGAAAAAATTTCCAAAACAGGGCAGGGATTTGTTGGATTTTTCCATTTGAGTTCGTAGGTTTCGTTGTTCCCTCTTCGAAATACTCCCGTATTCATTCATGCATTCATCTCGTCTTTGATGATCCGCCACAAGATGGGAGCTCAAAGGAAGCGGGTGCAATTACCATAGTCAGTTTCGGTATAATATGTAGCCATTGTAAATATAAGATAGTAATGGGGATGAAGATTTTAGCCGTTGTCGTAACAGCTTAATCGCTTAATCGCGGCACCATTTCTCGTTGTAATTATGCGTGAACGCCAAGAGAAAGGGAGAAGCGGGAAATTTTCTCGTTAATGGTAAACGATGCGAGGAGCTTTTTTCCCTTTCGCTCTTGATTCTAGTGTCTTCCCGTCCGCTGTGAACGTAACTCCAGAGCCCCATTTCAGAGCTCGGCCAAATCATCGTAATTGCCGCATTTGAATGCAGCCCGCAGCAAAGCGCCACCGCCACCGCGTCGCTTCATTTCTCTATCGGATACGAGGGTTAGGTAGCTGTACTGAGATCGGAGAATACAGTTGCTATCCTGCAGACTGATGAACGAATTTTTTTTGTGGCCGTATTGAAAACTATGTCATTCAAAACCACGTGACAGTGGCGCATATCATATCTTTGGATCATTTGATACTTGTGTACGACAAGAGTAATCGAACAAAAAAATATCGACTACGAGTTATAATTTCGTTGAAAGCTTCATCAGAGTTCATAGAACTTGCATGAATTCTTTCGATTCAAAGTTGGCTCGAGAAATTTTCAATAAATCTCGTTAAATCAAAGCCCGCGATATCAATATTCAATACAGACCCCTATCGACGGAAATGAAACTTGTACGAGGAGAAAAGCGCTGCCGAAGATGAATGCGTTTTGAAACAGGCACGCAGCTAAAACGACGCGATGCGCGCACCCTCGCATACAATTCCGTCAAGAATCCGCACGCGTGTTGGTAGTGTACATGTCGCATCTTTCCGGGAATCGCTTTATAAGAAACGTTGTATAGTCGGGGCTGTTTGCTACTTGCCATGCAAGCTCCCCTCGAGTCTTTCTCCGCTTCGATCGGCCCAACAACGACGACGACGACGACTACGACTACGTGTACTACAGGTATCTAGAAGGTGTACCTATATGTTGTGTGCTCAGTGACGACGACGACGACGGCGGCCTCCCGCATGCACAATTTTATTCAATATATGCGCAATCGTCTCTTTCTGGCTGCTCCCATCTTTCCTATACTACCTTCTACGACAACGATGTCAATTTCTGCGGGACCATCGAGATACCTATACGTCGTAGTCGTCGTCTGCTCCAGCGAGCTTGGCAGCTCCATGCGACGACGTTTTTTTAATGAAATTCCACGGAGGACCGCACACGGGCCGCAACAGACTCCAAGAGCCAACGTAACGTGATTCTCGGGCTACGAAAGCAAATGCTATGTAAGCTCTCCATCCTCGAAAATGCTCCGCCCGAATATTTCACGGAGAGGCTTATTGCTTGGCCAAGCTCGAGTTTTGAATTGCTTCGTGCTGCTGCTGCTG
Organism: Eretmocerus hayati; assembly: GCA_029851415.1. Lineage (NCBI taxonomy): Eukaryota > Metazoa > Arthropoda > Insecta > Hymenoptera > Aphelinidae > Eretmocerus > Eretmocerus hayati. The sequence goes on along the minus strand of CM056741.1, from coordinate 2,840,338 downwards.
CTGCTGCTGCGAGATGGAAACTCGCTCTTATCGGTGGCCAATTTGAATCTGTTCAGACTGCACAAAATTCTTATACAACTTTCAGAACGAACGAATTTGTTCACAACAATTTTCATAATGTGCGCGTACCATCGGAATTCGATCTCAATTTTCGAATCAGCGAACAAAAATTATTCGGTGAATTTTTCAGATATACTCACGAGTAACGGCTGAAGTATTCGAATGGTAATTTGCTGGGTGAAAATATGACATCTCGTACTAACCTGAAACAGAAAACGAGATTTCACATTTTAACGGATGTATTACCAACAATAACTCACGAGTTAGCTCTTCAAATATCGTTCGAAACATTGTTTTTGATCCAGTATGAGACAACCCAAAACTATTTTTGCTCGGTACATACATCTAGAAAGAGAACGATTCTCGGAATGACAACATTTTCATTCTAGATGGACAACTCGGAGCTTGGCGAAAACATGGAACAAGTTGTAAAAACAGCTTCGAGATAGCCGTCGGGGTCGGGGGCAGAAGGAAAACATTGTATCGCGATGTTTCGCGAGGCCAGAGAGCCGAGCTCAAGTTGTACCACTGTTACTCTCGGCGAGGATGAACAAAAGACGCGCTCCGAGAGCTAATGCGAGCTCGAGTCCGCGAATTAAGCCCCAGTTAGATAACGTCGTCCCCCGCAGAAATAACAACAGAAAGTCTTGCTACGACTACAGCACCGCGGAGAAAGACAAAGAGAGAGCGCGGGTCAGGATAATGCGGCGAGGCGAGCGAATTCCGGGATCTGCTTTCTCCTCGGAGGTCAGATTGGCAGAGTCGGGGGCTTGGGAATTTCTCAAAAGTCACCGGGGCAGCGTCGACGCGTCCGTACATAGTCCCTCGGTTACGTCGTCGTCGCGCATCGACGAGCCAACAGAATTTCAGGTCTGCGGAATTTCTTGGGCCAACTCGATAACTCCATCTGCGTTGCCGCACGAACGTTCAAAATTCAGAGTATCGCGCGAATTTGGCTTGCAAAATTCCCGGCGCCGCACTGAAATGCAAATGCCCCCTCCGCCCTCGCTCTGGCTATCTGAGAAAATTCACAAAGGCGGGAAATTCCCTCCCGCGCCTCATGCCAACACCACCCATGGGCTCGGCCGGAGTAAACACTCGTTCTCAATGGAAATTCAAAATGGAATATAGCCCTCGCCCCTCGCGCTCGTATTTGATTAGAAAATTTTGATGAATATTCGCTCTCAGAGCCGGTTCGTTTGTTGGAATCTGTTTCTGGGCTGCAGCAGCCACGGACTGATGAGAATTTGTTCAGCAGCAGCGCAAGTACAGCGAGCTCGTAAATTGAAATCGGCCCCCCAATTGTACCTCTCACCGCTGGCAATTACCGCGCCCGAGAGCAAATCTATCGAAACGAGGCGAAGCGGGCCATTGTGTGCGACATTACCGCGACGCGAGCTCGTTTACCTCGTTTTGCGTTTGTACTCTGCGAAACACAGAGTGAGAGCACATACGAGCCTCGTTTCGCACAATTGAAAGCGTAATTTTGCAGTCACCGAAAACGCGCAACATACACGCATCTGAACGGACGGATGGACAGACCAACCGAAACGTTCGATCGGGGTGAGACCGATAACAATGGCCGGGGGCCTGCGATGCAGTACAGAAGGGGGTTGGACAGTAAGAGGATGGTGAACTCTTTGGGCTTCGGTGGCCACGGGGTGAAATAGACAAGCGGCATATTCCGAGCGAACAAAGCCCGCGAAAAAAAAGGAGCCGAGGAGAGATCGAGGATACGACGAATCGGGGTGGAAGCGAAGCAGACCCGATGCCGCTTCTGAGCTGCTCTGGTAGTTTGTGTTCTATATCTATACGTATGGCACGATGGAAGGGTGCGCCGAGAGGGTCACGAGGAAATTTCACCCTCACTCGAACCCAGACCCCCAACGAAAGCCGAGTAAATAAGCGATTTCGTATCCACCCACGCTGCACTGCCCAAGACCGAATCACAGATCTGGATTATCGCGATAAATCGAATTAGTTGTCTCGAATTCTCAGAGAGCTGGATTCCGCTTGACGTCACACGATATCCCGGTTCCAATCCCAATCACGTAATCAGTCCCGGTCGCGAAATTAGAGAAGACAATGCGATTGGGAGTGGGACTCCGTCGTTGAAAGGGTTGCAAGGCTTCTCAGGACCGGGTGATAGCTCGAGATGGATTCGAACTGTGGTGCGTACCGGTGGATTCTCGACCCAACAATATTGACTCGGGGTACCTCCGCGATGCCAAAAATGCTAGAACATTGTACATCGGACCCCCAAGTAAAATTTCTGCATCGGCCAATTTTTTCGCTTGAAAACCTCCGATATCAATCTCGATGAGATATGACCGCACATCTTCCAGAACATTGACAATCGCGAAAGCCTAAATAATAATTCACTCCTCTCCTGGATAATTTGCGAAGATTGCCAAAGTCCATTTGAATCAGACTCAATTATTCTTCTTAGTTTGGCTAATAACGAATCCTAACGGATCTAAATTAGATCTTAGACTCGCCACTTTGAGATATAGTATGTGGGATCAGTCTACTTATTTGGTACCGAACGTTATTTTTAGCTCTATGCTCGGCGCAAAGTATTTCAGAATGGATGAGGAGTGCAAATCGAAACGTCTATATTAGCTTTATCGAGTTTGGATCAAATTAAACCGAGCAGCATTGAGAAAACGGCTTCGTCTGCAGCCTCTGGATGTCTTCGATCCGCGGAAATTTGACATCCCATACATTTTGCATCGAATAAAGTGCATCGTCGCCTGGTTGTACACGAATGGATGCATTATCTGACTACCGATGATGATATGAATGTATCTGATTAACTTGAGCAGGAAAGGCTTATACAGAGGATCGATCCGTGGAACCGCGTCAATATTGATTTATCAACTGAAACTGATGTATTTGATGATATCACAAGCAGCCAGTGCGACCCGCGAGTCAATTAAATGTATGAATAATCCACTCCAAGTCAGACTTGAGCCAATATTAGTCACTTCTAGTGTCAATCAACTTGATTGAATTTCCACATATTTACCCGACGAAATAGATCGTATTAAAATTTGTCCAATTTTGACAAATTACACGATATTTTGTGATAGACTATATCATGTTTGCGTCTACTCATTCACTCGACTCCTATTGAAATTTGTTCGTTTGACATTGTGAGAAAAATGATATTTCTGCGAATTTTTGATACAACTTTGAGGATCACTTAGAGGCCATAGATAGAGATACAAAGGGAAGCAACTGCGCTCAAAATACGGTAACGTACATGGGATTGGGATCAGCAAATTTTCATCAGTCATTGGTCTGGCGATCTATTGTTAGGTGCAGGGCAGAGAGAAAATAGAGTCGACCGGGCTTACGTCAACATTGGCTCTCTTTGGCCGAGCGTAAATTTAAATAAGAAAAAAAAAATAGGTATCTGGTGTGGAGCGAAGCTTTGCCAAGACTTGAGGAAGAGAAAAAAGACGCAGTTGACCGTTTACGAGCTCAAAAAATGGACGAGACCCTCGTTAAACTCGGTCCGGTCTCCTCTTAAACTTTGAATTTCAAAGTCGCCAAACGGCCGTGCGAGGACGAGTTGACCCTTCCTTCGTCGTAGGTGAGCTTGATGATGAAAACAGTCTCTGCGGCACCATACAAAGAGAGTCCACAGTTGGCTTGGAGAGATTTTTACTCGCACAGCGCGAATTTCTTTATTCGTCCTCATTATCGGGAATTGAAGGTCGCGGATGAGGGGGGGGGTGGTTGGAGCTACTAATCGTCCCGCGCTATTTCAATTATCTTAATTAATTGCTGTACATCGTACTCGAGGAGGTAGAGGAGAAGAAGAAGAAGCCGAGGACGACTGTGGCGGGAAAAAAGTGGTGGTGCGCGCGAGAGCACGAGTCACCGAAAGCTTATCTAACTTTTCTCATTTGAGATAAAAAGTTTCAACTTGTCGCTTGGGTGCTCGCGGGATCTCTGATGGTAAAGAGTACATTGAAATGAGAGGATGAAATTCTTGAAGGCAAGTTTTCGGTGCGCGAGAGCTCGTTTGGCTAGCGTTGGATGAATTATGATCCACTTAGGCAGACAATCGTGGATGAAACAAGATTCGAGAAACAAAGTTTTGCTTCGACTCTGTGCACCGCGATATCGGATCTATTGAATGTTGGACCGAGGGGGTATTTGTAAGTGGGGTGGGGGGCATTCTGCAAAATGGATCAACATTGAAATTCGATTAATTAGCGCTGGCTGCGCTGCTGCAGCTCGTCTACACGGATCGATAAATATTTGCAGAGGCGGAGGGGGGGAGGCGTTCTGATATACAATTGCAATATACGTACAATTGATACGCCCGAGTCGGCACTGCTGCCCTACGTGGGACGAACCTACACACGCCCGAGCGCCAACAAATCAATGCAATAATAATTCCGTTGGAACGCGCTTTTCCCAATAACGAATTGCGTATACACAGAGAGCCAGAGAGCTCTATTATCTCGAGCTGGCGCATCTCTCGACGGGCAAAAATTCCTTCAAAAGTGAGGCAGGACGGGGAAGGGCGAGGGGGGGGGGGGTGATGAATCACGCGTTTCTCGCATTGTTGCAGTATTAGCCCGGGTACAAAACTCGCAACACTGGGCTTGCAAAAACTCGCGTTCGCCATAAATAAATCATCCCCTATCGCGCGCGCGAGTCTCTCGTCGCGTCCAGTGTATAGCTTTATACTCGCCGAAGGGCTTCCCTCGTACAAACCCACTATACCGTACAACCACCCTCGCTCCTCACCTGCATCCATAGCTTCTAGCATCCATAGCTGTGTAGAATATACAGACAGAGCCAGTCGAGCTTTCAAAGGGCGAATGACGAATCGATTGCGCTATAGGCTGCGGTGGAGCGCAACTCAATGTGACTGTGTGAGTGTGGATGTGTGTAGGTTGTACGGCGGGGGTGTCATCGCACTCACGCGATCCACGATATACACGCCAAGAGGTATTAGCAGTGAGATCCGAGCGAGCGATTCCCATAGATGCTATGCACGCCTCACGTGTCCCGTACATCATCCGTGCCTACTACGTTCCATTAAAGGGCGTAGGTGGCAGGGGTGGTAGTTTTGGTTAAGGCAAAGCACAAATACGAGGAAGCACACGCCAAGAATCGTGGGACGGAAGAGCTCGATTGGTGAAATTTCAAATTTTCCCGCCGAATTCAACATCGCAGATGCTTGCCAAGTAGTCCATCTCTCGAGTGCGGCTCGTGCTCGCTCGCTAAAATCGGCTCTGTCTTGGCTGATTAATTGTGCCGATGCGGAAATAGAGTTGGACGTGGTTCGGTCGATGCACGGTGTGAGCCTGAAGAGTTCCAAAGAAAGTGAACTAAATCGATCACGGCATAAGAATGTATGCACGAGTTCAATATTGAAGAGTGTGGGATAAAATTGAGACTGCTATAATATGAGTCAGAGGCTAGCTAGCGTGTAAATTATCACACGACCAACCAGTAAAAATTTTCTAGGAAACCTAGATTTGAGTGGGCACGATGTTTCCACTGTAAGAGCTATGTGAATGATTGACAAAGAAAATCACATATCCATATTCGATCGGACGGAAGCTCGGACGGGAGGCTATTGTGGAGCATATGTAATCGTAATCTAGTGAGGTTTTTAGCAACGATAGTCATTTTGAAAGTGCAAGAAATTTTGTGTGAAAATACTTAGATGTTCCAGGAAATGGCTCATGATCCCCGCGATCCTCACAGCCCATACAACTGTGATAAGAGGATCCACATTTCGCGTGTCAGCAATAAGAAAGTGTCATTTTGAAAAAGTCAAACGAAGAATAGAATCGGGCTCCCCACGATATCGGGTATGAAAGCTCGCGTTGCAAAATTTCATCTCCAATATCTCACGCGCTGCATTTTGCTTCAGACGACGACGACAACGATTGGAATTTTTAATCAAAAAGCTCGGGAAAGGCGTTGCTCAGAGCTGAGTGAGGCAAGTGGGACGAAGGGAGCTTTCATGAAAGATGATAATGGTTTGACGTGCGCGCATTCAAAGTGTGGAATGAGGTAGAGTAGGAGGAGGAACGGGCTGGCAGCAGATTATGAATTCATCCGGAGCTGAGTGGGTATTAAGCCACTCGCGCCCACACACATATATAAGAGGGCCTCCTCCATCCCCCTCTGCCACTCTGCTCTTGAATCACCGCTAATGCGGAAAAATCATCCATCACGGGCTAATCTCGGTGGTGCTCTTCTGTGCATGGAAGCTGATGCGCTGCGAACGAGGCGGAGTAAAAATTGAGGAAATGCGCGAAGGAGGGCGCGCGAGAGTGTAGTGAGCCGCTCGCAAGTGGACGAGGTAAACGTTCGTTCAGACGGGTGAGAGGCAAATTCTCGTCTCACCGCAGAGCCGAGCCGTACGGTATGTCTTATGTAGCCTCGCCAAAATTTGTCGGGGCGTGTGTCCAGAAGGTGCGGCTTGCCCAAAATTCCTAGTCCCGGGGCATAAGCGCACATAATGGACGGTAGACGTTCAAAGTTTCGCAACTGCTCCAAGAGAAATTCCTGGCCGAGCGAAATGCTAGTTGAATGCTCGGGCTGTTACTCGATCGTTGCTGCTACTCGAACACCAGCTCAGGAGTCCCGGTTGAGGAGCCCCCACCAAGCTGTCTACCACCTTCGTCGGCCAACGACCAACTTGCTCCGAATGCTGATTGATTTATCGACATTTTGATTGCACGTAACACAGTCCGCGACGCGCTCCGATTCCCTGATGGAAGAGTATCAACAACTCATCCGATATTGCCAACCTTGACTCAAATGTTGGACAAAACATTCAGTTTTTGAAAAATTCTGAGAACGATCACGGATTACGCCTTGTAACGGAATTGGTATTAGGTTACCTCAGAGCTCATGGAATTCAATCGCTGAAGCAGGGTTTTCGCTCAAAAATGCAATTCCCTCCCGGTGCACAGCACTCAAATTGATCGGCTAACCGTCAGCGTCGACATTCTTCAGACGATATCCAATTAGGACGCTGGAAAGTCTCGAGCAATTTGCACCGCGCCATCTTTGGCGCATCCTCGAGACACCGTCTTATTTACCTCAAACTCAGTGGACGAAGCTGTTGCAACTAATTGCGAAATGCGCCCATTACTATCGAGATTTTTTAAAGACTTGTGTCTTACCATAGAGCAAAACATTAACACCTTTCCCAGAATTATGTAAATAGACTGGAAAATCACGCTGTCCAGATTTTACTCGCGTATGAGACTCGAGTCACGGGATAACTGGATCAAGTCGTTTTTAAGCGACGATCGATTGGCTGGCAGACGTAATTGCGAAATATAACGGTAGCTCATCTCGAGCCAGGATGACTACAAGCGTCAGAGTTGTATTAAGGGTAAGAGTACCGTTGTTCATTCAGACCCTCAGCCACGGTTGTAAAGTGTACGATTTCGCTCAGAATTCGTGGTCGGGTCGGCTACACGCTGACCTCTGAAAGCACATACTTCTATCGTTGCTACAGCTGTCGACGGCGGGGGGGGGGCTGTTCACGCGCTGCTCTTGGCTTGTCGAGCGGTTATTCCACATAGAAAGAGCGGCCTGCAGCAGCGGCGACATGGAAATCGATACGCGTGACCCCCGTACACGCATAAGCCACTGTGTTCCATATTGCACCCTTCCAAGCTCAGAAGTCGATCGACGCGACGTTTTTTGTCATCTTGCTTCACAATCCAACGCCTCGTTCTCAACTACTCGATGAATCAACACCGAGTTTGCTCATACATACAGTTTGATTCGTGAATCATTTCCTCGCTGAGCCCGATTGCGATGAACAAATTAAAGCTCAATTGGACAGCAAATTTGGCAGAACCAAGATTCATTCGATGGGAACTCTGATGACTCACCACCATGATACACTGACGTACACTTGCCAGACCTGCATTCGGAACAAATCTGAATAAGCACCTTGTCCCTTGGTTGCAGTATCAATGCAAATCAGAGCATTTGCAGTGTCTTGATGATCGTAACGGCATCCTTTCAAGCCTTCAGAATCGGAATGTAATCTCAGAATTTCCAGATGCAGCTCAGGAACGAAAAGGACTTTCCAGATTTGTTCAGAATTCGTATATCCGGTGAGTGTACTTGTGTTGACTTTGAAAATTGTCGTGAGAGAGATTTTTATTGAGAATCAACATCAACGAGCATAAGAAGTGTAGGAACAACGAATCAATTAAATGTCACGACTGAAACCTCGAGACCAGCACTTGGTAATTTTGCACAGAAATGATAAAAACACGAGGTTGAAGAGGGAAATTTGCTAAAGTACATGTCCCGCAGAGCCGCTCTACTACGCTCACAATGGCCCACATTATGCTTATCCACTATCCTATATAGGCAATCAGCGCGCAACACTGTTCTACACTGAATGCACCGAGTACACGGAGCGTAATCATAGACGTGTGCTCGTACAGCGTGGACGACGCCTGCACTTCCTACCCCGAAGCAGCACGCGCTCTCACACTGAAAACACAGAGAGAGGGCGCAATTCAGTGGCGAGCTTACAGCGCAACAATGAGCCCCCCGGACCCGCGCTCTGCTGCTGTTGATTTATTCAGGACAAACTGGGATGCCCTAGAGAGCGAGAGAACATGGAAAGTATAGTGGTAAAGATCGTAGTGGAACGACACCACTGAAACAGGCAAAGAAATTTCAATTACCTCCGCGGAAGATTAAAAAAGCTCCATTCTCCTACAATGCAGTGAACAAAGCTCCGCATAAAGCTAAGAGATGGCAAAATATACCGAGAGCGAGATGAAACGAGGCAAAGATCTGCTGCGGCTGCACACAACGATGCAAATATTTGACCCGCACCATCACACCGTCTATGCACCAACTGGCTAATTTTTGCGCTGATCTCGAGAAAGTCCGATGCGGACTCGTATATCCTACGAGACTCCGTCGTATTAGCTCAGCGACGCGTCTTTTACGCCCCGGTGAATAAGACTCGGAAAGGTGACCACCGACCCGGAATCGCATATTTACTCACACCCGAGTGACGCGGTACGTGGTGCTGAAAACACACACTCACGAGGAGCTTTTATTTGCCGAGGACAAAGCGACTCGCAGTTGGACCTGACGTTTTGCACTCGTCGTCGTCGTCGTTGTTGAAGAGAAATGTGCGCGCAAAGGATACGAAACTCTCTGGCGCTGCCGGTTGCAGTGTTGTCGCAGCAGCCCGAGTGTAAGCCGAGGATAAAGGTTGAAACGGGTGGAAATCTTGGCCGATCCCGAGAGGGCGTAATTTTTCGTCTCGCCGAGAACAGCCGTTCGGTGTGTCAATATAGGCCGCAGAAGGACTCTCCTGACACAATGAGCCGCAACCTGACTCAATAGTGGTACAACCTGGTGACCCCGTGCCGGCATTGCTTGGGTACTACTTGAGGTGCAAAAATATCGGACCGTAAAAGTGGATTCCAAATAAACCCTTGTTGAGAGAAAAGTTTGGTGTAGCCCGCGCTTTCTTCGACTTTGACTGGAAAGATCGAAACTGTCCACAATGCTGTGCATTAGGATGTCTGTTATCTGTCAACTCTCCCCGATCTTCCATGACACCCCCCCCCCACAACTTAATCATTTGGTGAGATATTGCGGGGAAAAAATTTTCGGGGACCTAGGTGAAGTTTGAGTGCTGCCCCACCTAGAGGGTTTCTTATTTGAAATGTACACTTCTAAATAAAGATTTGAGTCAATGATTCGCATTTACCGCGCATACATTCCCTTCTACGTCCTCGATAGTGTTTTCAATCGATAGCGGATGCAATTTCCTCCAAAAAGACTACCTAAAACATTCAATTTGACACAGTAGAACCGGAGATAGCCCACTCATTCGCATATCATCCACCTGATGAAGAACATAAAAGTGACTGAAAACGATCGTTTTTTGTTTTGTCGGTTTTCTGAGTCTAGTAAGGAATCCTGACAATTAGAGGTAAAACTGAGCACGGATTCTGTTTCTACGTTCAAAAATACATCAAAAACACATATTCACATCTTTAAAATAGACCGACTCAAAATTCGCATTTTTCTTGATTCTTTGAGAAAAACCCTGTTTCATGGATTTGGTACCTTGAATTTTCTAAGTTTTGAAATAGCCATAACTCTGGTTCTCCTTCATCAAATTGACTTCAGCAAGTGGTCATTTTAAAGGAAATCGTACTGGCTATCGATTGAAAATGCTTTCAGGGATATAGAAGCACGCACCTGTGCAAGAAATGTTGATTACTGAATCAAAATTTGCTTTGAGGCGATAATCTAGACAAGAACGCTTCAGGTGGGACAGCACTTAAACATCACTACACACTAGGTCCACGAAAAAGTTTCTATCGCAATATCTCAACACATGATTAGGCTGTGGTGGGTGGCACGGAGGATCGGAGAAACCTGGAAAATAACGGACACCCTACTGTGCATATTTGCTTTGCGCGGAACACTAATCTGTAGAATCAATGGAGTACGAGCGATTTTTCACGCACGAAATCCCGATTGAATGAATTCACTGCTGTAAAATTTTTCAGAGTAAGTCGACAGCAGCGGCATCCAGAGGTATCAGAAATGTCGAAGCTCGGGAAGTCGCTCGGTGGCTCGTGTTTACTCACTGCTGCGCGTCGCCAGTCGTGGGACTCGTGGGTCTGCCCCCCCCCCCCCCCCCCCGGAGTAAATAGCAAAGTTTTCCGCAGGCTGATGCTACTGCAAGCTCGACTGATGCGGACAAACAAGCTCTCGTTGACGATGCTCGCTTCGTAGCAGTATAGTAGTCCTCGTCGTCGTGCTCGCCGTTCGAAGCTGTACAACTATATGGAAGGACAAATTGCTAATTGTCCATTGGCTAACGATCGCCACACAAAGAGCTCGATTCAAGTTGCGCGACGTCTGCAGACTCTCGAAGCTGGTTTACTCAAGCTACAGTATAGTGTCCCGGTCAAGTTGGCAAGTTGGCTTGATTTGGACAAAACACGACGATGGGAGCTCGCCATTAGGGCCAAAGTTCGATAAGATGAAAGTTCCCTTTTACCCTTGCCTCTATACGAAGTTGGAAGCTTACCCATGTGCTCTCCCAACTCTGGAACAAAAATTTTGGATTTAGAGTTGAGAGACCGACAGAGGACACTCGCAACTGCGAGCAAAACGTTTCGAAACTCGGTTCTCTTACGGGTAAGTGTGCTCAGTATTTTACTCATACACTCCCGAGTTACAGGAAGTTTTGAAGTTATCATCAAAATCTCATGATTGGTTGAACTTGATCTCGATGACCAGTGGGAATCGAGTCAATTCAAAATTACTTGGCAATACCTACGATCAGTATCAGGCACCTTTACGACGCCGTAACTATTTTGCTACTATTCTTTGAGATCTGAGGTCACTGAGTTAAATATGGTTACAGAATTAGCTACGATCATTCTTAGTTCATTTGTGAAAGAATAACACGTTTTGGGGTTTTATCACCAAATGTACTCATCTGATACATTTTCTTTGGTTTCATGTGAGAATCTATCGCTAAAACATTTTGAGGTAGGGCTGGATAGAAAAATCAATTCCCAGGCAGATGTACAAAATTCACCCGTTTTGTCAAGTTACTTTTCTGAATACCATTCAACATTTCCTAATTGCATCAAACCTTCGCATCAGTTCTCGTTCAAGAATCTGGTAGCCAAGACAGAACTCGATTAATCGAATTCGACTTCCCCTCCCCCTCTACCTCGACTTCCTACATCATATGTATGAAGTCCATGTTCCACTCAAATGTAGAATTTCCAGATGCATCGTATTTCGACTGGTGAACTCACAAGTGCACAGAGCTTGCATACAACACTAGTACAACTGCTACGCGTCAAGCTTTACCAACTGTCTCGATCAACGAATCGGCCATAAATCTCACGGCGCGGCTAGGAAAACCTGACACAACTTCTTCGAGGCCAGTTACGCCGTTGCTCGAGGGCCGATTGAATATTTCGCCAGTCGTGCATGCAGAGTTGAAGTCGTAAGCTCGGAGGGGACGACGACGACGACGACGGGGACGGGAGGAGCACTACGAAGCGATAGAACGTGCGGGGGAGGCTCTCGCCCTCAGCCCGCATACATATGTATAACGCGCGCCTCGTTCTCGAGGGTAGAGATTAACCAACGCCGGGAAATGGGGAGGAGGGAGGCTGAAAAATCACTCTGGAGGCAGCTGCTTGGCCAAGGTCGACGACACGAGGGCTCGTCGCAGTGGTGCAGCTACACTACCGCTCGGAGCTTTTAATTAGCGCCCCCGCGACGTGATTTAACCTCGGCCGGCGGGCTCGAGGAGGACGGGGGTGACTATATGCAGGGCCAGCGCACGCGCCACCCGGACTATCTCTGGCCTCTGGCTCCCGCATATATCTGCGACTGAGATGTTATCTGGAGTCGTCGACACGAGTCTCGCGGGTGCAATAGTCTCCGTCACGATGTGCATCGTACCACCAGTGGACAATCTGATCTGTCAGGGCTGGATGTTTCAGTGACCAACGGACAGTTTTACCACAACGATGGCCAATTATACGTCGATTTGTCTCTGGGTAGCGCGTAAAAGATACATGAGCACAACCCGAGTGAACATATGTACCTCAAAACCCCACTCAACTTCGTCCACGGAATATTGTCCGTCGATGTCAGCTTAAAGTCACTCGTGATGAAACATTCAATACAGATCTGCTTGATGGATTGATCCATTATAATTTCATAGCAAGAGGTAACATGTGTCACAATGGGGATAAATTCACAAGAAACCTTTGATCATAACCTGATTGGAGATACTAGGGCCCTTAAATATTGAAGAAATGTTATTGAAGATGTACCAATTGAAATGTCTTTGACAGGGACAATCGAATCTCGTTTGGCCTTCTGATCGACATTCCCGACGCGATTTTCGATCCTGTGTGATAGGTGATGCATGAATATTGCATCATCATCACCACTGTAACAATATTTGCTCTTTGATGCCATCTATTTTCGCGCTTGCTTCGTTCTGGTCTCTGAGGATCGAATAGAACAGTTCGATTCACATAAATCCATCAAAACGTCGGATGGACCCGCGACAAAAATACTCTTTTGGGTACGAGTAAAGGCTTGAGTGAGCTGCTGCACTGGTCAATGAAAAAAACTTCTCAGCCTGACTACTTTGCGGGATCAAAATAGTTCAAGATGTAATACAGACTCAACTCATTCAAAATATACTCATATTTCGATGCATAACAAATGGACAGCTTCGAGACAGAAGAACTTAGACTTATTTTAGTTTTTAAAGAATTTGCTTTGGTATTTTCAGGGACGCTTTATCGATGATTTTGGTAACCCTCCTCTGAAAAACCTATTAGGGATGGTTCGAATCAAATATAGCCACCCACAACTCACAGGGCATCGCGTCGAAAAAATGGATTTCCGCACGTCTGTATAGCTTTGCGATTTCGAATTTTTGATTCTTCTTGATTCTCAACGTTGAATAAGTCAAAGCCATGAAATTATTGACCTGTGTGTCAGATGACGTCATTGAAATTGTTCCAGAATAACTAGCCGATAAAAGAGGTTCTCAGGAATGCCAAAACCATTTTCTCAAAACCTGAATGGTAACCTGAAATGAACTAACACCGTTACGGTTCGAAACCATCCAGATGAGTTCGAGGCCTTTAAGCTCAAACAGTCGTCAAAAAGAAAATCGTTTGATGCGCTCACGTCAAATACAGGTGACACAATCACCATTTGGACAGCCGAGTCGTCAACGAGGTATTTTTTCAAGCACCACGGGGAAGAAGTAGTGCAGCGGTAATTTTTTTCCTCTATACACGACCACATACATTGTCCTGAGTATATCACAGCGAGGGCTGTACTCGATTGGAAGCATATAGAAGGCTCTGCGACGGCATATACGAGGTAAAGTGTCGACTCTGTGCGCTGTTATACTGCTAAAGAGAGGCTATGTACAGGAGTACTCTGTCCTGTCTGTCTCTATGTGGCTCTGTCCGCAGCGTAAAACGTTTTTAGCTTTATTTCTGCGAGCAAGAGATGGCGGCGCCGGAGCTTTGTGGATGGAGACTCTGTCGTGATGGCTCTGCGACAGAGCGACGACGGGCTGTATTTATTTAGGTAAAAGCACATCACGACCCACATTCGGAGTATATACTCGAGAGTGGTGTGGTACGAGCGGCTCGCTTTGCGACGACATAACGCGCGCGCACTTTACCGCCAAAATATCCTCTCTACCGCGAGAAAATTTACCCACAAAATCGTTCGTTTGAAGGCTAGAGGACGACGGAAAGTACACTATGGGCTGCCACTCGTTCCATCCAAAATTGTCGCCTCAATTACTGATGCAGTGGGTCAATAATGTGGTGCACCTGATTCCGTACTGATTTTATACGGAGCAATTAACTCTTGTCTGGACAACTCTTATGAGTCCACTTTTATGAACTCGCCAAGCTTTCAATTCAGAACCTTCCGGGTTAATAGCAACATCAGTGAGTGGTCCTTAATCAAGTTTTTGAGACCCTTTCGACAGGATAAAATGGAATACGGGACAAAGCTTTTGTGAATTCTTCCGAATACTTTTCACTAATTGAATGAATCGCCGTGTTGGAGTTACAGTCCAGAGCGTGTGCTAAAACATTAATTAGTCATGAAATTTTATTGAAAGTAGATCAGTGGTGTACTTGCATCATCTGATCCTCTTGGGCAGCCAACCACGAGAAGTGAAAGTGGTGACAAGCTTGCTGGATAATTGGAGAAATTCAGTGATGCGGAATGTGCCGGATGATTCGAGTGACTCTTTGCGCCTGATCACCATATCACCAGAGTCACTGGGGCGCGATAAAAAGTCGCTCGAAAAGTCATGCAGAATAAAGTTGCAGCGTTGACCCGTGGATGTTTTTCAGGAGTGAAGACGTTACTCTGGCAACGCAGAACAGGCGCTCTGTGATATAGATTACGGAACAATTGACAATTATCTCAACCGCAAAGTCACAGATGACAGAACAATCTCAACGCACTGTTCGTCACCCATTGTCGCAGTCAAGCGAGTGTACAGTCGCCCATTAGTGCATGGACCAAGAGGAGCTCTGCAATGAGCTCCGAATTTCCAGCTCGGAAACTCAACCAAACCAACTGCACTATAGAGATACCCACGCACCACTTGTCATCCGATTGCGTGAGAGTACAGCGCTGTTACACTTGTACGCTGCCGACGCATTACGAGACATACGAACGAATTCGAGTATGACCGATGTTGTATACGCCCGCATCCAGTGACCCTCGCAAACTTTTCCAGTACTACGCCCCGCAGACCCTCGTGACCACTCTATACGCTCAGCAGGCGCACAGAGACGCATTGGAGTCCATAAAGCCCGAGCTACTCGGCGGCAGCGAGATATACACTTTTTTTCTCGTCGTCGACGCCGGCTCTCGTAATTGAATTTTGCGCCGCAAATCCGGCAAGAGTGTTTCATTCGGACGTTATTGGCTTTTGTCGCGGCTGGCGTGTAGAGACCCACGGACGGACTACCCCCCGATCGAATGTATCGATATAATACCGGCGCCGCAGCCCTCTACTCGACCGTGGCCACTTCAGCCCCCAGGCAAATGTGAATTTCATCCCCTAGACCGATCCCAGAGCTCGCATCGAGAACTCCGACGTATTCTCGCAGTGATGGACGGATCATCACCCGGTCTCCATAACAGCGTCCATCTCCACGTGTGCCAACTCGGAACAGACATCAGGACCGAGTCGGCGTTTTGTAAGACAGAACGAGATTTTTTGAGTACTCAATGGCCGTTGTAGGGCTTATTGTTCTGCTTCGTATGAAATTACGATGACATCCCGATCGGTGCTGCACCTTTCATGGATTTTTCACAGTCTCAAAATGTACAGAGATTGTCGACGGTGCTTCCAAAATCCACGTGGACGATGAAAAAAGGACTTGTAATTATTTGCGTTATTATTCATAGGTATACAGGTTTACGACAAATTTGAAGCGATTACTGATAGCCCATGTCAGATCGCCGAGGGCAGTTCAATCACGGCCGATCCGAGTGACGGTTTAGGAAGGCGTGGGTGCAGCGAAATCATGTCGTGCCGCCATAACTTAATTCCCGCGTAACAGAGAATGGCTAACTTGGTTTGTTACTATCTCGAGTTAGCAAGAGAGATTACGAGGCCTGGAGCATCCACCAGAAAGCCCACAACTCTGTCGTCGCTGTGGATTTTGCATCGACGAGCTGGGCCAAAGTCTTGAAAGTCGAGGTCGAGAAATAGCCTCGGTAGTCTTGTGCACAGCTCAATCTGCGAAGGAGGCGCCAGGATAAAAGCCAATGGCGAGGCATACGGAATCAAGGCGAGCGTGGGAGTCGACGTCCCGCTGTGAGAAAACGGCAGTAGCAGGTGCACGGGTGAGTAACCACGATCCGAAACCGCCCACTGCGTCCAAATATCACATGCCTTGGATGTGAGCTGTGAATACAGGCTGTACAGGAGATGCACGCGGGGGGTCAAGACGATTCGCAGCTGCTATTCGTCTTGACCAAGTTGCACACTTGGCCACATCTACATCGCAAGCAAGTTGAGTGTAGCGATGGTTAGGTACAGTGGTTTTGGGATTAAATGAAATTGCACTTGCGCCCAACTCGATCTTTGCGCTATCGTCGCGCTCTGTGAATAGAGAGAGAAGTGCGGTGGTTCCCCCCTGCAACTGACCTTCCAACTCTGCGGCAAGATCTCGAGCTAAGAGGCATGAACTGTAGGATGTCGAGGAGATTTGGAGTTTGGTGTGCAGCACGTGCATCGGTAGTTGCCTGCGGTTTACTGTGCCAAGTGTCGCCCCGGGAGCCGAGCTCGCGAGAGAACACGATCTTCGTCGCCTGCATCTGTCGCACTCTCATCCTCACTCTGCACTTACCCATTATCAAAGACTGCTCGATGTTGCACTGACAAATTGGAGCTGAAAATTGCCCCTACATTTGGATGAATGGAAAATATTGGTGATGAAGGATTAGACGGAAAATTGGATTTTTTAACGAGACACCTTATACTTTGTCTTACAAACGAGACCGCAGTGATTGAAACAAAATATCTTATCACTCTACAGTAAAATCGATAGTTCGACAAGATAACCAAGAATGAAAAATGTTCATCCATACGTTGATCATGCGGTAATCGAGAATCGAATCAAACGGGTTCCGCTTCAGTGGACAGAATTACTCATCATAGGTGGTTTTGTAAAGAATTTTTGGATCAGTCTCGCCAGCAAAATTGCTCAAACAAACAACACTTGGTCAGCTTTCATAATTGCAATCTGTAATCCCTCTGCAGCCCCGCCCGTCACTTTCTGAAGTGTGAAATCAACGGCCGGATGCGGATCTCACGATCCTCGGTGTACACTGCACAGAACAATTTCACTGCCTTCCCGTTTGAGAGCGATTCAAGTGCATAAGCATCAACGATACGATACGGGAGCAATTTGAGCGACGCTGCGCGAAGCCCCGAGGCTGCTTTTGTGCTCAGTTCAGACATTGGAGCGTTTCGCGATTCATCGACGCATTATTCGTGCTTGGGGGTGAAAAATTGAGCGATTGTTTTACCAGGCTTTGCGCACGAATGCGTATCTGCTCTGACCCACTTTTGCTGCGCTATATAGCAAACGCGTTCGATAAATGCCGCGTTTTCTCGCTAGTGAATGAACGACCATACCCAACTTCTCTACTCTCATTCTGCTTTCTGAGCGCAGCTGAATATTCAAATTGTTTGCCGAGAGTTGGCGGGACGATTTTAAAACTCGGAATCCAATCGTGTCTCTCGACTCGACGCGGAGAGCAGCTCTCGTCGTCGCTCCACTTTCACCCGCTCTATATAATTCGTAGCTCGCCCTGCAGAAACTTTTCAATTGTGCAGAAGCGATGACGCTGCCTCCTATATAGCTCTGAATCGTCCAAAAATGACCGCTTTATTTTTGACGCAGCAGCAGCAGCAACAGGTGAGTCAGTCGGATTCGTGCGAGAGTTGAGAATTTGGTGCGAGGAGCATGCTTGGTACTCGTGATTCTTAGCAAACGCTAGCCAAAACAATCATTTCTCATCCGTTGGGATTCACAGTGTTCGAGAGTCGAGTTCATGACCCGAAAGCCGGGATTTCCTTCCAATTGTACGACGAGAGGATATTCTCGTCACTCGCGCGGACGACGAGAAAAGTGTCGGGAGTACATTAGTGTCCGGAATAACCTCGCCTCGCAAAAACAAATATTGCTTTAGAATTAACCTCCACACTCGTGCTCTTGACATTTTGAGAGAGCCTGATAGATCATCGAGGCGAGGGTTACAACGGAATATTCTTAGCTCAATCCGAGACGTATGAAACGATATTCCTCTTCCGAGAGAAGTTTTTTCGCCAGTCACCCCGATGAGCTGTCGGACCACGTCTTTATGTGAGCTATTATGGAGCCTAGATGGGCCTCGTAAAATAGCGTTAGAGAGCAAATACTTAGTCGGAATGTTATTCTTTTTGGTCGCCCGGCAGACGACTGAAAATATACAGAGATCGGGGCTCCGCTAGTTTCCCATAACAATTTGTATCGAAACCGCGAGATGAGGATGATCGATTGGGTGTGAGTTTGGATAGTTCATCGCGCCGGACTGCATCGCTGATGCATTCCGAGGTATCGATTGCGCGAGCGTTGAAAGAGTGAAACCAAAGTCACCGAATGGATCGTAATAATATCGCCCCGCGGGCCTCCTTACCAACGACCAACTTCCCGAAGATATCATGGACGTTTACTTTAATGAAAGCTCTGCTGAAGCGTAGGGTCGAATCAACAAACCAAAACCGGACTCTGCTTCTCTTCATTACTCGGTTCTGCTCATCGTCAAAGTAAAGGAAATACGAATGCTGTGAAGAATAAACGGTACAAAGTGTGAAAAGTCACGACTGCTTGGGACATGATGAGCGATGTGCGAGTGATGTATTCGCCGAAACTCTGCGCACTCAAACGAATCTTACGCAAAGATGCAGACTAGTTCCCGAAGCCACGATGCCATGGCGAGGCCGTGGAGCTTTGGAGTCGTCTATGCATCGTTGCGCACTTGATACATCACACGGTAAGAAGAGATACTCGTTGTTGATGTTGAAAAATCAGATAGAGTGACATTTTTCCATATAAAATGGCAAGTTTGTCTCAAAGGTGAGTTTGGAGATTTGAGGGAATGCAGGAGCGTATCTCAGAACGTTTGCAAAAACTAGGACCTAACGGATGGGTTTCCATGACCTCAGGGGCCACAGATCGTCCCAAACGGGTCTCAATTCTTGAGTATTGTCATCCATCACCTCAGAAGTTGAGGCGCTGCTCAATCACTTCACAAAACTGAATAAAGTAATTAGGGGTGTCAAGGAGCTTAATCGATTTGTGCCGAGAATAAAGGTAAAACTGAAGTAAGCTGACGTAAAACAACGACCGACAGCTGGTTGCAGAGAGATTTTACCGAAAATTGAAAAGTCAATTGTGGTTAGGTGGTGAGTAATGTTATTGCTTGGTTATGCCGACCGTCGGCACACACAGCAGCAGCTGAACATAACGGGGCAGACTCTATCAGAGGAACTAATTCCTCCAGGGAAACCCGAGACTAGACTCGATTTGCATGCAAGCCTCGCGCAGCGCTCGACAATTTCAGAGCTGCAGCCGATGCTGTACAGGCACAATCGCGCGAATCAATGCCGGTGAGCGTGGATCGAGTTGTGTAGCTTCGATAGTTGTGCAGTATACGTGCTCCGCACGTCTGCCAACCTCCCCGGTATAGACTAACTATATATTCTGTACTCGCAGATCAGTCCAGACACTGTCTCTGGTCTCTGGTGTCGCAATTAGCGGCCGATTCAGAGATTCGCGAGCCCCCCCCCCCTATTTGCTCGAGATAACTTTTGCATGAGGGGGTTATGTGGGGATTCAAGATTGCGAGACGACGACTTAGAAAATTGGCGCATGGCTCGTGTAATTCCTCGAACGAGTTTAGGACTTGGGATGGTCGCAAAGGAAGAGGACAGGGTGGCTTCTCGAAATTATGGTTATACGGTGCAATGCAACAGACCTCGCTCAGTGGAGTTCAGATGCTCCAGCCGATGGCGCACGCACGTCGGTGTAAAGATATGAAGCTGTAAAGGTGTAATACGTGATGAGGTGCACGAGCGTCTTGTAACGGCCTCTGCTCCGGCTTCAACGTGGAGCGTATCGGCCATCCTCCCAAGTCAGGACTTGCTCGATCTCACTAATGAGTTTGTTACTGTGCTCAATTTCGGGTTTTTCAGATTTTTACCTCGATTTTGTTCGATGCAGGTGACCGAAATCACTTGCGGCTGATAAAATGAGAAGATCCAAAATTAGCTGAGATTCGATCGAGTTTGGCTCAAAAAACAAGAATAGTTGACCATCTCACACATTTGCTGGGTGAGGCACAAGTTTTGCCAGATACGTTCGTGCAGCCATAAGAATATTCAAAATATCCCGCCGATTGGGACAAATGAATCATTGGGCTCGAGGCATGCGAAATTTAGATTGTGTACCCCGAAAAAAATAGCCCAAGTTAGCAGAATTCTTGAGATAGAGTCGTGCTGAGCCATTGGTTGAAGTAAATGTGTGAGTACTCAGGCATCTGATATGGTGTTTTCATATTCCTAATGCGCAAGAATCAGTGCAGTAGTTGCTGCAAAAGGAGGAGAGAATTTGCACATCTGGTATACTACGAGTGGGTGAACGCGTGAATTCACTGCTGGGATTTGGCGACACGCGCTCCATGTCGTCCCTTCCTCAACTAATCTGTCCTCGAATCCAGTGACCTCAGCCGACCCAAGTTCATTTCAACAACTGTACATAGCGTGTAAGTGCTTGTGAGATTACTCGCGAGATCGTGCATGTTCACGAATTCCACACCCAACTCAAGATCTATCCTACGCCATGAGTGTGCCCTATAAGACACTATGGAGGTAACTTTTCATCGCTCGTATTATTGGAGAATCAATAGATAATACCAAATGCAAACGCTCTCGCTCGTCGTTGAGCGGAACACAGGGCTTTGATCACGTACCACTCAATTCGACCCTCACTCGCGGCGGAGCTCGAAATCATGCCCGACTGCTGCATCCAGAGTGACAACTGATGAGTGTCTATCAAAGTCGTATAATACGTGCGTCGATGCGCGGGACCGAATGACCTGGAAAGCATCGTGGAAACTCATACAAGTAATCTCCCATCATCATCATCGGATGTATTTGAACAAATCTCACGCGTGTATACTAGAAGGTCCCTACATAACTTTTGACTCTTCAATCCCACGCGTTTGGCTGGATGATGTCATCGTCATTACCATAGCCGGCACTTCTGTCTCGGATATACGAAAGTGTCCTCTCACCTCATCGAATATCTCTCACTCGCTCAAAAATAACGAGGTGTCGTCGGAATCGCTGTTGAGAGGGCGGGCGTCGAAAACGAAAGAGCGACAGATCTCATATCTGAGAGCCGTGATGGGGCTGTGAAAAACTTGATAGCCTTCATCAGGCTGTGATATTCCAGCGTAAGAAATGCACCAAAAGATACGAGCAACTGATAGCAACGGCTACACCGATGCTGCCACAAAACGATTCCGAAACGGTGACGACGACGGGGTCGAGCTGCTCATTATCATACCGTTGCAGCCACAGGCCTCCAAAAGTGTCTCGGGTCCTCGACGAATTCGGGCCCGTTCGGGGTCAACGGCTCGTGAATCCGCCGTGTACGTTGCTTTCTATACAATATTTTTTGCCTCATTCTGTATACTCGCTTTCACGCGGCTGTAAATGTGGACGTAAATATTTCGCAGCAATAATCGCGCACCCGAGAGTCCCGCAATGAGCGAGAATTGACCTCGTCATCGCGGCTCGACCCGTGTGTGCTGTCCTCCTCTCATTCCAACTGAGCCCTCGAATTAAATGGTCCACACTCTGTCAACGGGACCCTGCTCGTGTGCCGCGGGTTAATTCAACTCATGCAAATTGCCAAGTCACGCGTATTGGAGCTGATTTTTAACGAGATGGTCAAGCCCGTAAATTCGCGCGGTGGAAATGTTTTTTCGTTAAAGTTCAACGCGCTATATTTTATCCAGAGCAAACTGTTTCTTCTCACCGAGAATGTTCAAATTCGTTTCATGATAAAAGTGAGGGAACAACTAATGGCTCTCTTATGAACATGTCTAGTTAGGGTGTCTCTACACAGGCTCTGTATGACGCGAAGGGTACAGGAAACATCTGGCACCAAGTGCAGCGGAAAGTGACATTGACGGTTCCCTTCATAAAAATCTCGTCAAGAGTGCCTTGCCCGAAGTTATAAAAAAATCTGGACGCCAAGCAGATGCGCTCTCAGATTGATTCCGGATGTCTCATCCTCAACTTCATTATTTCCACGAAAGAAAAAAACTAAACTTTCTTCAGTCTGAATTTGTATGTGATTAGCTCCTCGTATTCCGAACAGTAATTTTTGAAAGTACGACGACGAAAACGACGACAACAGTAGTTTTCATCGCCTGCTGTAATGCGAGAATGAATCGAAATACCATTAGGTCCACGCAATGCACCAACGAAACGCGAGGAGAGGTGAAATTGTACGTTACATTACGAGTAGTGCAGCGAAAACGAAACTGAGTAATAGAACACTCGGTTGTGCGCGCTTGGCCACGGAGAAAACGGGAGGAAAAGAATAATGCATATTGCATCGGGGCACGCGAGTGCGGATTCGTAATTCTGTAACTGGCGCCCCCAACTCCACTGTGAGCGGATCGAATTGAGTGGGGGAGTATATGCGAACCAGCCGTGCTAATCTCCTGCATTAGCACCACAAAACGAGAAACTCGTGCGATTGAATTTTTTTTTGATTAGTTCGATGAAAATAGCCGGACTTTGAGCAACACTTTTCGAGATGAATTGTACGATTAACAAGAAAAATAAGATAGTTCGAGTGAAGAGGAATAAATTCTCCCTCGCTTCAAATTTCGGGATGCTTTTCTCGTGAACTCTACAACTTGATGGGGAACGACGTTGATGAGTTTTGAAGGGTCCCAACACATGGCTCTCATTTCACGCAATAGACACTTTCCGTCCCATAGCCGCGACAAGAAGTGTTTCAACTTCGCCGGCGCATTCGTTTTGATCTCTTAAAATAAATCGAAGGGAGGGCACGGCTCTGCAATTGTTTCAGTCGTAGTCATATACACTCCCCCAAAATGATTATGATCCTCTTCGATACTCAAGATTCTCGTCTAGAGCCGAGTGAGCTATGTCTATCAAGAGTTGGCTATTGTATAGAAGTAGAAATTCTGATATGCAGGGACGTCGAACTATAATATAGAGGTCGATCCGGTGTGCCCGATTTTGGGCTATGGCAAGGCTCCAATTACACCCAAGCTCATCGGAATTCTCGTCTATATATACTAGCGTTTTTGCCTTACTCGCTACCGCTCGTTCGGCTTGTAAATGTTCTTGATAAGTCATAGGCACCAGAAATGCTTCTACAGTTCAATAAGAATAGTTGTAAAATAATGATTGCTGATCAATTCAAGGTGTCTAAAAAAAGTTTTAAAATAGTTCGCAAAACTGGTATTATATCAAATTATACTGGCTAATTGTGGAGATATAACTTCAAGTAAGCAACAATGAATATTGCGGGATTGCATAGTTTCTTTTCAATTAGCTGACCTGGTATATCTTTGATCAATCGATTAGGCTGAAAAACTTCCGTTACATGGCGTGAATGTAAAGGGTTAATCAAAGCGATGTCAATTCAATTCATTGTGCAGTGTGCATGAGTTGACCGTTGATCTGCGGACTTGGTGCATATAAGAGCAACTACAAACTAGAACAAATTAGGCCAAACTAGACCGAACTAGACCAACCTGATTGGACCAAACCAAACCGAATTAGATCGACCTAGATTGTACTAGACCTAATTGGACCGAACTAGATCGTATTAGACCATACCAGACTGAACTAGGCCGAATTAGACCGGAGCAAGCCGAACGGGACTTAATCACCCCAAACTAGACCGAGCTAGACTTAATTAGACCGAACTGAACTGATATAGATCGAATTGGCCCGATCTAGACCCAACTACACCGAGCTAGATTGAAAAGGACCAAATTAGACCGACCTAGATAAAAGTAGACCGAATTGGACGGAACTACGCCGTATTTGACAATATTAGACTGAAATAGACCGAATTACACCTTCTCTCATTGCTCGAGATTTTCAAAGTGGTGGAAGAGCAATGAGAGTTTATCACTGACACGCGGCTCAAGTGGCCGAATGTTCGATGGTTAGAACGTCCTTATATACGAATAATCATCTTCGTTAAGCGCTTGCGAGAATGGTGATTTTAACCTGCTATTTCTATTTGATTTCTCACCATTTTTACTTTTGGCAGGTCTTCGGCCTTCCGCCGAAGATATATATATATATAATTAATTATGACACTCGATCGATATGATCGGATATCGTATTTATCACTCGCGGGAATTTCAAATTATGGAAGTATATTTGATCGGTCTTTGCGAGTTAAAGTCAGCTGGTATTTCTGAAATTGATTGAGAGTGGAGAAAAATCCATTCTCGATTGATGCCAAAAATTTCAGCAGTACCAGCTGACTTTAACTCGCAAAGACCGATCAAATATACTTCTTTAATTCGAACTAGACCTAATTTAACAGAACTAGACCGAACGCGACCTAATTACCCCGAACCAGACCGAGCTCGACCGAGCTAGACTCACTTCGACCGAAGTCGACCGAATTAGACTAAACCTAACCTAATCAGAAAGGAATAGACCACATGAGAATAGGTTAGACCGAATTTGACTCAATAACGCCAATCTGGACCAAACCAGACCGGACTATACCATTTCAGCCCGGTACTTCCCACCCCCATCCCCGTCCCCATTATCATCCCCAACTATCCATCCACTCATTAATCCACCCATTCATTCATCCATGCACCCCCTACCCACCACCCTTATACAACCACTTGTTATACCGGATTGAACAAATTAAATCTAGACTGCCTAGTATAACTTTGCAAGTTTTGACTTAATTTTGTTCTAAATATAAGTGTTGTGGTTTGGTGATTTTATGTAGTTATCTCTCTTTGACATTCATCAAAGTAAAATATTCTGATAGTAAACCTAACGAAATTGTTGCAAAGCGTTGCAAGCAATAACTCGGTGCTTACTTCTTGAAGTTACCAAATGAGAATTTCAAGTATGCCAACATCCTATTCTTTCGTCTCATTCCATCACCAGCATTGCCAGAAATCAGTCAGTCCCCTGTATAAAACAGCTACACTTTACAAAAGCAATGAATGCGCACACATTGCATGTAATATCAATCAATACAGAACGCACGAACCATCCGAAGCCAATAGAATCTGGCATTTAAAGATATTTGACTTTGAGAATACTTATATTGTAGAGCTCGAAACATGTCATCAATGAATGACCTATTTCCACTATGTTTTCTTAGCATGAGCCCTTGTGGGCAATACCAAAGTCTGTAACTCTAAAGCCCTTGAGCATCCAACTGTACACCTTCAGATATCGTCTTTGGGGGTTGGATGAGACTGTTCACCAAAACCAGAGACCTACGTCTCGTGCACCCCTGGTTAGCTCTAATCGATATAAGTTTCGCAAAAAATTTACGTTATTTTTGTGCCTCATCGCTACTTCTCTGTACCATTGCCATAATCCATAACCCATCACTCACCAACCTACCCATGACCCACACGGCCACCCGACCACGGACCCACCCACCCATCTACCCACTCATCCACCCACCCATGATATTTCAGTCCTTCCATATAGGCAACCAGATACGAGGGATCCGGACGAACAAAATTTAGACTGGCGCTTAATTATTGGAAAAAAAAATTCGATGATGCAATTACATTGCAATGCCTAGGGGAGTATCCAAAATAACACACGACGTAACCAGTGAATGAATCGAACAATCTTTCACGTAACTCCAAATCGAACAATCTGCTGTAACTCCTCATAACTCAATTCCTCACGACTCAATTCCTCATAACACATTCCCACCAATTCACCAACCCGTGTCCCACACGGCCACTGTTCCACCTACCAATGACCCATACGACCACCCGATCACAGACCCACTCATCGACCCATCACCCACGGATTCACCAACCTGCCCATGACCCATACGGCCACCCAATCACCGAATAAAACCCAACCGGACCAAACTAGAGCAAACTACACCGGATGAGGCCTAGGTACACGTAATTAGACCTAATTCCAGCATTTCTATTCCTATGACTATGCCTCATTTCTGATAATTCATTCCTCGTCACAGACTCCGCAAAACTCGTTCCTCATGACTCGAGTTCCTCATAACTCGAGTTCCTCATGACTCGAGTTCCTCATGACTCGAGTTCCTCATGACTCGAGTTCCTCATGACTCGAGTTCCTCATGACTCGAGTTCCTCACGACTCGAGTTCCTCATGGCTCGAGTTCCTCATGACTCGAGTTCCTCATGACTCGAGTTCCTCATGACTCGAGTTCCTCATAACTCGAGCTCCTCATAACTCATGACTCGTTCTTCAGAGATGTTTAAACATAATTCTCCATAATTCGTGCCTCATACCTCATAGCAATCCATCCATCCATCCATCGACTCACCCACCCACCACCCCACCCAACCATCCACCCAACCATTACACTTCACCCCTTCCGAAAAGGCGACCCGATGTGCGGCATGTGGACGGACAAATTTTGCCTGGCTCCTTAATTGTTATAATATGCGGCCTCTGGCGCATGGAGTTCCAAAAGGATGTTGTCTCTATCCCAGGGACGGTCTGTAGCTGTAATTGCGCTGCATTAATCAAATTCCAGCAGCAGCGCCCCGAAACACTGATGAATGTAAATGTGGCCTACACCGTCGTTCTCTGTCTATCCGCTGCAGGGTATACAGGTGCGTGAATATATGGGGCTTCCTATGCGGCAACGACGACGACGACGACGACGACGGCGGGGAAGGTGATGGTGGGAAAAGGCAGCGTCGGTGCTGTGTAGTGGTAGCGCGTGCGATGCGAGATGCGCGGGCGGATAAACTGCGGAATGCGGGCCTGATACGTCATAATTATGCAGACGAGGATGCATCGGTAGCGCAGCAGCGAGTCGGCTCAGGATCAGCGTTGGCTACGCAGGTATACAGAGGGGGCTCACGATGGATGGCCTGGCGTGCCAAATTGATTCCGCTACCCTTTCGAAGCTGTGTTCGGACCTGACATTCGTTGGCTGCTGTGCGGTAATAGCCCCGAATCTGCGTGCACCAAGCTGCGTTATGCGGGAGCAAGCCGCGTTTCAGTGTGTGGTTTCGAGCCCACCTGACGAGGAATTACAGCCTCCGGCAGGCAGAGGAGTCTGCCCCGCGTCATCTCACCAACATCAAGGGCCAGACGGAGGAAACGACAGTCCGAGCAAGGGCTCACGAGTTCTGCATCTTCATCTGATGTTGTTTGCTCACTTGCGTACCGAGGCTTTCGGAGCACTCAGCAACATCGGTAATTCAAATTTTGAGATTACTCTCGGTGACATGCTGAGCGAAGCAAATAACATCGTCTGAGTATTATGGCGTCTATCAACAGTATGAAATCCTCGACAAAATCGCTCGATTACCGGAACAAATTCTAACTTGTGCAGGGTAAAATCCCAAAAGTGGTGAGAGAGAGCCCTCCGATAGAGGAAATGGCCAAAGGAAGTCATTTGGAAAATTCTGAACCCGATAGAGGTTCAAAATTTCTCGTCGAATCATGAAGTCTGTAATCATGAAGCTGTAGATACCCACTCCACCATCGTACAAAATATCTTTATTCGTGTAACCTATCGATCCTTCTGCAAATATCCGGTCATAACGATGTTTGATTTCTCGCTGATCTCCCCTTCTGATTGAACTTTTCGAAATTTTTTCTATCGCCGCAGAATATAAACCGCATCTCACAGAGAAGTCCTTTGAAATGATGCACGAGCACGCGTCAGCGATAGCCCTTCCAATCGCGCTTCAATGGTTATCGAAAAAATACACGCCAACGTCGATGTGTGGAGATAGAAAAAAAATTCGATACGAGTGGCTGGCCGTCATATTTTCGAAGAGGGATATATCGAAATTGCTCCCATCCCACTACCTATACCGCTGTGGAGCTGCTCCATTTTAGACGGGAGGCGTGGAGGGACGAGGCTGTACAGGATGAAAAATTCGAAAGCAGCCACAAGGTGGGATGGAAAAATATTTTTGGAAGGATGGCACCGTGCAAACGTATCGTTACGTTACATTTATACGTTGGGAAAAAATAACACGCCGACTCCCTCTTTTTGTCTGTGTAGCCGGAGGCCTATTGATATTCCAGGCTGCATGTTGCTGTTGCATCTCTAGGAGAAACTGAGGGAAGGTATAAAGATAGTTAACCTAACAAGAGATCAGCAAAAGAAGGAATTGCCTCTCCACCGAATCTCGTGAATTATGGAATTTACTGCACTGTTTCACTTCTTACGGAGTCTTTTGTCTGATCAGGAGTCGCTCAATTGATCTTTCACGGATCCAATATCTCCGGACTTGCGAAGAGCTATGAAACAAACATCACCTTTACATGCCAAATCTTAGAACATCTTCGCTCGGGTGAGACGATCGCAGAAGTGTCTGGAATCTCAAACAGAGTCACAGCTCTTGTCAGCCCTTGTACCTCACGAATAATCAGAAGCAGAGCAGAACTGCTGCAACACCTACAAAAGCTACGGTTTTCTCTCTTTTCGGATATTTAATCGGCGAAAGGTTTGGAG
This sequence comes from Eretmocerus hayati, assembly GCA_029851415.1. Lineage (NCBI taxonomy): Eukaryota > Metazoa > Arthropoda > Insecta > Hymenoptera > Aphelinidae > Eretmocerus > Eretmocerus hayati. The sequence continues at coordinate 2,811,377 of CM056741.1, read as the reverse complement.
TACGGCTCGGAGAACGGTCACATGTTTGCCGTCAGAATTTGCGAAAAGTCTCAGCTGCCGAGCTACACCGCGTTTGCAGAGCGTTAATTCATTTGCGTGTAATCAAGAATTCATTCGGATGTGCTGATTACAAAGGGCCGTACTCAAATAGTTCCCGGCCCTCGCTCACTTCAAAGGGAAGATGATGTGGGTACTCGCGACTATACGACAGCGCCGAGTCGGATGAATTTTATTACGGGCGTTAATCGAGCTGTAAGCCTTCTGCTGACACTCGTTACAACACTGCATATCAAAATTCTAGTTCTGCACTGCGCATAGTCAGACCGAACGAATTACGAAAAACGCCAATTTTGCTAGAGAAGATGTATCGAATTTTGTGGTACGGTCATGATCAGCAGTGTGATGTGGGGCTCGCTCTCACCGCAATTCATGAAATTTGGCTCGTTAGTAGAAACGCGCGTGAGTCAGCTGTAACAATTTGGGAGGATTGCAATCACGCGTACGAAAAAGCTGATTTCACTCGGGACAGTAGAATCAGCGCGACCGCATCATTTGGCGCACTCTCTGCACCGGTTATTAGCGCAAATAGCCTTTTTGGGGCGATGCTAGCCCGTGAAACCAGCGTAGATGACGCCGCTAACTGCGGCTGATGATGATTTCGGCGCTGCTACATGGAGCTGTTTTGGTCCGCGAATCATGGCATATTAGAGCAGCCGCGTGCGCCTGCTGCTGATGCCTCGTGTGGTCACCTCAATGCATCAGCAGCAACAGCAGCAACATAATGGATACAGAGCATCCGAATGCACGATCATTAGCGCGTCATTATGTGGTGCAACGCGTTTTGTCCGAAAAACGGTGCATCGCAATTCGGCGCTATCACCGCTGCGACCACAGCAACGTCATCAGTGGAACCATCGTCACGCCTACTTTGTATTTACGACGATAAAGTGCAGATTCAAATTTCGCGCGTAAAATGTTATCGTTCTCATTCCCACCAGCGATCTGAGCGAAAAACAGCATAGACTGGCCAATGAATCATTATCTCATCCAACAGCAATGATGGGAATGGGAAAGAGCTGATTTGCCAAACTGATGTCTGCCATTCGTTCCAATGTTATGGTTATATCAGCGAATAAAGTGAACGTGCGGGCACAAGGTCGAGGCGATATTATGCTCTATTTCGTGTCTCCTCTTCTGTATTCAGCAGCAACTGCTAAGTATAAATCTAAATCTATACTCTCTGCTTCATCTCAAGAGAGCGCAATTCGAGTGTGATTGCTCTGTGCTGCTTCCCGTTTGTTTCGATATATCTCCACCACGATCTCGGGTCCAAGTTTCACTCTCATAGCAAACTGTGCACAGTGTGGGTGTAAGCACAGCAGAGCGGTTGCAGAATTGACGTTTACGGAGATGATTGCCGGCGGCGGGGGGAGGGGGGCACCGAGTATCGAGGGTCGATCATATCTTGACGACGAGACCGAGGCAGGGGGAGATCCAAGCCGACACAACAAATATAGAAAGCTGGTGAGAAATCAATCTTGCGATTGACGCGCTGCTGCTGCTGCTGCTGCAATTGCATCGGACGATCGGGCCCGGAAATTCAATTTGCCCCTGTGCGACTCGGTTCAATTCTCGACGCCGAGCGTTTTGACGCCTTCTACAGGTGCGTACTGCTGCTCCGAGCCCATATATTTGCGACAAGACCGATTTTGCAGAAGATTTTGGGATCCTAGAGCCCCCCTGATGATTCCGGATCATCTTCATAACAGTGCAACATTAGATGGCATTCAAATACTATTCTCACTCCGAACGTGCTTCAGTAGAGACCCTAAAAATCCTATCAGTGGTGATCTGAACTCCGTCTTCGTACGATTACAGTCGATGCTGAATCTAAACCTTCTAGCAAATTCGTATATTCACCGAGAACCGACAAAAAAATCGAATGGGACTTTGAAGTGAAAATTGATGCACTTGTTTCGAGGGCGTACGCTTCAAGCCATTCGTGCAGTTGTGATTTTCGCACACCCGCAGAAATAACCTGACAACCGAGGCACACAAGAATGAGCCAAGCTATAAGCAGTGAAAAAGAGAGCAACGGATCGTACAATGCGAGAGCCGCTTCGCCGAGACTCGAGAGCACCTCCATCCTCAAAGACAACGACGACGACGACTACGACGATCTTGATAAATAGCCGCTTAGTTAGAGCCAGCCGTTCCATCGCAAGCTCACGGCAGAACAAGAGAGAGAGCTTGCGAGGCTGAGAACAGACTCTCACGGCTGGGGCACGTCCGACGTACGACTGTCGGACCTTATCGAGCCACACTTTGGCCGCACTGCTCAATTATTCGAGAGACAGAGCGACGGCCAGAGGACTTCCCCCGGATGATGGTTCGCCTCTTCCCGCCGCCACCACCACCACCACACGTCCCTATATGTGACCAGCGCTCGATTTTGCCCATCCGCAAGCTCTGCCTACGACGAGCTTTGCAAATCGTGGATGGATGGTCGTATCACAGAGAGCGCAATGCCGATTTATCGTTGCACAAAACTCGCGCTACTTTTTGCGCGTGACAATTTTACCAATTGCCCATCTGTGATGTGTTCCTGTGTGTGCGAGTGTGTGGGTGACCTTTTTCGGCAGTGCCGTGCCACGCTTGGCGTGCGTAACGGGGCCGTTTGTCACAACTCGAGGGACGATGCGCGCGCTCCTCTGAATCATTGATTGCGGCGAGGATTGCGGAGCTCTGACACTGTACCCAGATTGAAAAATGCCACATCAGCTAGACTGTGAAAGTCCGATGAGGCATGAACGTCATCTCCTGCCAGCCTCTAGCAATATGAGTCGCAGCAAAATTGAACCCGCAGTCAACTGATGCGCGATCATCAGCCCTGCGTCGCAAGGCGTCGATACCAAATCTCCCACGTGGTACGAAATAGAAATTGGATTTTCTCACCGGTATTCTATTAAAAAAATGCTGCAAATTTTCCAAAAGAGAACAATTTTGATAAACTTGATATGACACGGTCGTCGGTTCGATTAGCGCGTATTTCACGAGTTGATCATTCTAGCAGATCTTGCACATAAGAAACTGAAGCACCATAACACTGGAGGATTGAGAAGAATTTTGCACAGATGAGATGAGAACACAAATCAAAGGGGAAGAGTCAGACCATGGTTTGCTGCTTGAGACGTGTCTTCCATGGTTTAATGTACCGGGAATTTAATTTTCTACCTCATTATCCTCGATAAGCAGTGGGATCTTTCGGATAATGGATTTTCTTAGAATCAAATCACCGACAGAGCTTTTATTTGAGGTAACTCACTCTCCGCTGAGATGGAAGACTCGGAATCTTGTATTCTGAACTCCTACTCAGAAACACGGTATGATTCACTAATCAAGGATTTCAATCAATTACTCGTATTTAGATCTCCGCTCTCTCTAGGTTCTGCGCCAAGATTAGTGAATTGATTATTGATTATTGCAGTCAACACTACAACAATGCATCGGCAAAAATCAAGGGGAAAAGTGAGGGCAGAGGTAACACGAGTACGTTGAGGTGGAAAGATCGAGATCATCGTCTGAAATGGAATATGAGCAGTTCTGATAACAATACGGCTCTCATCACAACTATACCATTCATCTTCGAACGCGTAAGAAGATATTTCTAAGAACGAAGTACTTGAAATTTGATCGGCGATGCTTCACTCATAAAACCTACTTGATCAATTTCATGAAAAATTCTTCAATATAATATCATATCGCTATCAAAATTTATGTGACGGACTCTTCAATGGTAGGTATTTGGATTATTGAGATAAAAATTTACCTGAAAGTGTTTCAACGGATAAAAAAATTCGCTGGCCACAATAAAACGACATTTCCCCAGATTCAAGAGGGAAAAATTTCGCGATGGTATGACAAAGATCAATCCTCGAGCTCGCCCTCCCGTTCACAATTGACTTTCAGCTATGCAAATGTCTAAACACCCATACGTTGTTTAAAACTCGCAACTTTCAACTGTTACGTATATCCTCTCGGTTTAATTCACCCACGCCAGTCCAAATAGACTCTCGTTCTAGGTATATATTTATTCTACGGGGGGCCAGAGCTGCTCCGCCAACTTTTGGGGAACATCAGCAGTCGAACGCACGCGCGAGTATATTTTTTCTGCGCTGCAGCAGCCCGAACAGCAGCGCCCAGTTTTGCGATTCTTCTTGGTGTACACAAAAGGCTAAACTAAAGCAACAGTACCAGCAGCAGCATCAGCGAAAACGAAAGCAGCGAGACGGAGTGAACAGGGGCTGCCGCCGCGAGTTTTCCGGTTCGTTACGTATTCAAATTGAGCGAATACGAAATGAGAAAATATCGCCGTGGCAAACATTGAGGGAAAATTTTGGAGCTGCAGACGGTATTCCATCAGATACTTTTGCGCCGCAGGAATGAATGGAATGGCCTCTACATCATCGTATAGTGTAGATGTATCGCGTAACGAGATCTCAGATATGAATATGGTCGTGCCGTGCAATGGCGAGGAACTACCCACGCACGCGTCGCTCAAAATTATGCCTTCGGATGTCAGATGATAATTCTGATATGCCACTTCAATCTTGATTCGGGTGTTTTTGAGCTAATGGGACACCTGCTTCCCTAGCGTCGGCTAATGAGCGACGGGCTGAGGCCTCAGATACGGCGCGAAATTCAAAACACTACAGACGCGTCACTCGTAATTCAGAAGCAGTTCACACCTAGTAATATCAGTAATTGACGAGGAAAGCTCACAGGTATCGCTATCGATGGGAAAAAATGATTGGGCAAGTGAGTAGGTATCAGATAGCAGGGCAAAGATTATGAAAGTGCAAGGGCGGTGGAAACGACACTATCAGCTATCCGCGATTACGCGACGATAGAACGATCTCGACATCCCATCGGGTAAGAGCGGAGGTGCGCTGCTCTTGAGCGTTGATTGGGCAAAATTCAATACCGCTGATGAATATGGCACTAATTTGTCCTGGATGGGAATCGAAATTCGATTATCCGGCAGATCGAGCCGGGTGTCAGACACGCCATTAAATGAGAGAGTACTCGACGACGACATCAAAGCGAGTGAAATGAGCACCGGATTGTCGAATAGCGAGCAAAAGAATATCCAATAAGTCGCCACTTGATCGTTGCTGCAGACTGTCTTCCGGTAATTATATTCTACAAAGACGCAAAAGTCGTAATGGCACGATCTCGATTGCCTTTCCTTCGCCGATGTAATAGAATCATTCTTTTCATTCTGCGCATCTGTCTGCGTCAGTGGATAATGCATCTCATTCGATCATGCGCTACAACATCACAAGCGTCGCGGTATAAGAATTATCCTTCAATAGAACGAGCATTGGGGCATGAAATCGTCGCAAAAGCTCCTTGATGTCTAACTATTCTTCGTTACACAGCTGAGGTTAATATTCGCTCCGGGGAGTTTGGCACAACTTGCTTATCGAAGGAGCTTACGCGGGTTTGTTGAACGACAGAGTTATTGACGCAGAAGACGACGACGCAGAGATGACAAAAGAGTCAACTGGATCAATGCCTCACCAGCTGACCGCCCGCACTGTAAACGTCGTCGTCAACTATACGAAATATGAGGGGCTCTGAATGAAGCCACCCGCCACCGCCGGACGATGCGACTTACAAGCGCCCGCACGAAGACGCCAGCTCCTTTCTCTATCCCGTGCAGGACAAACCCTCGCTCCGTTGGACTGAATAATTCAGCCGGAGGGACGGACAGCTCCTCAGCTGGCAACCGCTCTCTCGCTCTGTTCACACTTTGAAATTTCGGAATAACCCAGCCACGGTCACTCGATAAATATTTCCCATCGACTTCCATTATGCAGTGGCTCAAGATGAGATTACGATTTTGGTATTCTCGATCGTTGAATGTTTAATGGGCTGGCTGACGCACTGGAGTATGAGATTTTCCAAATGACGAAAGTAATCGAAGACTAGCAGGTCAAAAAGTCGTCTCCTATACAGATTTTTTGTAATCCTCTAACTTTTCGGTGCATGTGAAAGAAAATTTTGACTCAAGAATAAATCGCTCGCTACGTTATTTAAAAATTCGTATTTCATTATCCTAAGTATTCCAAGACCAGAAAAATACACAGCTGGCACTGGTGGTAGTAAACTTGGAAAAGTTATCCAGTTCTGACTTTTTTCCTTTCAAATACCTAAATAGGAAACATGTGGTATGAAGTGCGCATGAAGATTAGCCGGCACCCATGCTTTTCCGTGAAGTTATAAAATCTCAACATCACAGGAAGCCGAGATGCATGGAGCAGATCGACATTTTCACTCGAATTTTCGAATTTTTGTTCACGCTCACTGTGCTCACGTATTACTTGGATAGTTTCAGAAAAAAAACCTTCAAATTATTTCCCACGCAAAATAGGCAAGGTAGAAATTTTGTTCGCATCAAAAAACACGTTCAATCCAGCCAACTACGCTGGGTGATAACAGGAGCTCGACTCATCAAAATAACAGTTTCATTTTAGTAACTCTCGCTTTATTGTTCTGAAGAGGGAAATGGGGAAAAGGGTTCTCTCATGAGTGTAACAAACTGCAGATAGACGCTTCTCACAATCAGAGTCGTGAAATACGCACACTCGAGTTGTTGAGGTTTTTTGTTGATGCCTGCACACTCGAGAATATTTTTGAGGAGCTGCCGCTGTTGCTGCTGCTGCTTCATGTCCGGGTTATGAACACTCGTGTTTGCCATGTGCCAACGAGCGGAGGCAATTCAGAGCCGAGACAGAGCAGAGCAGAGCAGCGGCCACCCGCGCCAAACGTCGCGTTCATTACTCGGTAACGTTTGCTGCCTCCACTTCGTACTACTAACTGTACCATCAGACTGTGCGAGGGGTCGATTTTACGAAGCGAGAGCACAAGCCGAGGATTCGCGTAATTGGAATACTATTCGCAATTAAATTCGGCAGAGCGAGCAGACCGTCAGAGGCTGCAGCGAGTAGTGGATCAAGCGCTTTTATCATCGCCTCAATCCTTACTCTGTCCGTTCGTTTTGGGCTGTACTACACACTCCGATCTGACCCGATACCAAAGGACTTTTTACATGCGTGATACTTTAACGAGTTTAACTCACCGATCGACGCGAACAATCCTCTTTCTAATACCGCGAATAGGCTCACGCGATACCGAGATATTGGGGGGATCCGAAGCGAGGGCGGACCTCGGGTTCGATCTTGTTTGCTTCGAGGCAATCGATCCCGGAGGCATAAGTAGACCGCGATAACGGCTCAAAAGGATAATCGTGTCCTCGATAGCGTGTCCGCTGATCCAGACGAGTCTCGTAAAACGAGAGTTATAGGCAAGGCGGTCGGAGAAGGTCGTGGTTTAGGTGATAAATGTCCCGCACATGGACACTCTTGGGTGACCCTCGCATGATGAGTGAAATCTAGTGTTGTTGGCAAATTGATCCAAAGCTTTCGTTTCACATAGATCGTATGAAATATGAGGTATTCAATTGTTATGAAACTTGATTGTTAGTTACATCTCGGATTGAATGTAAGCCAGATCAAAGCACGTAGAATTTGCAATAAGAATTTATCTTTGAATGATGGAAAGAAAGAAAGACGGGCAAAGGTACACGGCTGACAAGAAGCTGATCGAGGCTCACAATAAGCACAAAGAAAGCCAAAGGAGGACTTTGTCGGGACAACCATTTGTACAGATCTTTGCATCACTTTGCATCTTTTCATCTAAACTTTTTCCTCGAGCTTGCAGCCTGATGGAAGATTAATATTTGTCTCCGAGCATCGGCTCTGCCTTGATCCAAAAGTTGCACAAAAACGGAAGGATTATAAAGTTCAACGAGTTGCAAGAGAAGGACACAAGCCTCGTAGCCACGTTTCTCCGTTGTTTCCGCGACTTTCTCTCCGTCTATTCTCTTTCTGTTGCTCAAACTTTGTATTGGACAATTTTTTTTCGTCCACGCCGTACTTGCAAAGAGCCAATGAAATTTCCAAGTCCCATTGCTACGTCGCAAACTAATTAGCGCTTGAAATACTGTTATTGCTAGAATTAGGGCCACGTATACGCGTTTCGCGAATAAAAATCTCGATAAAAATTCAACCATTAAAAAGTAAAAACAGAGGTAACAATTTCATCGACGAAAACTACCTCCATACTCGTTAATGATAATTTTTATCCACACATTTTCCCAACATGAATGATATCACCACGCCTAAAGTTCAAAACTTTTCACGCCACTCTCAAACTTTAATTTCGAAACAGGCGCTGTACGTGGCAAAAAAGCACGAATCACTGGAGCACTTTTAGTGCTCCAAAACACACAGCGATCGTAAATAATCAATCAGTTTGGGTCAATAAAATTGCTATCTACTGTGGCTGATTTAATTGAAAATCTCTAGCAAAGATAAAGCATAAACGAGGGTCGCAATCGATCCCGGCTGCATTAGGGGTGCGAGTTTAAAGCGGCGCACGATATTTACTCGCGAGTCGCCGGTTCATTCTGCAGGAGGGCAAAAGAGGGTCGAGCTGCGTGGAGCGAGCCACTGTTCAGCCGAGATCGAGATAAAAGTGTTGAGGCGCGTGAAAGCAGCAGAAGGGGAATGGCAAATAAAGGCGTTTAAAAAAACCCGCCACAGAGAAAGAGCCGGCCACGAGGAATATAATAATATTGTAGGTGGTCCGGCCGTGGAGCAGGAGCTTTTCAAGAGGTAGCGCTGGGGGCGTTTAGTAAACTTGAGAGGCAATTGTTTTTAAACACTGAATTAAACTATCGACGAAGGCAGGCAAGAAGGCCAAGGATGGCTGGATAACGAGGGAATGGCTGGAGCAATTATTATTGATACCCGATTAAACTCTGCGGAGCGGTCGTTTGGACCAAGTTTACGCCTGAACGTCTGAAATTTTTTTCCCTCGCACTCTCTACTATAAACTGCGGCGCATTTTTCGCTCGGGCGGTTCGATTTTATATCCTCCGCCGCTATATACTGCAACGTCTCAATAGAGTGAAAATCGATCCCCCAGAGACTCCACTCGTGCCTCTATCTCCGATGCTAGGCAGCGAATTCACTTGATGCACGATACGTTAACATCGTCGATACACCTCTCGCACTGCGTCTATGTGTATGAACTTTGTACGCGCTCGATTCTCGTAATGCAATAATTTATTCAAACACGAGCAGCGCAAGCTCGGAGTAGCCTGTAGGCCGAGCGACGGTTGCACTACATACACAGAGCTCGCCACGTGCGGGGGGCGATATACCGAGCTTGCGGCGATGCGTGAATTGATCGCGTTGCTCGCGGTGAGCGGCGATGATCCAACACTGCACTGTATACAATCGTATTCCCGATTCGCGTATGCGCGACGGTTTATATCGACTCGGCACATCACATACCCAGACCATCAGGAGAAACTCATACATTCGAGGCACGTTTATCCTGAATTTCGGGCGAATGCACCCTCGGCTGGCGAGCTTGCGGCGCGCACACACACACACACTCTGACGGAGCTGGCAGGACACACAGGAGTAGAGCCTACCTGTGCTTTGCGGCGGTGTCTGATGTCGGTTTCGATCTTCCGTCGTCGTCCAGCGGGCAGTGCAAGCTCCCGTCGACGACGATCCCATCCGCAAACGAGAACATGGTTTCACACTCTCGCGCGAGCCGAGGCTCAGCGTCACGATGACGAGGCCGGAGCTTCTGCAGCCACGGCAACTGACAGGTTGATGCACGTTGTTGCTTGCACTGCGGCACACCACGGCCACCACTATTTCATTCAACCCGCGAGAATCTGACGAGTCGGGGATCCTTGCACTACAGAACAACAACAACAACAACAGTCGTGACGCGCACCAGCGAGAGCTCCGTCACTTTGACGCATCGGACTGTCGGGCGGACGCCGCGTGACAGCCGGTCATCAGCTACCGATGATCCTCGACGGAGGCCCCATGACGGGCCACTATTCCGCACTCTGTCACTAAAATTCGGATACACTGGTATGGGGTTGTTGTAGCACACGTCACTCGCGTCACCGAGACGTTATCCGTCACGCTGCCACATGACCCGCGATGACGACTTCTGAGTATAATCACGCGTCACACTGAGAACCGGCTAGAATTCGTACGGTGGTTGCGTTCGCGGAAGAGCAGGATCTGGCAGTGTAAAGTGGACGGCCGCGTATACGGCGCGGAGCGTCACGCGGAGCAGCCGTGACCGGGAGCGCAGCTCGGTGCTGACTGGCGAGCCGAGGGCGGCGCGGGCCGCAGCGGCAGCCCCCACCACAGCCAGTGGTACAGTCAGCACGCGCCGCCCGAGCTGCGCTCTCTCCCCTTGCCTCGAAGGCGCTGGAGGGGGCCGTGGGTCGCGTGGCTCCCGGTTGGTGGGGGTCTTCTCTCCTCATCTCACTGATGTACTTCTCTTACTGCAGCGCAAGCGCATCGACCCCATGCAGCCATCAGACGCACGATATCGTGTACTGCACCTGCACCGATGCCCGCATCTCACCTCTTCCGCAAGGCCAGATACATACCATGCACACCTCTCCGAATGATATGGGCGCGGATTCGACTACCAGCGGCGACGCGCTCGACATTGCATGCGCCACAGCTGGATTACAGGTGTCATGGGGCCCAACGTGAGGGGTCCACCGTAGTGTCACTTTCATTCAAGCTTCGATCACTTGACTATTGTGACACGTGACCTCGATTCATTCTGTTTCACTACCCATGCACAAGTCGGTTTGTTTCTATGGTGGACCCGAGAAGCGCCACTGATGATCGACGAATGAGCACAAATGACCTCCCGAGTGACCATCTGACTTTAAATGGAATAGCATGTTAGGTCAAGCCGCTTAGCCATTCAGCGTTTGCCGGATTTCTTGTGGAAACTCGTGCTCCATGACGTTGAAAGTGTCACTAATGGAAGAACGTGCGTTGCTAGAAGCTGACGCTCACATTCTTCCATCAGTTAACTTGCAATCAATGACTGATCTGAGTGGACTGCGATTCTTTCGATAGTTGGTGAACTAATGATAGTCACTGGTAGCACAATACATGAGCGTATCTGGTATAGACGTATCACGTTGTTGTGAATATCTGTGACTGCTCAATCAATAAACCGTGGTCTTGAGCAAATATCCACTTTTAATTAGCTATAGCAATGGTGAGAGTTAACTTCACCAGTGGTACAAATGATGTATTCTTGAATTTATTAGCTTCACTTTTGCGCCAGCAAACGTCACCCAAACCCGCACTGTACAAAAGATTTTACGGAGTGAAGAGTAGTTTTGAGATGAAACAACAAAGATCATTGCGTACTCAGAAGTCATCTATGACTCAATGGACCTCACTCATAACTCAGTAAGTGTTACTGCTAATTTGAAGAGTGTCGTGTGGAGTAGCAAGTTTAAGAGTAAGATCATGATGCCTGTGGTGGATCACATTGGATCAGTGAAGAGTTGCATTTCGAGCAGTGAGTATCCAATGAATCCACCAGACTCAGAGATTGTCTCTACCACAGTGTCTTTGGGCCAGTTATTCAGATATTCACCAATGGAGCTTGTACGATTTTATCTCAAGTCCAGGATTAGAAGAGTGAGAGACAGTAGGGCAACAATATTGAGAGTCCCGAGGTCTTATTCAATAGTTGAGCAAGAAATGTCACTGTAAACAATAACTGCGAAAGCCAAACTCAGAAGAGGTGTGAGTGCACAAAAAAATGAAATGGCTGGGACTGTAAGTATCACTGTTAGTGTATTCCCAGGATCGATTGGTGACTGTCGCTGCACAATAATCTGATCATGATTCCTCTCAGCTAGCAAGGAGTCATCCGTGCAGCGCACGCCTGATTTCATTCGAAGCAGATTGGACCATTCACTGTAATCTTCTCATCTATCAGTGCAACGATCAGGCAGATAGTCAATCGATGATTGATGACAACATTACTGGTGGATACAACGGGGAATGTTTCAAGCAACTGATTTCTCGAATCGAACAGAGGAGTGTGGTGTTCTAAGTGAATAAGAATCCAAAAGTCTCCATATCCTGACTGAAGGTGAGGTCTGGAACTTCATAATCTCAATTTCATCCAACTATTTTACACCCATGAGAAGACTTTGAGATTGAAAAGTGTGACTTGCTTGACACTTCTTTTGGAAGAAAATGTACGGATAGAAAATATTTGAGCGATGCACGTCACAAATTCATTAAACTTCACGATTGTCGACTGCAATAGACCACCGTCGAGTTTATCCATAGATAATACCCATTATACATAATTTAGGAATATCTGACGGAGGATGACATTATGAAAGACCTCTTGGAGCCTCGCTGGCCTCTCACAACTCCAGTTCCCGTACACTGGGCCCCGTAATGGCCAAAGTTACGAGTGAGCGAAAACTGATGATCACCGAGCAGCAGCTGAATATATAGATATACAAATCGATGAGATGGAAAAAAAGCCAAAGTGTACGTCTACCACTCACAGCATCCGCGCAGAGTCAGTTTTGCTCTCTCGAGAAAGTCCGCCAGCAGCCAGCTGAGGGCACGAAGCAGTTCGAATGCAATGGCAACCTGACAGACGGAGACGAACATACGGCCGAGTTTACGCCTCTCACTATACTGTGCGGGCTGCGAAAAGAAGATAGACGCAAAGAGAGGGAGCAGCTATATCTGCTGAGATCGTAAATTGAATCGAGTATTGGCTCGAGAGTGAATCGGAAGGATAGGTATTCATGGCGCAGCAGAACCAACTCGTTTATTATCGAATCCGATGAAACTTTGTTCAAATATAATATGCGCCTGAGCCATTCTCGCGCAGTATCTCGTAGAAACAAAGTTTCGATACACGTCATCATTCCTCACTGGAATATACGATCAAATTAATTCCCAACTTTCATCTGTACTGGTCATATGGAGGAGTAGTAGAGGGGAAATGTCATTTGGATGTTGAGAATGAATGAGTGGTGCCACGCTTTGATTTTTGGTGATCATTGAATCCCCCAGTAAGACTGATGTTTTCAAAGTTGAGAAGAGCCCTTGATCGATATACAATACTTCAGTAAACTAATCCACAAGATCAATCGTTCGCCATCGTGTCCAGAAGAAAAAAAAAGAAAATTCTGTTGCTTGTCGTGCGTTGGAAGACTTACTATTCGGAGCCAAAGGGATGAGAGTTCCTCAAAATCGTCAAAGTAATCAATCGTCTGGTAATGATGTCAAGCACTGCAGTTTGAGATTATCAAGATTTAACGATAAAACGTCTTGGCAAGGAGTGAGGCGCCTTTTTCTTCCTTTACTCTCAGTTTACTCTTCCAAGTGCTCTTACGCCCGTAGCCTGGTACACTTGTATTTTTATGGAAAAGAAAAACGTGACTACGAGCTGCAAGCAACGATTCACTTATTTACGTTCAAAAGCTGCGCGTGACTCGCGCGATATCAATGCGAATAATGGAGAGGCAAGAGAGAGACGCTCTGCGGGATATTATAGCATTGAATAACGCATATTCCTTTCTCCCACAATCCTTTTCCTCTTTATATAGAATAATGAAGATGTATTATCTCTCGGCTCGAACATATTCAAAGGACTTGAGCTATCGATTTACAAAATATTTGAATACCTCAATATGAGTTTTTATTCAATATTTGATAAGCAAAAAATCTCTCTCGTTTCAAACCAAATAACTGGAGAATCAAATTTTCAACTGATAGCACAAGCGAGAAAGAGATCGACAATTTCATAAATTCGACCATTTATCGATACCTACAGCAAAATTGTTAACGCAAACCGAATCAATTTATGGGCCATCATCTACCTAACTCTCACCATGTACGAGATAACCATTACTTGAGTAATTTTTTCATTTTAGGATTGGTCATTTTACAGGTGGAATGGAAATTAGTGTTGGCAAATTAGATCCTTACCTTGACAAATTTCCATCCTTACACACAACCGGTTTCATCGATTTCCAGCTCGAATGTCTCCCTTTTGAATAAATTACAAGCAACAGTTTTCTTTCTGTTTCGAAAATTGGACACCAGATTCCGATTATTGGTTATCTCTCACCTATAACATAAGATTTCATGGACATACACGATCTTGGAATCCATGGATTCTATGATCGTGTAGAAAATTCTTTTCAAAATTCTAATAACTCTGAAAAATGGTCATGGACTATTTTGGAGCTGGCGCAGCATCAATACCTAACAATATTGACCACGCAACACCCACAAAATTTGTCTGGAAGTCGATCTTGTACCATGAAAAGGTGGAGGGGTAAAAGAAAAACGACAGAATTGCAAAATTATTTTTCATTGAGAAATTATTCATTTCGTACAATTCTACATTTGGGTATGATATTCACATATGAAATATTGCGGAAGAGACTTTTAGTAAGATCTCTTCGCGTATATTATTCAATTTCAACTATCAAACTCGAAAAATCAAAAAATATCCACAAGTAAATTAGAAAACTGATTGTCAAACTAGACAGACTATTTTCACAATGAACTCACTTGCAGTATTAAATGAATCAAGTCAAGACTTTAAGTACTAATAATTGAATATTTTATAGCCGAGCCTTGAAAAAGGCTATGAGCATGTCCGTCACAGTTTTGGTCATCATAACCCAAATCTTCGATCAACTCATTTTCGGCTACATCATTCTCGGTGCATCGCAAAAGTCACATTATTATTGCTGCGATTGATTTATACCTGTCCGAGCAATTTGCAAGCAAGCTTTCTAAATAAATTTCGTACCTAAATGTATAATTGTACGAACTGACGGTTCTTTCAATGCAAAATCATAATAAAATCCTGCATCCATCTTTTTACCACTTCACCTTTCCATGGTACGAGATTTTGTCTTGTAAAAAAATGTTGTGGGTGTTGTGCGGTCAATATTGTGAGGCATTGATGCTGCACCAGCTCCAAAATAAGCCATGACAAGTCCCGAAATTATCAGAAAGAATTTTGAAACCGAATTTTGTACACGATCACGTATGACCATGGAATTCATGGATTCCGAAATCAAGTATGCTCATGGAAAAATATGTTCCCGATGAGCATACAGACGAATTTTTCACATGTTTTATAAGACGTGTTTGTGGGACTATCCCATCAAGTTGTCAACGTTTGGTTTTCACGAGAGATCGCACCAATTTTCATCACTTCAATCTACACATCTCTAGAATCTTTGAGATCCATCACTCATTTTCAGATTGCACGGCTAAGAGGCGGTTATCATGAGTAGCTCCTCGAACTGGTTTTGCACTATACATATGTATTGTCTGAATCGATACTGGCTCATTCCACTGGCAGCTCTCAGTACTCAAGTCCAGAGGTGAGTTTTGGTTGATCTGCGATTTAGCGTTTGTACAAAGAGAGGAAGCAGTTCGACGCCGATGGCTGTCTCACTCTTGCTACTTTGAGTATTCACTCGATGTAGGCAAGTCACACTCTGTGCAATTGATGCATCCCATTGCGAGAACGGGGTCGGAAGTGCTTGCGGGTAGCAAAGATCAGTGCGTCGAAACTTGCTGCGAGCTCATGAGGCTGTTTGCGGCCCATTGCTTTGGCTCGTCTCAGCAGGCGAAAAGGAGGGGGGGGCAACTTGGTGTGCAAGCTCGGAAGTGTAGCTATATTATGTGCGAGCTTGCCTTTGATCTGGTGTTGCGCGCGGGCCAACCGACTTTGGTAGATTTTCCCTGAACGAGCCACAAACTGCTTCAACCACACGCACCCCGAATACCTTGCATAATGGATTACCAAGCCCGGCTGCACACACAGCTTAGCTGTCTGAGACTTTCGCAGATTTGCCATTCTTTGGCAATGTAACGGCAACATCGGTTCATCTGAAAAACCCATTGTGACGTTCTTCCGATGCAACGACGAGGTAATCCTTGAATTTTCTTGAACTAACCATTGGTGAAGTGATGACGTGTTATCTTCAAACAATTCATAGTTCCATTGATAATGGATATCATTGGGAATCTGTCCACATTATAGATAAATTATACATGGCCTGCCGGGTTTTTGGAACAGATTTCATCAGAGTAACTTTGAACGGATGACAAATGGGAGCGGATAATGAACATAACCTTTCGAGATGGAATGCAGGACTAAGTTAAAGGTATTAGTAAAATATTTGTGTTCTTTTAGTTTTCACGAGGTTCACATTCTGGTCTTTCGCATTTATTTTGAGTACGGGATACATGACTACTCTTGTTGAGAAAAGGGAACTGCATGCAAGCTAAAGTAAGGCAGACTAGAAAATTAATTTGGTGGTGGCGGTCAGTGGACAGAATTATTTTCAAGCAATATAGTTCCATGAGAAAAGTTATGTCCGAGTCGCAATAATAGTATGTTGAGCCCAGCACCACTAGGCAGTTCCAAATTCGAATTCTCCCCGGGGAATTCGTTTCACGCGCTAATCACCGAACATAGCCATGGTCGAGTTACGCATGTGGTGGCAGATTCCACCGGAGACGACCACCTCACGGGCAAAATTTCATTTGAACCACAAACCTTGCCAGACCCTCGAGCGACACAAAGAGGCCGGCGCGGATATCCCAGGGGACGAGCCTACCACCGCGTAGGGCTCTTTCATCCCCATCTCCGTGCCCAACGATGATGATATTGGATGGCATTTAATTGGGTCGCTCGTCGCGGGGAATCGGATTCGTTTGCTATCGCGCGGGGGCAAGAAAGCACATCCGAGCCTCCTATCTCCCTCATCTGTGACGTGTTCCTCTGGTACGGCGCGGATAAAGAGAACGAGAGAGAGAGCCTGAACTCTAGATAACGCCAGCAGCAGAGACTAGCCTGCTGGATTGGTCCTTTGTGCGAGGTCCTCTCACCCTCCAAAGCTCGTCACCCTCACTCCGAGTGGTGCATCCCGATCTGGAAGACAGAGATGTCATCGTGCAGATATAATACGTGTGAGGATGGTACTACGAACTGCGATCCGATATCACAGATATTCTTGGATGGGTATTAGTGAGATGAAGAGATGGGGAAACGAGGGAACGCCTACTGTGTATCCGCTAAATTTGATAAATGCCGCGACAAGCAGCGAAGCAATTATCGCTACCCGGGCACTGAGCGACCCCAACTAGATAGACGTCTCACGGCAATTATCCGTCCATGTGTACTACTGTCCACGAGTTGGTGCAGCTCCACAGATTTTCACCGATCTGATTGTAGTGTTGGCCATTTTTTTCGTGTAAGTCGAAAGAGCAGATGCGATAAAACGGAAAAATAATTCTACCCAGGCATCAGCTTGGAGTGAATTACGAAATAGGGCATATCCCTCAAGTCCAGGATTGAAATTGAGTATAGAGTCATACCGTACAGGACGTTTGATTATAGTCATTCCCCCCTCAAATAACGACTGAAATCAACGATTCAGCGAGTATTACGTTATTGCAATCTGCACTCGTATTGCCTGTATCGAGAACAACAAACGCGTTTTCTCGCACCTCTCAACCCCCTTACGATGTGTCGGGTGTGACTGTTGACGGGGCTTAATTGACGCGTGTGCCGTCAGCGTGAGTCATCGCGACTCGGACCTCTTGTCACCCCTCGAATGGGAGAGCCTCGTTGTTTTTGCGGATACTTTCGAGTGAGAGCTCGGTGGCAATAACTGTGTACATAGATGAGCTGAAGTCGCAGGGATAGGCTTCGTTAGCGAGAATCGAGTGTCGCGCGCACGGGTACTTGGCTCCCGGCCGCTCGAATTCGAATCCCAATTAGGGTGTATCTCAGTCGAGTTTTGCATTCGATACTCGCGACTACTTGTGCACTATACGCTCATTCGAGTGCGGCGAATTATTATTGTGCTTGAGCGTCGCTCGCAAAGTTTGTGGAATTCTTGAGGGCGTCGAGATCGGGGCGCCCTACTCTTGCGCGTACCCTCAATGAGCACCCAAGCAGCCTACTGCAGACGAATGAATCATAATTCGAGCGACTGGGGCAGTTCACTCGCTATGGGGTGGCAATATCTGACTCATGACCCATCAAGCCTTCACCCGCTCGCACCCCACTTTGATATCTCTGCAGCCCGTCTCCGTGACTAATTTTTCCAACACCAACAACACTCCCCTCTCTCACACCCATGCGTTGCTCACTCGTTAAATCTTGAGCTATATTGACCCATCAAAATTCATAATTTATCAGTCAGTACGTAAAATTACAATCATCGACAAGGAGTCCTGCAAAAATCATGTCAGGTATACAAAGTCTCATCCTGTGAGATTGATTCGGATTCGCAATTGATTTTTATCAATTTTGATTGAAATCCGAGATTCCTGGCGAGGTACTGGATTATTTTACGAAATTTGTCAAAGCAATTTATGGGTTCAGACTAAACTGGTTCGTTGCACATTCTTAATTCCAATGAAATAAATATTTGAGTCTTGGAACGGAGCGGATACTAAAGTTATAGATATGGAATTCCGGAGATTTTAGGTGAAGTTGTATGGAGATCAGAATCAGTATTGAGACAATGTAGATAGCTCCAAAGTCTCCCTTGACAACGATCGTTTGTGCATTGAAGCGTGGGGTTTGTGATCAAGAGAATCTCGTTTGAGGAATGCGGAGCTGAGAATGACTGAGATTCTGGCTCTGCTAATTGGAATATCGCTCAATTACACGACCCTTTCTGGCTCAAAGGGTTGATCGACGGGAAGCAGCATTCGTATAGAGGCGGGAAATATGAACAAAGGGAGCTTATACAGCCTCTTCATCTGGGTGCGTTCTATATTTCGATTGAAATGCGAGAAAATAAAATGCGCGCGAGCCCTTGACTCGAATCTACAGCTTAGCCGTATTTATCTAATCTAATTTCACGCTAATGCTCGCGGCCCTAAATATCCTCCAAATTCAGCACACCACATGCAACGTGGATGTATTTGCGTTCCACGTTTGTGGGAGCTCGTACGCCTCTCGGACATACTCGTACTGCTTTTTCGCATGTATCCACTTATAGAAATGGACGGAATCTACACGCGAAATGGTTTCGAATCTCGAGTGGAGCATAGCGTGGCCAGAGCATGGGTATACGAAAGGAAAATACAAGAGGAACAGAGGAGTATACGCGACCCCAACATAGTGTGTGTGCGCCGAGCAAATTTACGCCCCACACTAAATTCGGCTGCATATCGCATTGTTCCGAGCTGGCCAGCCGATTTAATTTCGCTCCGTTATTCTCCGGGTTCTTTATTAATGAGTGTCCAACTAGTGCTACCTCGCTCTCAAATTGCTCGACGATTTTCGCTTATATTGTGCAAGTGTGGGCAGTAAGAGAGGACGATCCCTGAGACAACGACGCAAAAAGTCGAAGGAATGAGGAAAAATAGTAGTCGTGGAAATCTGTCTCCATAGCTCTCGAGACACAGGGCCCGCTGATAGTCTTGTTTCTAGTAAATCGAGAACTCATCATTCACAGACTTTTGAAGCCAAAACTGTCGTAGAGGTGAGACTTAAACTCAACAGATATCACCTGTAAAATAACTAAACTTTAGAACTAGGGTCGTGAAAAAACCAGAAATGAAACCATTTTCTTCCAGTTTATGATAGCAAGCAAAAATTATTCCTACCAGTGACAACTCGGCCCGTTTTCTCGAATACGAACATCTCGACCTTAGTTACTGAATCTGCAAAAATTGAAGAAGCTCCCAACGTTTTCGGCCCTTTAGATGCCTAAGTAAATTTCTTCCCTTTTCGGTTCATTAAACTGTCCAAAATGAAAAAAAAAATTTGGAAACGATTAGTCACAAGCAAGTGCGCACCCTCATGCAAAGTTGAACAAACTCAAATTACTTGCTTTGTGCTGAATCATCCTATGATGCAACGAGCCACGAATGGTCAATAGTCATGTAACTGATGTAGTAATGGCGGATTGTGGAATTGAACTAGTTCGTCGAGGGCAGATTGGAGTACTCACATTGTTTGCCCACAACTAGTGAGGACAATCAAAATTCAGGAATTAGGAAATCCCTCGCAAGTTCCGAAATGAGAATTTTGGCTCCATTGGTAGTCAGACCAGTGATGTCAGACTCTCGAACGTTACGTGCACCCTCATCAAAATTTCTCGAATGAAGCAATGCCCGCAAGCTCGTCCGCTAATATATCCGCAGCTTGCAACTCTCTCATAACGGGTATCCCGACTGCAAGCTTTACTTGGCGTTCAAGGGGAAATTCGAGCTCTCACTCGCTGGCATAGCTCGAGCCGCGGCTGATGCGCTCCACAAGCGGCCATACATTAGCATGTATTACGATAAAAAGGTTTTCTCGCTTCGGCGTGGCGGGCGAGCTGGAGAAGTGCCGATAGCGATTCACGAGCTTTTCATGGCATCGTTTGCTCATCAATGGGCTCGTGGATCGACTGCGTGCGGGAGCTTTTCACGTCTCGGTAGCTGTCGGCGACGGAGATAAGCATACTTTTTGGTCCGTATTCGCGCTAGGACAGCTGCCGAGTTCGAATGGAAAGCTGCGGTTCTCCGAGCCACTCGAACCCTTGTCACTTTTGGGGCGGGTCGCGTACAGTTTGAGCCTCGCTCAAAGTATTTCCTTTTGGCCTTCCAGTTGCTCTATATCTATGTACTTATTACCGTTGCTTGCGCAACGAGGGCCTCGGCTGGGTCTCTTTCCCATTTCCAACCCCCTGTGAACTCGAGTCTAATAAAAACTATTACTCTCTGTTTTGCTCCATAAACATGGCTCGTGTCTGTTTGCGAGACGAGTCGCTGATGGGCGTACGGGGCTCGGTAATAGAATGTTGGATAGGTATGTACAGAGCAGAACGTCAAGCCGAAGATGCGCCTAATGGACTGCGCCACGTGCGCACAAAGCAAGAATGGCTCATCTTTCCGCCATACGCCCCAACACGTGACTTGCCCGGCACTACTGCTGCTGTGCATACACAGAACTATTATGACGCTACGATAGCACACTCTACATAGTTCGATACTCTATTCCAACTCGGAATGGAGTTTGAGCCATGGACGCTTTGAGCGCACGCGGCTCGCACGCATCACCGCATTCCCCGCAATGCAAGGCGTGACCGACTGCTCACGTGACATCGATCCGAGCTGTGTTTGAATTTGTCCCCTCTCCCAAAATATCCAGAAACGCTTGCAGGGCAAATGACATTAGCTCAGACGTGGAGGAAGAGCAACCCCTCGTCTCGATTGTCTCCAAAGAACGTTACAAAAGTTTCCTCTAACAGTGTCTGTCACAATATAATCGAGTGTATCGGTATTCTCGTTGAGATAGTTTCTCCACAGATCAGCGAGCAGATGACGTCTCTTCGGATTCATGAGATTGCCCCTCCTCAAACATGGGTCCGTTTGCTGACCTAGGTTCATCTTGCTTCTAATTAATACGGGTTCAAAGCCAGATGAATCGTTTCCTACCATTCAACTAGCATTTAGCTTGTTCACATATCGCAAAGCAATCACATGCTCGAATTGGTAGTTACAATCAGACTGTCAACGTTCTGCGAGAGAGAGAAAAAGATAACTCTTACCCCTCAGGCATTAGTATCCGTTCATGTGATTGATCTTTTCCAAAACAAGTACCGAGATACGTGTTACACGGTGCGCTTCTGCGGAGGATGAATTTTTCAAAATTGTCAAAAGAAACTGGAAAGTGGATGTTTTTCTACGAAACTTCATGAGCAAAACCTGGTTTTGAGCGAAATCGGATCAGCTCCTTTTTTTGAGTAGTTATCAAATTGAACATTCCCCATGTATTGCTTATATGGAGAAATTTGGCGACTTAACGTATTTTCGCGTCTTTGAGGTTCTCTCGCACTTACTCCGGCAAGGTGGGCCATAGCAAAAAATGTCAAGAACAGTTTTTTATAGATTTGTTGAAGACCTACAAAATGATGTGGGTAGATTAATCATAAAACTCGAGGGGATTAACATATTGACAATTTTGAAAAACTCATCCTCCTCAGAAGCGCACCGTGGTCATCGAAAATGAATTTGCTCATCGCCACATTCTTAAGTAAAATTTGTAGTGCTAAAGTTTTACAAAAGCAACCACGGTTCCTCAAAGTGATCATATTGATGACCAGGCCAACTGTCTGTTGAATCAACTTACGAACATTATGATCGCTTCAAAATCAGTTTGACTTAATTACATCTTTCACATGGGTGGGAACATCAAAACGAACAAAAACTGTATGATTGCGGGCAGTTGATTTTCAATATGCAATGCTCATATCGAGATTCTACACTATTCACTGGTGGTGGTTTGACTTTATAATGATCACTGCGGTGGGATAACAGATTTGCCGTTTGCTTGACGTTATGTGCATGTAAAGAATAAAAGAACATGTATCTTGATGAAGTTGATTGTGGGGAGGGTGAGATATTTACGTATGTACACTATTTACACTCAAAAGTTGTTGGGCTCGTGAGCCTTGCTTGATGGGTGATATACTTTTCCGCGCTCTACTAAATTGATCAGTGATGAAAAATCAGAAGAAGGGAGATTCTACTATCTAGAAGAGTTCTCTATTTGGGCTGGGTCTGTTGCGTTTCACTTCTTCTCTTTCTTCTTGGCTCTTTTTCTAGTGTCATCAACGAATTGGGAATTCATTGAAAGCCACCAGTGGTCTTCTCTCAATCTTGAGGTGTCATTGAGATCCTTGTCTGGTATCGGAGTGGAATATGGGAATTCTTCCCTTGGTACTGGGGTCATTTGAACCTTTATATTGTTCTTGTGTCTTGGCACGTGATAGATCACTGGTATCTTGTTTTCGTCTTGAATTAGACGTAGGTGGTCCAAATAGGTGAAATGTTCAGGTGGAAGGTATCCTTTTGTGGCCGCTGTTGTTGCTCCCGTCGCTGAAACTCGTACAAGTCGCTGATAATGGGGTTTGGCGAGTCCCTGCTGGCTGCGTGGTGGTTTCTGCACTAGATATCACTGTTGCTTATGTCCTTCTGATAGTTTGAGAATTCAGACCTGTGCAATTTCAAACATATCCTCAGGTATTTTCTCTCGGATGCTCGGACGGTTTCCATAATGTGTGATTTTCAGCTGGATCACATTGGTGCACCATGGGTGATGATGGGCCTTATGAGTAGCAAGTAGCACAAGGTTTTTTTCACTCTTTGGTTGATGTACTTATTGTGAAACAGTCTTGCGTTAGCCCGAGATGCTGCTTTGGCCTTGTTGAGTTGAACTGAGAGGTGGTTAGATAGTCTCATGAGGTGTCGATTTGTTGACCAAGGTTCTTTACTTGAATTCTGTGTGGAATTTCGCTGATAGTGCCATTACTGTTCCCTAGTACAATTCAGAACTGTTTCCAGTCTTCCCTCTGTGCGTGGGACAGATTTTTGTACGGTTTCCTGATTAGCACTGTTTCATATTTTACGTCATTCACTTTGAGATCGCGACTATTGATTCCTAACTTCCGTAACTTTTGAGGTACGCTAAAGCATTAGCGAGGTATATCTTATCAATGTCTGTACGGCCCTTCCCGCCGATTCATTGAGTTGATCCGAGAATTTGAGATCTTCACATAAATGATAACTTGTTAGTACACTTCAACACAAGACAATCAATAATCTCCCGAGGAACTTTTTGTGAGTCACACCACTCGGACTCGAAAAAGAACCACTCGAATGAACGCACCACTTTATCGTAGTCCGATGTTCGGAAAGTGTAGGGTCTATTTAGACTTGACCAGCTTGAATATCAAGTATCTTTCCTAGATCCTTCCTTCGTAAGTTTACCAATTTTTATTCTGAGGCGTATCCAATAGCTTGGATAAACTCCTCTATCGAGGTTCAATAGATCCTGCAAACGCGATCACGATAACGGTTCTGTTCGGAATCGACGGAGATCAGATACGCGTCCATCCACTTCAATTGCAGCAAAGCACAGCCACAATGGACCAAGCTCTGCTCAACTCTTGCCCAACACAACACGGAAACTCGCGAGGAAACTGCCTATTCATACTGCTCGGGAGGGCCGAAACTTTTCGTCGGGAGCTTTTGTGAGCTCCAAAGAGCCAGGGCTAATCTCGAATCCACGGAGAGCAGTCCTCGCACTGGCACTTGTGCAGCGAGCTGCGTCGGCCAAAATGAGGGCCAGCTCTTCTATTGCTCTCGCCCTGATAAGGACAGATATGGAAACGAGATGGGTATGAGTACATACCACAGCATGTGCGCATCTATAGAAATAATGAATACGCGAGACTGAGAGAGCTTCTCACCCACCGTCACGACGAATCCCGAATCATTCTGTCGTTGGCCATTATTCGAGCACAATGGGCAGACTGCCCTCCGCATTCCGTGACTATGTAACGCTCCCCGGACACGAGTGAGTGAGAGAGACGGAGAGGAGAGGGTTTGTTATGTGCATACGCCACCGAGTCTATTCTCTTCGAGGTCAGACCGTGTCAGTCTACTCTACAGCTTTACTACATATACATATACTGCTTCTGCTGTTGGCTGCAGATGGACGAGTTTCTGTCCAGCTACGCGTGGACCTTACAGAGGCAAAATGCATTGCTAACGCTGGACTTGCATTTCTGATTCCTTCCCAAACAGAGTAGACGGCATGATGAAACTAATGAGTCCAAGCACACCGATACTCGGTACGCTAAACGAAATTTCACTTCTGCCCAGTCTACCCAATCAGCTGAGTATTTTTCAATGGCCACATCTTGAATCCAGATTCCGATGTCATAAAGTTCAGACAAAGTAATAACCGTGGAAATGGATGAGTATGCCATCGCCAAAATGAGCAGTAAATATTTGAGAATGAGGGGGCACGTCTCTGGTGATGAATGAAATCAATGTAACTTTTATAATATTCGAAAGAATTTTTCAAAGAATTGTCTCTGGACGAGCAATGAATCTGAGCAGATCGTTTGGGGTTATGATGTGAAAAGTGGCTCTAGACTGGAGCCATTCTAATAGAATTTTACGAGGAAAGAATAATATCTGTGCCATTATCGAAGTAATGCAATACCATTCATGAAATCAATATCACTCTCGGCACAGCGTGTAGAGCCATTTCACTTGATACTATTTTCATAGCCTACGAGCGTTTCGTACGTTAGATCTAAGTACTTTTGTCTCCCCCTCTTGCACTTGCACGCTGCGGTAACACCTCAATTTTCTAATAATAGATACGATGATCGTCGACCCGTACGGCCTATACTTATGACAAAGCCGTTCAATCGAACGGGCTCTCGCAATTTCACAATGGCGCTTTGCACCTCGCATATTATGAGCAAACTGTCATGAGTTGGTGCTCTATTTATATGTCTCATTGAAATGTGCCAAAATTGAAGCAGGATACAAAGTTGCACAAAAATTCTGCACAGACTCGGTACGGCATGAAAAGCTTGATAACTGCCTCTTTTTGTGGCCCTTTCACGAGAATATAATTACGAGTGTTTATCGTTGGCTGTGCGTATCTGAGCAGGTAGTAATTATGAGAAACAGCACTCGCTCAATGTAAAGCAGCGCCGCGAATTCCTCGACTTTCGAGAGCCATTCAAGCGAGTTGCAATGGTGCGCCCACTTGTTGTATGTGTACACAGTTTCATATTGGACATACGCGCTTGATTCATAAATTTGCGAGTGCTTACGAAAGCGCCCGGGCTCACTCTATAACCTGTTCCGAAGCTGGGTACGTTGAAATTTCGCAAGTTTGAAAACTCGAGTGTGCCGTTCGATCGATGATCGGTGCGCCGATGCCGAGCGCAATCCCCTTCATTATTATCGTCAGGTTGACCGCAAACAAGTGTACACATCACGGCAGAGCCAAATTATAAAATTCCTCTCGCCCCAAGAGACTCGAGTCGTTTCATTCCCATGTATGTAACGAACAATTACGTGGCGACTGAATGCAAAGAGTGTACCGGTGGCCCGGAATCATTTTGAAGGATAAGTATCGCGTGATGAGAAATATCGAAGCCTTTTGTTGTGCGTGAAAGAGCCCCGGACACGCATCGCCGACGTAAGCCAATGCCGATTGAAAAGGCGACTCGACTTTCTCTTCGTGCAGTCCGCTGAGCGAGTGAACAAAAATGTATCCGCAGAGATGATATTGGTAGCCCGGCTACATGCCCATATCGGACACATCACAATGGGCGCCGATAAAAAGCTCGACTCGCCGTCCGAGCACGAGGCCGGCTCAACTCGAGCTTTGCATCTCTTGCAATATTGAAGCTTTGGTCTGCGGTTGGACCGTCTACACCCACGCGCACGCGGTATGCGCTCTGTTCATAGAATACATCACATACTAGCAGGTGCGATGTGTGTGGGCAAAGCGTCTTGGCGATGCAAATCGGCTCGGAGTCTCGCTGGGGGCTGTATTATGCGCTGTCCCTGCGGCTCGCTTGAAACGTATCTGCAATGGTCTATTCGCGAGGCATACAAGACCCACGCCGTTCCTCGGGTATGCACAAGCACTCAAACTGCGCCTGGAAGAAGAGCTCGATCGCAGATATGCCAGCCAACCGTGTGTGTACTGCTTGTGGACCGCGTACCCGATCTGATCTTCGTCGATGCGCACTTATTTGCCGCTCTGTTTACCTGGACGTCTGAGCGCGAGTTACACGCCGAGAGCTTGTGGCCTTGGCTCGTCATCTTTGTGAATCTGTACCATATAGATAACGTGGATGTTTCATGTGCACTCGAAGCCAGCCAGCAGCTCGGGATGTTAGATCTAAGGCACGCGACATCGGATAGTTGCCTGAAATAAGGGTGGAGCGGGGTCGTATCGAGGCCCCCCTCTTGCATTCTCGCGTCAACTTGGTTTCCGGAAGAGTAGAAAATTTATCGTGGTCAGATGGATTCTTTAAGTTGATGCAGGTTCATGTATAGGCTCATTGAAAGAGCATTGGGCATCGAGTTTGGTTGGAGCGGTATCCACTCAAACAATATCATAAGTCGGTAAGAGTCTGGTTTCCAAGATTTGATCCAAGTTGCTGGCCAAGAGGAGGACCCAATTCGCTCTACATGAGTTGGTCGCGACTTTTGGGCCTAGCCACTCGATAGATGGTGTGGTCCTCGAGCGCTAGTTTGACAGACTGGAAAGTTCCCGTGCTCACAATGGGTCCAAGTGTGCTGGTGAGGAACATGGCTTATATGACGTCATTTGGCTCCAGCTCGATCTCCACCATCAATTGAGGTTCGTCATCGCGAGAAGTCTCATTGGTGGTCCAAACTAGTGGACATGCCGTTACTGAACGCCCTTGAGCATATTCCACCCTCCTGCCGACTCATGAGCTCATTCACGAGGTAGAGTTTCAACAAATCAGCTATATCTAAGTATCCGTTATTACAGCCCAGGAATCTGGTGGAAGGTTAGGGCCATCCATGTTAATTGTTTTCAAAGGTCGAAGAATGTATGAAACATCACAAGTAACTCGAGAATCGGGCAAGTGTGGTACAAGTTACCATCGATATCGAATTTAGGATACTCCCACAAAATTTTCCCTCGTCACCCCTCAGCCAATGGACATGAAAGCGCATCCAGGCATGGTGGATTCTTATCTCACATCCACCAGTTCTTCTATGGAATCCCGTATTTGCCTCAACCCACAAAATGAAATCATACGCCAGTCGTGTAGTACGCACTTGCGCGGTTGGCTCAAACCACCACCATACTAAACCTCGTATTCAAAAAGCCGCAATAAATTATACGATCCGGTATTTTGGCGGAACGAAATTCGATACGCGTTGGCCAGTGCGAGCAACGGCGTCAGCTACACTTGCCTCACAGCTCACCTCGTGGACGAGCATAGACCGCGAGGGCAATCGATACAAGTTGAGTGGTGTAGCTTTCGCCGTTGAATAGCACGGAAAAAAAAATTGAAAAAAAAAGGAACTGAGAAAACGATGCGAGAGCTGCACGCGGGAAAGTGGCGCAGAGAAAATTGACCAATATGTGCGAGAAAGAGAGGCTCGCAGTTATACACATGATACATGGGGAGCAACAAGATTGACGAAGAAAACGCGCGTTTACCTGGAAACTCATGGTATAGTGCTTCGATAATTGCAGCGGCGACTCGTTGAGTCTCGGCATCGGCGATTGCTTTTCCCCGAACGCGTTTGAAGTAAGTTGCGTCGGGGAGCTGCAGTGCGCAAAGTGCGAGCGCAAAAAAAGGCTAAACGAAATCGAGTGAGAACGGGAGCTGTACAACTACAGAAGTGGGAACAAAACGAGTGGCGAGTTTCTCTCTCTTACTTGCCAGAAGTGGAGCTATGTGCAGTGTCGTGCCCAGGAAATTAGATCGTCGGCAATAAATTAAACGCTAAAGTTCTTAGCGCCCGCCGCGAGAGCCGTACAGCAGTCGAGTCCTCCCCATTTTCCCCTCCCCCCGCTCTGCGAGTCGGAGAGCAGCCAACTCTCCTCGAGCCGATGAGTAACGGCAAAATAATTAGCTTAAATATTCATTGTGCCCTTTATCCAGCTTGTTCGCCGGCTGCTCCTTCTGCAACAGAGAGAGAGAGAGACGCGTGTGCTCGGCTTCCATAGCCAAACGTGGGGCTTCCCTTTTGCTACTCCTTCTCTCACTCCTGCGGCTGCTCCGCGTGTTCTCGCGCTCAAGTTTGACCCGCTCGACTCGACTTTGAGAACTTAATCCCTGCCCGAGAGCCGAGTTTTTAATCAGGATTATCGAATTCCGGTGATTCATCTATGATGGTCGGAGGCTTCGAATGAGCAAGTGTACGCTGATCATCCTCTGCAGCGGGTCAGAGTATCGACGAGGAAAGTTGAGGGTGACTGGAGCGTTTGGAAACCAAGGTATCACCCGGTTATGACGTGCGTCAGCTCCAGTAGACTGAATAAGGCTTGCCGCTCAAACCGAAGTGTCTTGCACATATCTTTGGCATTCAATACCTCGAATCTTCTCTTCGAACCCTCGTTCACTATAAAATCGATGCGGCAACAATCTCAAAATAAATTGTTTGACTAATCTTTGGATTTCAGATGTTATACAGGGTATTCCAAAAATAGTGTATTTCCCCACATGGGGTGAAAGCACTTTGAATTTCGAATCGGATGACTTTTTTTCCTCAATGGGGAGTTTTGAGATCAGAATATCTGGAGGAAGAGCAGTATCCTCAGAATCCAATCGAGATTCACCAGCCTAGTACTAATGCAGTACCGGTCCAAGACTCGTGCGGCAGTTCCGCGAACGGTTTTATAGGGTTTGAGCGGTACCACGACAGTGCTAGCGCGGTACTACCAGTTCGACACTGATCTTGTAGCTCCACGACATTTTTCGGGACTTCAATGGTACCACAAGAGCTCCAGCGTAGCAGTACCGGTTCGAGACTGATGCGGAACCCTCGCGACACTTTTCCGGAACTTGAGTGGTACCACAACAGTACTAGCGCGGTATCGCCAGATCGAGACTAACGGGAGCTTCACGATACTTTCGGAG
Source organism: Eretmocerus hayati (assembly GCA_029851415.1). Classification (NCBI taxonomy): domain Eukaryota; kingdom Metazoa; phylum Arthropoda; class Insecta; order Hymenoptera; family Aphelinidae; genus Eretmocerus; species Eretmocerus hayati. The sequence goes on along the minus strand of CM056741.1, from coordinate 2,781,925 downwards.
CTTGAATGTTACGACGATGGTACTAGCGTCGCGCCGTAGTCCCAGTTTGAGACTTATACGGAAACTTCGCGGTACTTTCTCGGAACTTGGATGGTACCACAGTAGTACTAGCGCAGCAGTATCAGTTCGAGACTCATGCGACAGATCCGCGATGCCACACCGGCACTCAAATGGTACCACAAAAGTACTATTACAGTCGTACTGTTCTCAAGAACCAACCGCAAGGGGGGTTGGGGCATGGCGCCTCATCCCTGGGGTGTGACAGCCCTCCGTCCCCAGTTACCGCCCGCCGGAGCGAGGAGACCGCACATCTCCATCCGGCACCACGGGAGTGGGTGAGTCCAGGGACTCAAATTGGGATCGGCCTCGGGCGATAACAATGCGAGCCCGTAAGACTCATCCATCATCCCGAGGGACTCTTTGGGCTCTCAGGAAGCCTAAAAGAGTCCCGAAACCCCCCACCGAGGGGTGGGCATCGGCCTTGTGCTGGGGGCCGTGCCCGAAAGTCGGTAGTCGGGGCGGAGGACTGAGCCATCACCGAGCCTGGCTCGGTGTTGGTCATCCTCCAACCCGACGCGCTGGCAGGGCGTATCCCTGCCCCGCGCCCATGGGGGCAACCGGCGTTGAGCCGAAAGGCAGGGACCCGGTATACAAAAGCCAATATTCCTGTTCTCAAGAACCAGCCATGCCAGTCTTAAACTGGTACTGCTGCGCTAGTACTATTGTGGTACCATCCAAGTTCCGAGAAAGTGCCGCGAAGGTTCAGTATCAGTCTCGAGATGAAATGTGAGCATTTTTCGGCTACCTATGTAATATATAGATATAGTAACAATGTAATTAGGTTAGACTTGGACAGTTTCTGGCCAAAAAATGCTCACAATTTCTACCAGGGCATGGAAATTAAAAATCAATCGCAAGAGCATTGCATTCCTAGTTGAATCTCGAAGACGGACGCACTCACCGGTCCGAGTTTTCCGGCAAGGGGGATCTTCGGCATTATTGACATCTCCCCGGCCCATAATAATGCGGGATTCATATCATCTCGTTTGCTTCTGTGAGCATGATTCTTGAGTGGCGTTTTCATCAGAAGCAATCTTATATCTTGTACTAATTTCTTCTGGGACTAAAACCTTCGGGTTGGTGTATACCGAGAACGGGTTTAGGTCGATAGATGCCCGAATTTCCTTGAATTAATCCAACACTACCCACACTTTCCTGAATGTCTACGGGTATTTTTCCCTTCTACGACGAGTTGATCTTGACTTCATTTGTAACCAATCCCGGTGCTCACAGGTTTCATTTGGCAAATCGATTCTTACCCGCGGAATCGCAGTATTGATAGGTCTTCGTATGAATACATCTGTTTGGAGCATCCATGTAACGTTCAATCGACCCGATCTCACAACGAGCGTATTTCGCGAGCGCACAATGACTGCGAAGCAGTAAGCGCATTGGAACCGAAGCCAGCTCGCGCCCCAGGGCTAATTTGAAGATGGAATTAATTGCCATTCACGAGTATGCAAGTCGCTGACGTGCATTTCACTGTCTCTCTTGCTGCTCTGCCTCTTTCACTCGACATTTACCGGTTCGGGACTCGCGTCTCAAAGCAGATCAGAACTCGGTAACGTTGTGCACGTATATCTTGCTGTTTGAGAGCCAAGTGGCAATTTCATTGTGTTGAGCACGTTGATGGCGGGAAAATGCTTAATTGTACGAGCTTGCAAAGCAACGTTTGCTCGACTAAGTAACCATCGCACTCCGTATAGATGAGATGATTGTTATCCGTGTAACGACGTAATTGTACTTCTTGTCGGTGCTCGAATAGCAGGATCGTCTCAAACGTTCTCCCACCGACGTTGCTTTGATAATACACATCAACAGAATTTTGGTACTCAACACGTGTTCCAACTGCATAACGTGTAATCCTTTCGACGATCTCTTCCCAATTCCAAATTCCTCCACATTCCTTTTCGAAATTTGAATGATCCAGACGTCTGATCAGAAAATCAAAACGGCTCCCAGGAAATGAGATCTCTTTCAATTTGAATTCTTCCTCGGTATTGGGTGAGATCGTTTTCCGAATCGGACGGTCAACGACTCTCGTCGTGGGCTTCGTTTACACTCCGACTCCGGGTCATCCTGCACAAATATAGCTCGACTCGCTCGACTTGGCAAGCGTTGAAAATCATTTGCGGGCGTTGCATAAACCGGTGTGCGCACATCCCATTGTCATGCCGCTGCGTGCGAGACGCGTGCCGAGCGTCGAGGGCCGTCCGACCGACTACATCGGGTCGCGCCAGAGAAAATCGAACGAGGTGCGAGATCGAGCTTGCACGGATGCTGCATCAAAAAGGAGAAAGACAGAGAGCGAGGGCGAGCAAAAAACCCGCCCGATTTGAATTCGATTCACACGTGTGTCGGACACTACGTGTAGCCGCGTGTTCATAGCGCGTACGTGGCAATTGCGCGCAGCGCATACCGAGCGGACTGTGTCCAGAAAAACCAATTGCCCCGGGCACGAGGTGTGCTATTGTGGAATCGAAATGAAGCTGCTACCTACCGGTCGCTGAATGGAAAAAGTTGTCGTTGCTACGCCGAGGGTCTGCTCTCGATTCGCAACTGCAACGGAATTAACGTTTCAGGTGTTGCGGGCGTGAATTCGAGCAGACGCGTGTCAATCTCAATTTCGCACTTGGATCGGTTTGATATTGGCAGCCTCTGCTTCGAGGTATTGTGGTCTAGTTTAGCAGGTGTGCAAGATTTTCTGCCGTGATTTGGATTTTCGCGTGTCTTGGGAGCATGAAATATTCGAAACTCAGACTTGGGTTTTTTAGAGTATTTTGGATTCTAGACTTGCAAAAAATCACTTGATCGAATTGGTACCTCGAGCAGATTGACAGTGCGCGCGGTAAGGGATATATCAATTGTCAAATTCATCAGATTAGAAAATTACAATTGATGGATATCGTAAATGGGCTGACTTGGATTCAGTCCCATTTCCCGTTCAATAATATAACGTAGACTTATTGTTAGCTCACACAGATCAAGAGGAGAGGGGCTCTTCTTTCAACTAGGGAATCACGTGACTCTGACCAATAGGCAATTTTCTTCAAATTTCGATACTATTGATAAGTTTCGCCGTGCATTATCTGGCATCTCCATTGCATTAAGAGTACTGCTGAAATACCATCTCCAAATCAACTCAAAATACGAGTGACGGAAAGCGAGAGTTGAAGAATTGCTTTGCTAACTGCGTGCCACTCATGTTTGACCCGCACAATCGATGTGAGAGTTCTATCGCGAAAGTTATCCATCCGGGTTCTTTGAATCGACGTATGGGAAAACTCTCTATCCCCCACAATTCTGCATGCAACTTTCCAACTCATCGAGCTCATCTGTCCTGCGACTACGCTCATTTTGAATCTCGCGCCGTATTGAAGTGCCATACATGAAAGAGGGAACATCGAGATCACCTGGCAGCGAATGGGCGGAAGCGAGTGCATCAATGCGATACGGTGGTTGACAATCGTGGCGCCTGACGAAGTATGCTGGGCTCAATTGCAGCCGACGTTGAGAAAACTCGAGAGAAAACCACAGCCACGCTGCAAGCTCCAAGAGCAGGATGCACAGTTGTGCCCCCGATGCACTGGATCTATGCTGCCAATGTCGCTCGCATCTCTGTCGGCATTCACCCGATGCGACGGTGCCGGATATGTGCGGAGGGAGAAATCGAACGTCATCGCCCGGTGCGATTTGAAAAATTCCCGGCTTCGAGAGCTTCATTCACAAATCCATCGTCGCAGATGGAGCTTTTCAGGCGATGCACATCCACGCTCGGGCCCATTGTTTTCATCGCAATCCATGCATCCGTATCCTTACTCTGAATGTGCGTTTGAATGTGGGTCGCAACTCTGATCGGGGAGATCGATTTCGAACGCAACCCGTGCTATCTGAATATGACGCTCAACGGCGACGATGACGACGACCCGGACTAATATACAACACGATGCGCCTTCTCTCAACGTTGGCTCTGACGCACGGAAGGATCCGTCGCTCGTGTCGTTCACTGGTACTGCTCGCATTATATCGCCCGTATAATGGGCTCGGGCTCGAACAATGGTAACCCGATACACTCTCTCGGTGTACTCGCTCGTCGTATTGCATTGCGACCTCGATGAGAGTGGATAATGCACCGCCGCAAGAGCTTGCGAGCTTTTATCCGAGTGCGACAGTGATCGAGATGAGCCCGGTCGAGCGCGTCATTGATACCTTTCAGAGATTTTGAAATACGTCGTGGAAATGATATTTTAACGTCGAGATTGATGGAGAGTCGATTTTGCATTGCACATTTGGTCTCGTGTCATTTGTGCGCCTCATTTCGGGTTGCTATTGATGTGACCATACCATCCATATATCGCAGCTCTGGTCGATGCTGCTCGCGCAATTATCTGGAGTATACCAGGATCGTCGAATGGAGCATTTAAAAATACGGGTTGAGTGCATCTGAAATTATTTTGAGCTCCTCATCTATGACATTTTCCATGAAATTCGATTGAATATTAATGCAATGCAGTCGATTAAGTGCGTCTGCAAATGCGTGCATTTGCGTGTAATTGATTTGAATTGGGCAAATTTACAACTCTAATTCCACCAATACATTCGGCCAATGTGCCGCAGTGCACAAATTTTAACAGTCCCTCAAAAATACTGGCACTCCCGACGTTTTTTGACTCACGACGATTCAGTTTGTGTCTTGTTAGCCAACACAAGCCTCCGCGGAGTGAGGTAAAAGTGATTTTGTTCTCGCAAATGTCCTGTTATCAGCCAAAAATACCCTCGAAGACACCTCATAACACTCGAAAACACCTATTTTGCTTTTTTGACTGGAATGGCTGAAATTCAATTCCTTCAAGCTTATGGGTTAGCATTCGCTATGAACATGTATTTTCAATCTGTTATTTTACTGAACGTAATAAGCACTGAGTTTGTGGAAAGTGTATTTATTGGATGAAATTTCACTCTACCCGTGAGCTCCTGTTTCTCCGGTTATAGTTCATAAGACCGACTCTTGTGATACTTGACGAACAAGGAAAAAGATTATGCACGTGCGTTCAAAATTCCATATTGAAGTAATGGGGTGAAAACTGTGAAAGGTGACAGATAGGATGAGAATTCAGGGGGGAAAACCTTCAATCATGGAAACAGGACGATTCATATGAAAAGATGCGTAGAGACGTATTTGACATAAATCACAAACTGCTTGATATTTCTCGATGAAACACTTTCTCGGTCAAAATAATGAAATCTGTCAGATAAAATGTGTACTTCGCCTGAAGAATCCTTGAAAAACGGAAACCGGTTTTGTTATATTGAAAAGGGTCATCAGCCTTCTCTTGTGTATTTTCCAAAAATCTATAAAGAGTTGCTATATCTTTATTCGATTAAACGCATTTCCTCCTAGTAATGCGGTCAAAAGTGTGAAAATATATGATACGCGTCAGAAAACTTCCATTCAGGTGAACAGAACGCTTTTACACGGGAAAATGTGTAGATATCTTCCTTCTTCATTCCTCAAAGATCTACAAAAACCTATATCACACGTTTTCCATTTAGAAGGCTGCAGAGTGTCAAAAACATTCATTCTCGATATTCCTCCAAAATCAGTCGATACGCTACCACAAAAACTCATTATTCCCTTCTATAACATGTTTTTCAAGACCTCATTGGGATTTTTCATGGGTTTTTTGCGAGGTTTTTTGGACGCTTCGGAACTTACGTCAGGCACACGTTGGAAGGTATCTAAGACAAAAATTATGCAGAAAAAAGCACAATGAATAACATCATCAACAAGATCCCTGAGCTATCTAAATTCATCTGTTGTTGGAGATGTTCTCCCGTTCAACAAGAGCCTCGAAGAGCCAGCCCTGAACTTTGAAAACCGCGATTGCAAACTCTGAGTATGTTTTCACTCCAATAGCTGCATGTAAGTACACGAGTTTGATCGTCTGTCGACAAAATAAATGAGTGCAGCGGAGCAAATGAGATCCGTAGAAGTAAAACGCTCGCCTATAATACCTATATGGACGATCAAAAAAGCAACTTCCTCAGCGCGTGGCGTGGATTTCCTCCAAGTCGACGTGCATTGCCGGCAGCAGCATGCACACGCTGTAAGTACAGCCGGTGCATGTATGTGGTGCAGATAAGCACTCGAGAGAGTCTGCCCATATCGCTTCTCGACATTCCATAGCACTGCTTGCTCGGAATGCAAGTACGTGGATAGATACAGCGCGCAGTGTACAGCCGCGAGGCATATCATTACAGCCACGCTGCGCTGCTTGTACACCACGTATTATAGAGCAAGAGATCGTGGCTCTCTTTAATAGTAATCAAAAGACTGGCGAGTGGAAGAGGTAAGATGTGAAAACAATGATGCCACAGTGGCATGTGGGTAAATGCGATATGAGCGGTTGATCCTCGATCCGATGATCCGATGGGAGTTTCCTCGCGCAACTCGTAAGATCGGGCCTATCCGTGCATTACGGGCAATTACGGAGTATTTTGTAGCTGCGGCTGTAAGTGGTAGGAGGCGAACTACCGGTACCCAGGTGCACATTTGGGAAATGACACCGTGTAGTGGGCGTGCGTGGCGCGGCGGCGAATGCCACTTTTCACCGCGCCGCGCAAATTGACTCGTGAGCCTAATACTCTGAGCGTCAATTACGGCTTATCGGTGGAAAAAGGAAGCAGCCGCGCGACAAAAAAGCCTCCCATTATTCCTACCCGTGGCTCAACGCGCGAAGTTTCCAATGGTCGAGCCGCGCGCGAAATCGATCACCTAACTTACAATCGGACATTTTTGAGTTGGCTGTCGTGGAGCTTTTCAGCTGAGAACAGCTTTGGGCCGGGCAGATTCGCAGCCTCGATTCAAAGTACTCAATACACACGCAACTTTGACTTTTTCTTTGGCAGTTCTGAAAAGACAATCTATCAGATCGCAACGGGAGTTTTGGCTGATGAATTGTGTTAAATTTGAGTGAAATATTTCCCGTCACGAGTGCAGTCGATGACGAGAGCCAGACCCGTCCATTTGCGCAAAGATATAGACTCGTCGCTCCCTAATTCAGCGCAGTGCGACAACCACAATGGTTTTTGGCCTAGCCGATGATTGGGCGCCCTAATGATCGACAGTGGGTAATTTGGGACGGAAGTCGGTACAGCGCATCCGCCTCATTACATTTTCCTAATACACACCGTAGAGCCAGAGACCTATTGGAAAACCTCGATCGCGTCCTTTCCGGCAATTATTAGCATATCCGGCTCCTGTGCATGTACGAGCCTCACTTCCTGTATACCTGTGCCAACTAGCACCTAGACGATTTGCGTGACGGAGCAGATCGATCCTCATCGGGTATAGTCACATACGACATTAGTACTCATCTTCCGTCATCCGGCCAGCTGTATCAATCGCGTTCGAACGAGATTCGAAACCCTCTTGGCTGTATACTTCTGTGCAGTTCATTACTAGACGTACTCGTTAGTGCTACACGCAAGCTCGAGTTCTGTGATGATCCCGTAGATTCTGAGATATGTATCTCCGAGCCATTCTTTCCGCAAAAAATTCCAACAATGTCTCTCCAATCACAGGTTTAGGAGAGTCCATCGATAATGACTTCCGTTGACACGGCTATCGGCAATTTTGTAAGTTTCGATTTCTTCCTTTGACGACTGGCTCTGTGAGTAAGGTGAGAAATTGAGGAGCTACAATGCACAGACTGTGTAAGCCCTTGTGTTGATGAGACCCATTATGAATTGAGGATGAATTTGAAGTGATATGACAAAATTGCGTGGTATCTTACAAATCAGGAAACTGTCTCAGTGTTTCAGTCTTTTCAGAAGTCCACTTCTGAAAAGTGCAAAAAATCAGCCAAAAAATTCTCCACGTTTTGGCTGATTTAAATTTATCCTCTGGCAAAGATTTTTCCCATTTCTTTTATAATATTCTTCGAATTTTCTCCTTTGGCAAAGATTTTTCCCATCTTTTTTATAATATTCTTCGAATTGGAGGATAATTTCCGAATGGCTTCTATTCGTAGTTTGATTTTGGGAGACCGTGGAATGAATGCATCTCAAAAGTGGACTAATCGTAAGTCCACCTTGGTTCTCAATTCCATTCATATCGTTACTACTCATCTGTCTTCAAATCGGCCTCAAACTATGACACTGGCTTTTCAAATTCTTGGAAGTTTCATTAAAATTTGCATGCACATTTTTGCACTCTTAGAGGTAATCCTCATTTAGGTCAAAACCGTTCTTTCCAGACGCTGCGAGCTGGTGCTACTTTAAACATTTTCCATCAGAGTGAATTAACACCACTGGCATGAACGGATTGATAAAATTTCAACTGACAGTGCCTGATTCTGTTATATACACGCCTCAGATAGGGGACCGAGTTCTTCTCTACGCTGATAAATAAATCATACAAACCCGAAAGCATATCTGGTGCCATGAGCGTGTTGACCAACGGCTCTGTACTAAATATACAGATCGGTGGCCGATAGTGCCTTACACATTAACCATCTGTTTTTGTGTGCTATGTCAGCAACGCCTGGCCATCGAAACAGTGATTCTCGCAGCATCGCGACAAGATTCCTAGATCGTCGTTCCGTACGTTCTGAATTGATCTATGCCGGTCGTGACATTCGGCCATCGCGGGATTGTTTGATCAACGAGTAAATTTTCCGATCAAGAGCTTATTTTAAATTTGGACCTCGCTCAGCCATCAGTTTGAGTGTGCTCTCACGAGCGGGGCCGTTACTTTCTTTCGGCACCACGTATGGACTGTAGCATCAGTATGAGCTACACGTATTGCTGGTCAGAATACACCACATATCCACACAAACGGATCGAGAGGCAGAGTGTGATATAAAGCAACAAATCCGTGCTTAGTTATGCTTATGCGCGGGACACGGGGCAGCGGAAATAGCCTTCGGCCAGATAAACACGCCCAACCAAGTTAATTCAACTTGCTCCAAGTACATGACGAAATTATTCGAGCAGACCCAGAGCAGCAGCTACGGCAGCAATACCCAATGATCCGATTTACGGTTAGTAAGTTAGTTGCGGGTGCACATCGGTTGCCCTATTTGCACACAGCTTCTACTGTTTTACTTCAATATTTTGTCAAACTTGATCAAAAATCGATCATCTCTGGATAATATGATTTTGATGACAAATCACTTCCGGCGAGGGTCATCACTATTCCGGTGATATTTTCAATTTTGGTAAGCCCCGTCTGGCCTTGTTCTAGTTCACGTCTCCTGAAATCAATCCAGTTATATCCTTGTGCTTCATTATACAGTTAATACTCATTAAAAGTGCTGATTCTGACTACCTCGGGAGTAATTTCGGGATGCTCATAACTGACGTGGATGATACAATAATATGAGGACGAGACTGGGAGAGCAGCAAACGAGAGATGATAGTGGTTCCGCTCTATGCCGATGTCTTATTTTAGTATCAGCCAAGTTTCGATTGAGATTCAGCTGAAACTAATACTCGTTTCTTGGAAAACAGATCCTATTATTTCAGATGGATCGCTGATTAAATTGCCCCCGTCGTGAGTAATTATACACATCAGAATTATCCGTAGGCAAATCATCTCCGAGTGAGAGGAATTCCTTGAACTCGTCTTAAATCGAAACGTGCTTATGAAAATCAAGAAAAATCAGCATGAATCTGATTCAATAACCACCTAGATGGAAAAGATTTACAATTACGATTTATTAATTGTTCGATGAAATACTGAAGCGGTCAAGGATTCGCCCACGAATCAAAGATGAAATGCAGAGTCGCGTACTGCGTTCTATACTTGGCTCTGGTGCTCACAAGACGCACAAGTCACAGGTGACCGCAGCGATGAATAGACTGTGGGGGACCTCTCGGCTGTACAATCAGGCATATATATATAGACGCGGAGCTGGCCGGGGACACAATCAAGATGGACAAGCATCAAGCGTGATGCGCTCTGGCCGTGGCAAATGCAAGCTTGGGGTGCCATTGGTCATCTATGTAGCATCAGCATCGCAGCTCACTACATGGGCTAAGCCCAGTACACCACAGAGCTGTTGCTCGTTAGCGCTCGGCTTGCGAACTTTGTCGCATCTCGTCTGCGGCGTGCATCGCGTACAGAACAACCCAAGCAGCATTTGGCTCCGTAAACTCGACGTACAGGCATACAGCCCGATTCGGGCAAGCGTGCCTAGAGTATAGAGAAAATTTTCGAGAGCAGCAGCTGATGGCGAGCGCGTTGGCTTTTTCCGCAAGACCGACCAGCAGCCGGGTGAGTTTCTGCGAGCGAAACGCCTTGACCCGGCTAATTAACTTCCATGAGGCTGTACTGTACATATGTGAAGCCAGTACTCTACCGACTACACGACTCGTGCATTGGCCGCGGAGCTTTTGACGAGCTGTAGCCACCAGAAGCACCGCACCCCCCGACCACCACAAACGCCAGGGCCTTTTGACCGAGACCGAGGCTCTGTGATGTGTGGCTGGGTACAAGGGGCTGCGAGCTCAAAGCTCAACAACCTGCCCGAGTTTTGCGTGGCTTATGGACAGCAGTCCTTGCCATAAGTACTCGATCAATGTAGCCAACGTAAGGTTTCCGTGATGTTTTATCGAAATATGCCCAGATCTGTGTTGTCGATCATCGTGGTTTGATCAAGTCGTTTGTGAATATTGTACAGGACACCGGGCGTTCGAAAAAACTTAGATTAGTGGAACAGCGTACGGTCGTATTAACGTTTCAATGATGCTCATTCATACTGTGGCTCGACCACAAATATACTCAAACTAGTGCTATATTTTTGTTAGATGGGTACCTCCATGTAATGTGAAAGCTCGATGTGATGATACTTCTGCTAGACGATGATGTCAATTCTTTACGAATTTGCTCTGAGATCGAAGAGCGACCACAATCAATCAAGTAAGAATGGGCTCTTTTCAGCAAAGTTCATTCTGCCAAAATTCAAACACTGCAAAGCTGATGAAGGAACACATGAATTGACATCAATGTCTTGCAGCAGTATCATCTCGTCGAGTTTCCCTGTTACGGTGGAGAAGCAATGACCAGTGACAAGGTGGTAATAGGTCGTTGCTTCCGTGTTAAATGTAAGGTGACATTTCGAACATAAACAAAAGCCTCGCTAACGTCATTTCTACAAAGCCTTTTTCCTGGTGAGGTCCACAAATCTGGTGAACGAAATGACGAAGAGATAAAAAAATTTCAAACAAGGGAAAATTTGATGGAATTTCCAAACAAAAATTGGTCACCCCAGTCCTTAAAGATCGAAAATATTCATCTATACTATTGTGAACAAACAAGGACGAAGAAGTATTACAACATTCTCTTCATGGAGTAATAGTCGATATCTCAGGTTTGTGTAAAAGTAGATATATGAGTAGTTACGTGGAAACTTTGAAATAATGTGTGCCTGCTTGTACGAAACCTGAAGACGCTTGAGGAAAAATTCGTACAGGTACAGGTCATTTTCCACGTATTTGTTGGTGCTCTGTTTAGCACAATCATTAGTTTGGCGATCCAGGGTCACAAAAGAATCATCATCGAAAAAAGGGTCAAAATGTCAGTTCCGTGCGCTGTGGTTTTTTATTTTTCCGACCTTTGTGAGTGTGAAGTGTCGCGGTGGGACTCATCTGAGATTTGAGCGAGCACACACATCAAATATAATGCTATCAAGCACCAAATGCCACTGCTACAATAAGAGCCCAAAGACCACTTTGTGTGCATGACGAGTACGTACATTTTGTGGTGCCATTTTACTTACAACTAGCGTTATTGCCGCACTCGCTACCGCTCGTTCGGCTTCTAAATGTCCTTGATAAGTCAGAGGCCCCTGGAATGCTTTTGTAGCTCAATGATGATGGTTGTAAGATAATGATTGATGATGGACTCAAGGTGCCAGGAAGAAGTTTTTTATGTAATTCGCAAAAATGATATCATCTTGAATGATACCCGCTGATAGATATATTATATTAGAAAATTCAGATTTATGGTTCTCAATTTTCGGAATGGCTAAGTTGGCTAAATCAAAGTCCCGAACTGTTAATACTGGTATTGATAGTCGTTCTTAACCTGAAGGTTAAGAGTTGTTCCGTGAGTTAGGCACTGTAGTCGGTGAGGCATCTGAATGAACGGAAGTCTCTTTATCTACTTAAGATTCTTTCAGTACACTAATGCAGCAGAACACCAGAGAGTCGGACTGTTTCTTTGGCCACGGTGACTACAGCGCCTAGAGCGCAGAAGGACACTAAACCGCGGGTTATCAATGACTATGAATAGCAGTGTAAGAGATTTTTCTGTTGAACTGGTTTCAATTACACGAGACTCGACCAAACTAGGCCGCATTAAACCAAACTAAATCGCACGGGACCAGAGTAGACCTGAATAGCCCGAAAAACCGAAATGAACCTAACTACACCAAACTAGACCAAACTGGACGGAACTTGACCATACTGGATCGAGTTAGATCGAACTAGAACGAAGTAGATCGGCCTAGCTTGAACTAGACCGAACCAGACCGAAACCGATGGAGTCAGACCGTATTAGACCGTACCAGACCCAACTAAACCAAATTAGACTGAACTAAACTTGATTCAACCGAACTAGACCGAATGAGACCTAATTACCCCAAACTAGACCGAGCAAGACCGAGCTGGACTTAATTAGACCAAACTATTAGACCGAGTTAGATCGAATTAGATCGATCTAGAACAAACTACATCGAATGATACCGAATCAGGCCATTCTAGACCGAACTAGAAAAAGTAGACCGAACTAGACTGAACCAAACGAAATCAGACCTAATTTGACCAAAGTCGACCTAATTTGACCGAACTAGAGCGAACTATACCGAATTAGACCAAGCTGGTCCAAATTAGCTGAATTTAGATCAAACAAAATCAAACTACGGTGTACTGAACCGAGGTAAACGGAACTAGCCTCGATTGGACCGAACGAAACCAGATGAGATTGAATTGGACCGAACTAGACTTAACTACACCGAACTACACCGAATGAGGCTCATTTAGAGTGAACTAAACCAAACAAGAACCAACTAGATCGAACTACGCCGGATTAGACTGACCTACACTAACCTAAACCTATTTTGACCAAACTTGACCAAATAAGATCGAATTGGACCAAACCAGACCCAAGTACACTGAAGTAGACGGGGCTAGACCTAATCGGACAGAGCTGGATGGTATTGGATCGAATTGGACCAAATTTGGCCTAACTACAGCGCACTAGGCCAAACTAGATCGGACTAGATCTAATTAAACCAAACAAAACAAAATTAGATCGAATTAGACAGAAATTGGTTTAACTAAACTGCGACAGACCGAATATGATCTAACCAGATCGAACCAGACAGAATTTGATCGAATTATACCGAACACGGCATAATCACACAGTACCAGACCGAACTAGATTGAAGTAGACCTGAGTTCATCGAATCTCCATCCCTATTTCCATCCCCATCCTCAGCCACGGACGTAGACTCAGCCCTAGCCACAGCCCCAGCCTCAGTTCCAGCCATAGCTCCAGCCACAGTCCCAGACACAGTCCCAGCCACAGTCCCAGCCACAGTCCCAGCCAAAATCCTAGCCACAGCCCCAGCCACGACCCCCAGCTCCAGCTCCAGCCACAGTCGCAGCTTCAGCCTGTTAATTGATACTCAGGCAAAATATATACATATCGAAAAGATACTAAACAGCCTATGAATATTTGCTTTATGAATCCTATCCCACTCGTAATTTGTATCCGAACTAGACCGAACTGGACCTACTCAAAACAAACTAGACTGAAATCAAACGAGATACACCGAACTTACCCTAATTACGCCGAACTAGGCCGATCCAGACCAAATCGATACAGTACTCCTCATTCCGATCTCCATCCCCATCCATCCAGTCATTCACTTACCCATCACTCATATACAGCCATTTATCATACCGGATTGGACCAAACTAGACCGGATTACAGCGGTATACGAGATGACTCGCACAACAGTTCAGCTTGATAGACCAACTCATCAGTTGATTAATTGGTAACTTGATAATTGGTAACAATCATTATTGGCAACAGTCTAAAGTTAACAGTCTATAGTCAATAGTCTATAATCAACGTTCTAAAGTCAACTGCCTTGATCAACTGCTTACGTCAACTGCCTTAATCAACTGCCTAAGTCAACTGCCTTAGTCAACTGCCTAAGTCAACTGCCTTAATCAACTGCCTTAGTCAACTGCCTAAGTCAACTGCCTTAACCGACTGCCTTAATCAACTGCCTAAGTCAGCTGCCTTGGTCAACTGCCTTAATCAACTGCCTAAGTCGACTGCCTGGGTCAACAATTAACAGACATCATCCACCGTACATAACCAACCGTCAACTATCGACACACCAACCAACGCATCCACCCGACCACCTACCCTCCTCTCCATCTATCTACCCACCCGAACACCTACTCAGCCACCCAACCACCAACTCACCCATAACCCACCCACCGGTCGACCCACCCATGACCCATGCGGCCACTCATCATACTTCACCCCCTCCACACAGGCAACCTGATACGCAGGATGCTGACGGGCAAATTTTGGCTGGGCTTTTAATTATTTTAATTTTACTCTCTCAGTTTTCCTCGTTAAAAGTTAATTTGCCTCATTCCAGGCCTTTTGGCACCAATTTATTCTCAAAGGAAATCGTCAGGCGCAACTTTTCCAGCTCTCAGAATTTCGGAAAAAATTGATTTTTACATTTGGAGGAGCACTTTTCCGTGAAAATCTGGTTTTGCTAAATTGCTTGGTCAGTTTCGTGCCCTACTAGTGCGACTCTTGAACGTAGATTATGGAGGCCCTAGTCAGTTTTTTTTTCAAAGTATCTGATGGCCAGGTGAAAACCACAAAATCTCAAGACCTCAGCTTGAATCATTTTTCCGTGAGATGACTTTTAGTGTCAAATGTCAGGTTTCCATGTGCAGCTCAAAATGTCAGGTTCCGTGCGACGCTTCCGTGTTATGCGTGTTATTCTCATGGTACCAATGAGTGGAAAATTTTAAATCCGTGCGCGAGTTAAATTTTTTATAACAATTAAGGAGCCAGGCAAAATTTGTCCGTCCACATGCCGCACATCGGGTCGCCTTTTCGGAAGGGGTGAAGTGTAATGGGAGGGTGGATGGTTGGGGAGGGTGGTGGGTGGGTGAGTCATTGGATGGATGGATGGATTGCTATGAGGTATGAGGCACGAATTATGGAGAATTATGTATAAACACCTCTGGAGAACGAGTCATGAGTTATGAGGAACTCGAGTTATGAGGAACTCGAGTCATGAGGAACTCGAGTCATGAGGAACTCGAGTCATGAGGAACTCGAGTCATGAGGAACTCGAGTCATGAGGATCTCGAGTTATGAGGAACTCGAGTCATGAGGAACTCGAGTCATGAGGAACTCGAGTTATGAGGAACTCGAGTCATGAGGAACTCGAGTCATGAGGAACTCGAGTTTTGCGGAGTCTGTGATGAGGAATGAATTATCAGAAATGAGGCATGGCCATGGGAATAGAAATGCTGGAATTAGACTGGACTGAATGTTGGATGAAATTTTGACTGAAAATTAGTGGACTAGGATTGGTAAGGTATATAATCGTACATTTCCAATATTTTTTTGTTGTAATCATATATTAATGATTGATGATAATTTTGTGAATTTGAATGTTACATTCAACTCAATTTTCCAGATGATATATAAATTGAAGGTCATTTTTTTATACAATATGATAGTTGCGAGAAGCTTCATCGCGTACATGTTCAATGAGATTATTCTACTTTATCACAATACTGCAATTATAACTGGATGAATGCAAATGTTATTTAGACATGTATCTACGGATTACAGAAAAATCGGAACATGCCTTTGAGGCCCTGTGAATTGATGATAATTTCAGTCTTTTGAGATTTGAAAATAAAATTTGAATGAACGTTGGTCATTGATGAATGGAGTTTGAGTATGATCTTTGAATTACTTCGAACATGCTTGAAAATTCAATAGTGTTTTGTTATTGCTAAATTCACAATTCAATTATAGAATTTGGTAACGAATTCAGTCTAAAAATATTTCAGGATACACAACATTAGTGGTATATACTTGAGTTGTTTTAATGACCATTTTTGATGATTGATCTGAAACTGTTTGATTGTTCTGTATTCGGGCACTGTTTCTCATCAAAATTTTCAAATTGTCTTTGGAAGTAACTCTCGAAAGAGCAACATATAGTTGTCCATGGGCAAATACTGGGGCAGGCAAATATACCCCGACACAATCAAAAGATTGTCCTTGTGACTTATTGATAGTTATTGCGAAACCGATTCTAATTGGAAATTGGCGACGCACCATGCAAAACAAGATCTCATTTTTGGAGGCTTTGATATTGATTCTAGGGATAAAAACTATATCACCTTTGTCTTTTCCACTGATGATTCTTGCGAGGATCACCTGAGTTGTTAATCCTAAAACTATCATACGAGTACCGTTACATAGACCAGTATGTGAATTTGAATTCCTTTGTAACATTATGATAGTTCCAGTTTTCAATTTTAATCTGAAAGGAGGTAACCCACTAGGAGTTAGAGTGTTCATATAGTCAAGTGAAATTGAACTCCCAAACTGATCAGTTTCACCTTCTTCTAAGTAATCAACACCAATATATTCTTGAAATTCACCATCAAGTTTTTCAACGATCATTTCATTGATTTTTAATACATCATCATTCCGAGGGGAGAGGATGATTTTTGAGCTCGAAGAGTCGTTGAGTGGATCTATTGTGTTTCCATAAACGGAAGTAGTAAGATCATCTTCTACAATAAATTGGTTTGGGATTTGTACGCAATTATTATTTGTTTCGAATTCAGTGAGATTACGATTCTCGCCAATATCGAGGAGCCATTTTTTAAATTCTCCATCATGTACTATAGGAGATGTCTTGAATTAATTCTTATGATTATGAAATTGGTCTGTCCAAAGTCAATTCATGTTTTTTTTCGAATGAATACTGTTGATTAATCGTAATTATTGAGGTCAAAAATGAAATTCTCTAAATTTATGTTTGATCAAGTTTTTGAAATTGAAAACCAGTTGACATTTTCTACGATTCAAGTAGAACTTCATCATATTACAAATAAGTGCAACTTAGAGGTATATTTCACTAAATATATTTGTAGGATCTTTACTGAAGAATGTCTACTCGATTCAAAAGCATCTTGGATTCGTTTCGAAATTCAACATTCTGTGTATGGTTGACGCATTAGAGAATCTATATTGATTGTTCAACATTATTTGTAAAATTACATATGCTGACTTCGAGTTTGAGTATAAAATACCTGTACATTTCAATAAGTTAATGTATTTAGGTGTTAATTGATATGATTTTTCCAAAATTTTGAAAATTTTAACACATCCTTGTATTGTAATCAATGCAATGGTTTGTGAAATGAGAAATATTTGAGTTACAATTATAAAGAGCAATTGAAATTGTATTATAATTAAAACTGTAATTTTAAAATTATAAGATTTACGAAAAGAATTGACTATGAAATATTAAAGAAATATTCCGTTCAGACAATTTATGTTCATAATATAATAAAATGTTTTTGATAACCCTGTTATTGTATTTTTCTCGAAAATTACTTAGAAATTTTGAAGACCTTTGATATGTTTTTGAGAAGTTTTTGAATTTTTTTAAATTTCTCAAATTGTTTTATTATGTCAGGTATATTCCATAAAATTTGATTCATTGCCATCTTTGATTAAACTTCAAGGGAATTGATCTCGTAATTTAATCATGAACTAATTCAGTTTGACTGAATACAATAACTAATTCAACTTCTTCAGTATTGAAACAATTTCAATTTCTCAGACAAATCTGAAAAATTTATGACTACCTAACCATGTTTAATATTACTTTGTTTGAAAACATTCATAAAATGTTTATAAAAAAATCGAATTTAGTCTTAGTACTATTCAGTAACCACGCTAATTAATTTGTGAGTCTTTGAAATTCGAATTCAACAATACTTAATTTGTCTTCATTAAATAATTAAAGCTCATTGTTGAGTCGTCTCGAGACCATCTCCACTATTTCGTATTCCAACTGTTAAACCTTAAATTTTCACGATTTTCGGTGCCTTTTTTTGGAGTAATTCGGTCTTGTTAAGTATAGTTTTTTTGAATTAGGTCTAATTTGATCTAATTCGGTCTAGTTCAGATTAATACTGCCAAATATGGTCTAGTTTGGTCCAATTCGATCGACTTCGATCTAGGTCGATCGAGTTCGGTCTACGTTTGTCTAACTCGGCGTAGATGGGTTTAGACCAAGCGAATTCGTTCTAATTTGACCCAGTTCTATCTGATTGAGTCTAGCTCATGATGATTAGTTTTCGTTCGGTCTAATTTAGTTTAGTATTGATATGGTCTCATACCGTCTAGATCGGTTTAATTCGATTGAGACCAAAGCATATTGAATGAAATCAAACTAGAGTTATCTGGACCAAACCAAATTGAACTAGATTGACTTAAATAAACTGAATTGAAACGTACAAGACCGTATTAGACTCTACTAGATTGAGCTAGACTGAACCAAAGGTCAACTTATGCACACTGCATGTAGATATGATACAACCTCGCTTTGATTAATTCTTCAGATGTATGCCATGTAACAGAAGTTTTTCTGCCTAATCGATTAAACAATGATATACTAGCTCAGTTAATTGCAGAGAAACTATATAATTCCTCAATTTTTATTATTGCTTACTGAGAATTATATCTCCACCATTAGACAGTATAATTCAACCCGCGGTGTTCTTAGAATCCAACTTGAGGGGGGGGGGGATTAGAACTAACTAAGGGGCGGCGCGCGATGATGACCGCATTTTAGAGGGGCGATCGCCCCCATCGCTTCCCCCCTGCTGCGAACGCCTATGAATTTAACACAGTACGAATTTTGCGGACTATTTTAAAAACTTTATTTAAACACCTTGAATTGATCAGCAATCATTATTTTACAAATAATACTACTGAACTATAAAAGCATTTCTGGTGCCTATGACTTATCAAAAACATTTACAAGCCGAACGAGCGTTAGCGAGTAAGGCAAAAACGCTAGTTATTATAATATTAAGAGACAAGTCGGTTCATTTTCCCCCACGGAATCCCTATATCAGGCTTGCCAACATAAAATCGAAATCAGTGTTGCCAACTTGAGTGTACGAAAAGTCCCTAGCTCGGCTCAAATGTCCCTAGATTTTCGCGATCTATAGAATATTTTATCGCATGTATTAATACGTTGGTATTACATATTCGATTTGCTCCTTACACTTGCCGTGAATATGGTTGCTGATCGGTCTCACAGAATCCTTTCGAACACAGCCCAAGCTTCCGTATCCGTTAGCGAAGGTCGGGAGCAATCGATTTTAAAAATTCTGTTTAATTTTCGTATATTATGACATTCAGGAAGCGATTTTAAGGCATTTTTTCATGTTTTTTTTAAGAGTTCGAGACATCGTCATTGTCAGCATCGAAGGTAGCCGGGTAACTTTCCAAGGTTAACGCGGCCGCCTTACTTTCAGATGTGACATTATTCGGATGTTCGAGTTTATTCGATTATTATTATAATTTATATTTATTATTGTTTTGTGTTATTCGAGATGGGACAGACATTCTTTCAAAAAATTGATATCTGTGGTTTTCGAAGGAAGATTTAGTGATATCGAATAATTGTACCAAATTCGAGTGGTCTCCGAAGAAAGATGGTACACGTGAGTCCGCGCAGGGAGTGTATGCACAACTGCGCGGCAGGCAAGGGCACGCGCGAACCAATAGACTCTCCTCTCTCTCTTTCGATCGATTAATTGGTATTCAGTGCTAAAGAAGAGAAACGTATATTAGCCCTAAAAAATCACGAATGATTGACTGCATCAACATTTGCCGCAAGTTGACAGTTACCAAAAATTTCCAGGACAAATTTGATAAAGAATTCATTTTTTATATTTTCATCCTCCTGAAATCGCGCAAAAGATATAATTTTTTTTTCTGCTAATTTTTAATGGAAAATCAATTATTCTTATTCTCATCTTCTGAAAATGGCGCGCGCGAAAGAATTTTCTCTTTGGAATCATCGATGGAAAATTCTTTTTTTTCCATTCCCATCTTCCCAAAATCGCGTAAGAAATTAAATTTTTTTCCTGCGAATTCTTGATGGAATATCAATCTTTTTTATTTTGGCCCTCTTGAAATCGCGCGCGCGGAAGAATTTTTTTTTCAGAATCCTTGATGAAACATTCATTTTTTCTATTTACATCATCCCGAAATCGCGCAGAAAGAATTTTTCTTGATTCAAGGTAGCACTAGCGCGTAGGGCCGTACCAAGCGTGGGGCTCCCCCGAGCAGGTACACTCCCGACGTTATATATAGGTATAGTATAACCCGAGTTCATAAGTTTGCTTTGCGATATCTTTCCTATTTTATCGGCGACCCATGAATTTTCTCGTTTCATTCAGTTCCTCGAGGTTTCATGCAACTCTCAGAATTTTGGGGGAATTAACACGCTCATCGTTCACGAGTGATGTGCACTTCTGTGCGTCCGTCCCATAAAAACGCGTGTATGAGGGCGAGATGTTCATGAATTTTTCTCTCAAAAAAGAGGTCGGCAACCTCTTTTTTTTCGAAACAGATATCGATTGAGAATCGTTTGGAGTATGTTCTGGAATTTTTCGGGATCGATGACCCTCATCGTTCTATACCCGCGAGTGCTACCTTAAACCTTTCAAATCGCGCAACGATTGAAGAGAAAATTTATTACCGAAATTTTGTTCATTCTGGATTGCGCGGGATTATTGAACCAGAATGAATCATCTGTATATCTATTCTAGGCTGCGTATGATTTGAAATCATAAATCCTATGCTAATATTGTGTGAATTATGACTTGGATTTGATGGTGAATTTCAAAGTTTTTCTAACTAGGATGATCAAATTTATGAAATTGTAGTGTTAGGAGTACTCACCCTTGCTACAACTGCTTGGCTATCATCTCCCGATTTTATCGTGATTTGCCTGGTGGGGCACTGCCTGTAGATTGATGCCACATGAGCCTCATACAGCACCCGCAGCTCCCGCTCCACTGCTGCTGCTTTGCTGTTGTATTCCGTCTGAGTGCCTGGGCTTCGATGTGTTCGCTAGGAGAACACGGGAGGAACTGACGGCGCGAGAGCAAACGTGCGTCAGAGGCGCGTTTCCCCCTCCCCTCCTCTTCGCATGTGTAACTTGCTTCTTTTGGTACACGTGTGTTCGCGCGCGGAGTGTATGCACGATTGCGCGGCAGGCAAGTTCACGCGCGAACCAATAGACTTTCCTCTCTCTCTTTCGATCACTTGCCTGGTATTTGGTGCTAAAGGAGAGAAACGTATATTAGCCCTAATAAATCACAAATGATTGACTGCATCAACATATGCCGCAAGTTGACAGTAACCAAAAAATTTCCAGGAGAACTTTGATGAAAAATTCATTTTCTATATTTTCATCTTCCTAAAATCGCGCAAAAGATATGATTTTTTTTTCTGCGAATTTTTGATGGAAAATCAATTTTTTTTATTTTCATCACCTCAAAATCGCGCGCGCGAAGAATTTTTTTCTTTGGAATCTTCGATGCGATATTCATTTTTTTCATTCCCATCCTCCCGAAATCGCGCAAAAAAAATATTTTCTTTTCTGCGAATTTTTGATGGAAAATCAATTGTTTTTATTTTCATCCTCTCAAAATCGCGCGCGCGGGAGAATTGTTTTTTTTGGAATCCTTGATGGAAAATTCAGTTTCTTTATTTACACCCTCCCGCAGAAAGAATTTTTCTTGATTTAAACCTCTCAAATCGCGCAACAATTGAAGAGAAAATTTCTTACCGAAATTTTGTTCATTCTGGATTGCGCAGGATTATTGAACCAGAATGAATCATCTGTATATCTATTCTAGGCTGCGTATAATTTGGGATCATTAATCCTATGCTAATATTGTGTGAACTATGACTCGAATTTGATGGTAAATTTCAAAGCTTTTCTAACTAGGATGATCAAATTTATGAAATTGTAGTGTTAGGAGTACTCACCCTTGCTACAACTGCTTGGCTATCATCTTCCGATTTTATCGTGATTTACCGGATAGGGCAGTGCCTGTAGATTGATGTCACGTGAGCTTTATACAGCACCCGCAGCTCCCCGCTCCACTGCCGCTGCTCCGCTGTTATATTCCGTCTGAGTGCCTGGGCTTCGATGTGCTCGCTAGGAGAACACGCGAGGAACTGACGGCGCGAGAGCAAACGTGCGTCAGAGGCGCGTTTCCCCCTCCGCTCCCCTTTGCATGTGTAACTTGCTCCTCCTGGCACACGTGTGTTCGCGCGCGGAGTGTATGCACGACTGCGTCAGGCAAGGGTACTCGCGAACCAATAGACGCTCTTCTCTCTCCTTCGGTAGTGTGACTGGTGTTAGTTGCTAACATGCATACACATATATTAGCACTGAGAGTTCACGGAAGATTGAATGCATCAACATATGCCGCAAGATGGAAATTTCTGGAAAATTTCCGGAAACATTTTTGACGAAAAGTTCATCTTTTTTCTATTTTTATCATGCCAAAATCGCGCAAAAATTGAACCCTTTTCTTCTTTTTAACAGTTTGGTACTTATTGTATATATGAAATTTCGGAAAAACATCGATTCAATTTCCATCTCATCGACATCGCGGACCAGCTCAATTTTGTACCGAGTATACTTCCGAAAACTATGATGCAATTGCTATGGCGAATTTCGAAGTTGCTTTCACTCTAATCATTAGTATCATAAACGCGCATAATTAGGATTACTTACCCTTGCCACTACTGCTCAGCTGCCACTCGCTGGTATCATCGTGGAGTGTTCGATTGGAGGGATGCGTAGAGCTTGGTGCTGCTGATCCTTGTACAGCATCCGCGGCTTCTCACTCCGCTGCCGCTGCTTTGATGTTGCATTTCGTCCGAGTGCCTGAGCTTAGGGCCCGAAGTAATAGTCGCGTTGAGTCAAAGTTCAGCCTAAGCCGGGGCACCAAAATCATGTTCAACTCAGACTAATCTTTGGTTGAACGCGACTATTACTTCGGGCCTAGATGTGTTCGCTAGGAGAGTACGGGGGGAGTTGACGGCGCAGAGCAAAAGTTCGTCAGGGGCGCTCTTCCCCCTCCGGTCTCCTTCCGCGTGCGTTATTTGCCTCTCCCGGCACACGTGTATTGACGCGCGGAGTGTATGTATGACTGCGGCAGACAAAGGCGCGCGCGCGCTCTAATATACACCCCTCTCTCTCTTCTGATAGCTTGACTGGTGTTTGTTGCTAGCATGGAAACACACATATGAGCACTGAGAGTTCACGGAAGATTGAATGCATCAACTTATGCCGCAAGATGAAAATTCTTGGTGAATTTCCGCTCCAATCACACTAATTTAATCTCATATAATATAGAAATTTTTACTTCCTATGTAGAACATGTAATAACCGAAAGTTGAACAAAAACATCTATTTTGGATTCCAAAATCACCCAGCTGAAGCACAAAAAAAATTTCAAGGAAAACTCTTAGCCTTTTATCTCAAGAATACCCGAATAGGAACTTAATATGCCCATTTCCGTCATTCAATGTATTACTCTCATCATACAGAATAAACTGCACTAGTTTTCTCTTGAATGTTGTTTGATCAAGTTGTACTAAAAAAAATCCCAGCAAAATTAAAAATGGTGTTCTTGAGAAATCGAATTTATAGCGTTATTCGCAAAATATTCATTTCCAACAAATTGTCAGCTTATATTAGCCCTATAACAATCCTTCCTTGTTTATCCTATGCAACATGACCATATGGAAGTGAGTTTCCGAGGAAATTCTAAGACTCCACTGATTCATCAAGTTTTACCGACCCGAGAGGAACAAAAATCGAAGTTCGGCTCATAAACTGAAAAATCGCATATCTTTTGTATAGATAGGTTTTAGACAAACTAAAACGTATCTTGTTATTTTGACCCTCGAATCATCAATTTCAGATCGGGGAAGATCCATCGTATCGACCTTTTTGGCTGCCCCATCTAAACTGGATCGAGTAACTAATATTTAGGAACTTATTTTGGAAGCAGAAGAACATGTTCTGATAGTTGAAACCCATGAAAATAAGTTTCTGTGGCGAGGGGGATTTTTTAAAGAATTTTTCATCGGTAATTACGCTTTTCTCCCGGATCTCGTTTAACTCACGCCCTTTCTCCGAAAAATTACGCTCTTCTAGATTGAATCAATCAGACTCACGCTTCTTCAGAATTTGGACATGGTGAGTTAAGCTTTCTTTCCATATTTTTGTGAAGTGATCGGGGGAATTCTGAGGGCGTAGTTGCGTTTAAATCCCTTCGAATTTTTTTTTCATAGTTAACTCGGTCCACGTCCTGTGATTGCATTAGTGTGTTACTCCTAGAAAACTAATTCTATTCGATTTGCAAGCATTTCCAGGAGCTAATATGCCTATCTGAACCATTTACAAGCCGAGCAGCGCGAGGCAATGACGCTAGTAATAATTAAGGAGCCAGGCAAAATTTGTCCGTCCACATGCCACACATCGGGTCGCCTTTTCGGAAGGGGTGAAGTGTAATGGGTGGGTGGATGGTTGGGAAGGGTGGTGGGTGGGTGAGTCGATGGATGGATGGATGGATGGATTGCTATGAGGTATGAGGCACAAATTATGGAGGATGAGGTATAAACACCTGTGAAGAACGAGTCATGAGTTATTAGGAATCGAGTTATGAGAAACTCGAGTCATGAGGAGCTCGAGTCATGAGGAACTCGAGTCATGAGGAACTCGAGTTATGAGGAACTCGAGTTATGAGGAACTCGAGTTATGAGGAACGAGTTTTGCAGAGTCTGTGATGAGGAATGAATTATCAGAAATGAGGCATAGTCATGGGAATAGAAATGCTGGAATTAGGTCTAATTACGTGTACCTAGGACTCATCCGGTGTAGTTTGCTCTAGTTTTTGGTCCAGTTGGGATTTATTCGGTGATTGGGTGCCCGTATGGGTCATGGGAAGGTTTGTGCATCCGTGGGTGATGGGTCGATGAGTGTCTGTGATCGGGTGGTCGTATGGATCATGGATAGGTGGAACATTGGCCGTGTGGGACACGGGTTGGTGAATCGGTGGGAATGTGTTATGAGGAATTGAGTTATGAGGAATTACAGCAGATTGTTCGATTTGGAGTTATGTGAAAGATTGTTCGATTCATCCACTGGTTACGTCGTGTGTTATTTTGGATACTCTGTGAGGCATTCCAATGTAATTGCATCATCGAATTTTTTATCCAATAATTAAGCGCCAGTCTAAATTTTGTTCGTCCGGATCCCTCGTATCTGGTTGCCTATGTGGAAGGACTGAAATATCATGGGTAGGTGGATGAGTGGGTAGATGGGTGGGTGGGTCCGTGGTCGGGTGGCCGTAAGGGTCATGGGTAGGTTGGTGAGTGATGGGTTATGGATTATGGCAATGGTGCAGAGAAGTAGCGTAGAGGCACAAAAATAACGTAAATTTTTTGCGAAACTTATATCGATTTGAGCTAACCAGGGGTGCACGAGATGTAGGTCTCTGGTTTTGTGTGAACAGTCTCATCCAACCCCCGGAGACGATATCTGAAGGTGTACAGTTGGATGCTCATGGGCTTTAGAGTTACAGACTTTGGTATTGCCCACAAGGGCTCATGCTAAGAAAACATAGTGGAAATACGTCATTCATTGATGACATGTTTTAAGCTCTACAATATAAGTATTCTCAAAGTCAAATATCTTTAAATGCCAGATTCTATTGGCTTCTGATGATTCGTGCGTTCTTTATTGATTGACTAGCAGAATTGCTCCGCTCGCTGACGCTCGCTGCGCTTAAGAGTCTTTGGAGGGAGTTTGAATAGTCGAATCGTATTATTTTTCAAAACAAATATTTGATTTTGAATAAAATAAGAATTTCGTTCAAATGGCAACCATAATTAATTACAGATGCACGCTGTAACCATTTTCGTACATGAAGTTCAATTTTCATAAATTCTACGAAGCTTCAGTCTCACTTTTCAAGGATTGATAGAGCTGCGCGAAAAAATATTAAATGGCTATAGAAAGACTTCTTTTATCATTATTCCATTCGTTACATTACATTCGTATATCCATCTCATACACCACAGCCTAATTCATCTTTATTGCATGTCACATCACATATCTATTTCATATTTCATTTCATTCTTCTCTTTCATATGATCTCATTTCCTTTCCTATATCTCCTGTCTATATCTACTTCATCTCTTTCTTCACCTCCACCCAATCTCACCTCCATTCAATCTGATCATTTTCCATATCATTTTTCACTTCACCGCCATCTCGTCTCCTCCTCTACGTCATTCCCACCACCTCATCACATTCATCATGAATGCTATTAGTCTATAACATCTCATCCCTTTCCCTCTTCTTTACCCATCCCATCTTACCTTCATTAAATCTCATCATCTTTCATACCACTCCCCCCCTTTACCACCATCATATCTCCTTCCCTATATCATTCTCACCAGCTCATCACACATTCATCATTCATCATACATCCGCCAATGATCGCCTACTTGGAGGCGAATTCTTGTACGCAGGTAAGCCGCCTTCGGGTGCAGAGGTTGTGTCCGAATTCAAATCCAAGTAGGAGGGTGAGGCAATCATTCAATCCATAACATTCCAATCATGCATCCATCTCAAACATCACAAACTATTTCATCTTCATTGCATGTTGCATCTCATTTCTATTTCATACCATTCTCTCCTTTCATGTCATCTCAGTTCCTTCCCTACTTCTACTTCCTCTCTTTCCCTTCTCTTCTTCCATTATCATCATCATCATCATTCATTCTCTCATTCATTCTCTCATCCATCACATCCCAACATCATCATCATCATCATCATCATTATCATTCATTCTCTCATTCATTCTCTCATCCATCACATCCCAACATCATCATCATCATCATCATCATCATCATCATCATTATCATTCATTCTCTCATTCATTCTCTCATCCATCACTTCCCATCATCATCATCATCATCATACATTCTCTCATTCATCACATTCCATCCACGGACGCAAACAGAGGGACCCAAGCTTCCATCGTTGGAACAATCCATTTTCTGCACTTGCGACATCATAATACCTATGTATGGTGAGCAAGTGTAGAAAATGGTGCGAATTCGACGATGGCTCGAAGCGAAGGTTCAACAGACAGACTTTCGACAGAACTCTTACATCAATTCGAGCCAGACAAAGACAGCGGTACCCACATAACGCTTGGAAACATGGGAGTAGCCCGTATCCCTGTGTCCGACACCATACGAAAGTAAGGTGAGCGGATGCATCAAAAAGGGATATTGGTGCGAAAACATGATAACACGGCAAGGGTACAACAAACCGACTTTTGACAGCTTTACAAAATTTAACATCTGAAAGGGGTAAAAAATCTAAACAAACAGGTGAAACGAAACAGGTAAAATAGAATAAGTAATATCCAAAGTGATAAAAAGTCTAAAATCAAAATAGGTAAAAAATCCAAAGAACAGGTAAAGTATAACAGATGAAAAGAAACTGGTAAAATAGACCCTAGATAGAATTGTAAAAAAAATCTAGAGGAAAATACGCGCAACTTTTTGGTCTTATCAGGTTAGGTTAGTAAAATCTAGGGATATTTATCTCTGGAGACAAATCAAGACAGGTAAAGTTAAGACGGCAGCGCGCAACTTTTGAGTCAGGTCAGGTTAGTAATAAATCTAGGGATATTATTCTCTAGAGGAAAGTCAGGTCAGGTTAGGTTAAAACCGATCTAGGGGATAAAATCTAGTGATTCCGGACACCAAACAGTCGTCACGCGACTTAATATAATGTAATATTACATGCAATGTGTGCGCATTCATTGCTTTTGTAAAGTGTAGCTGTTTTATACAGGGGACTACTGACTGGTTTCTGGCAACGCTGGTGATGGAATGAGACGAAAGAATAGGATGTTGGCATACTTGAAATTTTCATTTGGTAACTTCAAGAAGTAAGCACCCAGTTATTGCTTGCAACGCTTTGCAACAATTTCGTTAAGTTCACTATCAGAATATTTTACTTTAATGAATGTCAAAGAGAGATTACTACATAAAATCACCAAACCACAACACTTATATTTAGAACAAAATTAAGTCAAAACTTGCAAAGTTATACTAGGCAGTCTAGATTTAATTTGTTCAATCCGGTATAACAAGTGGTTGTATGAGGGTGGTGGGTAGAGGGTGCATGGATGAATGACTGGGTGGATTAATGAGTGGATGGATGGTTGGGGATGATAATGGGGACGGGGATGGGGGTGGGAAGTACCGGGCTGAAATGGTATAGTCCGTTCTGGTTTGGTCTAGATTGGCGTTATTGAGTCAAATTCGGTCTAACCTGTTCTCATGCGGTCTATTCCTTTTTGATTGGGTTAGGTTTAGTCTAATTCGGTCGACTTCGGTCTAAGTGAGTCTAGCTCGGTCTAGCTCGGTCTGGTTCGGGGTAATTAGGTCTCGTTCGGTCTAGTTCTGTTAAATTAGTTCTAGTTCGAATTAAAGAAGTGTATTTGATCGGTCTTTGCGAGTTAAAGTCAGCTGGCACTGCTGAAATTTTTGGCATCAATCGAGAATGGATTTTTCTCCACTCTCGATCAATTTCAGAAATACCAGCTGACTTTAACTCGCGAAGACCGATCAAATATACTTCCATAATTTGAAATTCCCGCGAGTGATAAATACGATATCCGATCATATCGATCGAGTGTCATAATTAATTATATATATCTCCGGCAGAAGGCCGAAGACCTGCCAAAAGTAAAAATGGTGAGGAATCAAATAGAAATAGCGGGTTAAAAATCTCTTTTCTCGCAAGCGCTTAAAGAAGATGAACTTTCGTATATAAGGACGTTCTTATAACCATCGAACATTCGGCCACTTGAGCCGCGTGTCAGTGGTAAACTCTCATTGCTCTTCCACCACTTTGAAAAGCTCGAGCAATGAGAGAAGGTCTAATTCGGTCTATTTCAGTCTAGTATTGTCAAGTACGGTGTAGTTCCGTCCAATTCGGTCTACTTTTATCTAGGTCGGTCTAATTTGGTGCTTTTCGATCTAGCTCGGTGTAGTTGGGTCTAGATCGGACCAATTCGATCTATATCAGTTCAGTTCGGTCTAATTAAGTCTAGCTCGGTCTCGTTTGGGGTGATTAAGTCTCGTTCGGCCTACTCCGGTCTAATCCAGTCTATTCAGTGTAGTATAGTCTAATACGATCTAGTTCGGTCCAATTAGGTCTAGTACAATATAGGTCGGTCTAATTCGGTTTGGTTTGGTCCAATCAGGTTGGTCTAGTTCGGTCTAATTTGGCCTAATTTGTTCTAGTTTGTAGTTGCTCTTATATGCACCAAGTCCGGAGATCAACGGTCAACTTATGCACACTGCACAATGAATTGAATTGACATCGCTTTGATTAACCCTTTACATTCACGCCATGTAACGGAAGTTTTTCAGCCTAATCGATTCATCAAAGATATACCAGCTCAGCTAATTGAAAAGAAACTATGCAATTCCGCAATATTCATTGTTGCTTACTTGAAGTTATATCTCCACAATTAGCCAGTATAATTTGATATAATACCAATTTTGCGAACTATTTTGAAACTTTTTTCAGACACCTTGAATTGATCAGCAATCATTATTTCACAACTATTCTTATTGAACTATAGAAGCATTCCTGGTGCCTATGACTTATCAAGAACATTTACAAGCCGAACGATTGGTAGCGAGTAAGGCAAAAACGCTAGTTATACATTATATGTTTGAAAAAGTCGAAAAATACATGTCAGAACCTTCCGAAGTGGGATTTGGGGTTGGCACGTTTTTGGCCCCCAAATATCAAAGTTTCAACGGAACTACTCATATAGTTGTTTCAGCGATTTCCCACTTTTCGCCTCCTGATGATTTTCAATATCTCGAGAAACCGATGAGATCGGTGCACACCGACACCAGATTCGGAATGAACAGTTCAAACAACGTAAAGATAACATAATGAGAACAAAATTTCAGACGACTCCTTCCTTAGGCTGTGAAATTATCTCATTAATGATTCCAAGTCTCGTTCAACCCCTATACTGGGTCCAATCCCCGGAGAGAAAAGTTCCGTGAATGTACTGCGGGGACCATCTCTTGTTTCGATACTCGTCGTAAGGATTTTGACTTTCAAATGACAGAATGTGCAATATCATGGGCGTTTGATATCGGCTTGGATATTTCCCCATAACTCCTTGAATGAATTCTATCTTGCTCCAGCAAATGGCGAAGTACTTCGCAGTATTACAGATTTCAGAGATCAGAGTTCTCAAGTGATGGTTCGGATAAATCGGGGATAGAGCTACACCCATCCCAAGCGTATTGGACGAGATCCCAGTGATTCGAGTGAAACTCGAGCATTTGAATCATAAACCCGTGCATGATGGTGAATAACAGGAAGAGGATGCATAGATGAGGCCAGCCTTGGCTGTGATGGTATGGCCAGGTGGTGTTTACAGTACGCGCATTAAAAGTAAGGATAGCTGCGGGGGAGAAAAACTCGAGCGGTCCATTAGATGCGGCGCTAAATGAGTAACGGCCCTGCCCATAATATAACGGAGGGCCCGCTCATACCAGCCCTCTGTGTGTATGATGATTGTGACGCTCTGGCTTGGGCAGGGGCACTGCTCGTACACATGCTGAATGTTTATCCTCGAGGCAGGATGCGCGCGAAGGTGGCCGTGAGCGGGTACCGTTGCTAGCAGAGCAAGTCTCTCTCTATATATCTTTTCTGATACCCATATCAAAGTACACGTATGATTGGCGATATGCCACCACCGGCATACCGTAATACGTGCTCATATGCGCAGCCCGCCGTGCATATGTATCTCTCTGCAATAAGCGGCGATGAGCGGCGATGATGAGCGGCAGGCTCTCGTAGGTATATATTGTCTCTCTAGCTTTATAACGGTCCCGCGATCGAATAGGTGATGCATGGCCGATCGACGCATCATTTCCTTTTCCCATATGTACTTTCGAGTCAGCTTACCTCGAGATGATGCAGTTAACCGAAATCATTGGGAGTAATCTATACCGCTCGCATGTGTCAGTGGGTAATCAGAGGGTAGACATCAAATAACAATTGCACCAATCAACCGAGTGAAATATACAGCTAGCCTAACAGGCCTTGACAGGTGGCCTTTTATGAGAATTCGATTTGCGACCCTGCCGAGAAAACAGTATTACAGTAATACACGACTGTGAACAGTTAGGGCAAGGACGATTTTAGACGATTGGCGCTGAGCCACAATTGACTCCTGAACCCCCGTGCATCGAGAAATTGCATTCCAAGACCGTGTAGTGTTTGCGCGATTAGCTGCGAATGCTTTCCCGTAGCTCAGCAAACCTGAGACTCATCCAAAACTCAGTGTTTTGTCTTCGAAAAATATCGTGGAGTCCTTAATGTTAAAAGTTTTAATCCATCCGTGGTGCGTGAGCTAACTTAAAACAGCTACGTGGCTCATGGATTCAACGCGGGTATGTTAATTCACTCGAATCTCACAATCGTTCTCTGAAGAAGCCTCTTGAAAATAAAGAAAGAATGGACTCACTGTCATGACACTGTATTCTTGAACGACCACTTCTACACTAACAATCTACGTTATGCCATTCTGTAACAATTTTATGAGGAATATTCGTATTCATGTAGGAAAGGGCACTTCGAAGATTCATGCTATATTAATCTGATGTTAGTACATTCATTTGCAATCTACGTTGACTGCGCACAGGTTACTTCATGTGAGCCTGGCTTCAAATCGAATTTCTAGTTTGTCAATCTTTGGCGCGAGAACGAAGCGGGCTGATGCAATAATTCTGCTTCAACATGGCGAAGGTTATCACCCAATTTAAAACCAAATTCCATCGAGTTCAGGGAGGGTATCACTTGGGAAATGAGTCACCGTGGCTCAGTGGATAAGGCATCGGAACCCCATGCGGGAGACCCAGGTTCAAATCGTGGCCAACACCACGGAGATTTGTTCTCATGTTCCATTTTGGCGGCCTTGGTGATTCGAAGAGCCCCTGAAAAATTTGTTCCCCTGGCCGAGGTGAAATCGGTAGTGGTAATACTTGAGCGTCTCTCAGCCCCCCCCCCTTCACGACCATGGGCTCTTTGTGGGTCGGTCCATACTGGTGGAAATAGACGTTGAACTCGAAGGTGTATTCATTTTTATTTTATTTATTCCAACTCAGTGAGACCTCTGCTGGTTCCGAAGCTGTCCCAGAAATATCTCGCTTGAGGTCAATAAACAATCAAGCCCATCAACTCAGTTGTAAAGTTGGAGAAGATAGGGGGAGGGGGGGCACGAAATCGGGAGAAAAATTTCGACAGACAACTGCACATTGTAAACGTCAACTCATGTGATCCTACCACCGGATACATCGGCGTCGAATACTCAAAGGCCGAGTCTACATAGACGCGCTCACCCGGAGCGCGCGCGCTCTCTCAGCTTGTACTCTCCACCCAAACACCAGAGTAGGTACCAAAAATGGGATTTGAAAATCTTTTGACGAGTGTTCCCTCTCAATCGGAAATATCAGAACGGGTTTGTGAGATGAGAAACGGCCAATTTATCACGTAAATCAACCAAAAAATTGATTTGCACCGAATAGAGATCGAAAAATGAGAGGCGTGGTTTTGTCTTATATAAGCATCCCCCAACTTTTCATCGGGTCTCCAACTTGCAAACCATTCAGCAATATTCAGCATCATCTTGGTTATACATAGCTTTTTATTTCAGAAGCTGGATAATGAGCTAAAGTGTATGAAATCCTGATTAACAACACCCGAGATGTCCCAAATTTCTGGAGGAGTGACTCTTCTAACACAAATTTGATCTTTGGTGTACATGGAGTAGCTCGATCCTTCTCAACCAAAATTCCGCACACCTTTGATTATTTCACAGTTTCCGGAGAAAGTCTCAATGCAGACCAAAATAATTTTGAATATCGTTGAATAAGCTACGAGTATGAGGAACCTGAGAAGTTGGGGGGTCTGGTGATATCAGCCACATCGATGGACATCATCCAAGTCTCACTTTTCGATCTCTATTCGATGCAAATGAATCTATGATCGATTTGCGCGATAAATTGGCCGTTTTTTTATCTCACAAACCCGATCTGATACTCCAATCAAGAGGGAACACTCGTTAAAAGATTTTCAAATCTCATTTTCGGTAACTACTCCAGCGTTTGGGTGGAGAGTGCAAGCGGAGAGAGCGCGCGCGCCCCGAGTGAGCGCGTCTATGTAGACTCGGCCAAATCATCGAGTGAGTTAGAGTGAGTAAGTTGAGTATACTCCTCGGTGTCGTTACCTGTGTGCAGATTTCTGGGCCCTTCCAAAGGAGAATATGATAGGTATTCGTTCGTTCTCGAATACGTACTGCTTACAATAAAAAATGTGACGTCTCGTCGTGGAATACGTAAAAATAGGTAAAAAATAGAATAATGTCACGGTAGTCTCAATTTTTTAAAGTCAGAGGCACTCAAACGTTCAGTTGGAGTTTCAAAGCAACGTGAATTTGATGTAAGTCAGTTTCTTTCAATGCGAAACTCTCCAGTGGTGCAGATACCACCATCACCACTACCACGCTCGCTTTTCGAGTACGATGCGACGAAACAAGAGGGGCTTGAACGTTTTCCGATTCCTGTTTATCTAGGCAGCGAGGGAAGCCTCTCGCCAACGAACGGAGGAAAAACGAAAACCAACAAGAAGTGAAGGAGCCAGGAAAACGAGTGAGAGGAGTACGGGAGGAGATGGCGCTCGAACCGGAGGCTGTGTGAGAGGGGTAAAAAAAATGAAGATGACGATCCTGGAGAGTTGTCTCACTGGTGCTCGCGCAAGGCAAAAATCTGCTGACGCTGGGTCTGGATATCTCGGCAAGCGCGAGTTTATCGCTCAGCTTGGAAGAGTGGAGCGATCACCGTTCTCGGCCTCCTTAGCTGTCAAAGATATTTCGAGCGTCCGTGATGCTTGCTTTGCTCCTCGAAAGACTGATGCTCTCGATTTTCTGCTACTCCATCTCTACACCGTATTCCGCAACAAAAAGCTGATTCGGGCACTTTTGATATTTACCGTGCACCTACTACTCTTCCATACGATACAACCTCGTATTTTTTAGATAAAAATAAAAGTAAGACGGAATTCGTGTAGGACGTCGCGCGAGCGAGACAGCTGGGGATCCGGGGCATCAGAGCTGCAGCGGTTTCCTCGCGCGCAGAGTCGGTCTTTATTCGGCTCGCCAGTTGAGAATATTCGTGGCTGGGAAAATATTCCTTTTCCTGCCACGTCGCGTCAGAGTTGCACTGTGCTGCGGTGCGATGTCAAGAAAATCCCGAGCACAGAAGCGCCAGCTATACGAGTAATCCTCATGGGCTTCCAACACCTCCGGAGCTGCTGCAGCTTTATCCTGCCGTTGGCATATTAAATGTGGAAAACGAGTCCTGCGCGAGGCTCCAGCTCGCTCGCTCTCTGTCTCGCGGTATACTGAGCATTTCCGAGCGAGCTCTTGGGAGATTTCGCTGTGCGATAAGCGATTCCGCAAACTCACTTCCGATCGATCCAGCTGCAACCAGAGAGAAGCTGTTGTAACGACCACAACCTAAACGAAAATAAACTCGGATGGCTCAATCACCCGTAGCGGTACGAAAATTTTGTCCTCGGGATATTTCAGTTTCCCGCAGTTTCGAGAGATTAAAGCCATAATGGGCGCTGACGCTATTATTTCCGCTCCGAAAAGTTGGCGCAACTTCCGCGTGTGTTGGGTCGTTGTATTGGCTGAGCGCAGCCATATCGGTGTATCGCTGAACGGTATTGAGTGGCAACTGTATCACTTTCATAATTCTCTTGACTCTCTCTCCTGGGGAGTTTTCATGCGAACATCTGAGCTTTCACACCGGGCTTCCGCCTTCAGGTGCTTCCGCGATGATTTCTTCCATTTGCAGCAGCAGTAGCTGAGATGCGCTCTTCAATCCGATAATGCAGCCTTTCAGCTTCAGACTCTCTTTTCTCGAGAAATGAAAGATGCGTATAGTCTCTCGGGAACGCATTTCGTGTTCTTAGACTGCTCGAAAAAAAGTGCTTTGAAAAATTAATCTTCCTTGGGTCGACTGAGAGCTGGTCCGTCGGAAACAATTCCGTTTGCAGAGATAGAATTTCTAATATCGAAAGAGAAAATGAAGAGCTTTTGCAGTCGACACGAAGTAAAAGTAATCAACAAATAGCTGCAGTTGGAGCGAATTCTTGTAACTGGAAATTTATTCACATTTCACAGCAGAAGAAAAAAATTCCACCATGACAATCTTGCTGTTTCATTCACATAATAATTTGAAAATGTTCCCTTTCCTAAACGTGAGATTTTATTTCAAAAGGTTGATGAGGCTCACCCGTGCTCACATCTATGAGTAACAGTTATTATGGGTAAAGAAGGATGTAGGGAGAGGGAAATAACTTCAAACTATGAATCCGCGCCCCGGATATCTCACAGGGTTGTGGAAAGTGGTGTGTTTGAGAACAAGAAATCATCAGGATTCTGAAAAATGAAGAAACTGGAAGCCACAGGATTCATGAATAGCCGTTTACTCAGCTGCCATGAAGCACGAACAATTGAGGGTACCGCTTGTTATACACTCAAATCGCATCACGAAGTTCCAATCGAAGTTCGGGATGTAAAATGCTTACAAGAGTATGCGAAGAAATATTGAAGCCCAATTCCACAAAGTTCTCACAGGATGGAAAGTGCATGTTCGCCGAGCTACGTCTGAAGGAACAAAATTTGATCGCGAAATGGGATTTTGCCATCTCTCATCGTATGTACGAATCTCTCAGTGTACGGGAGCAGGGCAAATATATGGTCTACTTTTCGCGCATGATGAAACACGTCGTGAGAGGCTGATGCGCTCTGTCTATCTCTCGGAAAGCCCGGGCATCTGTTGATCCCCGAGACAGACTCGCATACATATCCGAGATACGAATTTCGCGAGACCGTTTGTGAATTCAGTCTAGCAGCTGCTGCTACTGCTACTGCTCGCGCGAATTTGAGCCAAGTCGCGTGGCATATATTGCTTCACGGAGAGATGGGGATGAAGAGAGAGATGGAGAAAACTCGGAACGTCTTAGTGGTGCATCTCGCCACCTCATCCGCGTCTCTTGTCTCACTGTGGTGGTGCCAAGACGCCCCAAGTGTGCTCCAGAGCCTTTCAGACGGCACTCGTGCGACCCGAGATGCCCGAATTAAGGTCGCGCGCAAACCAGCTCTCGCGATGCTGATGTCTCTGATTTCTCTAATTAAAAATTATGCACAGTGAAATGAGCCACTCTGCGGCACGGCGTGGCCTCCGACCTCGTGATGATTCCAACACTCAGAGTTACACGTAAACACATTTTGTACAATCATGACACGCGTTCTGTGATTCACACGCCCTTCCAAATTGTTATTTCCATTAAAAATGTATAGATCACCGCTATAAAAGAGCGGTTGATTATTCAATGACCTTATCAACCCGAGTTTATGATGTGTGAAGTGAACTTATTGTAATGTATGCTTCTCAATCACTTCCCCGCTCAGACATCTCATTCATGCTTGCATTCACATTCTAAATTCTCATGGGATATTTCCTGTTTCTGTCACGAAAAACTGACCCGACTCAATGATTGCATGATACACCGCATGTTTTTGAGTGACGTAACCCTAATATTTGTGCTACGGTCCATCAGACTATTTCATTCAGATTTATGAGGGTTTTAGGTGAGAGTATACCAAAACACATAGAACCTTGTGGGTGGATCAGTGCACTTAGGAAATCAATCAGCCTGTCAGCAGCGTGGCTGCTTTCTGAAGAAGGCCTTGCGGGCTATGAGAAGCAGGATCTGCACTAGGTTCCACCTCCAAGGGGATCACAAAACACCGCGATTTCGTGTATAAGTCCTAACTTTTAAGCTTTTCTGCACTTGAATCTCTCGTTTCCAGAATTTCAGATTTTGGAATATTTAACCTGAAGAAGGGCATAGTTAGATGCCCGAAACGCGTCGTTTCTGACCACGAACTGTATGAAACATATTGTCCATATATAGCATTAAACTCAAACACACGTAATTAAAGTTGAATGGACCTCAAACTAATCATTATTCTTGGAAGCACGAGTGTTGGTCTGCTCCGGACTGCTCGGTCTTGGCGACAAGAAGGGGACAATCAGCTGCGATGAGTACGTCGGCGAAGCGTGAGCCATTCACAGATACGAAAATTTCATCAGAGGCCAAGTTCAGGCTCGGCGAGCTTCTCACCCATTAAGCCGTTCTCTTTGCTCCCCTCTCGGTCTTGTTCGTCGTCTTGATCGTCGTCTTGGTCTGTGTTCGCGGATATATATATATTCTGCGAAAGCGAGAGTGAAATGAGAGTCTGTCTTTCCTCTGATCCGTCGGAGGGCGGGGGTCCGGGTTCAGCGGCACGCGCTCGCTGCGATGCTGTTCCTCTTGTCTGTCTGGAGTCGCAAGTCGGAACCCGTCCAACTTCGGCGGGGTTCTAATTTTAGCAATCGTGCAAAAGTCGGAGATCCCGAGGACACGAGTGGAATCATCGTCTGCAGACGGGAGGTGGTCGATCGTGCAAAAAATTCGCAGCCTCTCGCTTTGGCGCATATCCGGAGGCTTTCGAGGGGGAGCTTTTAGCATCGAGACAGCGAGATACAGCCTCCGGCTATCGACTCATCCTCGTCGGTGTCGTCGTCGTCGTCGTCGTCTCCGACGCGACACCGGCAAGCTTTTTATTCGTCACCGCTGCAGAGCTTTGCGCGATGCCCCACATGCCGGCAACGCTCTATTCTCGGACATGCCCGTGTCGAGGAGGAAATGAGCGAGCCAGGTCTATACATTCGCTGGCACTTGAGCGTGCGAGTCACCGTACATGGGATCTTGGCTGATGCAAGAGAGGGATACGAGCTTGATGGAACTGCGCGACGATGGACGAGCGAATCCGAGGGGTGAATCTTTTTTCACCTTTTCCGCTTAGCTCCCCCTCGCACCCGACGCGACAGATTCCGCGCGATATTCCCAAAAATAAGCATCGCTTGCGGCCTTGCATGCCCCGAACAAGTCTTGACTCGCTCACTCCATTCATCGCAGAGTTTGTGATTTCCGAATCTCACTGGCAAGAATGGATTGATCCCGTGGAAAACTTCGCATAACCGCCAGTGCCCCCTGAATTTTGTCATTGACTGCCGTTCTTGAATCAAACGAATCGGGGCAAGCATACTCACCGATAATACTACCTTTTCTGGATTCTTAGAGTATGTGTGCAAATTTGAGTTTCTAAATCCAGTGTCGTCATTTAAAGGTAAATGAGTGCGAAACCTAATCTAGCTAACTTTGACTCTCATTTTTTTTTAATAAATCAAGCACTTGTCTAAATCTCATCGGTTTGGATGCCTCGTATCGTGGTACAGGTGTAAGGGGCATTGCTGGTGCTGATGGTGAGTCAGTGGGTCCGCAGGTTGGTGGGTCGATGTTGGTAGTGCTGGTGTTGTTGGTGTTGCTGATGTTGCTGTAGTTGCTGATGTTGCTGATGTTGCTGGTGATGCTGGTTATACTGCTGGTGTTGCTGGTGATCGCTTTTGACTACTCCGTACGGAATGGGATACTTATTGTTAGTCGATTCAATGGGCCGATAAGTTGATCTATGATCCAATTGGTCAAAACTTTTCTTTTGGATGGATAAGGTGTGGCTAGGGCTGTAACTGGGACAAGAGCTGGTGCTGTAGCTGTAGCTGGGGCTGGGGTTGGAGCTAAGTCTGGAGCTTGGGCTGGGGCTGACCAACTGGGCAAAATTTCCAGATACTTTCTGGAGATTCGGGAACTTTACTATGAGCAACATCGCTCCAACTTGAAAGTTCTCAATCGCAATTACTAGGTTGTATCAAGGAAATATTCTCCTTTCTTCCCATTTCATGTATCTTGAAATTCTAATATTGCACTGTTGAACTACAGAAGCATTTCAGAGGTTCTTACCATATCAGAGACACTTGCAAGCCATGCGAGCGTTGGCGAGGAAGACTATAAAGCTAGTCAATGAATGGTGAGTAAAACTTTACGAAAAAAGATGTTCATGACATTTCATTGATATCAAGTGCTGATGAGGAAAGCAAAATCTATCGAAACGTTGTCTTAAATAAACAACAATTGGCTCGCAAATCAACTGTTATTCTTTGGAATATTCAATTCAAGCGAGTGAACCAACATGAATAACATGGATAATGATTGATCTCTTCATGAACATTAGTGCATGTCACAATGTCTAAGTGATGAACTCTTTGCGTTGATGAACATAAATTTCCCTTATTTCACTGAAGGATTGGTGGTAGCTCTTTCCAATATTTCCTTCATGAATACCATAGTTCATGAATTCCTCAAATTGGAAGGGTTGATACTGCAACAGTCACATCTATTCGTTCCCCACGGAAAGTCAATATCAAACTCGTATGAGTGTAGGTTTCACCTTCCCACGCACGTGGCAACCAACGCACAACTTTTGTCCAAATGTCGGCCTTAAAACTTATTCAACAATCCATTAAGCGTCGACGTAAAGCTGCGCTCCATGTACTCGGTTTCATCACGATAAAGGGAGTTGAGATGCTACAAGTGTAGGTACAGTGGCATCAGCTGTATCGTGAATCATAGGAGTGGGGAAATTTTCATGACGCTCGCAAGCTCGTATTACGATGCGCGAGAATGTGAGGGATTGAGACCGAATTGGCGCCAATCCTCACCCCTGGAGCCTGGAGAAAATACCACTGGGGTTGCATACCTGAGTGATCGTTTCAAACGATATTTCTTGCCTAGACGGGATTGCTGTTGGATATGCACCAGATCACCGCTATTGCTCCATTATCCGAGCCCGAGAGAAAATAATCTCCTCCTCGCTGAATCATGTATGAGCGGTATGATGCACACTAAGGGAGAGGAGGGTACATAGAAATGCAGGTGGCTCACCTCCGAAAACCAACTGCAGCATGAAATGGGTCGCAAATACTGATACCGGAACCCCGGATCAAGATTAGACTAAAATTATGCTTCCGACAATGTAATATTGAGTTCTCATTATAAATTTTCAAGACATACCCAACGTATCCCGCCTCCCCTCAGCCATTTTGCCAGTAGTTTTATCCCACCTCAATATTTTTCAACATACTTCAGCTCATTTTGAAGCTTGCTCAAAGGCCTTGAAGATGAGCTGAAAAAGGGCCAACTTTGGACGAACCAGAGCCCAGCTATCATAGTTTTCCCAAGAAGTTATTTCTCGCGAGCTCGAAAAAGGGTGGATCCAACATGCCCCCATTCTTTAAAACAATACTTATAAATCGTCGATAAAGTACATAGGATTGTTTTCATCTGTTTTTGTCGCCGTGCAACCACATTCAGAGCTTTTTAGCGGCCAAGAATACTACTTCTGACCTATTTTGTATAATAATTTTGAGACTCTGTATAAGGTGTAAGAAAGGTCATTTTGCAAACCCTCTCGAGATAACTGTTATAAGAGGTTATTCGATACACACCAATTTTGGCTGTCAAACTTTGCAAACGATCTACGTATTTTGCTCATACAGTCGCAACGATTCCGAGTTTTGCAATGTTAAGGGAAGGATTTTGAAAGTCCCGGAATGAATCGAATACCTTGGAGTACGTTAATTTGGCTGAACCAAAAATTGTTGGCAACAGCTCCAATGAACGCAACTTTCTCGACGATTTCCTAGCTGTGCAGAAAAAAAATTGAGAAACTCACGATTGATTTAAGATACGGAAAATCATTTTGAATGAGTCCAAATCACTTACTTGCTCACACTCTAACATAACAAACGTAAAAAAGTTGCGGAAAGGTCAACGAGTGCCCATGGGTACACTTACGTCATGGGTTGAGCAGGAATCTTATCTTCCCGAAAAAGTACAAGATGATCATCAAAGCATGAATATTTCTAATTGGATGCAGTACACCTTCGGAACATTTTGAAAAGAATCCTAAACTTCTAGCGAGAATGGTGCAAACCGATCGCAGATTTTCAAATAATTGGCATAGGCATTTGAAAGATTCTATTTGTACATGATACATAAAACAATTTTCCATAAAACGATCACCAACAAAGACTACTTTCAAATTGACGAAGTAAATTTCTACAAATATGGAATGGACTTACCGTACTAACCCGATTATTGAACGCACCATGGATAAAACGCACCCTATTTTTCAGGAGTGAAAATTGGAAAATTATGAAAGCCTATATAGATAAGATGCACTCTTACTGACTGAGTATTGGGAGAGGTCTTGAACAAGAAAAATTCAGAATTGAAGAAAAGAAATTCATCCATTTAAACAATACATTTAATGCCTTTTGCAGATCATTAACAACTCATGGACGAAGTATTTTTCTTCTGGAAAGAGTAAAAGATAGTCAACCACGATATTTCAGACAAAACACACATGCTCATCTGCAGGCCATATAACCTCCAAACTTCATGCAAAATATCGTGGTCACAAATGTGAAGTGAAGAACAATCCTGAATAGGAATCTCTCCAAAAAACCCTCTCAAACGTCATTCAAGATGAAACATTACACCATGAAAATCACATCGAATTCATGAGGATGAATTATTACAATGAATGCACTTGAAATTACCTTTATGGAATCTGACCAAAGTTGGCTTACGCGCTCCCATCGATTTACTTTAATGTCACTCTCAAGAAACGCCCCGTCGACGAGTCAATTCAAACGAAACCACGCTTCCTTTGATTTGAGTTATGACGCCTCAATCGACTGTCAAATCACTCGTAGAATTCACACTTCTCGACTCGAGAAATCTAAACAAGACATGACGAGTTATGATGAGAGAGTCTTTCGTTCTGGCGTGTCATTTTGTGAAGAAGATGGCATCAGAAAATCAACGTCAAAGGTCTTGATCACAGAGTGCCGAGTGTTTCTAATCCGTGTCTGACCTCACTTGACGAGCGTGAAATTTTCAACGCCGGCGTCAAACCACCACCCACGCATAAACAAACCGGGTTAGAATTTTTGCACAGAAGCATATATCACCAACTTGGTGTGCGCTTACGAGGTGTGGCATCAGAAAGTCAACCCCTCTCGTGGTCTTAGAGACAGATAGTCACTGGTGCATCTCGAGCGGAACGGCTACTGCCCTCGTGTGCCTTAGAAATATCCGGCAAAACGCGCAAGGGAGACATCTAGAATCCCCGGGAATGCCCGGGTCGTCATGTTGGATGAGGCTTTCCCCCAAAGCCCACAAATAGAACGGAACGGGACGATCCTCCTGCTTGTCTCGTCGCGCGCGAGCATCAGCCTCTTCTCCTCGAACGGCCCTTGAGACTCGCGCATAATGCGCTGGGGGTTTTGCAGCTCGATGGCATATATGCACTCTCTGATCTGCACGCCCGGCTTATTTCGGCCTTGCAAGTAAATATATGCTCCCGTCACTTCAAAGCTCGCACCGACAGAGCAAATCGTAGGATCGTGCGTGGCGTGTATCGAGTTCTCCGACGAGCAGCTGTGCAAGCTCGACAGCCCCTTCACGATGTCTAATTCAAAAAAGCTCAAGGGAGCTTGCGATGCGATGCAACTCATACAAGGCCTTGCGGGTGTTACTGCTCCTGTCGATTAGCGGGCTTTGTAGTCTCGGACAGGGCGGAACAGCTGTTGGAGTCTCAAGTAAAGTCTTCGGACGATTTGAACAGTACAGTGTGAAGTCGGACCCAAGAAAAATTTTGAGCCCTCAGTTCGACTGATTATTAGGAACCTAACTCAAGTTGC
Source organism: Eretmocerus hayati (assembly GCA_029851415.1). NCBI lineage: Eukaryota > Metazoa > Arthropoda > Insecta > Hymenoptera > Aphelinidae > Eretmocerus > Eretmocerus hayati. The sequence goes on along the minus strand of CM056741.1, from coordinate 2,738,820 downwards.
CGTGATTTTCCATTCAAAATGACTACAGACAATGGGACGAACTTGTCGTCGATTTCCTAAATGAAATAAGGGTTTTCACCCTGAAACGACGTCGTAATGATCCAGTATCTGTCAGCACCTGCGCATTGAGGACACTCCTCCGTAATTGTTGTTCCTAGATAGAAAATCCTCAGAAAAAACTGATCTTGCATGAAATGAGGTTATGTTCCAGTGGTTTGTGACAATTCTCTTTCGACGATCTAGCGAGAAAAAATACAACTATGCACTACTGGACTGCAATCACACTGTAAAGAGAAACGTTCAGAGTCAGACTGATTGGCTGCAATTCAACATGACAAGGTGAAAGGGTTTGTTGCGATTCAGTAAGATCTTTATCCGAGTTTGAGAATTTTTTCTTACAGTGCAACATTGCATCAAGAAAGATACTCAGGTTTTATTCGCAAGTATGCATCAAAGTATGGGTTCCAGAGAAATATATTCATCATTCTGCACACTGGTGTTCATAGTCATCCATGAAACGAGGCCGAAAGTTAGGGTTGATTCCCGGGTGAGGCGCTGTGATCGCCAAAAAATGAAAATAAAAACATGAAAAATGAAAAAGTCGCTTTATCTAGTTTGCGTTGTTCTAGTGCAGCAGAACACCATAGAAACAGGAGCTCATTCCAATTCACGCCGACTACAGTGGCCAACTCGCGTATCAACTCTGACCCACTCTGTCACCGCAGGCTTACCAACGAATATGGATAGCAGTGTAGATTAGTGTCAAGTCTCAGAATTCGATCATGGATCTATCCTCATTCATGGCCTAAGTCCATGATAAATCATTTTACATTCTTGATTTAAAAAAAGGCAAATCAGTATAATTCACATCCTTTGGTGACACTGACAACTTGGCATTATCCAGAAGATTGTTTAATCTTTCAGAGCTAGCGGAAATCAGTGAATTCATGGCAAGCAAACATTCTGCGTGTACGCGAAATTGATTTTCGGATTCCGTTTCAACTCGTTAAGTATATGTCATTTCCTGATTCAATTTATTACGGATTTGTGCCATGGCCTTCCCATCCTGATATTAGTCGAACATCATGATAGATACGAGAAGGAAAATCTTGATAAGTTTGGTGATAACTCTCAAGAACGAAATTGAACGAAAAATCAATTTCAAACTCATCCGTGTAAATCAATAGCTGATTTTTTTCGCTCTGTTATCTCGTAATCATTTCCAAGTTGCTGCACCACATGACTCAATTGGATAGCTTTGCAGAAGTATTTGAGAGTTGTGAAAGACTTCGTAGAATAAACGCCATAGTACAGAAGAATCTCATTCAAGTAATCGCAAACGCTGGAAACAGTCGAATAAAGTATCCTAGCGTAGAAAGGCTGCCGCAAAATGCGATAAGTGCAGAGCTGAAGTTTTCCACCAATCCTGCTCCCTCCGGATTCCTAAGTAGATTAGACCAACTCGACTACACGTTTGGCGAGCTCAACTCGGAAGCTCGGCAACACGCAATGCACCCTACTTTGATCCGGCAGAGGTAGAAACTATTCACTTCAAAGGCTGGATCTGTTTTGTTTCGCCTAAAATACCACAGGCTTCATTCGATTTTCCGACCGCGGCTTTGTCGAGCCCGGGAAAACAAGGATGAAAATTGGAATCGCTAACGCACTGTGCATGGATCCGATCGCAGTTTGCCTTTAATCAATCACCCCTAATGGTGATTCGTCATCAGTTGAAATTGATGAATCAATATGCTCTCTTCACTCTCACGCAGCATTTTAGATGATTGTTGGATTTAGAGGCAACGTTGCCCAATCAAATGTATAGACATATTGGACCGAGCATTGACAAACATCAGAGGCCTAGTTGTAGTCACATCTTGATTAATTGAGCCAGATTTGTTGTAGTCAAGTAAAGTACAAGGGGAATTCATTCCCGGTATGCACCATGATGATGAAATAGCGGTATCGTCGTATTTATCATTGAATCACTGAGGTACATCGTACGTAAGACTCTGAATAATCAATATCGAAGATTTGGATTGAATTCATCGTGAGATGTGATTGATGAAAAATACAACAATTTCAAAATTAGATAGGGTTTCTGGCAAGAGTGAGTTGATGGCATGCCTACCTATAACGGCACACATTTTGAATTGTTTGCGACGTGCGCGTTCTTCTGTCGGTCATACTATAAGCCGTGATCTCAATCAAAACTTGTGAGAATCATCCAAAGCTCCTGATCAGAGCTCTAGACGTGAAGACCGAGGTTAGTCTGGAGTCTGTCCGTTGGTTGAAATCTAAGCTCACCTCAAATCAGAAGTCAATGAGCAGTTGAACACCAGTTTTCACATTCGAGTGATATGCTTCTGGATTATGGAGGAGTATGAATTCCATTGAAATTTGAAGTGAAATCAATACACACATAAATACTACCGCGCCTGGAAACGGACACCCTATAGGTATATGCCCATCTTTCTCAAATAAATATGTTTGCGGGGCAGCGCCGAAGCAAATGACTGATACAGGCTAATTAGGGTGTGCTCACAAATGAGACATATGCATGCGTATGCAGTGCACACTGCGCATATGCACTGTACACGTGCACATGTATAGCTAATCGGACTAGAGCAAAGATTGAAAGGCCCACATCAGAGAATTTCTGATTTGAATCGGTTTGTATCTTTGCACCGTTATCGGCTAATTCAAAAAAGAACTCGACGAGTTCCGTCTGGGTCTGGCTGCAATTTGATGAGCTGCACATATGCCCCCGTGCAGTGCATACGTGCAGTGTGCACTGCATATGCATATTTGTGGACGCACCCTTATACCGATGCAGACGAACTAGTGAACAACTTGGAACGGAGTAGGTAGAAAATCGATGGTTCGAAAAAAAAAGATCTTGAAATTCTCACCCGAAGATGTTCCAAGTTAGAATTCACACGTTACTCGTATTCCGAAATTTTAGCATCAAAATTGATGATCTATGCTCCACATCATGCCTGCGCCGTATCAATTCAGGCAGACGATTGTCAATTAATTTTGAACGAAGTAATCCAAAAGCTGGGTATCAAATGTTGTAGTAGCCAACAATTTTTGATATTAAGAATTACTTGGCTTCATATCATGAGTACGGTGCTCTTGAACCAACTTTTATTGAAAGGTCTTTGCTCCTCCGAGATTCTTGTGGGATCTTTTTCAGCATGATTTCTGGATCATTTCCCAACAAGGATCAAAATATTTTGTCGAGCTGTTTTTTTTTAAAGTCAATTTCTGAAATTTTCGATCGATTGACTCATCTAAATCACATTCATTCGACGAGTTTCTCATGTGTAGAAGTTTCTGTCAATGATTCACTGTTAGGGCAAGAAAATCACGATGTCATTCATATCAGTTCTTTGAATTCATTTTATTCATCATATCGTCCTTCTATTCATCTATGATTCTTACATAGTTATGATCACAATCGAGATTCATTATCTTTTTCAAACAGAGAGATTAAGTCAAAAAGAGAACTGGAAGGAACAGATTATAGTTTTTCACACAATTGGTAGTTTCGTAGATACAAATATGTCTCACACGTGTCGAGAATTGTACGCACAAACAGCATTCAATAGCTGTCCACCATAGTTGGGATGGTTGCCCGATATTGGATAGCTAAATTACAACTGATACCTCCACGAATACTCGCGCTGTTTACGATATTTCGCCAGGTCCGAAAAATCACGGACTCGTGTCTGTGTAACGTGACTTTGTTTATATCCGAAGCGCTCTCACACTCAACAGGCGAGGTATTCCATTCACATGCACGACAAACAGTTTCTTATGATCACGATTGCCGATATGGGAATTTTCGCCTCAAAAGAAAAGCTTCAAACGTCGAGTTTCAGATTATCAAAAAGTCAAACACGAAGATACCGTCTCTGTTAGCCACCTAATCATTAATGCTATATTTGGAAGTAATTTCGACCACAACTGTTGATCATTTGGTTGAATTTATATATTTTAGATGTGATCTAGCGTTATCTTATAATTGTGATGTTGAACCCTGAGAAACTTGTCAAATGAATTTGATTTAGATGAGTTAATCGATCGCAAATTTCACAATTGAGTTTAAAAAAAACAGCTCGACAAAATATTTTGATTCTTGTCGGAAAATGATCCAGAAATCATGCTGAAAAAGATCCCGCAAGAATCTCGGAGGAGCAAAGACCTTTCAATAAAAGTTGGTTCAAGAGCACCGTGTAAGAGTGATTTGAGTATCATCAAGCATTTGAGATTTTGAATATCGTCAGAAGTTCAAACTGGACAAAATGTTTATCCTTCATGATTCATAATAACTTGAATGATATTTGGAGTACCAATGAGAGCGACGCATCGTTAACATGCGCATCAGTTTAACTATTTATTGACAACCTTGTGAATTTGTTGGAGCGTTTCAATTTCAACAGAATCATTGTTTACCATATCAATATTCTTACTTGATAGACCCAGGAACTAACTAAACTTGCACTTGCTCCGCTAGAAAATTTTAATTTCGCCTGTATGCATGATGCAATTTTTGCTCCTTCGACTCCGTTGATTCGGGCGATCGTCATGATTTATGATGATCAAATACATCATCGCAGTCACAAGTAATCACTGAAAGTTGTGGGTGCAAAGGGATAGGAGGTCATGTGGTCAACGCGATTCAGACATTCAGTACCAAAGCAGACTTTGATAGGAAGGCCAGCCAGATGTCACACTTCCTGGATGAGTCACGAAAACAGCCTTTCCTCGTTCAATCGATAGCAGTGCTGACGGGTGTCACAGCACAAAGCTATTTTGCGTACTAAGCGTGATATTTTTTGAGTCCTACCGTACCTCCTCCAATGATAGGTTGTCGATTCAGTCGTCGATCTGTAAGCTATATGACCTGAACTTTCTGATTCACCCGCAACACTCTAGTGTACCTATTGATAGACATTTAGAGTGGTCTCCCATATCTGACATATTTACTTATTTAGCCACGAAAACCCACAATTTAATTTGTTCGAAGGACATAGCTAACACGATTCTACATTTGAATAATGTAACAGACTATTGGTACCTGTATAATATCCATGCAATGAAATTCAACAACAATCTCAACGATTTTCGAATCTATTAGTCAAATAATGTATTTGAAACGATTAGATTCTCTTTGATTCGATGTTGTTCTGAATCACCTTCGACAGTCTCAATTTGATTTACCCGAGTCCGTTGAACTATCTTTGCTAGAACCAAGATCCAGCTTCAAGCACGCACAGTGAGACAAACCCACGATGTAGCTCTCAGCACAATTCAACAGGTGCGGTACATTAATTACTGTCGCACGATGCCAAGCCGAGGTTGGACATCGTACGGAACTACAAAAAAGGTCATCCAAACTCCCGTGTCTCTCCTGGTGTACTTGGACCGAGTGATCGCCATTGAGATATAATATGGTGATCACAGAGAGCTCGCGGCTGCAGTGCAGCGCTAAATCACGCTCTAATCGCGTAAACGGGCCACTTTCATAATGTGGCGGAACGCGATTTATGGGCCAACAAGCGATACAGAGCGACAAGTGCGCCCCTAACCGCCAATCGCGGTTTGACGGCTCTGCGCCATGGCTTCGGGCAATGCGACACAGCCGTGTTTTGCACGATTGCCCCTTGCATTGACAACACGACCCAATTCGAACCATGGCTCGATGCTTGGGTGCATGCGAGTCTCTGAAATGAAGAGCTCCTTTAAAATTGGTGCACAAAGGAAGCGACTCACTCCAATTCAAGATCGACATGTTCAGTTCGAATCTCGTTGGATATTTTTAAGCTCTTTTTTACTCTTAAGTTGCTCACAAGAACTATCAAAGAATCTCGACTTTGCATTCAAAATTTGAAATAAGCTCTCGCGGGTTGATTACACAAAAATTAACCATTACTATTCTTGGACTCCCCTGAGATACGCTGGTGGAAAGTGACAGATGAATTTTGTTTTGGGAAAGAGAAGCAGATGAGAATGAGAAGTGACCGAAGAAAATTTTTCGGGTACATTATCGTGCGATGGTCTTTGTTTTTTCGACTGTTTTTCTCTAACTATAAATAGACCAGAAAAGATTTCCATTCTTTTTTCACCGAGTCATCATACCCCAAAGCCTCAGTTTCTCTTGAATAGTCGAAGCATGCGTCGAACAGAAGAACCAGCGTAAATCCTCTTTTTGCAAGTGAAAAGCCACCAAATCCGAGCTCGACGACTCACCTTGGGACAAATGTCGCCATTATGTCCATAATTGCGGCATTAGCTTGCGTGCAGTGAGTAAAGCAAAGAATAACAATGGAGCTCGAGAGAAGAGGGCTACAGCTAAAACGAAGCAAAGTGGCTGATGGACGGGTGCGAAAAGCAGCATCAGGGAAGCACACGCAGTCACTTATTTGGGTAGTACCAACGAGGCTTGTACACAGAGCTTGCGAGCTACCTTACCGAATTCGTTTCCCCCTAGCGAGCTTGCGGTGCCGCAGCGAAATCCCGCAGAACGAGGCGCGCAATGAGAATAACGAAGGGCTGCGGCAGGCAAGGCAAGGGTGGAAGAGTATGGTGGTGATAAAGTACGTGGCCAGGGAGAACGAGCTACAATGCCTCGGGCTTACAAAAGGACTCGCAGGAGGTGAGGAAGAGGCCACCGGGATGCGCGAGTGGCCCACGCGTACATTATGGTAAACGACGCGGCTAACGGCTATGCAAGGCGCAACGACTAGTGCGGGGGCATTACCTGCGCATTTTCATTTATTATTTTTGCGCCAAGCCAGCGAGCAGTATTAGTCTGCGGTGGCAACGGCGCGGTCTCGGTAGCCCCCCCGAGCCACCCCCGAGCGCAAACAATGCTCCCCCGCAGAGAGCGAGCAGTCTTGGCTTCACACCTTGTTTTCGGGGGTAATAAGCGCTGAGCCCCGAAACACAGCCCACAGCTTCGTCATTCTGGCGCATACGAGTATTTGCGGCGTGATGACGCAGTCTGCGAATGGGAAAACAGCCAACAAGGCAGTTGTTGATGCTTCAACTCAATTTTCCTACCGACGCATTGGTGGGGTCGCTGAGTACCAGGCTTGCTGACTTTTCTGATCGGTTGGTTGATGCTTACGAATTTTCAATGTGAACGGCAGGTGTAAAGTGTCGCAGATTGGGTATTTATATCCGAGATATATGCCCAATATGTAACACGATAGTGGCACCGAGCACTCCGGGGCGGGTTTTCTTCCCTCACAAGGAAGTTTTCCCTTGCCCCACGGGTTAATCAATCCCGGGCGAATGCGGAGAGTGCATACACGTTACAGTCATTACACTGACACAGTCTTACTCGCGCGTTACTCGGAGGGAATTCTCACTCTGACAGTAAAACGCCGTAAGCATCGGTAGCAGGATTTTCAGGTGCTCTGACTATGGGAGCTGGAAAACGGGGCGGGTGTTCTGCACAGCCCACGGATGATCTGACTACAGTGACCGTTCTGTTAGTAGATGACGAAAGTGTCGAAATTCAGAGGTACGGCTCTCCTGTGCAAGAGGGTTCTCTAAGATGTATACACGACGAGTTTGATCCACAAATCTACACCAGTTTCTCCTACAAGCCGTTAATAGCCGTATAGGACTCCAACAGAGGACCTGAAAAGGCTTAAATAAAAAAAACTCAATTTTCCTAAACATCAGCTCCCGTTTCACTTGATTGGCATGAGGTGCATTTTGCTCGAGGGAAGACAGCAATTTTATAGCTTTCTAACTGCATTGAGTGATATCATTGTTTTGAGTACAAAATTGAAGTAATTATTTCTTACGAGAGACTAAATTATTAAAACGGAGCCCAACTGAATATCAGAGATGCTAAATATAATCTCACATCCATACGTGAAATTTGTCATTGCAACGCAGTTACCAAATTTAGCATAATAGAGGTAAAATATATTTGATGAATCATTGACATGATGTATTTTATGAAAACATTTGTTCAGCTTGTGCGCTACTTCGAAGCTCGCTTCGAACTTTTAGCTGTTATGAGCTCTCGGCCTATCCAAACACCACACAAATGAGCCTGGGATCGATCAAATCGTTAGGCCAGATGTAAGTATTGTCAACGTGAGCAAAGTTGAGTCATTCTTGTCGTACCAAAAATTTGGTTCTCGGAGTGAATTCAAATTCAAATAATTACCGAAGATACGCCATGATGATCTGCATTAAAGGTAGCTCTGATGTCGAACAAGAACTAGAATTGGATGCTCCTGATACAGAAAAATGATCAGATTCCAGTATGGCTCTTCGTGAAATCTCCGCTGTTCAATGCTGCGTTCTAAAAAAATAGAAGGTTGACAGTTGCTCGACAAATGGTTCTGGAGTACAGAGTGGAACTAATTCCCAACATTTTAGGGACAGTCAACGGATTAAACACGACAATGTGCATCACTCAAGAAAAAAATGTTCGTTAAAACTCTCCATTTCATCAAAGCTATATGTACTTCGCCAAATCCAAGCTCTCATCGTTTAGTAATGAAACAAGAGAAGAATAGCGAGCAAAATGGAGTAACGAAGCGCAGAACGAGTGCCGAAGCCGGCTCGCCTCGGGCTACGCGTCCGCTGCTCATACTCGAGCTCATATATGCACCAATCTGCGAAATTTTTCGAAATGAAATTTCTCCATACGAGGGTGGCGAGCACAGGCGAGGCAGCCCCTGAGCACGTAAAACTGAACGTGTTGTAGAGAAGTCTCATCGTATCTCTGCAGCTCTCTCGTCGTGTCAGCTTAGAGGATCTGATGAGAGGAGCAGCCGCGCTCGGGCTCGGCTTGCGTATACAGACACGCGTAATCGTGGCATGGTAAGAGAGATGAGTTCGCCCATCCATTCGCTCGCTGTGGATGGATACACGCTACATCACATCATAGCCGAGTACGACTAGCCGCGGGCGCGACCAACTCTGAGGCATGATGCACGGCGGACGGAGATTATCCCCGGAAAACCCGGGCAATTGATTATTTTTGAAGGCCCCGTCGACGCACGCCCCCTCATTACAGCCTCGCTGCAGCGGCACTCATCACTCTCCGCGCACATTCCTTCAAAATTGTTGGTCCAGAGTCTATGCGCCTCCGCGCGTTGTGCACGATGAGAGCGGGACCAAGATGTCCTTTGTCTTCTGAATTTTGGCCTGATGTCTGGCGCCGCCACCGACGCAGCGATGATGTGGTCATTAGGCCGGATTGCCAGGAATCCCATTGTTGGACGCAGAATTGAAAAATCATAGAGTCATGCCTCGGGCGTGGAAACTCTGCTCGGAGATGAGCCCGAGCTCTCTGGTGGTGACGAGGGAAAGGGCTTTTCTCATCGCGCCGCAGACAACGCGTCAATCTCAAAACGAAGCAATCCACTTTGATGCAGAGTTCGCGACTCGTGATCAAATATGAATCTCGCGCCAATTTTCTCGATGGATCCTCCTGCGCCGGCACTCGTCCCCAGGCGCAGATGGATTGAATTTCCTTCGAAATGTGCATAATGGACGAGCAGAATGGAATTAAAATCCATTACTGCGAAAAATCACCAATTGGATATTTAGAATATGGCTTTCAATACACGTTTTCCATGAACAACTCAATTCCATCTGCCTTTTGAGTAATTACCTCACGATGCATGTGTGGGAGACATCCTATAAATGGAAATTGAAGGCGTTCTTCGATGAATGATGTAATAATTCCCAGAACTCTGAAATTCAGGCGAGGTGCGATGGGTGGCATTCATCGTGATCTCGTGCAGCCAAATTAGATCAAACATCTGACACATTAAATATTTCTGACATTTACTGTCTACACTGTTTCGAGAATTCGTGTGACTTTCCCCTTGACCAAAATAAAGTAGGTGTGGCCCAAGTTTCCAAAGTAGTACTCTGAGCACGAGCACAAGAAAAAATGTAATCTCGTATCGCGAAAGTCACAAAATAATCTTCGTTTGTAAGTATTTCAGATTCGGATTGTGAACTCTTATCTTTGCTACAATTCTAATAAGGTATGTGTTAAATATGACGAGCCCGGCTGATTTTTTCCACGTATCCCTTATACTTTGATATATTCAACGAATTTATGAATACGATAGTCAGTTTTATCCAACATTGAGATGTTTGCCGTGGAGGAAAAATTTCTTCCCCCCCCCCCTCAATCTCACATGAGTTGGAGATTTGTTATCTCAATCTGATAGAGATGTTTGAGATGCTTGATGAAAGCTGTCGTACAAGCTCTTGCCTATTTTATTTAGGATCTTGGCATCTGCTGATGTTGTCAAAGTCGTCCTTCACTCTATGCACGGTGCCCTTGAATGCAATTTAAATGAAATATTCCGTTACCAACGGGATTATTTTGGTTTCCGTTTCCGGATATCTTGAAGAATACATTCCTAAAAGAATTAAAATCTTTCGCCGAGCCGTTTTGAAGGAATGTCATTTGGAACATTTTTTGGAACTCTTATTTCCTCAATGATAATAAATGTTCTCCAAACCTAAGATTCCTTGGTCAAATGATGATCTAGATGAAAAATGATGATTTAGGAGGATGATTCGAGTAATTATGACAATGAGAATAGTTACGAGAGATTAAATCTCCAAAACTGCTGATTGTGGGGAGTCCTTTTGGGGGAAAAATTATGAAGCAGAGTCCAGATCTCAAATTGGGATTCCCATCCACATTTTATTCAAAACTACTCAAGTTGGGGCCAATATAGATGCACATTGTACAAGATAAATGAGGAGACATGATAAGAAGTCACTGTGAGCCTGTAATACAGAATGATTCCATCTTTTTCCAAAGACTTATGAATTCTTCAAATGTGGGAGGCATTGTATGAGCACACTGCACGTAGAAGTTTCTCGGGATATTTCTCGTTCGAATCGTTAACTTTATACTTCTCCCAGAGGGAATTGAAGTCGGAGTGAACAGACTCAACTGCTTGCTCACTGTAGAAGCCCAATCCTCTTTTTTTCGATTCGCAGAACTGTTCGACGTGAAAAAATACTGCGTGTACCTTTGGAGTCACACTGATTCCTCAGTTCATATAGCTTTGACGAAACTTGGCGATGAAAGGCTTGTAATCGGGATCCAGAACCTCTCCAAAACACGAGTTTACAACATCCCGGAAGTCAGAGAAGGATGTTTGATATTTTTCCAGTCTTGAATTTGGTTGAACACATAGTAAATCGGAATTCTCCAAAAGTTTTTTACACGAGTTCCCTTTGAAAGCTGGGCTACCATGTGTCATCTCTCGTTCAACGTTGCATTTTTTCATCCAAGCTGTAGATTCACTCTCAAACTCTCGGTACATATGGAAGAATATGGTATTTACCACTCCTAGCATGAAGTGCAGTTGAGGTGGTGGTATTAGTTGCAGGAATGTCTCGTCCGGATCGCTCTTGAATAGTGGTCTGTTCACGCAATTCATGAAATTTTTCGCATCATTCTTCACTGATCCAGCTGCAACCCACTTCTCGTAGTAAGTCAGATTCTTTTGGACCGTTCTGAGTTCACCGCAGGTGTTGAGATCATCTTTATTCACAAAACACCAGATGCATGGGTGGGTGCAGCTCTGCGGCATAATACCGGATATGATGCTAGCTAATTTCAGATCGGTAGCTATAGTTCCTTCAAGCTCTTCGAGATCCAGGGCATTCATTAATGTAGAAACATTGTTATAATTTTCCTGAATCTTAGGAGCTACTGCCAACAGGAATATCTTTTTGACTGCAGAATCTTTGAACTGTTTGAATGCAATACCGTCAGAAAATTTCCGACGTTCTGAGCCGGTAATTTCTGCTGTCGATGTTTCCGACTGAATTGAGAGGCAAATTTTGAAAAATCCTCCTCCACCGTCCAAGCCCTTCTTGATAAGATACTCTCCAGTGCGCCTTTTCTCTTTTATGAACGCTATGAAATCACTTATACCAATACAATGGACCACAACTCTATGCACTTCGGAGAGCTCTTTTCCATTAATCTTCAAGAACTCAAACTCTCCGTGGCTGAAAAAATCGTCGAGTAGGTGAGATTTCTCCATAAGCTTAATCGTCGAGCCTGATTCGATAAATTTTCTATCTTGTGTGGCTGTCCGTAAAAATGAGGCGATCCCATGCGTCTGGCGAGAGCTTAGATTCATGCTTATCTGCAGTTTTGAAAGATCCTCTGCAGATACTGAGCGTTTACACGCGGTCTTTTTACTTATGGACCCTTTGCAGGATTTTCTGATGAAATGGAGTGGCTTGCCTCGTGATTGTCGGATGACGAGTGTCTCCTGTGACTCTGGACATTCTTCTACTGCAGTCCTATTTTTTATGAATTTGGACACTACTTGATCTTGTACTCTTTGGGGACAACTTTCCAAATAAGTTGAAAGATTATCAACTTGAGACTGCACATTGCAGATATGAGATACTCCTTTGGATACCGGAGTGAGACATTTGCGGCAGGGGTTTTTCAATGTGCTTGGAGCTGGATTTCCTGTAATATAATTCACGACATGAATGAATTCCACTCGGGAACTTTGTCAAATTCAATGAAACTTGAAGATTTCATACAAAACCGCGTCACATTCCGAATTTATGCAATTTTTTTGGAAATGATGTTAAACACGTGGAATTTCCGATAAAAACTTCTCACAAGGCCCCTACGCTCGACGAAAAACGTCACGTAATGGATCAGGATTCCCCAGTGCGAGAGTGAAAAGAGAAGCTTTTTTGGTACGAGATACATAAATATTTTACGTTGTTCTACGGAAATTCGAGTACACTATGGTTTAATTTCAATGATGAATGGAAAAATAGTTGATGGTTATTGTAATAATGGGAATTTGAGCCCACTGAAGAGTTATGACATTTTGATATCAGTTTTCTGCAACATTTATGAATCGAGAGAAGATCATTGAGTTTCATGCGTGACTCCGCGCAAAGCAAAATAGCCTAGTACAATTTGTCGTCCAAATATTGAAGAAGCGCGAGCGCAATCTGTGCGTATTTCCACTTTGATAGGTAACCCGATAATCAAGAGATATATTGATGTAGGGTAGCGAGGGTAGAGTTGCGAGACGTCAAAATCATCGTGATGGAAAGGCTGATTACTAGTGCGTGACTCGGGCTGTACGTAAAAAAATTTTCGGAAGCCACAAGTTCACGATGTTGGGACGTCGATATGAGAAACCTATTCGTAAAATCCATGGAATTTTGGAACAATGCCATTTGACAGGGTTTCAAGTACTCACCTGCTGATTTAGATGTAGTTTGTTGCCGTGAATTGAGAGTTTTTCGTGCAACATCACAGATTTCACAATCACACCTCGAATTCTCGGTTGACTCGGAAACTATCATATCCACGACTCTGGGTGAATTCAAAATATTCATCGTCTCTTTGCCAGATTTAACTCGACTCACGTGCACCTTACACGTACCACACAAAGCACTTGGTGAACTTTTGCTTTCTCGATAATGATTGAAAATTGTCTCCAGATCTATTTTCAGTTGATTTTTGATGGGAACCATCATTTTCTTCTTTCGAAAACATAACAGACAGACTTTGGATCTATTCTCCTCGTGAGAAAATGCATGGTCCTTCGTCATCACGATTGTGAAATCCGCATACAGTCAACGTGGCAATGAATACGCATTGATTGGGATAACAATTGAAACTTTTCACCACAAGGTTCAGAGACACATGCGAAGCGCTCACAAGCTGGCGAGATACTAGTTGAGTGACCCATTAGCTAAAGTTCCAGAATTCACTCTTGTTATGAATTTCGCTGGCATACATGTATACTGAGAGTATTGTCTGGAGCGAGTATGTAGACCATATCAACAAATGTCGCCGATTGAGCACGCGAGGAATTTGCCGCAGACGGGGTACGGTGTCGTAAGACGACCGCAAAACAGTATTCCAACTTACCGATCTGTGTCGATTGATGACGTTGAAACGATGATTAGCAATGCTATATTGATTTATGTTGATTGATATTGATCGTAACTTGAGTAGTTTTGATCAAGATGTGGATGGGAATCCCAATTTGAGATCCGGACTCTGCTTCATAATTTTTCCCCCAAAAGGACTCTCCACAATCAGCAGTTTTGGAGATTTAATCTCTCGTAACTATTCTCATTGTCATAATTACTCGAATCATCCTCCTGAATCATCATTTTTCATTTAGATCATCATTTGACCAAGGAATCTTAGGTTTGGAGAACATTTATTATCATTGAGGAAATAAGAGTTCCAAAAAATGTTCCAAATGACATTCCTTCAAAACGGCTCGGCGAAAGATTTTAATTCTTTTAGGAATGTATTCTTCAAGATATCCGGAAACGGAAACCAAAATAATCCCGTTGGTAACGGAATATTTCATTTAAATTGCATTCAAGGGCACCGTGTATGGAGGCTAACTGCGGAATTTTAATGAAATTCTTCAATCAGCCCATCTGACCGATTCTCGAAACAGCCAGATTCTAAACATTGAGAATATCATCTGGCTTAAAGACTCAAGCTTTTAAATGAAAATATTCAAAGGAATTTGCTCCATAAAAGATGTCAGAACACCTCATCTTCATTCTATGTTTTTTTCTGAATTTTCCGGCTCCTAGTGCCCGAGATACCAGGATTATATTGTATTGGTAGATATTCTATCAGCACTGAAGTCTAACTACTATGTAAGGCGAGTGTACCCAATTTGCCCCCGTTGAGTCATCTTTTCAAAAATTCTGATTCACTTCACCGCTCTGGCCCATCTCAATATTTACCAACGGATCTTAGCTCATTTTGAAGCTCATTTTCTGACCGTAGAGAATGAACTGAAATACGTCGGAAATATTGAGATGGGACAGAGTAGTAAATTAAACGAGAGTTGTTGACGAGTTGTTGGTGAAATGGCTCAATGAGGGCAAGTTGAGTACACTCTCAAGTACGCTTACCTCGGTTATTGAATCATTTAGATTAAGAATCGTAATGGTTGTTGACATGAATTCCTCCATCCAGAGTCCTGACATCGTCTATGTAGGGCACTGTCAAGGCACGAGAAATACGATGGAAAGACCCCTCGGGGCGAGCCTCGGGAACAGTGTCAGTGGATGAAGCTCCAGAACGGCCTCTAACTCTCGTGATTGGCCTTATCATCATTCACCAGTTCGTTGAATAGACTGGCACAAAGAGCCACATCACATGATGGTACCTTGACAGCTGAAAGTAAGCATGAGAAGTTGAGAAGGAGGATATTTCGTGGAATAAAGAGGCCACAGGCACAGCGTAAGGTCGGAGGCTGCAAGGGATAAACCGGATAGAAAGATTGAACGGCAGAGTGGCGCTGCGCAGATGCGACGACGGATGTGAGCATAATAACAAACCGAGCTGAGCGGGGCAGCACAGCAAAGTCTGGCGCTGCAAAAAGAGACCAGACGGCGGAATCTCGAGCGCAGAGCAGAGTGGTTTCCAGTGGCTTCTGCTGGATATGAGCCCGGCCCGGTGGTTTGGGCGAGCGTCGTTTCGGCGCCTGAGTATGGTAGGGGGAGGAAGGGCAAGACGATGAGATAGAGAAGAGGAAAGTGGATGGGGAGGAGGGCCCTCCGCTCTGTTGAATGACGAGGCGTGGGTAAGCGCGGTAAAGGTCATTACCGTGCCACGAAGATGCAGAGCATCGCGGAAGAGGCCAAGAGCTCGAGGGCCCGCTGCACACATAAAGTACGAGAGAGAAGTCGAGACTCTCGACGAGCCTCCGCCTCCTTACTACGTCTTGTCTGCACTTCAGATATCTCTGTACTCATGCATATTATGATATGAGAGACGGGGTAAGCGAGAGATCCGGCAAATTGCTGGGCCCTCCATCATGTAAAAGCATCAGAGTCATCTCCCGCTGAGTCTATTGTGTGTTTTACCGTCAGCTCGAGTCAAGACCGAGTGAGTTGGGCATGTATACTGTTATTGTGGCACCTTCTTGAGCCAAATTCGACAGGTGAGAGCCACGTAAAGTAGGTGACTCTCTTTTCTAACCCATCCATTCCAATATTACATTTCATCGAGGCAGCGCCACGGATTTTCACTCAGATCCACAAGAGAAATTCATATCTTGATGGATTGATTTCCAAATCCGCGTGGCGCGGAATTGAATTTTCCCGAGTGTATTTCGTTGGTACTTTTTGCGCTCCCGTTCGCAGGGCTCCGTGAAAATTCGAGCAATATCACTTTGTGCTGCCGAGTCAATCGATCGCGAGGTTATCAATCAGTTCTCTGATTTACGCCTTTGAACCCGTCTTGGATTTTACCTACATCCTCGTTTTCCGTCTATTTGAAATGTTCATGTCGAGCTATTTCTTGGATTTTTTGAAATTTGATCCGTCTACGGTAACATGATTTGAAATTTTGAGCACAAATCCGAAACTTAAAAGACGTGCTCATATACATACCTACAGCTTCAGTAACCGTAGCAGTCAGACTTCGTGGGCTCTGATCATTCTAGTCGATGAAAGAATTGGAGTTTCACATATTTCCAAAAATATGCCGAGTTACGACTTACTCAAGAAACGATGAAAATTTTAATTGCGAAGATGGGCTGAGTTATCGTTCCATTATTGATCAAAACTGATGCTCCCAAAAATGCTGTAAGTCGTAACAAGACAGGTTAAGCCAGGTGGGTCGATTGTGAAACTAGATTTTGAGAAGCATCATAGTAGCTGCAAAATTCTAAACTCATGCGATAATCAGATTGAGTCGCGTGGCACCTGCTGCACATCCTGCAAATGGGAGGTCTGCTCGAGATTTCGTTTCGATATACTTAACGTTGAGTGACCCATGAGCTTGAGTGAGATCGCACCCCCAGTCAACGGCTCGTTGACGGACTAATACATCCTTATTTACGTAAGCCCTGGATAGAGAACAGGTGCTGGCCGGGCCAAGGCGGACGCTCCGGCTCTTCCACGTAAGTGGCTCTGCAAGAGCTCTTTTTCATGGCCAAGCGGAAATAAGTCCCCGCGATGCGATACCCCATTGTACCGGATGAATCGGACTGCTGCGCGACAGGATAGGCGAGGATATAGAGAAAGCGAGTAGGATGGATTACTCGCAGACCCGAGCAGAGCACCCAAAAACCTCTGCCAAAATGTCCCCACAATTGCTCGACTTCTTGCTTCGCGTCGTTTTTTGCCACTCTCTGACAGTCTTGAGTACGAACTCGGCAAAGCTCATTCCACCCGAGATGCTGCAGTCGCTTGGAGGATGTTGCTTTAGAGAACGAGCGTATTATGGCTTCATCGTGGTTTTTTTTGTCGATCCCCACGAATCATGAGGGGTCCTCCTCCGTTCGCGAATTCATGAGGTCCAATTGATCACTGCTACTGCGACCTATATTAATGCGTTCAAGACGTTTTCTGTCTATCGTACACAAACTACATAAATGCTAAGTCTGACTCGTGGAGATCCGCTTGGTTTTAGAGAAAATTCCCCAAAAGTGAGTGATGTGGACAGAAAGATGCTGCCGAAACGAACCATACTTCGAATTATCTGTGTGCTCATCTAACACAGGCCAATCTCCTCTGACATGGCAAACGTAGAAAACACTCTACAGTCTACACAAGCAATGCTGCCAATGTCAATTTTCCGATTCATTCCTTTTCCTCTGGAAATATCACAACAACATATGAAAAATTGAGCAAAACTCGTCGTTTTTAGCGTGAAGATCACATGTTCAAATACGCAAGATTGTAAGTAATGTGGGCTGGTTGAGTATACGAAGAGAATGGAATTGACTGTCTCGCAAAATTCTGGATTGATATGTAGAAATGAAATAGGAATCAGATACTTCATGCCACGCTCGGATATGAGTTGTGCATCAATTTCATACAACCTGGCGTTATTGGCTTCTTCGGTAACGCTCATACAGCTTGAAAGTGTCTCTGATATGGGATGAGACCCTCTAATACAATTGTAGTTCAACAACATTACATCAAAATTTCCTTATACAGTGAGTTGAGGGAAAGGAAGAAATTTCCTTGATATATCCTAGTAATTGTGATTGAGAACTGTTGAATTGATATCATGTTGCGGATAGTAAAGTTCCTGAATCTTCAGTAAGTATCTGGAATTTTTGCCAGGTAGGCCAACCCCAGCTACAGCCCCAGCTTTAGCCTCCATCACAGCCCCAGCCACAGCCCCTGCCTCAGCCACAGTACCAGCGATGACCCCAGCCACAGCACCAGCGATGACCCCAGCCTCGGTCCCAGTCCTAGCCTCAGCCTCAGCCCCAGCCTTAGCCCCAGCCTCAGGCCACAGCCACAGTCCCAGCCACAGCCTCAGGCTACAACCACAGTCCCAGCCACATCCTCAGCCTCAGCCCCAGTCTCAGACCCAGCCCCAGCCTCAGCCCCAGCCTCGACTCCAGCAACAGTCCGACCTCTGCCCAAGCCTCAGCCTCAGTCCCACATACAGCCCTAGCCACAGCCTCAGCCTTAGACCCGCTCCAGCGACAGCCCCAGCCTTAGCCCCAGCATCAGCTCATTCATAACCTCAGCCTCAGCCCCAGAAACAGCGCCAGACCCAACCCCAGCCCCAACCCTAGCCCCAGTTTTAGTCCCAGCATCAGACCATAGCCACAGTCCCAGATAAATCCCAGCCTCAGGTCACAGCCACAGTCCCATAACAGCCTCAGACACCGGCACAGCCCCAGCGTCGATCCCAGCCACAGTCTGGTCTCAGCCCCTGCATCAGCCACAGCCCCAGCTTCAACCCCAGACACAGCCCAGCCTCAGCCCCAGCCCCAGCCAAACTTCACCCATCCAAAAGAAACGTTCTGACTAATTGGCTCATAGATTAACTTATCGGCCTATTAAATCAACTAAGTAGCCTAATTCGTAGTGAATACTAAAAAGCCATCACCAGGAACACCACCAACACCAGCAAACCCAGCACCACCAACACGGACCAACCGGCCCACTGAACCACCAAACCACCGACCCGCCATCAGCACCAGCGACGCCACTCACTCTGCCATCACGATATGTGGAATCCGGACGGACGAAATTCAGCCAAGCGCTTAATTGATCAATGACTATCCTCATTGTTCAATCAATTTGAAATATATTTGCTCATGTACTCAGGTATCAGAGATCACAGACCAGACGTATCATCAGATTCTATGATGATAGAATCGTTATCGGTATCTTTTTGAAGTAAAACATCGTTATAGAACACTCTAATTGAGTAATATACTTTAAAAATATGTTTTTATTAATTAAGGTTGCAATTTCGAATCCATAAATTTGTGGAATGAGATTGTGAACTGATCCAGTTATTACTACATGTCATGATACATATTGTTGAACTTAATGTATGCGCCCATTGTAATGTATGAATTACAAGTAACGGTGTGCCATGTCATAGATAGTAGTTGGCAGCCAAATTAGTGGCGCATTTGCGGAGGTATTTGGCGAGTGATTTCGAAGTGAACGCATGTACATGTGTATGTATTTTATGGTTGCTGGATATAGCCCCGCACGTCAATTCCAATGAATCGAGATCGCATTCACCCTCGCTACGGAACCTCACTAACGGAAAATGTCGACGCGAGCAATCAATGTACCCTGCACATTCTTCGATGGCGGGATACGAGAACGAGACGTTCATGCAATATTAACAAAATGATCTATGATTATGTGGCTGGAATACATCCAAGAACGAATAATTAAATGATCTGCCAATAACTACATTCATGTGAGTAGACCCATTCAGTCACCGATTGTAGTATTGCAAAATACCTCAGACGAAAGAATCTTCACGTCCTGCCCGGGACAGACAATCGTCTAACTGTTGGCAGTAATCTAGTTCTTGTAACTTTTTCTGACATTGTGAAGTTTTCACAGAAATACTTGGTTCAAAAGGCTCGAGATGAGGATCAAAATCAGTCCAGGAAAATGTGAGTAAGCGTGTACTTCAGTTTTTTGAGTCCTCCTCAGTTCTCATTATTTCTTACGATAAAATTTCTCCACGTTACTTGGGGCATCCAAATTTTTGATCCGACGGTTAGTGCGCCCTAGTTGTTAAAATTTGAAAAATTCACAACTTGCGGAAACGAAGCTCTCTGTTTTGCTACGGGCACGATATTCTTTACAAGACCTCTCACAAAGAAGGCACCCATTCCAGATGAATAACAACACGCGATCCATCATTTTGATAGCATGATGCATCGCGTGCAGTTTTCATAAAATTGTACGGACGTGTAACAAAAACTTCTGTTTTTTTCTTAGCGCAACATCTTTTCAAGAAGACAAGAGCGCATATTTTGTGCCTCGAATAATCCTCGTTATGATATTCCGGCACTCATGGTTTGAATGATTTACTCGTGAAATATGCACAGCTACTTTTTGCTTCGCAATTTCAGGTGCTACATAGAAGCTGTTTCTCGTTAAGCATTTTCAAATTCTCTGGTCTAAGATTCTCATGAAATGCGTAAAAGGTCAAATCTGCAATTTATCCCTCTGCCCGCGACGTGATTATGGTATTCTACAAATATAGTCGATTTTATTGTCACAGTGTTACACACACACACGCGTACTCACACACACACACACACACACACACACACACACGCACACATTTTAGTCGAACATCGAGATCTTCTCACATGAAAAATCTTGGGGGTATTTTTGACGTCCTTGCGATGAAGGCCACCTCCTGAAAATGTAGTCATGTGTGTCACAAGAAACAGGGAGGGTCTAAAATCTTGGAAAAAAACGCGGACGTTCTTTATGGAACGTCCCCAGGTTGTAAAGGAGCTCGTCGAGAAGTGAAACGATCTTGTAAGAGAAAAGAACGTGATGGGATAAATAAATTGGAAGTGGCGAGACGTAGCGCAAGTCGTGCTTCTACGGGGAATGCGTGACGACTCGCCTGATATATGGCAAAGTGGAGAAGTGACTAGCACCGAGACGAAACGTCGCGCTAAGCTCACTCTACTGAATTAGTTTGCTGTGTGCACTTCCACTTCGTAATGGAAACGATCCTGCCAAAGATGGTGACGGAAGATTAGCTGACTTAGACGAATCGATCACCACTATACGCGAGAAGCGATCCTTAATTCCTAGCTACTGAACCAAATTGCCTGTTACCCGGCTATTCTAAAGAATGCAGGGGTGTTATTAGTATGATGACATTGGAATTTTTGCATACTCATTATTTTTCATATGAATTACAGTTAAATCTCGCTAATTTGATATAACTGATCGTGTGTAGATGACATCGTTGATCCAAGTAATCAAGCTCACAAAAGTATACGCAATATGTACGATGTCACAATGAAAGACATACTACACCCAATAGAAACAGATGCGGCTGCAAAATTTTCGCGAATTCGTTGAGAAAATTACGTGCTTGCGATGCATCCGTTGGCCTACCGAAGCGATGTCACGAGCATCAGCGGTGCGCCGCGGCAACGAGGCTGTGGTCAGGCCAACAATTAGACAATTTTAATAGTGATTGGGATGCAGAGCAGTGTAGGTTGGAGTGTCGTATAATTTGAGAGCGTACTCGAATTAACGAGGCTACGGGACGTGAGCGCGGCCCAACTTGCGTGACGGGCTGATCCCTGGTAATGCGTTATCTGACGCGGAAAACAATTTCTCGTGCAGGTTGCGATCTGATGGACTGCTGAGAGATATTTCAGGGGGAGTAGTGCGCTATAGTGTGACATTTCAATTTGTACATGCATACCGATATTTCATTTTAATAAATACAAGCAAATTGAGATCGAGTTACGTGAGATAAATTGAATTAGTCATGACCAGTTCGTGAAATAATATTGCGAATGATAAATAGTGGAAAAATCCTCTGAAGAAAGCCCACGTGAAGAAAATCGACGTGTGGATGAACTGCTCATAGATTCCAGAGCATTGGTGACTTTGTGAGTTCACCCTCATTACATTGAAAATATGATTATGGAAATCAGTTTTCATGGACAAATGACAGTACACAATCATTTGGCCATGACAAATAAGAGATTTTGATACTAGAACTAATTGATTCCCATAATTTTTCATTCGGGTCATTCGAGGCTGTTTTGCCCCATTACTTCAACACTTATCGACCACACACGTTTTAGATTGAACGCAGCCACGAGCGACTCGCGGACAATGTGCATCAGCCGCACGGGTACCAGTGGTTTTCAGAGCTCTTACGTCTCAAGCTGCACAGGTCGGGGTATCGGGTGGAGCGCGTCACTCGTGACAAAATGCTTGGTAGAATTTCGGTCTCATCTCTGTCTCAGTCGGCGGGACCCGAGACACCGTCGGAGATTTAGGTGAAGTGGGAGCATTTCCTCCAAAAAGCCTTCTCCGTTCTGCAGAGCACGGTCCCGGATAAAAAAGTGGAGGAGCAGGGAGCTGGGCTGCGTGGAACACCGAGAGTTGACGGCTTCCTCGTCAGCGCGATTTTTCGAGAATTTATCAAGAGCCGAGAGGAGAAGGAGCGAGTTAGCTGACGGGTCTGGGAAGCAGTTCTGTAGCCCGCAATGCCACTGACACGTTTGCTTAGTCGCACGAGCTTTTCGTGTAGAGCTCTACAGACGTGCGGCTCCGTTGCGTATATACTTGCCGTCTGTGTTTAGCAAACCCCCCTGCCGTCCTGTGCTGAATATCGATCGCTCAGCATCGATTCACCACGTTGCCTGCACATTCGTGCGAGTGGTGCAAAAAATCAGCTCCGCATAAGTAGTAAGAGCGATTTGCAGTTCCTGATGCGAGCTCCGGTGAAGGCTCGGTGAGTGATGACTCGCAAGCTTCGCTCGATTCCAGTTCGTCAACCGTGCTTTTAACTGAGCCTCTCGATTGCGAGGTGAAGAAATAGTTAGGACCAGCACAGATGACTGCCACTTCGTGTGGATACTTGCGAGGCCCATGGATTAGAAATTTATTTCCATTGTGACATCCTTGAGAACAGTGATAGATTGTTACCGTAGGACCAAGTCTGAATGATTTCATCAGTTATTCTGAGCTTGGGTTATCTTAAAAACCTTTTATTGATGAGAACGGTCAAAACCTCGTGATTTCTGGAAACTAGACTGTGTCTTGAAAAAACTTGTGTGACTTGGCCCAATCTAACCCCAACGAATTCAGGTGAGAAATACATCACAAAGTCGTACAAAATTAGCAAAGAACCTATCACCATCCTGGGATTGTCCACTGGAATGGCTTTACCTTAGATTAACACGGATTACTATGCTTCATCACGGGGAGTGGAAATTTTTATTTTGATTGAGCACTATTAGACACACGTAGGATGAGCTCAGTGAATATTACAGAGTGAAGCTTGACAGAAAAATGCACTTTCATAATTCATGCTTGGATTAAAATCGTGTTGTCCAACCACGACATTCGCTAAAATAAATTATGGGACTATGGGGTGTTACTGTTCTGCAGTATTTACTGTTCACGCAAATTCCACAACGCAGCATGTGTTCCTCATTTTACATTCAGAAGTGAGTCAGTGAGCTCAAGAGTACAATTGATATAATGAATAATGTAGAGGCTTCAATCGAAGTCGAACAATTAAGAATTCAGATAAGATGAAGTGGCCGTTAGTCCCAGTGGGAGGCAGCAGAGACGCCCTCAGACTATACGTCCCGCCGTAATCCATTTGCCGATACAAAGTCGGTTAAGAGCAGTTGCTCTCGATGCAATCGTCTTGCGCTTAGCTCCTGGCAAATCCGGCGAGGGTATAATTATTTATGCGATCCGATAAAGCGCAAGCGACGACGATGTCTGCTTGCTCTCGCCCTTCGTTCTGCTTGCCTCTTTTCTCCGTGGCGCGATGGTTTTGCGGCTTGAGCGAATAAGTATATTTATCGCGAAGCCGAGTTCGAACAAGTGGGCTCTTTTCGCGCTGCAGTCGCGGCTAAAGCATTCACGAGCTCAAAGTGCTGGAGTTTGAATCCACAAAACACGAGTTCGAGCGTAACTGCACCCCATTCATTTTGTCGGGGCGAGAATTGCCGATGTTTTCCCCTGCGAGCTTCCCGAGCGCTTGTCTCTCCTGATGCTCTCTTCGATCGCATAACGAGGCGCTCTTTAGCGCGCTTGTATTTACCCAAGACCGAGTACATTATTTCGCGGCTTCTAGATGCATCCCACGGCTTACAATAACATCAGAGCAACAGCTCTTCCGAACCATCAACCGATACCCTCGAGACTAGATCGCATTCAGTTCGAGGGGAGTGAGAAAAAAATTCCGAGCTCAACATTCCGCATCATTTGGTGCCTGTTTCACCATAGCCGGGGAGATGACTGATACATTTTTATCTCCGGAAATGGAACCCTCGAGCTTGTTTCTGAACTTGCCCTGCATGCGATCTCGGGTTGTCGCGGGAGCCGGAAACTACTTTTTTACAACGTAAAAAGAGCAAGGTCATACAGGCCAAGTGAGACGAACGACCACCCGCAAATTTCCTCGGTCTATGTTACTTATATTCCTTAGATGTCTTCGAACAACCCGGGTTGACAGCGTTATCCTGTAAATCCTGTGAGAATTGGCCGATGGACAAGAGTCGTATGATGAGTTTTGAATAACGTCAACTCGTAGCTATGGCACAAAATTAGCATCTTTCCCCTTGAAACTCGTGAAAGTTCACAATCTTGCATCAGAATTGCATTGCATTTGTAGTCGATCAAAAGCTCACGGTCGCAGCTTTCGATTGCGGGGTTGCTAAACTCGATTTGGCTATCTCTGGTTGGAGCTATAGCTGAGGGGATATAGTTGAGGGATCATATATTATCCCTCAAAGTCGTGTCCCAAAGTTGAATCGATTTGGAATAATTTAGGGAAAGTATGCATTATATGGAGAATTCCACGGTTACCGTCAACTGGGGTAGCTTTGGGACAAAGATCGACCTTGTCTCGCATTCCTTAAAAATCATGTAACTTGTACATCTCGTAGAATATTCAATAGATGTCCGTGCGGATATGGAATTTCTTTCGAAGTATAGAAATGCATGGGTGTGACGGACAGATCCTTTATTTTAGGCTTTCGGCTAAAATAAAGGATCTGTCCGTCACACCCATGCATTTCTATACTTCGAAAGAACTTGTACATCTCGCATTAGAATTGCATTGTGTTTGTGGTCAATCGAAAGCTCACAATTCCAGTTCTCGATTGACAGGTATAAAAATATATTCGGACATTCTGGCGCAGACTAATGGGGGCCCAAAGTCGTGTTCCAAAGTTACCCCGCTTTGCAGGAAAAACACATTCTTTTCAGTTTTCACGCTACAAAGTTGAAACTGAGTGAAGATACTGCCCAAGTGAAGACTACCCAAAGATGTGCTGAAAGGAATTACAGCTAGCTCTTTTGAATGGTTTTCGATTTACGAGTCTTCGAAATCAAAAATGTCTCAATTTACGAAAAAGCGATTATTTTATTCACAAATATCTTTTTCTTTGATCCAATTCTTTGTCATCTGCGTGGCCATTATTTGCGATTCTCCGTCGATTGGTTAATGCTGAGTTTTTATTTTCATCCGATCGTACCATTTGAATTGTAAATTTTTCATCATCAAAGCAGAACTATGAAAAATTCTTTTCTTATTCATTTTGACCAGATTCCCTATCAACCAATCAATCAATCATTATAAAATGAAAATTCAATTGGGTTGCTCCATGTTCCTTTATATACTTTTTCTACAAGATATTATTGAAAAATCGAATTGATTGCTCGAAAATTTCGGCGTTTCCATTTGGTAAGGCTCATAAATCGACAATTTTTCGATAGATCCTGGTGTAAATCTTCTCAGCACATCTTTGGGTGGTCATCTGCCACCCATATGAATTTCAAAGAGATCGGTCGAAGAGTTGAGGAGGAACCGTGTACGAAAGAAATAACGCACGCACATGAATATGAACGATCCCTTAGGAATTTTCATTCTTATTCCCCAATGATTATCATGAGCAAAAAAGGCGACCTACAATCGAAAGATCCGGATGGGAGGGACAAATTGGTTGAAGCTAGATCCCTATGAGTCGAGATTTCCAACAAAAAAATCTCTTGTCTCGAAGAGAAATTTTGACTTTCGTTCCCCAAGGATGATTATGGACAAAAACGGGTCGAGTATAATCGAAAGTTCTGGACGATCGAAACAAAATGGTTGAAGCAGAATTTCTGTGAGTCAAGGTTTTTAGAATGAAAAATAGATTTGAGTCGAAAATGAGACATCATCTTTTCGTTGAATCGATAATTCCAACATTCTTCTTGTGAGAGAGGATTATTGGGATACAAAATCGATTTGAGTACAAAAGTGATGACGGGAATTTGAATCAATCGTGCTTACAAATATACACACTTTTGTATGAGAGAGCATTCTGCTAATCTCGTTAAGCAGCGTATTCCTCAAGATCTTCAAGAGACTGACTGTATTTTCAGTTCGGCAGAACCGACTTGGTATCTTGTATGAAGTGTTGGGAAGTGAAAAATCAGTGTTAAACTGAGATTCCAGAACATTTGTTGCTCCAGGCTATCCGTTGCAATATTTGATAGCTACGGCAATAGCAAACATTGTCGTCCACTCAGTTTCACTTTAGACGCGCGCGCTCGAGCAAACAGTGCCCTTAGTTACTTTGTTAAGTCTGCATCCACGGATCGATCGGCGAACATTCGCCAATGTTACATCTTCATTTATCTTCCCTGAATACCGCAGGATACCATTTCATCAACATCTTCTCCCAAACGACACATAAAATTCATTGAAATTCTTTGATGAGATAACCAATTCTTCCATCTTCACTCCAATCAATGCCAGCATCTCACATCTCACATCTCGTAAAAACTTAGAAATTCAAAAAAAATTTGCGAAGCAAGGAAAAACCGATGTCATAAGTGAATGGTGGCACTCAAACCGTCACATGTCAAGGCGAATACCGTCTTTGTGTATGATCTCACTCCGAGGCCCATGAATACAGCCGTACAATCGGATGAGGATCGCAATTCTCGCGCAACACAAAGCGACAAAGCAGCCCCAAAGAAGCTATGCATGCCTCACATGAGCTAGCTGAACATAAAGACCGCTTCGCTCGCTCTCTGTTTCGAAGCTCATGTCATGTCTTGGATCTGACGGCTAGAGGTGAAATTCAGCTCAGCTTGCACTGTTCTCGCGAATGCGAATATGCACCTATGCGCGTGTCTAAACACACCATTCAGCACCTGCTGCGGTTGATTCCATTATCGGGCTGCTGTTCTCCCGATCCACGATCTACTCTAAATCCACTCCATCCGTATATACAGCAGCCCCCGCGGAACAAGAGCTTGCGTTCAGAGATAGCACTTTGGCACCGAAGCATTTCGTCGGTCTTATTGCAACATCTAGAAATGAAATTCTGATCAAAACTGAGATGTTGGATGGTGGTTCTCTTCGATTGATCCACACATTCTTAAGTGAGCTCTGTTTGACGTTTAGAAGAACAATGACGACCCTCCATCCATCCAGGCTGCTCCAGGATATACCGTAGGACGATAGCTCGATAGATACCGATCTGCAATAACGCAAACTTTGTGTGAGACGGGAACAACGGCTGCAGCGCGCGCAAATGGAATCTTGAAGCTTTTTTCGCAACACTGTTAAACTCATCCCCGGGCTTTTTCTGATCGATAGATACTAGCTAAACATTTATTAACACGTTCACTGCGAAGGGAAATCGCGATTCTGGTCTGGATTGCGAGAGAGTACAAATGTGCGTTTCAGCACTTACGGAAGCCAAACCTTTTAAAAAATCATTAGTTTGACGCCTATTCACAGTATTTACATGAATTTTATTGGGACCCAGCGACGGAGCCCATTGCACACAGACTTGGCAGCCACCTTTCTGTGCGGCGCCACCGCTGGGGCCCAAATTTTTTCTATAATATGGACAATATTTATGAGTATGATCAGTAGTACTTATCAATAAAATCATCAAATCCCATGTTATGAGCCTCCAAAAGAACCTGTACTTCAATATCTATTCCGCCCAGACAATGATATTCAATCATGGTTCTAGCGTGCTTCAGCATTGCTGAGCCTGATCTTGGGCTGTGTTTCATTGACGTACTACCCATGTCTGCAGCGTTTGGAGCCAGATATTCAAATAGAACAATCTCTTCTCTAATTTGAATTCCGAAAGTTACAGTGCATGATAGTATACAGATAAGAGCAAAGGCTGTGCTTGGAAGAACCCACGTTTTTCGAATTGGCCTCATTTTTTCCCTCGCGTAAATTGAAGATTACTTAAATGAGGTTGAAGACTTTCCAACGTACTTGGACTCAGTTTATTTAGGTCTTGAAATAAGCTTTCAAATGAGCTAAAATACGTTGGGAATCGTCGACCTCAAAGAGAGTGGTCTGCTGATAATCACTTGATTTCGTGTATTTGATGAATAAATTGCGTAAAAATCAAGAATCTAGAAAAGCTCGGCGGAATCGAGTCCAATACCGAAACTGCTGAGCACACATGTTCATTACAACATAAACAACGAGAAACATGCACGGCATAAGCCATTGGATACATCTTCGATGTTAGATGTGAGCTGATACTCAACGAAAAGTGGGCCCCACCCGTGGAGATCATCGCAGTGAACATGTTAACGGAAGTCTAACTTTGAACGAGGGCCATCCTGTTCGGCAAACTTCATTGCAACCTAAATGGAAGTCCATTATATAGCTTATTCAATCTGGCATAATATGTGTGCAGAAAAAAGTACCCTCAACTGAAATATTGATCTCAAGAGTATTTTTTGATCAACAAAACTGCATTGACAATAAATATTTTGGTGGCAAATTTTGACATTATCCACGTCAGCTCAGCTGATGCCAATGCAGGGATCAATGAAACGTTGGATCAACCTCGGTATCAACTCTAAAGATCCAATCTTTGGTCCAAAGAATAAAAGATTCCGATTATTTATCAGAGGCACTGATTACCTCAATTACAGCGAACAAAAATTTCCGGGCCTTGTCAGCATTCCTCAATCGCCGACGCATTTTTTCTGCTGTAGCCGTTCAATTGTGCTGCAAGCTCTCCGTCTAGCCTACCAGTTTTTAAGCTCTCGGAATGCATGCCTGCACTCTACTGCATCAATAGCTGCAGTCCCACCACGCGTACGCCCATTGTCCACGAAATCTGAGGGTCTGGTCTTGTAGCCATTTTCTCTCTTCATTTCAGACTCATTGTTCCAAAAAAAATTTCAGCTGCGTGCCAAACGAAGTGCTGAACCTTGGCACATCAGCACAGCAGCACATTCGAATTCCGACTTTTGTGCCCGGCCGTCGGTATCTCTTATTTTGGGTGAATCCTAAACCAAAGAACTGACCTTCATTTGGTGTTCTGGAGTCACTCATGCGAGATGTTTTCTTTTTCTTTTTTTTATCAACGTATTTTCAACCTCTCTTCAGGATTATTCTATGGACCTGCAACTTATCACGTTCACTGCGGAGGCTGAAATTGGGGATCCTTCTCCGCGATGCGGCGGGGAGGACCGGTGGGCCTCGCCGCAGTGAAAGTCTTGAGGTGGATATTAAGCCCTTGAAGCTGCCGAAAGACACTTATGAAAATTCATATCGGTGCCGGCTGAGATTCGAACCCAAGTCTTCTGCGTTGAAGGCAAGGATCTTATTCACGAGGCTGTGGTGGCTTCATGCGAGATATTATTTGCAAATTTGCGAAATTACTTGGTGAAGTTATTCAAGGGACTCGGTGTGAAGAAAGAAAGATTTGCCATTCAGGCCTTTGCACACCCAATTGCTTTACAAAATCATATTCATTTGATGAATTTTCCAACACTGAAAATTTGACAAGCAGCCCAATATGGTGGCTTCATCTATCGAGAGTGCAAGAATAAGAATAGGGGCAATCTTGTTAGATATCAGACGCCCCGAGGAGGGAAGAGTAGTGAATTAGTTATACGTGAACACGTTAACGACGTACCGTTGCCAATAGAACATCGAAAATCTATCGAACTAGTCTGAGTGACGAAGATAACGTGATATTCATAATCCCGATGGCTCCATGAATCTCCAATCATTTTCTTCTAAAAGATCTTATGATCAATAGACGTTGCCATGAATGAATACTAGCTGCAGGGTCTGCAGATCACAAAATAGATTGTCGGATTTCCGACCTCAATTGATACCACGTGGAAATGTCTTCATTTTTGATGTTTAAATTTTGAGTTTGGACTCGTTTATTGGATAAGGAAGACGTCTGCAGCATCCTAATTTCGAAGGGTTCCAGATGGAATTTTGATAATCGTTTTGAATACTTCAATCGTTCGCCGAGGCCACCGTTTCAAATACATCGATTGCACTACTTCGTTGTACTTTTATTCCATTCTGGAGTAGTCTGCGACATTCCTTCAATTTTCAATAAGTAACTTTCTCAAAAATGCTATCAGGTCCCTGGCTATGTTGATCGCTATCTTTCTTATTAGCAATAACCTTTGATCTCAAATCAACAGTCAGGCAAATTTCGAATTTTTGCCCGCTCACTTGGCTACAATATTTCGACGAATTGCTATGCATGCCGTGGCGTACTCCCGTTTGGGCGCCTCGGGCGAGCAAACTCGCGTCCGTGTATATGCAGCTATAGGAATGAGTGATCCAGACTGGCTGTTGAAGCACCTCATCAGCTCTGAGTTTCTCGCGATGCCTGATGGCATTGAAATGCGTAGGCATTGTATGCCAAGAGCAGCAGCAGCACGGGAACAGCGAGTATGGGAAAATTGGAGCGGCATTGTAATTCCGTGTGGAGGAATGCGCACTGAATCGAGTCTCTGTGAGTCGAGTGCCAGAAACAGAGAACGGATGCTTAACGGCTCTCGCGCGATAATTAAGCCCCGCTAGATGGGTGCTGCAGGATGCGCCACTGCAGCGCAAAGGGCTGACGCGACGAGGACGCGGGATTCGAGAAATCGTCCTTGCCGTCGTCGTCGCCGCTGCACCATTGCCCCACATTCGTAGCTGCGCGCGAACAATGGGATTAATTAGACCGGGATAGAGCGGGCCGCTAGTTTTACGGGAAAGCGCCTCGCGGAAAAAGAGTCAGCGATTCGCGCATACCGCCGAGCTAACTGTCTACACCAGATCAAGTGTGGGAGCCGCTCCGCCGTCATTGCAATTACAATAGCAATCGTTACACAATGATAAAGCTGACTATCGTTCCTTCCAGTGTCAGTACCGCAGTCTGTCGGCGCTCTCTCTCCATGTGGTGTATCTCCTGCCCGACAGATTGATTGTGGTACTGGAATCACCATGCTACGGAAAATTGATCAACTAGCAGTAATTCATACTTCCTTTTTTATTTTCATCTTCAACCTCGACTGCTTACACCTGCATCAAGAACAGCGATATAATCTAAAAAATATAATGGTGCCGGAGGAATAATTTGTAACATATGTAACACTCTTATTACTCCTGTCTGGAGTCTTCTCTGATGTTTGATTCTGCATGACCATTCAAAATTTTGAGTCCTGTCGTGGATCCAAAAGTTTGCTCCCTTGAATTATCAAATACACTACCGGTCCAAAGTTTAAGCTCACCCAAAAATTTTTTTCTCAATTTTGTGAGTTGAACTACTCGGCTTTATTTGACCGTAGAGGACTCTTCCGGAGCTCATTCTGAAGGTTTTTACACGTACATTGAGATGGCATTATTCATTTTCATCCGTACGGATCGGGATCTTATCTTGCAATTTGAGCTTGGAAAAGTGTCAATTTAAACGATTTTTGAGAGAATCTTTTGGCTCGAGCCAATTTGAGCCACATGAATGTTTCAATATGGGAGTTGTGGGATACGAAAGTACAATTTTAGAGCTTCAAAATCCGTTTTTGAACGTCCCTCTACGCCACTGCTAATCCGAACTATGAGATTTTCTCTCAGGGGATATTTCTCGCAAAAAGTAGCATTCCAATTCGAGAGAGATACAGAGATGCATGTTTTAGCGAGTATAATCATCATTTTTGTTATCTATTGTCTATATCTTGATCAAGAAAACGGGAAACCTTAGGAATATGCCCCAAAAAGTGAATTTTTTCGTCATTTTTAAATACAGGTGTTAGTTTTTGCGAAAAATCTTCCCTCAGAGGAAGTGTTATAGCTCGAACTGGAAGTGGCGTAGAGGGACGTTCAGAAACGGATTTTGAATCTGTAGACTTGTACTTTTGGGTCTCACAACTCCCATATTGAAACATTTATGTGGCTCAAATTGGCATGAGTCAAAAATTTTCTCAAAAATCATCGAAATTGACACATTTCCAAGCTCAAATTGGAAAGATCCCGATCCGTACAAATAAAAATGAGTAATGCCATCTCAAAGTACGTGGGAAAACCTTCAAAATGAGCTCCGAAAGAGTCCTCTACGGTCAAATAGATCTGAGTAGTTCAACTCACAAAATTGAAAAAAAAAATTTTTTTGGTTGAGCTTAAACTTTTGACCGGTAGAGTAGTTTGTTGATGGATTTCATCAAAGACATTTTATAAGTTGACATCCTTTTCATCTGACTCTCTCTCTTTCTCTCAACTGACTCTTTATCAACTATTTTTCAGCTCATCTCACTGAACCACTATCAGTAAGGAGTGGAGACTATTACCAGCTCAAGATTTTTCACTAGGATTTGTCGGCAGTTTCACTAAGGTTTTCGGATGTGTCCCGAGGCAGGAGGCCCAGTGAACCGAATTTTTCTACACTCCTCATATTCTAGGAGATACAAAACTGTGGAAAGAAATAGTGGGCAAGATTGGGTTTCCGAACGTTATATCGTCCCTTCTATGAGCTGTTCTTCCAGACATCCAACTCTAGAAACTCTGAATGTCATTAGGCGCCAAAACCAATCAGCAGCTTCTTAGCGCGTGAGGACTCTCCACTTGGATGACTGCCCTCGAAGTCGGATCGAAAAGGCTCATCGGATTTTCACCCTCTCTCTCACTCCAGACACTCGTGTCTCTCTTGGCCCATCCTCCTCATCTGACTCCGCTCCCCGCTTGGCAAATCTCGTGAGCCGTTCGCCAAACTCTGATGCTCTGAATGATGCGTGCGAACGAGCGTGTGTTTGCGGACGTTAATGTATCAGGGCAAACGTTTGCGATACGGGTCTCTGTGTCAAGACATTCAATTTGCTCTGAGTCTGGTTATTTAGCCCTCGAGTCAAAGCTACTGAAACTTTAATCAGTGCTCGGCAAGCTCCACGGAGGCACAAAGGCAAATGGGAAATGGTCCATTCGAAACCTCGTAATTACTCGTATGGCTATGGAATCAACGATCTACCTGATTGGCGTCGTTATTATTAGAAATGAGTGAGTTATTTAGGTATGATGAAGTTTAGAAATGGATACTTTGATGATTTACATTGTACTCGTGCCCGTTCGATTTTTCTAAATAAAATGAATCCTGTTGAGCAATTTTCGGGTGTATTTCTGTACATCATCGGTGACCAAGTTCCCAGATATATCCACCATTTTATTTCGGTTCTCTCAAACGTGTCCATGAAAAATTCGGGCTCGTATTCCTTCTCGACGTTGTTGTGTATTTGTGCATCACATCGTTTCAAGCCGCGCACCGAGTTACACTTCGAGCAACTTGTGAATTGCAGGCCATGTTGACGTAGTCCCTTCCGGCTTTTGTCTGAAATACACCCGGTAATTTGCCGTTTCCAAAATCCCAGGACACACGGTGAACTGCACCTATTTTGAACTTTGCTATCAGCGAATACAAGCATCTCTCGGTTGGATTCTGACCCACAGGGTCGAAATACTTTGAATCATATCCCGAACTCGAGACAGTCGCTGCAAAAGTTCAAAAAGTGAAATCTGTCCACGAGATACTGCCATTAAAAACTTCGATGAAAGCACTCAATTTTGTTGGTCAGTATGTCTTGTGACCGTAAATAGGACAAAGTAGATGGGTATTATCGGGAAAATTTATACATTTTGGATCTAAAATTTCAGAAGTTGAAAATC
The DNA here is from genome assembly GCA_029851415.1 of Eretmocerus hayati. Taxonomy (NCBI): domain Eukaryota; kingdom Metazoa; phylum Arthropoda; class Insecta; order Hymenoptera; family Aphelinidae; genus Eretmocerus; species Eretmocerus hayati. The sequence continues at coordinate 2,704,826 of CM056741.1, read as the reverse complement.
CATGTCTCACACGTCTATCTAATTTTTTTCTATTCCTTTCGCGTATTGACTAGAAGAATGTTTCAGATCCGGATCAGAGATTCGTCTGGGACTCTGGAAATGTTCTTATTTTAGCGCCAAAAGAGGATACCCATATACCCTAACGCTCGAGCGTTTCCGAGCTACAGCCATAGATATTAGCATTGCAGATATACCTATATGAGTCATTTCCATCGTGGGCTTATATGAACATTGCTGATGTTCTTGCACGTCGCTTGATCGCTAAGGTCTATAATTTTGAGTATCCTCTTTTGGTGCTGAAAAAAGACCATTTCCAGAGTTTCAACCGAATCCGTGACCCGAATCTGGAACACTTTCCTGGTGAGTGATAATAGGTTATACAATTTTTGTGGAACCAGTTAAAACGGTATATGTAAATTTCAAATTCACAAGACATAAGAAAAATAGTCCTGTGTTCGCAAGTGCATTACACGGCTTGTGAGATGGGATGGCTGAGGTCCGAGAGAGGAAAAGAAGGGCGGGGCAGAAATAATCACTCGCGATTTCACTTAAAAAATAACTGATTGCGTTCGTTAAAAACGCCTATGCTAAACTTAACCAAAACACACGCGTAAGAACCAGAACGATGAGCTATTCTACAACTTGAACTACAAGAAAATAACTTTGTCAAATCATCTTTCGAAAAGCTGGCGTGCGCGGGAAAAGCTCGTGAGCTGAGTTTACGCAAAGTGATGCCCACGAGCGGGCCGTTGGATCGTAACTACTCCAAAATTGCACGGAAAAATACTAAAGTCCGGCTCGCGAGCCGTGTGCAAATCATGTGAGGTGAGGTCAATGGCACGAGCGTTGAGAAAATTAGAGTTTTCTAAAAGTATTCGAATTCAAATTTAAATAGACGCAAGCGGCTCAAACAAATCCACTAACATTCTCAGTTTTTGTGCTCTCATTGTCTAGCGAGAAATCCTGACGTGGTGGTACCAAATGACCTTGAAATCCGTATTTAGATGGTTTATTTGAATTGAAATACATGCTCTGGAGCAGATGATCTAATTTTTCCGTCTTATTCGTGCTATTGAGTATCCTAGAAATGGTTTTTGAGTACATGGAACTGACATACGTGGAACTGACATTCCGCTCTTAGAACCGCTTGCAAAATAAAGGAGTTGACATGGAAACCCCTGAAAATGGAATTTATCTAATCCCATCATATGTATTTTAGCGGAAAAAATTCTTCCCACTCACCAGGAGAGTGTTTCAGATCCGGGTCACGGATTCGGCTGAAACTCTGGAAATAGTCTTCTTTTAGTACCAATAGAAGATATCCAAAATTATAGACCCTAACGCTCAAGCATTTCCGAGATGCAGCAAATAACTTTAGCATTGCCCATATGGCCCTATGTTAAAAGATAGTATATATAGGTATACTGTAATGCATAGGTTATTGGCTGTAGCTTGAAAACGCTTGAGCGTTAGGGTTTATAATTTTGGGTATCGTCTTTTGGTACTAAAAGAAGACTATTCCCAGAGTTTCGGCCAAATCCGTGACCCGGATCTGAAACACTCTCCTGGTCAGATGAAACGACTCTTAGTTGGGTAACATGGTATGCACGGACCTGACATAAGTTAATTACATTGATTCTTCTTCGGCTAAAAATGTACATGCATCACTGTGAACTTCGATTCTAGGTTTTTCTCGCACTGGGATTTGATTGTTTGACACATGACTTGAAATTTTCGCCGTGACAAAGTCCATCACAGCGGATTTGAGATGCACTGTTGTTATTTCAAAAAACATTTCTCGTTTTTAGTGAAAATCCCATAACAAGAAAGAGGCACATGGCTCGGGGATTAAATTAATCATTCTGGCCATAATACCTGTGGAAAATAGTTGATTCGATATTGTACTTTGAGAAAAAAATTTGGTGAAGACGACTGTATTCATTACCTCGACGCTAGCACTAAGGGTATGCTTGAAACTTCAATTATGACACTCCATGGAACTGACATTTCGACCCTTACTCTTGGAAGATAAAAACGACGATTTGATGGATCGACCTGAAAATTCATTTCGAAGTGTATTTGATGGAATAAATGTAGAATAATTTGAATAAAGTGATTCGAAGCTTGCTTGTCGAAACGCGGAGTCATTACACGTTCCGTGTAAGTTATCGCGATAATACCACGATACGCATGAGTGATTTGATGGCAATGAAGGTGGATGAATGAATTCGATTTGAAAGCTTCACCATCGACTGAGATAGAGAAAATTGCAATGGATATTTTGATTTGGTGATCCGATTATGACACTATGATTCAATCACCATCCTGGCGATCAGTGCATGTTAAGGTAGACCTGGCACGCACATCACTGCGATCGCACGCGACTTCGGTCTCTCTGCAAGCTTAGTTTTTCGTCGCTTGGCGTATAGATGCGCGAAAAGAATGAGAGAGCGCGGGAACCGAGTTTGCAGGTTTGCTCTCGGGTATATTTATACGTAGGTGTCGGTAAAGTGAAAACTTAATGGGCGCTGCTAGAGGAAAAGCGTGTTAGAAGGCGGTGGAGGGGGGGCACTGCTTCCACTATCTCTCGTCGTATATTTAAGACGTTTAAAGCATTTCGAACCGTGAAAATAGCCCGATTTGCATACATACAGCTTTGGAATTCATGAAAAATTCATGGAGTAAGTGGTGCTACTCCATGAGAATTATACCACCCGTCCGCCCCATTCTTTGCTGTCCGCCTCTCTCTCTCTTTCTCGCGACTGCTCTGTCGATTCTCGACTTTGTGCCAACTCTTAGCCCGGCCTTTTCACTATCAATTCCTCATTACGACCCCACTCGAGGCATCGATATGCCGCCGTTCGCCCGCACCCCCTGACTACTCGAAGCGGAAAAATTCTCGCTCTCTCAGCACTCTGCGAGCCCTCTCATAAAGGGCCTTTCAAAGTGGCAAACTTGATCTGACCCTCGGATCACGAACAGATGCTTGTGAAAAAATTCTCCCCCTTTCCTGTATCTGGGATGAATTTTGCGACCGGTGAGTGGCAACGTTTGCTCTCGTGCGAGCCAGCATAGTACACTCAGTCGGGCGCGTCACGTGATAATGCACTCTTACTACCACTGCATGAACTCTGGGAGGTCGACTACACCATCCCAGAAAGTCTGTGGGAGGCCCCAGGCAACGAGTTTATCAAGTCGAAAGCGTTGTCGTCGTTGCCGTCGTCGTCGTCGTCGTCGTATAGTTACAGTGCCTAACTGGCTTTCTTGAATTTTCATTTCATCAAGCTAATTGTTACTGCTACCGCTGTTAGTTGTACACAAGGAAAGCTTGCACCGCGGGTGTACACGAATGCATATTGCGGCGCCAAAAGCATCTTGCACGCGGTTGGGGGAGGGGGGATGGAGACGAAAATTGGCAGTGAAAGGAAGCTGCCGTTGAAGTCGCGGCTGAATAATGCGACGCGGCGGACGATGATGCTAATGCGAATCAAGGTGCTGAGAGCCGGTGACAAGACAGAGCCTACGAACATCACCCAGCTCCCCGGTAAGTACATTGGCGAGATGGATGCGATTGAGATGGAATTTTCAGCCGATTGAATCATGCACCTTACTTCTTGACCCTGTAATTGTGTCGTGGCCTCTGTTGGACGAAGGCGTTTTGTTTTGGATTGGTTGGCCGTTTAACCAGCACACAGCGCGTCAGCTCAAATCCGAAGCTAAGAGTTCCTACCTATAATATGATGATTTCAGTGGCTCAGAGTCGATTTTCAATGGTGAACAAGATTTTGTAAATAATATGAATTTCAGGTTCCGAGTCCTCAGCATTTTGGGGAAAGGCTAAGGACGTTTTCGCCTTCCATTCTTGGTGCATTCGTGGTGGACTGCTAATGTAGAAATGCAGTTACTGCAACATCATCAATGGAAACGAAGGCCACTATACCGCCACAAGTTTTGGTTTGATTCATGAGATGACCTCAAAGGGAAACCCCTTCCGCTTGTTCGCATAAAGTAAGCGCCCAATACTGAACAACTTTTCTGTACAATATGATGACCAAGCTTGAATATAACACCGGTAAAGGTAAGGGCTCAGAAACAAACGAGAGAAAAAAGACACGAGCAACTTTTACAACTTCGAACGAAACTCGACTCGCTCTCGTGTCGTGATTCAAATCTATTTTGTGATATCAGTATCCAGATTTCTTCTTTCAATTCCAGCCACTCCCCAGCTCAATCATAATCATGATTTCTCTGTAAGGTGGTAAGCCAATTGGCAAAATTATCCCATCTAGAATGGAGCAATGCGACATAACGCGAACAACAGATGTGCTTGTTGAATAACATCTTGTTGAAACACATAAAATTCACAAAAGTCAACGCGATCAATTTCTCAACAACGCTCCAAATTTCTTTGCAGCTACAATGTTGCTTGAAAGGATCTCAGACTTTGTTATGGATGATCTCAAAATATAGAAAAACATAGCCTCGATGCGATTGAAATGTAAATTAGATCGGGAAACCATAATTTAGTTTGAGAAATGCTATCTACCATACGAACTGTCAGATATCTCCAAGCAAATGTAAGTGCGTTTATGGGCACGAGATATAATTATTCGTGATATATCTCGCGACAGATATACGCCTTGTCGAGCTCGTCCGTGACCAATGTTAGCCAATGAGTGGAAGGCGCCAGGATATTACAAAGACGTCACTCGCAGTTGCGTAGAACAATACAAGCGACGTGCGCGTTCCCCCGAGAGATGACAGTCTGCAAGCCATACGAAATGCCATTATCTATCCGCGAGAAACGCTACGGCAGTTCCCGCGGATCAAGCAAATGCGCGTTCCGCTGTTTCACCACATGCCGTTGCCTTGTTTCTCCAGCGAGCATTGTTTCAATTTCAGACGCAGTCATTACGACTGAAGAGTGCTGAAAGAACACCGGTGGTTCCAACTCGTACTGGCGCTACAATATGTCAGAATCGCTCGTCGTCTCGTGACAACTGATAACTAATTGAATGGACTCTCAATAACTCCCTTTCTTTAAGAAAATTCTCATTGTCTGAGATAGCTCTTCCAAGATCCCACCACAAGCAACCTTCCACTCTAAAAGATTGAAATGATGATCAAGTTCCGATCTTACCAGTCTCATGCCAAGTAGCATGGAAATCTTGTACAAAGAGAACTTTTTTCGTTATATTGTTTCAAATCACCGGATTGACCCGATTGCAAAGGGTCTGGCTTGGTAGGTTGAGAAAACTTTGGCAGCAAGATCTCTAACTTGGAACAAAACTCGACAACAAGTTTTTTAGAGCTCGCCAAATTACTGAATTTTAATCAAATAATTACCACTGCCAACACTGAAGAAAATTTTCTAAATCTCGTTTTTACCGACCTTGCGGGAATAATCCCAGATGTATGGATTGTGAATACCCTCTGTCTCCACTAGACATATTTTCAAATGCTTCTGAGTTTAAAATCAAACTTGATGGCTTAAAATCTAGACCAAGAAGATCTTGATAAAGGTTGAGATGAACAAGATGTTCATCTCAACGTTTGGAGTGCTGGACTACTTGGACATCAGCGATGAGCTGAGCCGCGGCGATTGGGAATGTTTATATAGAGGCTTGCTAATTCTGATAGATGCCGCCATTCAATCTTATGAAATATTGAGCAACATTATTGCTAGTCATGTCGATTTCAATAAAAGGTTGAGTTCCACATATCATGAATGGCATGGCGCAGCTCTGGTACGTTGAAATACTATACAGAGACTTGTTTCCTGAAACATGACCTGAGAGGGTCATCTGCAGAGTGGGCAAAAGGTCATATCTGGATTCTAAATTTGTGAAAATTTTTGGATCCAGAGTCAGAAGTAAGTTGGAAAACCATATTGGACATACAGTTGACCACCAATGAAAGTCAAGAGTATGCTCATGGTCACAGGTCAAGGGTTGAATGAGGTCTGAAAGACTTTCCTGAGAAGAGCCTCCTTAATCTGTCTGGGTTGTCGCTCAAGCTCTGATCCATTGAGCCAGTACCAGATAAATTAGGCACCCAAATGACTCTTATAGGGGCCATCTGAAAAATTAGCAAAAATCATGTTTAGGTATAAAATTTCGCGCTTCTTCAGAACCCCGAGTCAAAAATATGGGTTTTCATATCTGAGAAAAAATTGTATTTGACCTCCGAATCACCATTAGGATTACGTTCAAGGTCAAATCTGATTTAAATTTGAGCTCCCTCCTCGATTTGAGGAGACGAGTTCCACTCTATACCCCGTTCCATTTCTGATTTTTGAGGGGAGAGAGCTGAATTTTGGGACACCCTGGATGTCTCTCATAGCACTAACTGGAGGCCTTGTTTTGACGTGTACACTTGGCATCAATGAGTACTTTCCAGAACATTTGAATATGCGCGGACTCCAACGTACATTTCTTACCTATGGATGCGTGCATTTTTTAAATTTCTGGAAACATTCATTGACGTCAAGTATACCATACTTACGTGAAATATGTCTGACAACCCGATGCACCTCAAACGAGTCTGAGCTTTTCCATTCACGTTCATTTTTACGATACAGGCAAAACTCCGTATTCACGGGGGATACGTTTCGAAAAAATTTACCACGAGTACGGAAATCTGCGAATACCGAAGCATTTCACTTATGGAATATATGACATAGAGGGTCTCCTGCCTGTCCGTGAATAAGTGAGAATCACGATACGGAGTTTCACCTGTACTTCTGTAGGTGACAGGAATTATCAATGCTGCCCGTGGCATCAAATTTCACAAGATAGCTGAAGCGCTGCGTTATTTGCGCCGATACGCAAGATCCCACATACTTCTCATCATTTTTAGCTTTGGCCCCGGATATGAAATAGCACATAAAACATTTGGCGACAAATAACCACATTGGGGTGCAAATTTGGATTTGCATCTGTTTTGACGCAGTTGATGTTCTGTGTTGGAGCATAAGGTCCTGAGCTGGTAGAAGAATGCAGTGGGAACAGTTTGAAAATGATTGGATTTGGGAGATGGAATCATATCACACTAGCTTAACTGAGACGAATCTCCAATGAGAGATGCTACCCACCAGGTGGTGGCACTTTCGATTGCAAGGGTGGCCCATTATGTTAGCAATTTGCCACCCTTGTATTCGAGAGCGTCATTGCCTGATTTCAAGTGCTCGCTTGTCTCAACTCACGATCTCGAATATGATGACATTCAAACACTCTGTTTGAGATAAACACTTCCTGTTAGGAGTCGTTGGCGGGATAGAATATAATCACATGCCTTGCAACAAACTATCGCTTCATACATTGGTAAATAACTGTATATGTATTGTGCTAGTTGATCGAGAGCCATCTTTATAAACCCCAATACTGGTCTCGGTTCATGAACATGTCGTTTTCAGATTTAGTTACATGTCGGTATGAGATCGGGCTGTATTTGTAAAACTGAGGGAGATGAAGATCCTTTGTCAGCACAACGACCCATAAGCAGATGGCTCTGTGAGAAAATAGTACACTCGGGAGGAAGGTGAATTGCTGTGGCTGTGACGGTCAGTGACCGATCGAGATCTTCCGTCTCGTTTGCACTCGTGACATAACCTCTTGAGAACGAGAGAATTGGAAGATCTCGAACCAAGACTGACCGTCACCTTGATGCAGTTCACCTTCCTCCTGAGTGTACAAAACAGAATACAGAATCGATCTTGGAGAGGGTTTCAAGACTGTGAAAAGATCACACCCGTTTCCGAATTCGAGGATCATCTTCAATTGCATTCGAGCAATCAAGGGAGTCGGTTCTATGCTGTTGCTCAATAAACCATCACATGCATATGATTCACCTTGATCCAACCGTATCAAAAATAACGAAGAGTCGTGTCACCAACTGGGTGCACTACAAAGCAATTACAACGTCTGCTTAAGAAGTAGCTCGTAAGTCCAGGAGCCATGAAGTATATACGATCCATCGCTTGCGTAGTCACTGCTGCAGCTGCTCTGTTACGAGACAGAGAGACTCTTTACGAGCTCATCCGTGGCTTCTGATCCGCGAGTGGCTTTGCGCGAGGTATTACGTACGCATGCACGTTACCCTGTTTTATGACACCAGCGCTTGGCGAACCGTAGTATCAAGCTGATCTGTCGCTGTAGTCGTCGACCAAGCGCCTATATTTAGCCCGCTAACCCTGGATCTAGTCTCAGCGGTAAGTATACTACTGCACCGTGGGTAATGGTGACGTGCCAAGGTAGGAATATTACCTTGCTAGCATCACCCATTACTCCTGCTATCTCACCTGAATTCCTAATAATGTGAGGTTATGTGCACGACAAAGTCCCACCGTGACAGGAGCTTTTCTCCGATTAGAAAATTACTTGGCACCTTCATCTGACTACTGAATAAGGATAGTGGTTGGATTGAGCGTTCAATGGCCGCAATGTGAATTTTGATACTGAAATCCAATGATCGTCATGTTGAAGTTTGTGATTGACTGCATGATTGATTAATTGAGACTAGCGTTATTGCGGCTCCTGAAGTGCTTTTGTAGTTTAATAATGACTAGCGGTATTGCCTCGCGATGCTCGGCCTGTAAATGTTTCGGACAGGCGTATTGGCTCCTGTAAAAGCTTGCAAATCAAATAAAATAAGTTTTTAGAAAGAGCACACTGATGTATTCACAAAAAGTATATCGTATTAAGTTATTTCTCACAGAATCAACTCGGATTTGTTCAATTGAGGCATCTTTGAAAATTTAGACCCTGTTCCACTCTGAAACATATTCGAACAGTACACCACGGACTTATTTTTTGGTCTACGCTTACTTCAAAAAGAAATCTTGGATATAAGGAATGTTGCGGGATAAATAATCATTATGACTAAAGTTAGTTAGATTTGTAGTGATCCGTAAATTTAGCAGGTATGATCCGATCGTGGAAATTCTACAAGATCTTGTAGCTTTTTCTAAGACCTCCATGTTCCTCTTCTTAACGTCTTTTATACGCCCTTTCCAGCCTAAGCAACGAGCTTAAGAAAGAACTTCTGATCACATGAGTTGCTCATGGAGATACCGATTCATACAAGTATTTCATTTGCTCTTATTCTCTTCTAATGTGAAAACATATCGAAACACATTTCAGCATATCATTTCAACGTCAAATATTCTTATCTTTCAGAAAATGTCATCAGATTTGGGATCACATGTGACCTGGAGAAACTATCTTCCATTAAGTCTTTTTTTCCGAGTGAAGGCTGAACAAGTACTACTAACAAAGGAGACCCACAAAAAGCGGGTCACCAATGACACCAAACTTTTTTCACAATCTCGTACCAGCTAGAGTAACAAGAATCCGGAGTAACTCCGTCAAATGAGCTCCCTGTTCAGAGCTACAACTAGAAATGTTAAAATTGCCAGTATATCTATATATATATATCACTTTTTGACATGGGCCTATAGAAGCAATGCTGATGTCATAGGCTGTAACTTCGGAGGAAGGGCCCATTTGACGGAGTTACCCTGGATTCTTTGTATTCTAGGTGGTGCAAGACTGTGAAAAAAGTCTAGTGAGTTTTAATGTCACGCACTTCGTAGGTCCCCTTTGTAAGTCACTTTCGAGCAAAAATCTAATGGCATTTTCCAAAAGATGACGTCATTTCACGTGAAAATTACGTATTATAACATTTTTCCATGCGTTTTCATACTAGAACAAAACAAGAGCAAATATAACAGTTATGTGACACGATATTTCCGTAAGAAGCTCATGCGATAAAAATTTCCCTTCTCAAGATCGTTATTCGGGCCGGCAAAGTCGTACATGGGACTTTCAAAAAAGAAACATAAAAATTTTCATAGAAGCTACAAGATTTCGTTAGAAACTTTTAGCAACAGATCATATCCGTCAAAACTACAGATGTTCAACAAAGAAAATAAAAGTTGTTGTTTCGTCATCGTGTAAGCCCAATCAAAAGCACAAAAAGAATATTCTAAACACAGGAATCAATAGATAATTTTGGATCTTCAATTTTCTTTTTCCTAAATATTTCTATGACAAAATGGATCAGAGTAATCGTTCATTCACTGAAGTTATCTATGATCCATTCTTTTTAAACCGTAATGCGGGAAAGAGTCGTAATTAATGTAAGTGTACCCAACTTGCCTCTATACCCAAATTGCCCCCATATGCCGATTTCGGGGATGGGCACTCCTTGGCTTCCCGGCAACTTTTTTTCACGTTTGTTATGTTGAAATATGAGAACGGGAGTAGTTTGCGTCGACCTCGAATCATCCCTGTGTTCTCCAGGAAATCTAAAGTGATTTTTCTATTTTTCGTGATTGTTTAACTATGAAATCGCCTGGGGAATCGCCTTCAGTAAAATCAGCACTAAGTTCTTCGAATTCAACCAATCTTAACGTACCTTAGCGCATTCGATTCCTTGTTCCAAGACCTTGAAAATCCATTCATCAAAATTGCAAATTTTGAATATGGAGCTGTTTTATGTGCATAACACGGAGACGATTTATAAACAAGGATGCCTACATCGAGGTGTCCTTGACATGCCCTCATATGTTTATCTCGAAAAGGCGAGCAATACGACTTTTTCACCACTTGGAACGTGTTTATCACGTCAAAATAGGTCAGAAACAATATTTCGAACCACCGAAAAGCTCCAAATGTGCGTGGTGCACGGCGAATAACACGCGATACCTTACATTATTTCGTTGTCATAATTTTTAATAATTCGGGAAAAATTGAAGTAAGAAAAAAAGAGAAAAAAAAATTTTTTGCGCGATTTCGGGAGGACAAAAATATAAAAAATTTCTCTTTCGCATGAATTTTTCCAAAAATCCCCAGAAAATTCCCACTTTGTGGCATATGAAATGATCCCCGTAAAGACATAGTCACGTGAGTTTGTGTCTTCCAAATGTCATTTTGGCGTTCACTCCGCGTCAAAACTTGCACGACGAAAAGAAACGTCCTATGTAGATGCTAATAAAAGAACCAAATCACTAACAAGGGGAGCACCAACCTTGCGGGTCCTGGATTTTGACAAAACTTTGGGAATCTTCTTGTTTTGTTGAGAAATGAAGGTACCCAGAAGGGTTTTGTCCAATGGAGCTCCTATCTCGAGGTACAGCTATGGAGATTAGCATTGCCTATATAGGACCAAAAGTTAAAGAGTCGTACATATAGATATACTGACAATGCTAATTTCCCCTAGCTGTATCTCGGGATAGGAGGGCCAATGGACGAAACTCTTTTGGATACCTTCATTTCTCACCAAAACGGGAAGATTTCCAAAGTTTCGTCAAGATTCAGGACCCGCAAGGTTGGTGCTCCCCTCGTAAGTCAAACACACTCCTCCACCAGCTCGCAGTCTCACGTGGCCCATTTCCGCGAACAGAACTGCATACCGAAGAATATCATTCGACGCAATGATTGGAAAGATATGAGGTGACACTCAATAATAGTCCCTTCGGCGCCATCCTCCAGTCTTCGCTGAACACCCCGTGCAAGCAGACTTGCGCGTGAGAAGGGCTATATACGCGATAGTCAATGGAAGGAGTGAAGTTAGAAAACCCACGTGCTCGCGGGTGCCACATTCGAAGTTCGACTCTTGCCGCGACTCCGCACGTTCACGCCGCGGAAGAACCAGCCTCTCAGCAATTGAAGAAGAGTGGGGAAGCGTCAGTGATACAAGATCTCGATGCGGCTTGCAGTCATCCTGTTGTTCCCGTCGCATCAACACACGCTTGCCCGAACCAGTCATCAAGAAAACCAGGGACGGACTGCGATCATTCATCCATCATGTTATTCAAAAAGAAATCAACACGAGAGCACGTGAGTAATGAATTCAATATATCTATATATAATTAGCAAACGTTAGCCTAAACATTCTTAGATTCAATACTCCGTATCACACGTGTTCGATTTTCTTGAGAATTTCTCATCAAATTTGAACGCATCATAAAATTGTAAGAGGAAACCGAAAATATCGGACTCTATTCAGTTTCAACGTTTTAAAAACATGTTCAATACATGTTTTGACGATTTTACGTAATTGTGAGCAGTTAAGTACATGAAAAATTGAAATTTCAGAAAATTTTACGCGATTTCGGGAGGACAAAAATATAAAAAATTTTTTTCTTTGCATGAGTTTTTCCAAAAATTACCAAAAAATTCCCACTCTGCGGCATATTTCCATGTGGTTGACGTAACCACAGAGTCACGCGATACCTTACATAACTCCGTTGTCATAATTGTTAACAATTTGTAAAAACTTGAAATAAGAAAAAACGAGAAAAAAAATTTTTGCGCGATTTCGGGAGGATGAAAAGATGAAAATTTTTTTTTTTGCATGAGTTTTTCCAAAACTTACCAAAAAATTCCCACTCTGCGGCATATTTCCATAAGGTTGACGTAATCACAGAGTCACGCGATATCTTACATTATTCCGTTGTCATAATTTTTAACAATTCGAAAAAAATTGAAATAAAAAGAAAAGAGAAAAAAAAATTTTTTTGCGCGATTTCGGGAGGGTAAAAATATAAAAAATTTTTTTTCCCGCATGAATTTTTCCCAAAACTCCCAAAAAGTTCCCACTTTGTGGCATATGAAATGATCCCCGTAAAGACCTAATCACGTGAGTTTGTGTCTTCCAAATGTCATTTCGACGTTCACTCCGCGTCAAAATTTACACGACGAAAAGAAACGTCCTATGTGAATGCTAATAAGAGAACCAAAACGCTAAGTCAAACACACTCTCCCACCAGCTCGCAGTCTCACGTGGCCCATTTCCGCGAACAGAACCACATACCGAAGAATATCATTCGACGCAATGGTTGGAAAAATATGAGGTGACACTCAATAGTAGTCCCTTCGGCGCCATCCCCCAGTCTTCGGTGAATACCCCGTGCAATCAGACGTGCGCGTGAGAAGGGTTATATACGCGACAGTCAATGGAGTGAGTGAAGTTAGAAAACCCAAGTGCTCGCGGGCGCCACATTCGAAGTTCGACTCTTGCCGCGACTCCGCACGTGCACGCCGCGGAAGATGCAGCCTCTCAGCAATCGAAGAAGAGTGGGGGAGCGTCAGTGATACAAGACATCGATGCAGCTTGCAGTCATCCTGTTGTTCCCGTCGCATCAACACACGCCTGCCAGGCCGAACCAGTCATCAAGAGAAGCAGAGACGGACTGCGATCATTCATCCATCATGTTATTCGAAAAGGAGTTAACACGAGAGCACGTGAGTAATAAATTCAATATAGTTATATATAATTAGCAAACGTTAGCCTGAACATTCTCAGATTTAATACTCAGTATCACACGTGTTCGATTATCTTGAGACTTTCTCATCAAATTTAAACGCGTCATAAAATTGTGTGAATAAACCGAAAAGATCGGACTCTATTCAGTTTCAACAGTTTGAGAACATGTTTAATGCATGTTTTGACGATTTTACGTAGGTCTGAGTAGTTGAGTACATATGAAATTAAGATTTGAAAAATTTTTGCGCGATTTCGGGAGGACAAAAATATAAAAAATTTTTTTTTTTGCATGAGTTTTTCCAAAAATTACCAAAAAATTCCCACTCTGCGGCATATTTCCATGTGGTTGACGTAACCACAGAGTCAGGCGATACCTTACATTACTCCGTTGTCATAATTTTTAACAATTTGTAAAAACTTGAAATGAAAAAAAACGAGAAAAAAAATTTTTGCGCGATTATGGGAGGACGAAAATATAAAAAATATTTTTTTTTGCATGAGTTTTTCCAAAACTTACCGAAAAATTCCCACTCTGCGGCATATTTCCATAAGAATGACGTAATCACAGAATCACGCGATATCTTACATTATTCCGTTGTCATAATTTTTAACAATTCGAAAAAAATTGAAATAAAAAGAAAAGAGAAAAAAAAATTTTTTTGCGCGATTTTGGGAGGGTAAAAATATAAAAAAATTTTTTTCCCGCATGAATTTTTCCCAAAACTCCCAAAAAGTTCCCACTTTGTGGCATATGAAACGATCCCCGTAAAGACCTAATCACGTGAGTTTGTGTCTTCCAAATGTCATTTCGACGTTCACTCCGCGTCAAAATTTACACGACGAAAAGAAACGTCCTATGTGAATGCTAATAAGAGAACCAAAACGCTAAGTCAAACACACTCTCCCACCAGCTCGCAGTCTCACGTGGCCCATTTCCGCGAACAGAACCACATACCGAAGAATATCATTCGACGCAATGGTTGGAAAAATATGAGGTGACACTCAATAGTAGTCCCTTCGGCGCCATCCCCCAGTCTTCGGTGAATACCCCGTGCAATCAGACGTGCGCGTGAGAAGGGTTATATACGCGACAGTCAATGGAGTGAGTGAAGTTAGAAAACCCAAGTGCTCGCGGGCGCCACATTCGAAGTTCGACTCTTGCCGCGACTCCGCACGTGCACGCCGCGGAAGATGCAGCCTCTCAGCAATCGAAGAAGAGTGGGGGAGCGTCAGTGATACAAGACATCGATGCAGCTTGCAGTCATCCTGTTGTTCCCGTCGCATCAACACACGCCTGCCAGGCCGAACCAGTCATCAAGAGAAGCAGAGACGGACTGCGATCATTCATCCATCATGTTATTCGAAAAGGAGTTAACACGAGAGCACGTGAGTAATAAATTCAATATAGTTATATATAATTAGCAAACGTTAGCCTGAACATTCTCAGATTTAATACTCAGTATCACACGTGTTCGATTATCTTGAGACTTTCTCATCAAATTTAAACGCGTCATAAAATTGTGTGAATAAACCGAAAAGATCGGACTCTATTCAGTTTCAACAGTTTGAGAACATGTTTAATGCATGTTTTGACGATTTTACGTAGGTCTGAGTAGTTGAGTACATATGAAATTAAGATTTAAAAAATTTTTGCGCGATTTCGGGAGGACAAAAATATAAAAAATTTTTTTTTTTGCATGATCTTTTCCAAAAATTACCAAAAAATTCCCACTCTGCGGCATATTTCCATGTGGTTGACGTAACCACAGAGTCAGGCGATACCTTACATTACTCCGTTGTCATAATTTTTAACAATTTGTAAAAACTTGAAATGAAAAAAAACGAGAAAAAAAATTTTTGCGCGATTATGGGAGGACGAAAATATAAAAAATATTTTTTTTTGCATGAGTTTTTCCAAAACTTACCGAAAAATTCCCACTCTGCGGCATATTTCCATAAGGTTGACGTAATCACAGAATCACGCGATATCTTACATTATTCCGTTGTCATAATTTTTAACAATTCGAAAAAAATTGAAATAAAAAGAAAAGAGAAAAAAAAATTTTTTTGCGCGATTTTGGGAGGGTAAAAATATAAAAAAATTTTTTTCCCGCATGAATTTTTCCCAAAACTCCCAAAAAGTTCCCACTTTGTGGCATATGAAACGATCCCCGTCAAGACCTAATCACGTGAGTTTGTGTCTTCCAAATGTCATTTCGACGTTCACTCCGCGTCAAAATTTACACGACGAAAAGAAACGTCCTATGTGAATGCTAATAAGAGAACCAAAACGCTAAGTCAAACACACTCTCCCACCAGCTCGCAGTCTCACGTGGCCCATTTCCGCGAACAGAACCACATACCGAAGAATATCATTCGACGCAATGGTTGGAAAAATATGAGGTGACACTCAATAGTAGTCCCTTCGGCGCCATCCCCCAGTCTTCGGTGAATACCCCGTGCAATCAGACGTGCGCGTGAGAAGGGTTATATACGCGACAGTCAATGGAGTGAGTGAAGTTAGAAAACCCAAGTGCTCGCGGGCGCCACATTCGAAGTTCGACTCTTGCCGCGACTCCGCACGTGCACGCCGCGGAAGATGCAGCCTCTCAGCAATCGAAGAAGAGTGGGGGAGCGTCAGTGATACAAGACATCGATGCAGCTTGCAGTCATCCTGTTGTTCCCGTCGCATCAACACACGCCTGCCAGGCCGAACCAGTCATCAAGAGAAGCAGAGACGGACTGCGATCATTCATCCATCATGTTATTCGAAAAGGAGTTAACACGAGAGCACGTGAGTAATAAATTCAATATAGTTATATATAATTAGCAAACGTTAGCCTGAACATTCTCAGATTTAATACTCAGTATCACACGTGTTCGATTATCTTGAGACTTTCTCATCAAATTTAAACGCGTCATAAAATTGTGTGAATAAACCGAAAAGATCGGACTCTATTCAGTTTCAACAGTTTGAGAACATGTTTAATGCATGTTTTGACGATTTTACGTAGGTCTGAGTAGTTGAGTACATATGAAATTAAGATTTAAAAAATTTTTGCGCGATTTCGGGAGGACAAAAATATAAAAAATTTTTTTTTTTGCATGAGTTTTTCCAAAAATTACCAAAAAATTCCCACTCTGCGGCATATTTCCATGTGGTTGACGTAACCACAGAGTCAGGCGATACCTTACATTACTCCGTTGTCATAATTTTTAACAATTTGTAAAAACTTGAAATGAAAAAAAACGAGAAAAAAAATTTTTGCGCGATTATGGGAGGACGAAAATATAAAAAATATTTTTTTTTGCATGAGTTTTTCCAAAACTTACCGAAAAATTCCCACTCTGCGGCATATTTCCATAAGGTTGACGTAATCACAGAGTCACGAGATATCTTACATTATTCCGTTGTCATAATTTTTAACAATTCGAAAAAAATTGAAATAAAAAGAAAAGAGGAAAAAAAATTTTTTGCGCGATTTCGGGAGGGTAAAAATATAAAAAATTTTTTTTCCCGCATGAATTTTTCCCAAAACTCCCAAAAAGTTCCCACTTTGTGGCATATGAAATGATCCCCGTAAAGACCTAATCACGTGAGTTTGTGTCTTCCAAATGTCATTTCGACGTTCACTCCGCGTCAAAATTTACACGACGAAAAGAAACGTCCTATGTGAATGCTAATAAGAGAACCAAAACGCTAAGTCAAACACACTCTCCCACCAGCTCGCAGTCTCACGTGGCCCATTTCCGCGAACAGGACCACATACCGAAGAATATCATTCGACGCAATGGTTGGAAATTATGAGGTGACACTCAATAGTAGTCCCTTCGGCGCCATCCCCCAGTCTTCGGTGAATACCCCGTGCAATCAGACGTGCGCGTGAGAAGGGTTATATACGCGACAGTCAATGGAGTGAGTGAAGTTAGAAAACCCAAGTGCTCGCGGGCGCCACATTCAAAGTTCGACTCTTGCCGCGACTCCGCACGTGCACGCCGCGGAAGATGCAGCCTCTCAGCAATCGAAGAAGAGTGGGGGAGCGTCAGTGATACAAGACATCGATGCAGCTTGCAGTCATCCTGTTGTTCCCGTCGCATCGACACACGCCTGCCAGGCCGAACCAGTCATCAAGAGAAGCAGAGACGGACTGCGATCATTCATCCATCATGTTATTCGAAAAGGAGTTAACACGAGAGCACGTGAGTAATAAATTCAATATATTCATATATAATTAGCAAACGTTAGCCTGAACATTCTTAGATTTAATACTCAGTATCACACGTGTTCGATTATCTTGAGACTTTCTCATCAAATTTAAACGCGTCATAAAATTGTGTGAAGAAACCGAAAAGATCGGACTCTATTCAGTTTCAACAGTTTGAAAACATGTTCAATGCATATATTGACGATTTTACGTAGGTCTGAGTAGCTGAGTACATATAAAATTGAGATTTAAAAAATTTTTGCGCGATTTCGGGAGGACAAAAATATAAAAAAATTTTTTTTTTGCATGAGTTTTTCCAAAAATTACCAAAAAATTCCCACTCTGCGGCATATTTCCATGTGGTTGACGTAACCACAGAGTCAGGCGATACCTTACATTACTCCGTTGTCATAATTTTTAACAATTTGTAAAAACTTGAAATGAAAAAAAACGAGAGAAAAAATTTTGGCGCGATTTTGGGAGGACGAAAATATGAAAAATTTTTTTTTTGCATGAGTTTTTCCAAAACTTACCGAAAAATTCCCACTCTGCGGCATATTTCCATAAGGTAGACGTAATCACAGATTCACGCGATATCTTACATTATTCCGTTGTCATAATTTTTAAAAATTTGAGAAAAATTGAAATAAAAAAAAAAGAGAAAAAAAAATTTTTTTGCGCGATTTCGGGAGGATAAAAATATAAAAAATTTTTTTTCCCGCATGAATTTTTCTCAAAACTCCCAAAAAGTTCCCACTTTGTGGCATATGAAATGATCCCCGTAAAGACCTAATCACGTGAGTTTGTGTCTTCCGAATGTCATTTCGACGTTCACTCCGCGTCAAAATTTACATGACGAAAAGAAACGTCCTATGTGAATGCTAATAAGAGAACCAAAACGCTAAGTCAAACACACTCTTCCACCAGCTCGCAGTCTCACGTGGCCCATTTCCGCGAACAGGACCACATACCGAAGAATATCATTCGACGCAATGGTTGGAAAAATATGAGGTGACACTCAATAGTAGTCCCTTCGGCGCCATCCCCCAGTCTTCGGTGAATACCCCGTGCAATCAGACGTGCGCGTGAGAAGGGTTATATACGCGACAGTCAATGGAGTGAGTGAAGTTAGAAAACCAAAGTGCTCGCGGGCGCCACATTCAAAGTTCGACTCTTGCCGCGACTCCGCACGTGCACGCCGCGGAAGATGCAGCCTCTCAGCAATCGAAGAAGAGTGGGGGAGCATCAGTGATACAAGACATCGATGCAGCTTGCAGTCATCCTGTTGTTCCCGTCGCATCAACACACGCCTGCCAGGCCGAACCAGTCATCAAGAGAAGCAGAGACGGACTGCGATCATTCATCCATCATGTTATTCGAAAAGGAGTTAACACGAGAGCACGTGAGTAATAAATTCAATATATTTATATATATTTAGGAAACGTTAGCCTAAACATTCTTAGATTCAATACTTAGTATCACACGTGTTCGATTATCTTGAGACTTTCTCATCAAATTTAAACGCGTCATAAAATTGTGTGAAGAAACCGAAAAGATCGGACTCTATTCAGTTTCAACAGTTTGAAAACATGTTTAATGCATGTTTTGACGATTTTACGTAGGTCTGACTAGGTGAGTCCATATAAAATTAAGATTTAAAGAATTTTTACGCGATTTCGGGAGGACAAAAATATAAAAAATTTTTTTTTTTTGCATGAGTTTTTCCAAAAATTACCAAAAAATTCCCACTCTGCGGCATATTTCCATGTGGTTGACGTAACCACAGAGTCACGCGATACCTTACATTACTCCGTTGTCATAAGTTTTAACAATTTGTAAAAACTTGAGATAAAAAAAACGAGAAAAAAAATTTTTGCGCGATTTCGGGAGGACGAAAATATAAAAAAAATTTTTTTTTGCATGAGTTTTTCCAAAACTTACCAGAAAATTCCCACTTTGCGGCATATCATATTGTGATCTCCATAACTGCATAGTCACGTGAGTTTTTGCATCGCTCCCATTTCATTTTAACGTTCACTTCGCGACTAAACTCGCTTATCCAAGATAAACGTCAAATATAGCCACTCATAAAAAGCGTTAATAGTTTAATCAATCGCACTCTTTATCAGCTCAACTAAGAATATAAAAAAAGTCTTATAATTACCAATCATGGGCACTAAGCGATACATATCACTAATGATATATAAATGAACTTCATATCTCATTCTAATAATTTCTTGCCCTCAAAACATGTTGACATCCATAATTCAATTTCTAATCCACAGACTCCCAAGACGATGTTCCACTCTAATCAAATACCATGAAGAAAATCAACAAAAGCAAAACTTATCGGCCAACGGTAAAAAAACATGAGAAGGACTAAGGCATACCAATCCATTCTCCCACCACCAGTAACGCAGAATAAGATCTGAAAAGCAGGAAATTACAATCCATGGTAAGTCAACTCCTTTATAGAAGTAATTCAAATTAATTATTACCGACATCATACACCGCGTTCGATAAGATATATTTGAATACCCTCACGATCTCTATTAGTATGTCCATTACAATAACACTATTCAACACAACACAAAGTCGCGTATTATTATTTTTTTTCTATCATGAAATCTTTCATGATCTACGCAATGAATAACGCGATCTCGTGCTCATTTTTTAATCAATTCCAATGACATTTTTAACCACCGGCTACTCTTCATATATTCACAAACTGTCAATTCTCGCGAAAAATTACTTCATGTAACACATTGCATGATCATATAGTACCTTACAAGCTCGATTTATTTGATAGTAACACTTGAGAAATAGATATATCTCAAACATAATCTCTGTCATAAAAAAACCATTGCTCATTTTCAAACAATCATTCTCTCACGTCACATGACGTTTAACCCTCTAAATGTATACTACATAATAATATAGAAAGCAATACATACACCTGCCAATTCATCATATAAGTCTCTATTCGAATCTTGAAAATTTTATAATGTATTCTAATTCGGTCTACAGACTAGGATCAATTTGAGGTGTTCAGAGGAAAAATCAAAACTATCATCAATTACAAATCATTCAAGGTCAATTTGATGAGACAACATTGGAAAACTACAACATAATCACTTGCATTACAGCAGAAGAAAAGATGGCGTGTTTGAAGATCAACGAGAAGAACCCACGGAAGTAAGATTGAAGACATCTTCCAAGAAATCATATGTGAGTGCTAAGCAGTGTAATCGTCTAATACAACTTAAAATTTCGAGATTAAGAAAAGTGTATTTCATGATTCAAACCACGATTTTCGAAACAATATATTTAGATGATATAAAATCTTCTTTTATCTCACATCAAAAAACATGTTCAATTTCATTATTCATTCAAGAGATCAAATTTTTGAAGATGATTCCAACTTTGAAAATCTCGAATTTTACATTTGTTTGATCACAAATTAAGAGAATTGAGATCGTCTAACAATTCCCAGATAGATCCCAAGGAATTAAGAATTTCCAATACATTCCAGAATTTTTAGAATCGATCAAATCGTTTTCCCAATCGAACTACAAATAATTCACGAATATGCGTATGAGTTCAATATCACTAAAAAAATTCAAGTCATTTCCTCTTATTTATTGGAAATCAAATATTCTCGCATTAATCTCTGGGCATAGAATCCGATTCAAAGCTTTCCCCAGGAGAAAAATATCAAATCATCCTCGTCACACACGCTCAAAACTACCACACCACACTTTTACGAGTTGCAACAGCACATAATGCCTTGGCTCATATGGGAGTTGGGTTTCTCATTCCCGAGTGCGACAGAGTGTGACTCCCTGTTGCCCAGCTATTGTGAAAAAACAACACAACTCTGACACCACTCTTCTGGAACATGTTGCTGTATTTCCTCTGATCTGAGCATCGCTCTGGCCCTGACACTGGGAGCCCAGAACGACGTGTCAGTCTCATCTGATCATGTCTCCTTCGACCTCTGTGATGAAGAGTTACATTTTTACTCTGAACATGAAACACTCCACAGTTTCAACTCAATCTCACATCATAAACGAGGATGATGAATATCAAAATCATTCCATTGAATCAAAGACTTCTCGGAAATTCAAATTTTTCAACGTAAATACTAAAAAATAGTATGAAAACGAAGAGATTCCCTGATATTAATTCTGTAACAATTGTTCTTAATGATCGCGTATCAGAGACCATCTTAATACATCAATTCAATTCTCCCCTCACGGATGCATTGGTCAAATGATATTGAATTCATTCGCAAACGCATTTAAATGAATTTTTCATAATGATTTCGCCAGTGAGCAATTAGATTCAGAGCGAATCAAAAACGTGATTGAAGTTGGAATCTTATGAAGTAATAAAATTTTGTTCATGTCATTTGAGAAAAATTTATCGAATAAAGCATTAGGCTCCAGTGGATCACCAAGTCACAATATAGTTAGCTTAGATAGATATATAATCTACAATTGTGCTACTCATATTATATTCTCTAGTATAGTATTAATCTGATTGGTTATTATATTCTATGAATTCATGAATCTCAAAAAATTGAATAAAAATTATGTAGTTCGGGGAAAGTCCCGAACTGCACCCTCTTGTGTCTATTCACTTCCTCTAACATAAGAATTCCCAAAAACATATACGATTCACATCAATGATCTACAATCGATCTCTTCATTTCGTAAAGTCATTAAAGCTTTATTTTCATGATAATAACGTACAGATATTCTACAGGATTGTGTATGAATCCAATATCACTCGAAAGAATGGAGTAATTTTTCTCATCTTATCAAATAGGATGGTTACCATTATCTTGTACCATGAAATCCAATCTCAACGTTTCCTGAGGAAAAATATATCAAATCATCCTCGTCACACATGCTCAAAAAATACCACACCACACTTTTACGAGTTGCAACAGCACATAATGCCTTGGCTCATATGGGAGTTGGGTTTCTCATTCCCGAGTACGACAGAGTGTGACTCCCTGTTGCCCAGCTATTGTAAAAAAACAACACAACACTGACACCACTCTTCTGAAACATGTTGCTGGATTTCCTCTGATCTGAGCATCGCTCTGGCCCTGACACTGGGAGCCCAGAACGACGTGTCAGTCTCATCTGATCATGTTTCCTTCAACCTCTGCGATGATGAGTTACATTCTTACTCTGAACATGAAACACTCCACAGTTTCAACTCAATCTCACATCATAAACAAAAAACGAGGATGATGAATATTAAAATCATTCCATCAAATCAAAGACTTCTCAAAAATCCAAATCTTTCAACGTAAATACTAAAAAATAGTATAAAAACGAAGAAATTTCCTGATAGTTATTTTAAAACAATTGTTCTTCATGATCGCGTATCAAAGACCATCACAATACATCAATTCGATTCTTCCCTTTCGGATGCATTGGTCAAATGGTATTGGATTCATTCATAGACGTCATTTTGGATGAATTTTTCATAAAGATTCCGCCAGTAAGCAATTAAATTTAGAGCGAATCGAAAACGTGATAAAAATTGTAATCTTGTGAACTAATGAAATTTTGCTCTTTTTATTTGTAGAAAATTTATCGAATAAAACATTAGACTCCAGTGACACCAAGTCACAACATAATTAGCTAAGATAAATATATTGTCTACAATTGTGATACTCATATCATATTCTCTAGTATAGTATTAATCTGATTAGTTATCATATTGTATGAATTCATGAATCTCATAAAATTGAATAAAAAATCATGTAGTTCGGGGGAAGTCCCGAACTGCACCCTCTTGTGTCTTTTCATTTCCTCTAACATAAGAATTCCCAAAAACATATACGATTCACATCAATTATCTACAATCGATCTTTTCATTTCGTAGAGTCATTAACGCTTAATTTCCATGATAATAACGTACAGATAATCTACAGGATTGTGTATGAATCCAATATCACTTGAAAAAATGGAGTAATTTTTCTCGTCTCATAAAAAAAAATGGTTACCATTAATCTTGTACCATAAAATCCAATCTCAACATTCCCTTAGGAAAAAAAATATCGAATCATCCTCGTCACACACGCTCAAAAAATACCACACCACACTTTTACGAGTTGCAACAGCACATTATGCCTTGGCTCAAATGGGAGTTGGGTTTCTCATTCCCGAGTGCGACAGAGTGTGACTCCCTGTTGCCCAGCTATTGTAAAAAAACAACACAACACTGACACCACTCTTCTGAAACATGTTCCTGGATTTCCTCTGATCTGAGCATCGCTCTGGCCCTGACACTGGGAGCCCAGAACGACGTGTCAGTCTCATCTGATCATGTCTCCTTCAACCTCTGTGATGATGAGTTACATTCTTACTCTGAACATGAAACACTCCACAGTTTCAACTCAATCTCACGTCATAAACAAAAAACGAGGATGATGAATATTAAAATCATTCCATCAAATCAAAGACTTCTCAAAAATTCAAATCTTTCAACGTAAATACTAAGAAATAGTATAAAAACGAAGAAATTCCCTGATAGTTATTTTATAACAATTGTTCTTCATGATCGCGTATCAAACCATCACAATACATCAATTCGATTCTCGCCTCACAGATGCAGTAATCAAATGATATTGGATTCATTCACAAACGTCATTTTGAATGCATTTTTCATAAAGATTTCGCCAGTGAGCAATTAAATTTAGAGCGAATCGAAATTGTGATTAAAGTTGAAATCTTGTGAACTAATAAAACTTTGCTCATTTCATTTGAAGAAAATTTATCGTATAAAATATTAGACTCCAGTGAATTACCGAGTCACAACATAATTAGCTAAGATAAATATAGTGTTTACAATTGTGACACTCAGATCATATTCTCTAGTATAGTATTAATCTGATAAGATATCATATTGTATGAATTCATGAATCTCAAAAAATTGAATAAAAATTATGTAGTTCGGGGAATGTCCCGAACTGCACCCTCTTGTGTCTATTCACTTCCTCTCACATAAGAATTCCCAAAAACATATACGATTCACATCAATGATCTACAATCGATCTCTTCATTTCGTAAAGTCATTAAAGCTTTATTTTCATGATAATAACGTACAGATATTCTACAGGATTGTGTATGAATCCAATATCACTCGAAAGAATGGAGTAATTTTTCTCATCTTATCAAAAAGAATGGTTACCATTAATTTCGTACCATAAAATCCAATCTCAATCTTTCCTTAGAAAAAAAAATGTCAAATCATCCTCGTCACACATGCTCAAAAAATACCACACCACACTTTTACGAGTTGCAACAGCACATAATGCCTTGGCTCATATGGGAGTTGGGTTTCTCATTCCCGAGTGCGACAGAGTGTGACTCCCTGTTGCCCAGCTATTGTAAAAAAACAACACAACACTGACACCACTCTTCTGAAACATGTTGCTGGATTTCCTCTGATCTGAGCATCGCTCTGGCCCTGACACTGGGAGCCCAGAACGACGTGTCAGTCTCATCTGATCATGTCTCCATCAACCTCTGTGATGAAGAGTTACATTTTTACTCTGAACATGAAACACTCCACAGTTTCAACTCAATCTCACATCATAAACGAAAAACGAGGATGATGAATATCAAAATCATTCCATTGAATCAAAGACTTCTCGGAAATTCAAATCTATCAACGTAAATACTAAAACATAGTATAAAAAGAAAAAAATTTCCGCATAGTTATTTTATAACAGCTATTCTTAATGATCGCGTATCAAAGACCATCACGATACATCAATTCAATTCTCCCCTCACGGATGCATTAGTCAAATGATATTGGATTCATTCACAAACGTTATTTTGAATGCTCCAGACATTCCCATAACTCAATCTAAATTATCGATTCTTAAATCGAATGCAGATTAGTTAAATCATGGACTAATAAAGAGAACTCTCTCAACGACTACCCCAAATCAAATTACGCCCTCTAAAGTAAAAATACAATCTTAAATTGTGCATTTTTTCAAGCTCAAGTTCAAAAATATTCTTTTCATCATAAGATTCATACAAATTTTCAAAAAGGGCATAATTCAAATTTTTCAATATATTAAGAGATTCCAAGTACTGATTCCTACTCAACTTGATTCAATTCAGAGTCATGTAGAAAAAAATATATGAATCCACTATCACTCGACAAAATAAAATCATTGTCCCAATTCCATCACAGAGTAAAAGCATTCACATATATCATCATTAACAGATTCTAATCCAAACCTTCTCTGCTAACATTTAAATTCATCTCACCCTCGTCATACTTACTCAAAACTACCACACCACACTTTCACAAGTTGCAACAGCACATAATGCCTTGGCTCATATGGGAGTTGGGTTTCTCATTCCCGAGTGCGACAGAGTGTGACTCCCTGTTGCCCAGCTATTGTGAAAAAACAACACAACTCTGACACCACTCTTCTGGAACATGTTGCTGGATTTCCTCTGATCTGAGCATCGCTCTGGCCCTGACACTGGGAGCCCAGAACGACGTGTCAGTCTCATCTGATCATGTCTCCTTCGACCTCTGCGATGAAGAGTTACATTTTCACTCTAAACATGTACACTTTCCAGTTTCAACTCAATCTCACATCATGAACAAAAAACGAGGATGATGAATATTCAAATCATTCCATCGAATCAAAAATTTTTCAAAAATTCAAATGTTCCGCAGTAAATGCTCAATATGAAAACAAAGAACTTTCCTGATGAATATATGCCCAATAATTGCTCTTGATAACCGCATATCGAAAACCATCACAACGCATCAACTCAATTCTCCCCTCACGATTGCATCAATCGAGTGATATTGGATTCATTTACAAAAGTCATTCTCAATACTCTATACGATACCATTCTTCAATGCAAAGTCTCTATCCCTAAATCTCATAAAATTACTTAAATCATAAACTGGTCAAGAGAGTTCTCTCAACCGCCCCCCCTATATAAAATGACGCCCCCTAATATAAGCATTCGAGATAAACATAAACCGCTTCTCACTTCATATTTTCATAAGTTCAAACTTCAAGAAAACGTTCAATCTCTCCTCCAAATGGAAATAAGTTCAAAAACGTCAAGGTATTACGTAGGTTCACACTCAATATGAGTGGAAATGCGAAAATTATCATATTCAAAGTCAAATCAAAGATTCCTCGAATTCACTCAGAAAAGTTTTAGAAATTTGAAATCCATTCGTATCCATCATATATTCAAATCAACGAAATAACAACCTCTCGATCTCTATTATTCCATCTTTCCATCAGTACAATTCGACTTTATCGTCACATTATTTCTAATTTCATTCGAAATCAATCAATACTCATGCGGATCGATCTATCTCTAACAAAAAATTAAAATAAAAGCCATCGAATAAAATAAAATTAAATTAAATAAAACTAAATCGAACACCAAAGTTACTTCACATCTGAAAGTAAGGCGGCCTTGTCAACCGTAAAAAGTTACTCGGCTACCTTCGATGTTGAAAATGGCGGTGTCTCGAATTTTCTAAAACGTTTCACTAAAATACGCCATAAAATGACTCCCTGCATGCACTTCATACGAAAATATTTAAACGAAACACGTAAAAATCGATTGCTCCTAATCTTTGCCAACGGATTCGGAAGCTTGGGCAGTGTTCGAAAGGGCTCCGTGAGACCGATCAGCGACTGTCTTCACGGCAAGAATTAGCAGCAAATCGAATATATAATATCAACGTATAAATACACGTAATAAAATCGAAAATACATATACAAAACTCAAAAACACGTGAAAAATACGTAAACGACGCTTAAACACGTGTTCTATATACATCGCGGAAAAATCTAGGGAGATTTGACTCGGTCTAGGGACATTTCGCGTCGTCAAGTTGGCAACACTGATTTCGATTTTATGTTGGCAAGCCTGATATAGGGATTCCGTGGGGGAAAATGAACCGACTTGTCTCTTAATATTATAATGTTTGTAAAATGACGATTGGTGATTGGTTCAAGATGCCAGGTAGAAGTTTCTCATGAAGTTTGCAAAAATCGTATTCTCTTGAGTTATACCTGCTGAAAGATATATAGAATTAAAAAGTTCAAATATATTGTTCTCAATTTTCGAAACGGCTGTCTTGGCTAAATTGAAGGCCCAACTATCAACTTTGGTATTAATAGTCGTTGGTAACCTGAAGGTTAAGAGTTGAAATGTGGGTTGGGCGCTGTTGTCTGTGTGGCGTAGGAATGAATTAAAGACCCTGTATAAAACCAGAGATTCGGACTGATTCTCAGCCCGCGGCGACTGCACCATTGACATTAACCCTGAAGGCGACCACGGAGTATTAATAGCAGTGTAGAAGATTTTACTGATGAGCTAGTTTTAATTAGACAAAACTAGATCGCAGTAGACCGTACTATATCGAACTGAACCTAACTACACCGAACGAGAACGAGCTCGTCCAAATTATCTCAAACTAGGTCAAACTAGATCGAACTACGACAAACTGCACCGAGCTGGACCGAACTAAACTTGATCGGACATAACAGAACCAAATGAGATTGAATTTTACCGAAAAAGGGTTGACCACATCAAACTAGACTGAATTAGACTCATTTAGAAAGAACTAGACCCAACTGAAAGAACCTAGATCGGACTAGACCACACCAGATTCAACTAGACCGAATTAGACCGTTCTAGACTAACCTACACCTAATTTGACCAAAGCGAACGAATGAGACCGAATAAGAGCGATTTAGACTCAAGTATACCCCACTTCACCGAACTAGACCGAATGAGGCCGAACTAGACCGAGTAAGACCATATAAAACCTAACCAGCCCGCACTACAACGAACTACACTGAATTAGATAAAAAAAGTTGGATGAAATTCCAGCATCTCTATTCCCAGTGCCACATCTCGTTCCTTACACCCCGTTCCTCATACGACGTTCCTCATAAATCGTGCCTCAAAACTCACCCCTCATAACTGATTCCTCATGACTTGTTCCTCATTCCTCATGTTCCATAACTCGATCCTCATAACTCGTTCCTCATAGCTCGTTCCTTATAACTCACTCCTCAAACTCACTCCTCATGACTCATTCCTCATAACTCATTCCTCATAACTCGCTCCTCATGACTCGCTCCTCATGACTCGTTCCTCATGTCTCATAACTCATTCAGCACGACTCGTTCCTCATAACTCACTCCTCACAATTCTTTCCACATAACTCGTTCCTCACACCTCATCCCTCAAATCTCATTCACTCATCCATCCATCGGTCCACTCATCCATCCATCCATCTGATTACTAACCCATTCACCCGCCCACCAACACACCCACCCATCGAGCCACCCATGACCCATATCGGCCAGCCATCACACTTCACCTCCTCCACATAAGCAAGCTGATACGCAAGATGCTGACGGACAAATTTTGGCTGGGCTTTTAATTATTTTAACTAGCGTTATTGCCTACCTCGCTAACGCTTGTCCAGCTTGGAAGTGTCTCTGATATGGTATGAGCCCCTGAAATGCTTCGGTAGTTGAACAATGTAACGTTGAGATTTCATAATACAATGGATTCGGAAAAAAATAATTTCCTTGATGTAACCTAGTCACTGTGATTGAGAACTATTGAGTTGGTGTAATGTTGCGCATAGTGAGGTTCCTGAATCTCCAGTAAGTATCTGGAAATTCCCCCCAGTTAGCCAGGCCGATAGCAACGGCCTCAGACGAATCCCAGCCCCTGCCTCAGCCACGCCCCATCCACGGCCCTAGCCCCTGTTCCAGCCACAGCTCCAGCCTCAGTCCCAGTCACAACCTCAGCCTCAGTCCATCCTCAGCTTCGGCCCGGCCCCAGCCCCAGCCTTAGCCCAGCCTCGCCCCAAGCCTCAGGCCTTGCCTCAGCCCAAGCCACAGGCCCAGCCACAGCCCCGCTTTATCCCAAGCTACAGGCCAAATCTCATCCCTAGCCACAGGACCGGCTTCAGCCTCAACCATAGCACCAGTCCCAGGCACAGTCCAGCCTCCGCTCCAGTACCAGCCACAGCCCAGCTTTAGTCCAGCCTGCGCCCCAGCGTCAGTCTCAGGCTTAGCCACTGCCCCAGCTTGCAACAGCCCCAGCCTCGGTCCACCCCCAGCCTCGGACCAGCTTCAGTCCAGTCTTAGCCCCAGCCTCCGCCCTAGCGTAGGTCTCAGGCTTAGCCACTGCCCCAGCCTTGGCCCCAGCTCCAGCCCCAGCCCCAGCCCCATTCCTAGTCACAGTCATAGATTCAGCCTCAGCCTCGCGGCCACCCTCCAGCTTAGCCTCAGCCCCACCATTGACCCCAACCTCAGCCTAAGCCTCAGGGTGCGGCTACATGTAGTTGTTTGAGGTGATTCTGGGACAGTGGGCAGCGCTTCTAGTGATAATCAAGCCGTTTTCTCCATGTAATTTGAAGCAAACACCACCGCAGCGTCCGATGGAGGCGCTGTCCCACTGTTTCAGAATCGCCTCAAACGACTGCATGTAGCCGCTGCCTTAGCTTCGGCCTCAGTCCCAGGCTCACACCCAGCTTCAATCCGAGCCACAGCCTCAGCCTTAACTCCAGCCTCAGACCCAGCCTCAGCCTTAGCCCCAGCCTCAGACACGGACACAGCCTCAGCCTCTGCTCCAGCCTTAGCCCCAGCATCAGCTCAGCCACAGACTCAGCCTCAGCTCCACCCGTAGCCCCAGACCCAGCCTCGAACCCAGCCTCAGCTCTAGCCTTAGTCCCAGCATCAGCTCAGCCACAGACCCAGACTCAGCCCCAAAAGCCTAAGCTCCAGCCTTAGTCACAGCCCCAGCCCCTGCCCCAGCCTCGACCCCAGCCACAGCCCATCGATCCAAAAGAAAAGTTTTGACTGATTGGATCCTAGAACAACTGATCGGACCATCAAATCAACTGCCCATCCGTACGGATAAGTCAAAAGCCATCACCAGCAACATCAACATGGATCCACTGATCTGTCGACCCTCTAACCCACCGACCCACCAACAGCACCTGCGGCGCCGCCACGATACGAGGCATCCGGACGGATAAAATTGGATACTATTTAATATCACCAGCGACGCCATCGCAATACGAAGCATCCGGACGGATAAAATTAATATACGTGAAATATATAATGTCATTACCTTAGGATTAGACCTAGACCGAATGAGGCTCACTTAGAGTGAACTGAACCAAACAAGAACAAACCAGATTGAACTACAGCGGATGAGACCGACCTACCTAACCTAAACGTGCGTAATTTTTGCAAAAATCATCAACGGGAAAGATAAAAACAATAAGGTATTCATTCCAAGAATCAACGTCAAATCCTCAACGAATGAAATCTCGTTCTCTATGGTACGTCGACAATTCCCTCTCAGAATCGGATTTGCAATTTGATAATAATAACAAACAAGGCGCCTTATGACCATCCGGAATCCCTATATCAGGCTTGCCAACATAAAATCAAATCAGGGCTGCCAACTTAACGAGGCAAATGTCCTTAGACGAATGTAAAAGTCCCTAAATTCGTTTTGATTGTGCGTATATATTTACTGATGGGTCGGTGGGTTGGTGGGTCGGTGTGTGTGTGTGTGCGCGCGCGCGCGTGTGTGTATATATGTGTGTGTGTCTGTGTGTGTCTATTTTTGTGTCTTGTGTTTGTGAGAATGTGTGTAGAATCCCTTTTAGTAAGGCAGTCCAGTACACGTACACTTCATAGACGAATATAATGAATATATCCACATTTTACGGCGTGCTGTCACCGGCTCGAGAATATGGATATGTGCTCGTGTGTATGTGTGTCTATTTTTATTCGCTTTTATTGCACTCGAGCGCGCGGAGACAAGATTTCTGTCGGGGAACTTCGTGTGAGGCGTGTCATTGACACACTTTGGTACAGTTGTGTTGGTGTCGAGGCTCTGAATGCTCTGATGCGCGATTTAACATTGTGTAAACGCAAACGCGGCTTTGTGCGCAGGATCGAGGGGAGAGCATTCATTTAATAGAGAACAGGGTATATATAGAAAGAGACAGAGATGAGCTGATGAGCTCTGCAGCTGTGAGCAGAACACATGTACATACAGCACATATATCATTGATGAGTACTTATAGTACTTCAATAAATGATCATCAGTGATGACCGTGATGACGGTATAAAGGGCCATAAAGCAATGCTCTCGCCCGCCGGCCTGCGAAAATTACATACCCATAACCTCTACGATTCTTCAACCGCGTTATGTGATGTTGTTGCAGATTGCAGCTCAGTGCAGATATTTTATGTTATGAAGTGATTTTATTAATGTGTTTCAGTTCTTGATCTATCCTGCGATGAATCTCATCTTCATCAGTTTGTAGATAAATTTGTGAACAGTGTCAAAGCAATAGAGAAGAGTATTAGAAACCTGGCTTCCAAATGTTCAGACCAGTAGAATTACTGACAGGTGATTGATGGTTCTATAATTAGTCATATAGCTGTGAGGAGCTTAATTTTCTAGTACGTAATCAAGTTTTGTATACAGTGGAAAAATCAAGCGATAGTATTGATCAAGTGCTAAAAGAGTCATGAATTGTATTTCATGAGACACTGTGTGTCACTTGATTAGTAACTAAGATCAATCTCTCTCCTAAATGTTAAACAGGTATGCCATTGTTCAGAACTCCAGATTAGTGACGGAATAGACCATTTATGTTGTGAACAGTTGCAATAGTTCCATGCGTACCAAGTGCTTGCTTGTTTACAGTCCTAAGGATGCTTTCTAGCATTGAGTGGCATTGACACATCCATTACAAAAATTTAGCAGTCATTTTCAACTAAATTCCACCACTCCAATGCTTTCTGTGTAGATGCTTACAATTTTGCAACACTAATATCAAAGTATTAGTGCGGTATCAGCATAGAGGGCTCAAGGATTATTCAGTTTCTTACAAGCATGAAGCATCGCTCGACTGATTGGAATTAGCAGATATCCCTATTCATGATTGAGCTCTGACTTGTAAAGTGTTATGGAATACTAATGGATAGAGATATACTGATGTTGTCAATGAGCTATATACAGCCTCATGAATTTGATTTGCCAATAACTTGGCATTCATTACAAAGTTACTGGTTTGCTGTACATGACAATTGTCTTAAGAAGCATAATTTGGGATCAACCGTGGCTGATCGCTCTACTCCTTACTAATCCATTTGTACTCTACAGCCCTTCTTATCCCAATACTTATGCAGGAATGAACACATCTCTTCATTATAATCAGCCAGAGAAATTTCAAAGATTATCCAAAGCTTTTGCCTGGTATTAAATATTTTGAATCATGGTTCATTTTAAATGATTAGATATGAACTAAAAATATGAAAATAAAATAATTAAAAAAAAAAAATTTTAAAAATTCGCTTTTATGAACATAATAGCAACGCAAAATGTGAAAATAATCTTGAATCTTCTTTCTGCATCTAGCACAGATGTTGGCTAAGTTTACTGACTTACATGCTCCAAGATATTCATGATTTTAGGAATAAATATGATAAAAGCGTGGGTTACATCATGAAGACTACTGTCGATGAATCCAGTTGATAACCCACGCTTTTATCATATGTATTCCTAAAATCATGAACATCTTGGAGCATGTAAGTCAGTAAACTTATCCAACATCTGTGCTAGATGCAGAAAGGAGATTCAAGATTATTTTCACATTTTGCGTTGCTATTATGTTCATAAAAGCGAATTTTTAAAATTATTATTTTTAATTATTTTATTGTGTCTTGTGTTGGTGAGAATGTGTATAGAATCCTCTTTTGTGAGGCAGTCCAGTACACGTACACTTACTAAACGAATATAATGAATATTCCCACATTTTACGGCGTGCTGTCACCGCCTCGAGGATATGGATTTGTGTTCGTGTGTGTATATTTGGAATAGACTTTAGATTGCTTTTGGAGTGGGATGAACGAGGAATAGAATGAATGGTATGAGGAAATTTTCACTAATTTTTTAGTGAAATTTCCACTGATTTTTTAGTGAAATTTTCACTGATTTTATAGTGGATTTTCACTGAAATTTCAGTGAAATTTCCACTAATTTTTTAGTGAAATTTTCACTGAACTTTTAGTGAAATTTTCACTGTCTTCTTAGTGAACTTCCACTGAAATTTTCACTGGAATTTTAGTGAAATTTCCACTGATTTTTTAGTGAAATTTTCACTGAAATTTTCGCTGATTCTTTAGTGAAATTCTCGCTGATTTTTCAGTGAAATTTTCGCTGATTTTTTAGTGAAATTTGCGCTCATTTTTTAGTGAAATTTTCCACTGATTCTCAAGTGAAATTTTCACTGATTTTCTAGTGAATTTTTCATTGATTTTTTTAGTGAAATCTTCACTGGAACTTAGTGGAACGTATCACTTGAACTTTAATGATTTCCACTCCATCCATACACCAACCCACCCACCTGACCATTAACCCTCACTCACCCACCAACCCACCCAACCATGACCCATCCACCCACCCATCACACTTCACCCCTTCCGCATAGGCGACCCGATACGCAGTATGTGGACGGACAAATTTTGCCTGGCTCCTTAATTATTATAATTTGTAGCCCAATGTAAACAATGATTTATTACAATACTATTATTTCGATATATATAATGACGGTGAGTCGCCTTCCTTGCGGCTTACGCGCTTTCCGCATAGACTAGAATCGTAGGCCGTATCTTTAATGGCTTACGCATTTTGGACACGTGAAATTGGTGTAAGACGCACCCCCAGCGGCTTACGCACTTCTTGCACGCAAAATCTCTGTAAACATTCTTGATCCTGGCTTACATGTTTTTTACGTATCAAAATTTGGTAAACCGTCTACATTCGGCTTACTTACTTTTTTTGTGGTAACGAAACCAAACGGTATAAAAAGACCGCCCTTCCAGAAAAACCAATCAATCTTCCGCGTACGCGCCCGGGGCAAGGACTCTGCCGCGTCCACTCAAGTTCGCGCCTAAAAATTCATTACTAAGTTTCACTAGTGTTTTTTCTGTACGGTCAGCGTGGCGTGGCAATATATGCCTTACTATTGTCTCAGAAATACCACGATGTGTGTTTCTTCGCCTCACCTTCACCCGGGCCTTCTGCCCTAGAAATCCGCGATATCAAGTGATCAATCGAATCTAGACGCCCTCCCCGCAATCCGCATAGCCTCGATCCCCGATCTCGAGCCCGTGGGAGAGATGCGCGCGACAATTGGCGCCCACCGTGGGGCCCCATACACGCAAAGAAGAACGCGCCGGTGCAGTCGGAGCGCCGCGTCGGAAGAGCGAGATTGTCAACAAACTCAATTTCTCGGGCGCTCGCCCGAGATGAGCCGGCGCGTTTGCCCCTGAAAAATCGACGCAACGCCCGCGTCCGAACCATGAGAGAAGAAGAAGGCAAGCCGTGCCTCGCCACTATGGTCGGCACTGTGACATGACTCGATGAAATGATCTGAAATTTTACACACACATAGTTGAAGAACATTGCTTCGATGTAGTGGAAGATTTGGGAAGAAAAACAATTCCAAAAGAATTAGAAAAATCATACAATTTCCCGACGTTTTTGCGGGTTTCAATGCCGAAATGAGCGCCGCCAGCATGATTTTCGAGATGCGAGAAAGTTTTTCAGTTTTGACCCACTATAAAACTCAAAGCGAGAAAATTGTTCGAAAGTGTCTAAAGTATGTTAATCTTCAAGATTCAGACCAAATGATGCAATAGGGAAAAAGTCCTAAGAGTTTTATTGAGATTATTGTTTAGCACCGCGTCGTTTACTCGCCGGCCGCAAGTAGATTTATATACAAAAGGTTCTCTAACTTTTTTCTTATCGCATCATTTGATCTGAATCTTGAAGAATAACATACTTTAGACCCTTTTGAACAACTTTCTCGCTTTGAGTTTTATAGTGGGTCAAAACTGAAAAACTTTCTCGCATCTCGAAATTCATGCTGGTGGCGCTCATCTCGGCATCGAAACCCTCAAAAACGTCGGAAAACTGTATGGTTTCTCTAATCCTTTTGGAATTGTTTTTCATCCCAAATCTTTCACTACATCGAAGCAATGTTCTTCAACTATGTGTGTGTAAAATTTCAGATCATTTCATCGAGTCATGTCACAGTGCCGACCATAGTGGCCAAGCACGGCTTGCCTTTTTCTTCTCTCATGGTTCGAACGCGGGCATTGCTTCGATTTTTCAGGGGCAAACGCGCCGGCTCATCTCGGGCGAGCGCCCGAGAATTTGAGTTTGTTGACAATCTCGCTCTTCCGACGCGGCGCTCCGACTGCACCGGCGCGTTCTTCTTTGCGTGTAAGGCACCATGCCTGCGGCGAACCACGACCGAGCCGGGAACATCAGAATCGTCCAGGGATGATTAGGCCCTAGTGGCGCCCAATCGACCGAATCACCGACATGAAGATCAACAGCGCCGAGCCCTTCCGAGCATCAGACGAAGGCACGGACCAGAACGAGCGCGTTGCCGACGACGCACCAACAGCGGCCACGGGGCACGACACCGGCACCCCGGCCGCGGCGCAGACGTACATGGCGATCGAGGTGACCGGAGTACCGTGCGTCATTATAGGTGCACAACCCTCCACCGCATCCGAACCAACGATCGTCATCGTCATCGGAGCGCGTGGACCGAGCGGTCAGGAATGACTCACCAAGAACCCGACCCACCGGTCAACAATCACTCATCAGAACGCAACTGTGCCAAAATTGTGCTCGGACCGATAGACAAAGTGCGCGTCCCACGCCGCGAGTTCGTGACGCGAAGTGAGACAATGCTACACGCCCAACTGGCGAGGGGTATCGTGAGTGCACCAAGACTTTTTCGTCACGCGATAAGGACCCTCCATGTGAGTTGTGCAGAAGCGTATGCAGACGACTGGCAAGCGTGAATTAATGCCATCCACCGCTCAAAAGACATGGCACCCGCAGGGCGACATTGCAACGGGGCAGGACCTCCTCAACTGCCATGCAGCACGCTGAGGCACCGGCTACCCTGTAGGCCCGCTCCTTATGCATTTCAAGCGTCCACTGCTGTACCGATCAATGCGTCATCAGAGACCCCTTCGCACGGGGCAAGTGCAGAAGGAATGGCTTGCACCATCACGCTGTATGCAGCCACTGCCAGCCGGAAAGCCGCGGAATCCTCGGCTTACGTCTCGGCATCAACGCCCGCCAACGGGTCAGCTCCAGTCAGCAGCTATGCAGCAACCGCGCAACACCGCATTGCCCAGCCTTGAAGAGGCTCTCAAGAAACTCAAGCGGAGAGACCCCCGCAAGCGGGTCGAACGCTGGGTGAAACAGTCGACGGTCTGGACAGACGCGTCGGCGGGCATGCGAGACTTACTCGCAGCATGTAAGTTGGCTCACACCGGGCAAAAGAAACGCGAAACGTCGCATCATCGACGGCCGAGGACCTCGCCGGCTCCTGCGTCCTTCTCGCGGCCACCCTCACCACTGCTTGCAGCCGCACCGAGCGATCGGCCAATCCTCGGTGCCTCAAGGCCCATTGCATCAGTGGCGAGGTCATCACCGCCGCACACGGCACCACGCTCATCGACCAACGTCGTACCACCCTCCACCGTGACCGGGGAGGCCTGTCGCCTGTGGAACGACTCATCCGGGCCTCGCGAGCAGGGCGGTCCGGACACGTGGGTTTTCGGACGAAGCCCTAATGAGATCGACTCGGACGAGCCGGTCGTAGTCGGCTACCGCAGAGCCGGCTCGACTTCACAAGCACCAACGTCAACAACACACAATTTGGATGGCAACTTGAGTGACAGCGACGTGAGCGTTGTGTGGTCAAAACATTCTGGTCCCTTGGAAGGGGGAATCGGGCAAGGTTACAATCGACGAGTAGGTGATTTCGTCAAATCGCGGTCAGACTCGTCGGCGACGCGGGACTCGCGTTCGCGTAAGCAAAGTGAACAGTCTGTGTGTAGCTTCGGGAGCATTGACACCCTGGTCATGCCTCGTAAACCGACAACAACGGTATCACCGGCTGAGCTGTACGTCTTGGTCGACGCCTACACGACCCATCGCACGCCTACACTGGCCCAGGCGCTGATCAATGCAGTGTCAACCGACCTGCACCGTGCCCAGGAGCGGGAGAGAGCGACGCGTCGCAGAGCTGAGGACAAGGAGCGCCTGAAGGCGTTAACACCGGAGCAACTAGAAGCAGAGCTCTGCAAACGCAGGACGGCGCGCAAACAGGCTTCCCGGCGACGGGCAAGTCAGTCCCAGCTGACCCGTTAAACGGCTTCAGAAGCAGATTCCAGTGACGCGGACCATTCCGCGGACCGGGATCCATTCCACGACGAGTGTAACGCAGACCCCCGAGCCGCCAGCATTGTCAGCATGCGAAGCCGCTCGGGGGATCCGCCCGCCAAGGAAGCGGTCGTGCCGGTCCAGCTCCGCACCTGCGACCCAGGACCCGCAACCGTGTGCATCAGTGAACCTACAAGACAACGTGAGTGCAAGGTTGGAGGCAGTGCAAGGACCCAGTACAACGGGCGATACAGAGCAGGCGAGTGCCCTCTCGTATTCGCCACCGGAAGTGACGAGTGCGCTAAACATCGGCTATGCTGACAGCACCGACGGGTCAAGCGCCCCGATACCCCTGGTGACGCAACCCGCCGACACCACTTGGCAACCACCCACACTTCCGGAGAACTTACAGATCCTCATCTCCGAGCTCGGCATAGAGGTGACGCCCCAAGACCCATGCCAGGAGTCGGGGGGCTTCGACATGCCATCTCTGGACAGCGACGACGGCAGCATTGCCAGTACGCTGGCATTCAGGCCCTCTGCATGCGGCGATCCAGACGAGTGGGCCAACCCGATATACGTCGGCATGACGGGCGCCTTGAGACTGTCCCCCCGTCTAGTAGACCAGGCCCAGCAGCAGCAGCAGGACTATTACAGCCCCGAAGACGGCTGCCACGAACCCACGTACCAGCTGTTGTAATATTGATTACTCTCATAGTTTATTTTCCACGCACGACTGACCAGTAGGATACGAACTCGATAGGTTATATTAAGTTTTGCGTTATCAAATCAAGAGCACTAATGCTCATCGGCCCCAATGCCGGGGCATTTGTCGCGACCATCCGGGTCACTAACTTTTATTTCCATTGCGTCCAATTCGCATCACTTTGCCCTTGAAAATTTATATAAATTAGTAGCCTAATGTAAACAATGATTTATTACAATACCATTATCTCGATATATATAATGACGGTAAGCCGCCTTCCTCGCGGTTTACGCGCTTTCCGCATAGACTAGAATCGTAGGCCGTATCTTCAATGGCTTACGCATTTTGGACAAGTGAAATTGGTGTAAGCAGCGCCCCCAGCGGCTTACGCACTTCTTGCACGCGAAATCTCTGTAAACCTTCTTGATCCTGGCTTACATGTTTTTTTACGTATCAAAATTTGGTAAACCGGACTACATCAGGCTTACTTCCTTTTTTTGTGGTAACGAAACCAAACGGTATGAAAAGACCGCCCTTCCAGGAAAATCAATCAATCTTCCGCGTACGCGCCCGGGGCAAGGACTCTGCCCCGTTCACTCAAGTTCGCGCCTAAAAATTCATTACTAAGTTTTACTAGTGTTTTTTCTGTACGACGTGGCGTGGCAATATATGCCTTATTATTGTCTCAGAAATACCACGATGTGTGTTTATTCGCCTCACCTCCACCCCGGCCTTCTGCCCTATACTGAAAGAAAGTTGGGTTGTCTGAGGTCGTTGCTAAGGGAGCTCATACGACTAACAAATCCGGGGGCGCAGAGCTCCCAGATTCGGTGCATGAGATGTGCCGAGATGAATGGC
Source organism: Eretmocerus hayati (assembly GCA_029851415.1). NCBI lineage: Eukaryota > Metazoa > Arthropoda > Insecta > Hymenoptera > Aphelinidae > Eretmocerus > Eretmocerus hayati. Next base: position 2,665,449 of record CM056741.1, on the reverse strand, counting down.
AAATTTAACTCTGAATCACTAGGGTATTCACTCATGATGCACTGTTCCGAAAATGGGAAATTGAGCCGTTTTGACACTCAGCTTGCGCGTAACCTTCAACTGTGCATCCGATTAGTATAAGAGATCTGGTGAAGTAGTAAATTGATTGTGGAGGACTCGGCTTTGGGCATGAAGTGATTACAGCTATTTTGGAAAACTTTCAATATTTTTTTTTGCACAGCCAGTATCTAGTCCTCAAGATCAATTTACAACGATGCACATTTGTCGAAGATTATCAGTTGTAAATTTTCAGAATATTGGACGCTACTAATGTGAAACAATCTTTGACCTCTTTTTTTTTTCTATGAAACGCATTGGAAAAATCTGAAAAAAAATTCTAGTTTTTCTTCTTATTCAGATAACAAATAAGCATAAAAAATCACGTTGAAAATTTTATTATCAGCGTGAAAGAATCACGACAGAGAGTTTTTTTGAAGTTTTAATTTTGATTTCATCAGTCTTTTTGTAAGTCAAGAAACATGAAACTACATATTTCATCTTTTTTGATTTCGTCGTTTCAATTCCATCGACCTTGCAAGAAATGGTAGTATTTAAAAAATAAAAACATATGCTTGGAAAATCGTTTGCTACCTGGATGATAATCAGTCAACTCACACAAGCGCAACGCGCGAGAACGGGTCATCAGCGTTGTTATTATTTTCACGACGAGCTACCCAATAGGTTATGAGACGATTCTGTGTTTTGCGACAAACAAATTTCTTGGTCGCCGGGGTGCCTGGGCTACCGATCCGGGAGCTCAGAGCTCCCGGCTTTGAGACATGTGATCATTTGAAGTGTGGCGCGTCTGAAGTGCCGCCCGAGACCTACGAGCTCCGAACCTTCTTTCAGTGTAGGAATCTGCGATATCAAGTGATCAATCGAATCTAGACGCCCTCCCCGCAATCCGCATGGCCTCGATCCCCGATCTCGGGCCCGTGGGAGAGCTGCGCACGACAACACGCGTTTTCCGAGCCCGACCTCTGATAGTGACTATATATGTCGGAGTAGTTCACTGTGGCGCCTCTGTAGAGCTGCCTTGAAACTACTCCCCGAAACGAGTACCCGCTCGATCTGTAAGGGTAGAGCTTTCACATGTCCTTAAGGAAAGAATGAAGTGGGATTAAGATAGTACCGCCAATCGGACTAACTTTGAACAGCATAGTCAACATTTGAAGATCCAAGTAAAACTTCGCATATCTCCGCTGCCTGAGAACCAACTTCTTCTCCGCTTCTAGTACCACTTTTTCTCCTTAGCCGCCTGTGCAGGCGATGTTTTGCACCGGTATGGGAGCCCCGATCTGCTGTTTGTTTGTTCACTACAACATTTTTCACAAAGATGATTTCAGAGCAAAAACAGTTTCTCCAAACAATCAATACCATTTGAGCACTTCTAGGTCGAATGCAAGGTCATGGTGCTAGAAATCACTGAATGATACCAGTACCTTGACGATTCTATCATTACATTGGTGTATCTTCACCCTAACTCAACTTCATAGTAGTAAAAGGTGTAGTGTAACTTTGGAATACCTCAAGAAACCTAAAAGAATTGAAGAATCAGGCTTTTCCGGATACCGGCCGGGGTAACCATGGACCAACTAATGATTTAGCTTCATGGAGCGCACAATGAGCTTCAAAAACTTTTTCTACAAGATCCACAATGACACATAAGGACCGTGATGATACTAGAGGCATAGTATATCTAATTCCCAATGTTAAGAAACGAGTGGAGATCCGTGAAGCAAACTGATGATCGAAGTTCTTACGTTTCACTCTTACTGTTCCAAAGATACCCAAATGGGAGTCCAACTTTGGAATACTACTTCGAGCGCTCATAGTTCCAACCATACATGTCTAAACAGAATTCAATACCCGCTAATCAAAACCTGGAACCGTAAGCTTCCGATCAACCACAGATACAGTAATTTTTGTGTGATAATACGTACAAGTTACAGAGAAATTACAATTAAAAACGTTCTCAAGCGTTTCAAAATTACCCCCTTTGACAGTAAGTGAATCTGCTCAGGCAATTGGGATGGATAACATATTCAGGATGTGAGCTTCCGCGAACGAATCTGATCCATCTTCGTTCATGAAATAGTTGAAGGAAATTGCTATGAGGTCAGAGAGTAACTCATAACTAAAACTGAATTGAGACAAGAAGTTGACTAGCTCCGGTACAGAGATAACGAGAGATTGCCAACAATGGATGTGATCTGACCATTTCAACACGTTGCTGCAGGAACTGAAATTGCTGATCCCTCCTGAGGTGTGGAGTGTGGCGAGATGTTATTCGCTATGAGGCCGAAATTCTCAGCAGTGGACGAAAGACATACGGGGCCCACCGGTGAGCCCTGTTGCAGCGGCCGTATTGATCAAGTAAACTTATCGTTCAGATAGTAGTGCCTGAGTGATGTTTCCACTAGAATAAGTTGTCACTCCATCATTTGTTTCTTCCCCACCAAAACCACGTGACCAATTGGAGGAAAAATCCCTGAGGAATGAGGAAACATTAACTAGAATCAATCATCATTGAATGTACTAGTCTACGAGATTGGGAGATTTATACAGTAGCCGCAAGTCCCAACGAGATACTATTGACAATATCACCGAATCTCGTGAAGGATATCGTGATTTCACATTTCGTCAGGCTAATGCGCAACGCCGTGGACCTTTTCGATAGCCAATGCAATTTGACAGCTCGTTGCGCGATCCAAATTTGATCGGGTTATTGGATACGTCATGCCATGTAACTTCCTGACAAACCCATCTCACAAACTCGTATTCGTCGTATGTATTGCATACGTAGGGATGCAAAGCCCGAAACGCACCAGCGTGGAGTCGCTCGACCACATCATCTCAATCGTGGCTACATTTGGAAACCAGGTACCCGGATGCTCTCTGCGAGTCGGTTCTTTCTCAAGCATATACGCATAGCATCAGCATGTCACCCTTAACAAGTAGGTGACTACAACTACCAAAAGAGAGTTATTCATGAAACTCGGATAAAAGCTCCACAAATAGACTTCTCCCAACCCTCGAATGTAATCTCCAAAATTGTAAGCTATGCTAGTGTCACGTGGGAATTTGTGGAAAGTCGATAAACTCGTGAAAAAGTAAGCGATTGATTTTACATGGAAACCGCGGAGATTCGAACCCAGGACCTTCGACTTTACGATATCTATGTGTCCCGGATAGAAAGCATCCGAACCACTGGACCACGATCGCCTATTCTTCCGTCGTCTCATCGACTTACACCTCCAGAGATAGAATCCGAAGATGCCCGCGTTGCACTTATTCGAGGCTCGGCGCGTAGTGACATACGTCACACTAGCTACATCTTTTCAGCTGCATCGTGTTGGAGTAGTAGTGGACGTACATACCTCTTGTAACATCTATGACAAGGCTAACCTGGTCCTACCTCAGAGCCCCAATAAATGCTCAGTCAATCAATCAATACCTAATTGTACTTAGATCATTCTTACCATGCTTACAGAAAGTGGTCCAACAGAGTGCGTTGTTTCGGATGTCATAAAAATAAGCTAAAAAAAGTGAGAATCAAATTGCCAACAAGTTTGTTAGTAAATTTCTTCATTCAAATACGTAAAATCTTCTCAAGTAGTGAAATTATTGTGAATTGATAAGTTCCAACTATCTAGCGCCAATTACTCAAAATGGTTATAATCTCTGAGCAGAGGAAATGACAAGAACATTGACGCACATGTCCTCGTGGTATGAGGAATAGTTTGCATTGAGTTGGATCATCATAATTAGTTTGTCCGAAAGTTCATCTGTGTTTGAAGGTCTAGCTAAGAGCAAAGACGTTGTTGACTCGTAGCACACACTCCTTGTTGCATCTTGCTTCCCAGCCATGTCCTATTGAAGGTATGCGTACATCTTGCTCCTCCAGACGCAACCCAGTCATCCTCTGACTTCATTTCCAGCTCATAACTCTGTTTGCGCCTCCTTGCAAGCTGCATCATGAAAGCCATGGCCCGGGAACGCTCATACTGCTCTCAGCCTGCTTCATGGACTGTATGACTCCTCGCATTCGGTGTTCAACTACAACGTATAGTAGGCAGACGAAACTGAAACTCTGCTTCCCTTGCTGCATCTATCCTGCGGCAAAAGCCCCAAACTATGTCAGCTCTTGTAGACACTGCCAAACGTAAACTGCATCGTATTTGCCTCATATCGCTGTTTCCTTGGTGTTTGGAACTCCATCATAATGTCTGTCATTTCTCGCAGACATATCAAATTTTGGAAACATTATATCGAGCTGTTACATGGGATGCTTTACATGGGCGTACATGGGATTCTCGCCATGCAAGAATTTCCCCAGGTTTCTCGGCGTTTACGTCGGATTCTTATGAGATATCCTCGCTTCATCTATATATTTTTTTTTTTTTTTTATTTATTCATATATACGGACAATGCTGCCCTTTCAAACTGTGCGTATTACAAAATATGAGCGAGGGAAGAATCACTCATTAATATGATAAAATAATTTAAATTACTGTCGTACTGACTAGCTACATATACAAACGCAAGGATATTCCGACAAATGTGCTACTATAGCGATTGGGGTGAATTATTCTGATACAGATGTTAAGACATCATAAAGGACTGTAGATTGAAATGACAAGTACAAAGAGGATTTGAATACTTCCAGCGATCCCTGGTCCCGAATTTCCGGAGGAAGACGACTCCAGAGATGCCGTAGTCTATTAGTGGTAGAACAGTGGACCCAACTAATATTACTGAAATTTTGTTTCACCGTTCTAATGGAGCGTAATTCGTACTCCACTGATCTATCAGTGAATCTATATCCTGAGAAATCCCATGAGATTCCCAGAGAAATCTGACAGCACTTTCTCGTGGATCAGGGAGAATGAGGAATAAGCAAAGTTCCCCTACTGGAATCCCGTGAGGTATTCATGGTAAAGTCCACAAAAGGACAAGTATTCCATCCGGATCCAGTCAGACGATCCATTGCCGGAGAGATTCAGCGAATAAGCAGGACATCCTCACAAAAATCACACGCGATAACTTTGGCATAATCCATGTACAATCTCCTGATAGTGATTGTACCAAGACTAGGGAAATCTTGTGGGATCCCTGCAAGATTTTTCTTGATATTTGAGCACGGGTCAGTTTTAATCTTTGTTGTCAAGTTCCATTGAGCTGTGCTCAAAAATGCAACAACATCCAAGTAAGAATGCACAAAACCACTCGGAGATTTTCGAGAACAACACCAACGTGAAACCTGGGTTCAACTTTGATTTCTACTCTTAAAATCACTTGGAAGTTATCCTCATCGATCTCCAAAAAATTACCTACATCCTCAACTTTGGCACTAGGGGATCGAGTTATCTGATCTCGGGCCGTGGAATACTTCTCTTATTTCATCTAATGATTTTCAGGGGCCACATGATCCAAACCACAGTAGAAGAAATGACAACACATAATGATGAATAATCTAGAGGACATTTGAAAGTCTCAACCAGGATCTTATCCCAATCCAAATCCACCACAAACAATGCAAATGGTCTCTATTTTGAGCTACTCTGTTTCCAGTGGTGATAGTTCTTGTTTTTTTTTTTGTTTTTGAACCTATCGTATACAGGAGAGTGAGCTCATACATTCATTTGAATTAGAGTTCTTCCATTCGTGAGTGGTTTGCCCAACAACAAATCAGTTTCAGAATCACCTGTCGCCTATTACGATCGTATATCACTCTGGCGTTGTTTTAATAGTTCTTGAACTCATTTTGAAGAATGGAAGAGCATTAGAGTCAAACTTAAAAATTGTATTCAAATTCGGATAGTACGTTTTACTCAATTTATTGAACAAAACTTTCTACTTAGACATGAATTTCATCAGTTCTTCAGACGAGCACCAAGGAAACAAATTGAGTACTCTTGTCTGGTTCACAATTAATATATTCCATGGTCTGCCAACCCACATCCAATATGCCCAACACCACGTGCCATGAATTTTCACAGGGGAAATCTTGAGTCCCTATTCCACACTTGAACAGAGAAAGAGACAGAGAGAGTTGACGAAATTTTTCTCAAGAAAGTTCAAAGCGTACACACAATATCGATGGTAAGCTCGATATTGGTCGTATAAATTTCTCATCCTAGCCGGAGGGTTCCCTCGGGACGCAGAAGGATCGGACTCATAAATCCGTCACACGCGTATCTCATACGCCATGCATCTGTTATCGGTCGACTGGGGGTCGGATCGCTGTACACCCGAGCCAAAACGAGCCAGTAGCAATACAACTTGTTCCCGAACACATTTCTAGTGGGACAAGTTTGCGCATAAAAGAAGCACGTGCTCGCGGGACGTCCGAGATCCGGGAATCGCATATCGCTCTTGTCGCAAACCAACGAAAGGCACTTTGAGTTTCATCTTTCGATTCTGGGTCAGAATCCCACCCTCTTCTTCCAGTTTCGGAGAATGATAATTTATGATACGATGCCTATATTCCCGAAGCTAAGTCGGTAGGGAGGCTTAGTTTTGCTCGTGGTCGCTAAAGGGTGGGAAAAAAGTCAACGCGAAAATGGGGCTAAGCGAGGCGTCTAAGCCGTCAGTGGCACGCGAGTCACAGAGCTGTAGCAGTCTAGTTGTGGCTTCATTTTTCACCGTGCTCGTGTAGCCGCTCCCGTGCCATCTCGGCAGAGTCTGATGTGGGCATATCGAGGCCCCTCGAGACGCGAAAAGTTGGAAGAGACAAATTTGATTCCGGCGCGACGGGAGGTTATCAGCGCGGATCGATACCCAAGCGTTGAAGAAAAACGAGCAAGAGCGCGAGCCCTTATAAGTTTGTAACGGGCTTCGACTTTGGCGCGGGCTGGGTTATGCCTCCGGGAAGAGGGAAGCGCGTTTTTTACCTCGATGAACGCGCTGATGGGGCACCTCTCGATGATGGCAGCACCTCTACGTCGGGTCTTCGTTATGCTGGTGAACTAAAGAATGTTGCTATAATATATTTGGCGGCAGAGGGGTGAGCTCGGCAAAATCTTTTTATACCAGATAGGATGTTACAATAAATATGTCACCGAGAATGTACTGCGCATAGTGAATCCCAAACAGTATCGCAGAATCGCAATTTCCGGGCAACTCTGATTCAAGACACTGCATGCACTAGATAAAAGATTGCACGGATATCCCAAACTACATAATGTTCTTAGAGTGCAGGATTCTCCCTAATCTCCCAAGGGTGAAGTCCGGTGAAAAAGTGTTGAATACAAAAGTTATTCCATATCAAGTGAGAGTTGAGATGACCCCCCCCCCCCCCACGATAGAAACCTCCATTTTCCCCTCAAACTCTGGAAGAGAGAAAAAATTTACGTTCCGATACGTCTGTATGAAATTGGTCAAGGTGACCTCCAGGGGTCAATGAGGGGTCACAAAAATCCATGGACCACCCCCCTTCTGAATATTTCCCGAATGTGACGTCTAATGAAAAGTTGTTAGATATCACATAAGTTTTTGGATGAACTCCCCCCCCCCCTATCCCCCCGAATATCTCCCAAAGGTGACAGCTAGCTGAAACGTGTCTAATAGAAAAGTTGTGAGATATCGCAGATACCGCAAAAGGTCCAGATTAACCTCTACTCCCAATTTACCCCAATTGGGCCAACTTTGACCTTTCAGACCATATATGAACGGGGGAAAAAGGGCTTCGTATACGTAATTGGCGCAGTGGTTATTCGCGCACGTCCCGTGTAAAGTCTGAGTATAAAATGGCTTTGTATTTCTAAGTTGACCCCAATTGGGCAAATTGGGGGAGGCGGGGTGGCCTGGGAGGCCTTAATAATTAATGAACCCAACACCTTATTATCAACAGTCGACCTTGCGAGCTATGAGGGGGGAGAGATCCATACTTCGTATGCTCTTAGGACTCCCCCTCCCCCATTGACTCCTCAAGGTCACCTTGACCTATACGATGAGGATTTATCTGAACATAGAAATTACCGCTATTTTAGAATCTGAGGTGGAAAATGGGGGTTCCTATTTGAAATTTCAAAGTCGGCCTCAACGGAACCAATCAGGGTAGGGAGGGGGGAGTTTATTTCAATCCTCGCTTGATATCCAACAACTTTTGTATTTAACACTCTTTCACTCTATGACAACCTTGGGAGATATGGAAGGCGGGGCTTCGGTACGTCCTAAACATACTGTATAGGTTACGCAGCGATCTTTCATTTTCAAACTAATCAATATTTGCACTCCTCAAATCGCTCCTCCTTCCTTCACTTCCTAGGAATGACACTAAAAAAGTTGAAAACTACCTCTTTATCGTTCTCCAAGGCGTCAAGAGCATCCTTGGGACGTTGCCACCTGGCCCTGTAGTTTACGAGTGCTGCTTGTTATAAAGCAATGCGGGACTGCAGCATCAGCACTCGTTACCAACAGCTCGCGTCAGCTGTTGAGATTAAGTTTGAGCAGTTGGAAATTCTACGGCTGGTCGAGGGAAAATTCACGGCCGACACATGTTGTAGTTTCAGAACAACCTCTAGGAAAGAGCCCTTGCGCAATTAGTCATTCGTTTTCTCGAGAAAAGTACCTCTACGAAAACTAGCTTAGTGAGACATTATTTTGGATATTCTTACTCTCTGTTCAATGGTTCATTCTAAGAATATTCTAAGAATGAATTGGAAAGTCGCTTCTCCAAACTTGCATTGCTTCTGCAAGTATGTGAATGATAACTGTAATTACCTTCATGATCTCAACTACTTTTCAAGTCTGTGTGGATTTGAGAATGGTGTGGGGCAAGAGTCTTTCGAATTCTGTCCCCATACCAAATACAGTAAGACCTCTCTTAATGGCCACCCTGCGGGACCAGAAATAAGGATATAATTGGGTTGAGGGAGGTGGCCGCTTTTGGGAGGTTTCAATAATTCCGACACGGAAAAGACTCGTTCCTAGGAGTCAATAAATTTGATTCTAAATTAATATTGCAAGTGAACAATAAGTAGTCGGTTGATCACATGAAATCGAGACAAGTTTTAGAATCTTTAAAAGAATGAAGTAATGTCGAGTATAGTACCGTATTGAAAGTCATGTGCAATCATGAATGAAAGATGGATTTATTATAAATGTGTTGGGAATCTTGAACACTATTCGTCATGAGAAAGTCCGAGATTGAGGATCGTGATTGAGGCTTTTTCACCAGATCATTCCCCAGTCTCATTTGTGAATCACAAACCGATCTAAATTCATCGAAATTCTATGGTTTCCGACATGATTTCGGGGCAAAATCCCGCACCACCGCACGGATTAGAAAACGTCGGAGCCTGCATTGTAGCAGAACGAGGGCGCAGCCCGAGGTCTGATGCCCATGCTCAGTCGTTTTCTTCCCTGGCCGACAGTGCGGGATTTTCTGCCCCGGCATCGGGGCAGAAACCCCAAGCTTTCGATGCAAGTGTAGTGAAAAGCTATTGAAAATACCATCCATTGTGGTGGCCGCTTCTTGGAGGTCCAATTCACACATGAAAGTTTACTCTCGGGACTGAGAAAACCTTGTCGTAGGTACAACTGGTTGCTATACAGAGGGGCCACTATTGGGAGGCATTACGTCCACAAGACTCGATACAATTCTGCCGGGATCTTGAATTTTTGGCCGCTACCGTCAAATTGGGTAACTTTGGTACAGTGGGTGCAACTTTGGCACACCCCTGAAAAATGACTTTCAGAGCTGTGTTCGGCCGGGTAAATGATTCTATCGCGCTGAAACCTATTCCCCCCTCTTGGCACATGCATAAACAATGTGTTGAGTCACCGTAGATCCCGCGTGAACGATTGTACTCGTTTATTGGAGCTTTTCCCGAAAAGGCTGATTCAGCAGCGATACGCGAGTGGTCCAGTTAGTGTAACTGGCAAGAAGTGTTACGGAACAATCTACGGATGAATAATGCTACATTTCGACCACATATATCACCATATTGAAGAAACCATCGTTACATTGGGGTATTTGGAGCATTCGGAATTTTAATGAATGAAAAACAGGGGAAAAACCATGAAAAAGTGTACCAAAGTTACCCCGCTCTACGTAAGGAGCATGAAGGTCGGGTAACTCCAGTACAACTTCCTATGACAGCTTCTTTCCATCTCATGTTGAGTCGAGTGATGGTCTACGAGGTTTTAGAATGTTTCAAACAGCTTAAAATAAGACTTCTGAACGATTAAAATTAGTTCACTCACATGGTGGTGGGTAGAGTTGAAATATGTTGTGAGTGTACCGAAGTTGCCCAGTCGGGGTCTAACTTTGCTACACTTCTTCTGCTTATAGCTCCGGCTTAAACTCACCAAATTGAACTTTGTAGCCCGTCAATCGAAAGCTGAAACTGTAAGCTTGAGATTGACCACTAATAGATGTGGGTTTTATCAATGTATGTTGAGATGCTGAACCAAAAAAAAAATAAAAAGTAACGGAATCGTACCAAATTTACCCAATTTGACGGTATGAGAAAGGTGGCGCGAGTATGGGCGCGACGCGAGAATTAAGGGATCGGGATTGAGAAGCGGTCGCGACGATGGCACTGGCGCGGGCGCAATTATAATTGCAAGCAGCACAGCTGTGTGCTGCTTTCCGGACTGTGGCTAACTGCCTACTTCAGAGCTGCGAGAGAGACTCGCAGGGAGGAGCAGGGTTGATGACCAAATCATCCAATGCCCATGATGGCCAATGAAATTCAAATAAGTCACTCGCGTGACATCGAGGAGAAACTGCGGGTCATTGAGCCTTGCTCCTGCTACCGAATTTCTCTCGAATGTTCTCAAGCTCTACAAACTCCAACAGTGGCTGCTAAGAGAGGTTATACGGTTAGGTAAGTGTATCCAACATGCCCTCCGTACCCTGCATGCCCCCATATGCTGATCTCAGAACTGGGCACTGGTTAACCGTTGTTCAACTATTTTTACGTTTGCTATGTTAGAATATGACAGAATTGATGATTCCGAACGACCCCGGATAATTTCCGCGTCTCCCAGGAAGTATAAAGTGAGTTTTTGTACTTTTCATGTTTGCACACTTGAAAATCGTCATTTAGTAGAACCGATGTTAAGCCTCTTTACTTTGACCAATATCAACATCATTCAGCGCATTCGATACCTTCTTTTGAAAACCTTTAGAATCCGTTTTTGAAATTACATAACTTGGATTTGGTGCGATTTTATGAGCAAAGTACGGAGATCGGTTAAAAAACATTAAGGTTACAGTAGACCCTCTCAAAAGAGCGCAATGCGACCTATTTTACCACCCAGAACGTGCTTATCATGTCGAAATATGTTAAGAAAAAATAGTGTTGTGAACCGACGAAAACTTGAAATTCGGTTGCAAGCAGACAAAAACGATTTTATGCACTCTAATGCCACAGCTCATTTTGAGGGTCTTGGAACAAGCTTTCAAATAAGTTAAGATACGTTGAAAAATATTGAGGTGGACCAGAGTTGTTGAGAAAATCCTTAAGGGGGGCATGTTGGGGACACACTTCCGCAAACGCCCAAAAATCACTCTTTGGGAGAATTATGATAGCTTATCCCTGGTTAATCACAATAGAGAACTGACATCATTCCGGTAAATGTTATAATTTAAGAGTTTGCAGCAAGATAGACATGGGGCAAAAAGTTTGAAATTTTTATGCCGCCTCTCTGATTTTTAAAACATCATTGAAGTTTTGCCAATTTGAATCGGCGCCATCTAATATGGCGGTGGCTGCACATGAGCCACTAAATTCGCCAACTGTTGTGATGTCATTTTTCATCGGAAATTCTCATCTGAATCACAATCGATATCTCATTTTACTCAAATAATAGAAGTGCGCGGTGGAAAAACGCAAGTTTGTCTCAGAACTATCGGGTGAAGAACCCTCTGGAGTCACGTGGCTCATGTGCAGTCACCGCCATATTGAATGGCGCCAATTCAAAAACTGAAAAACTTCAAGTTCGAATTTAAATCACTTATACTACAGAAAATTTCCAAATTTTGATATATCCTGTCTCTTTCAACGTGAATTCATAATATGAGCATTTTGGAATAATTTTTGTAGTCATGTCAGTTCTCCATTCAACCTATCTTGACTTATTCTGAAGGTCTTGGAACCAGCTTTAGAATGCGATAAAGTACGTTGAATATTATCGAAAAGGGCCAAAACTATTCGCCAAATTGCTCAAGGGGGACGTTGTATTGGGTACACTCACCTTATAATTATTGGAGAATTTATTCTACGCCAAGAATTGATCGTGTATGTGGCTTCAAGAAAAGGTTAGACAACCATCTTCCAGATAGCTGTAACGGGTTCTACATTAAGTTCTGAAAAAAGTTCACACGCAGGGGCACATTTGTCATGAGCATCATGACGATCATAAAGACTTGATCTTGACCAAAGCTCTGATGAGTAAAAATAAAATCCAAAGTCCATCATTTCTGACAGTCATTTGGTGGAGAAACCTGGTTTAGAGTATGGAAAGGAATCTGCGTGGAGCTTCATAGTGCATTTCAGCCAGTTTTCATGAGATTCAAAGAGGAAATTCCGATAGCACCATCACTTTGAAAGCAATAAACAATTCTAAATACCATCGTCAGAGTATTAAAAGATCCTGAAAAATACATCTCAGAATCTTCATCAAATTTGATCAAAAACAAAATCATGCCAAAATTATCAACTGAGGGTCAGAAGTATTTCTCTGTTTCTGAGTCAGGAATGAGACGGGGTCACTTGTTCAGGAACTTACCTTCAACTTATCATCAAAGGCATGATAACTCAGCTCAGGAGTGCAAAGAGACAGCAACACCGGAAGAATCTGTGTGCTCATCGTGTGCTGAGCTTGCGACTCACGATACCAGCTCGGATATGTGCCAATTTCGATATATTTCATGTGTAGTAGCGGGTCTGAACTAGATTCGTGGTGATACTTATAAGAGGTCGTCGAGCTAGGAGGGAAGAGGACAAAGATTGCCGCCAGGCAAAATTGCTGTCACGCATAACGCGGCTGATGCTGAGAGCGAATATTCGCATATGCCGACGAAAAAATTGTGCAGGCCGTTTGGGTTGGGACAGGGGGGGGGGCTGACGAAGAGGTATAAGAGGAAGAAAACGAGGATAACGGATGGTGCCGAAGGGGCGCATAAAAAGTGGAAAGAACGAGAGTGCGAAACGAAGGCGCGGAGCGATGCACATTTACATGGATACACAAAAGCCCCGGTAAGTAATACGCGCTAATACATATGCATATAATGGAAGGAGCGAGCGAGTATAACACAGTTCAACTATACGTATATCCACACGCTCATAATTACCGGCACGGAGCGTTGCATATTCATGGGCCCCGGCGCGCGCCTTGCCAAGTCACGCTGGCTGCGATGCCAAGGGGTGCCTGTGTATAGCGCCCCCGCGGAACTGGAGGAGCTGAACGACGCCGAGCTCGGGGGTTGCGCGAGCTGAAAAAGTAAACATCGCCCGGTGGCGAACATTACTCTTACATACGCGCATAACACGCGAACCGCGAGTATATAAGTTAGAGGCTGCGATGCAGAAGCTCAGCCGAGCGTGACCCAGCCGTCCATGCCACGCCAGACCAGACTGGTACCTGGCCTGGTGACTGGGAGTGACCATCAGAGTCGCTGCTTTGACGTGGAGTGCTGCTCAAATTGATAGGCTGCGGTACCTTTGCGGAGACCTATGGCTGGCCGGCAACACTGAGAATCGTGCCATGACTCGCGCATTTACCTGCGCCGTCAATTTGCCCGAGAATCTGAGGTGAGAAGCTCCAGAGGGGAAGGTCTGCCAACCCAGAATACGAGCAAGAATGGCAAAGATTAGGAGGTCAATCGGATTCCTTGGAGATCTTTCACTCTTCCCAATTATCCCCATTGTATTTGTATGATGTGAGATATTTTTCTATCAAGGAATAGAAGAGTATCAATTTTGCTGAACATGGAAGTAAGTCACTGTCAGTCATCTTTAAATCATCGAAGGAGGTTTTGAATCCGTGAGAAAGAATTCGAACGTAACGAGCTTTGTATTAGACTCGTGCATTATCCGAATTTCAGGGATGATTTTCTGACCCAACCAGTCAAATTCTATGATTCTTGGAGCTACTTTATCCGGTTACAACTTGAAAAGATATTGTTCTGTCTAACGGACAACTTCTGGAGCTATGTCACATATGCAATTTGACACACTTTTTTCGGTTTGAACTTCAGTACAAGTGTAGATTAGGAATAGCTCAGCATTGTCAGAAACCTCACGGCATCAAACATTCGACCGTATTTGAGGATATTCATTCTCGAACGATACTCCATTTGCGCCAGTCAAGGCAAACACTTGAGACGGATGCGGGCAAAGCGATTTCCGTATCTCCACAAGAGTGACAAGAATTTCACGGGGATGCGCGACACCGAGATCCGAGTCCGCAGAGCGGTTCATTTTTCGTAAACTCGCTGCAGCCTCGAGCGCATTGTCCCCCGGGAAAATGGGGAAGCGTTACTTCTGGCGCGTTACTCGACGGCCAAGTAGACGGCTCAACGTCTCGCCAGGCCGTATATAGTACCTCTTACTGCCACCGCACACCGTCTCGCCCCTGCCACTCAGTCTTGCATGAAATCCCTCAGCTCGATACGCGGCAGCCCAGATTATTCAGGGCCAGCAGAACTGCCTGCCTCTCGTGTCCAGTTTTCGCAAGCCGGGAAATGCCCTCGAGGCCGATATTACGCTCTCGCGAGCGTTGGCTCGTCCTTCTTTTTCTCTCTCTGTCCGACCTCACGCGTCATAATACCGCAAGCGTGGGTGGTGGTGAGGCCACAAGAGCCGCCTCCGGGCCATCCAGTACATCGCGAATTCAATTTTGACTTCACAAAAGAATTCATCGAGTTATGAATTTTAATGAAGCAGGGCTGCAGTATACGCATCTGACTGACTGGTGATGATGTTGTTGCTACTGCCTCCAATTGAAATTAGTAAGTCATACCTCCGTAAGATCGGGAGTCTGTAAGCCGATGCCTGTTTCCAACATTTCGAGCCAATCACTATATTGCTGTACAGGTTAAGAACCACGCGAATTATGCGGATAGTTTCGAAGAAAAGTTTCCAAGTCAGACTCTTTACACGGAAAAATTTTCAGCCCTAAATGTTCATTCTCGATACAAGGCTCAACAGCCTCTAATACTCTTCTTTCTGAATGTGGGTAGCAAGAGGATTTTTGCTGTTATTTTATTTTCTAACATACCGTAAACTCGGGTGAAGGTGTCCACCGGGGTGAAGGTGTCCGCTTTCCCCAGAATGATTGTCAGCATCATATCTTCATTTCTATAGCACCTACAGAAACCTAGCTTGAAATCTCTACTTCCCAGATGAATATTTTTAATCCCATGGAAATGGACTCTAAAGTACTTTCTCTGCTGTGCCCCCAAAAAACAGGTTTTTTATGGCCAGCAGAGAATTCTAACGTGTTAGCTCGAAATGAACCACGTGATCGTGTTTAGGAGATGATTTTCCTTTGGAAGACTTATGAGTAGATACCCCGCCCACGGGGAAATTTTTTGTCTCGTGATCTGAACACAGCGTGCACTATTGCAAGAATAGGTTTTTATGAAAGAACAGTTCTGACATCAATTCAGTGCCTCCACCGATAAAGGACAATCGTTTTCTCAAAAGTATGTGACAGAACGAAGGGAATGCAACCTCCAACGTTCAAATTGACCTATTCTAGCCCATATTGTGATTTTTTGAAAATTTATTGCGAATTGGATTTTTTTTTCCGAATACCAGGTGAACTGATTATTTCGTATGGCCACAAGGTTACATTGTATCGTAAAACCACCGGTATCGAATTCATCGGGTCAAAATACGTGACATAACTTATCTTGATACTCACTCAAAATCTTGAATTTACGAGCTGCGCGCTTGAGACGCAGGCCAGGCATGAGTGGACACCTCCACCCTTGTCGACTAGGTGAAACTGTCCAGCCTGTTCTTTTGCAGGTCCAGAGTTGACGTGAAATTTGTATCGTATACCAAAGACAGAATCGACGAGGAAAATCAATCATCATCGATATTTCCAAGATGCAAGGTATACTCGTCCGAAACAAAGAAGGAATTTCAAGTTGAACACCGATGGAACATCGGGAAGCGATGAAAGGAGATATCCCGATGGATAATGACTAGAGATCGAAATTCCGTGTCATGAAAACTGACAAAAAATACAGTGTGAAATGTCGTCAAGATTGGCAAAACGTGCAGTATAAATGACCACAACATGCAACTACGTATAACTCATTTTTGCTTAAAATTATGAAAAATCCTAGTAATGAATGGATCAAATCTCATTGGAACTTGTGATGGAACACGAAAGATTCACAATATCTTTGAAATTTTGAAAACTTTTCGCGTGAACCAAAACTGCAGATAAGCAAGAAGATTCATCTCGTGATGACTGGTTGTACGGACAGCGACATCTTCGGCGGAATCTGTTTATATGTATATCCTTCAATTCGACAAGGAACCCTCAAAACATTATCCTCTCGCAGTCCATGAGTCCATTGACTCGGACTTACACGTTACAGTTTATAGAGTGCAAGTACCCCATCGGCGGTAAATACCGCAGATTCCGTATTACATGGCGCAACCCAAATCAAAGTTTGATATCGAAACTTTGAGCAGCTGTAAGCTTTCTGTGATCTTTCTCCATCGAATATTCGACTTTCTGTTCCAGTCAAGACAATAAAACTCTTATTTCTATTGAAATGAATGCGACCATATGCAGTAAAGGCAAAGAAACTTGTTAATCCACGAAAGCCACGAGCCCAGAATGGAATGTGCACTAACGTTGGATGTATCACATCACGATTAATCGTGTCGTAACACGGGAATCCAGTCTCCAATAACGACCATCAGTTTGTTGCGATCCTCGCCTAAGCGGTAAAGATTATAGTGTGAGTGTAATTTGAGTGTCCCTATCATGCGCAAATCAACCTCCTTATCTACAACATCCCAAATAGAATGATTCAATTGGTCTGTCCTGCCACATGGGAAGCTGAAAATGATTCAACCCTTCATGTCAAATATGATGCTCAGACTCAAATCGAACTTCAATCAAGTTTCGCACTGAATCTATCTTTGATTGTGCCAGTTCTTAAATCGCTGAGCATACAAGGTTAAGTCAATTCCAGCTTTCGATGTGGCAGGACAAATCTGTGGAATAAACTTTTTTGAAATTTTAAAGCAGGTCCTCACTAACCCTAGATGATGTGTGTGATACTTGTAAATTTTTAGGAACAGCCCCCGCAATAACTCTTATTTGGATCAACTCAGGAGTGACAATCTTCGGCCCAATGGCATTGTTGGATTCTTGATCGGAAGAAGATGAGACTGGATGAACTCTCTGTCCTATCTCCAGCTGAGCGTCGGTTTTGAAAAGACCAACCCCATCTCAATCAAGGTATATTCTCAAGCTAATTTCATCATTAAATTTGTGAGGAACACCATTGCAGCAAGTGGTCGTTGACGAGGCTGTAACGTGGTTTGTGACGACGGCGCGGTTTGGTGCGAGCGAAGTGCGACAAAGTCTCGCGTCAGACGTGCCGAGATCTGGCGAAGACAGCTCACGTGAGCAGGCAGTTTCACAGTAGTTGTAGTTAGCTTCGAGCGACGTAAGGGCGACGCGGCTGACATTATGGGCCGAGCTTCGGAGCTTGCGAGCTATGAGTTACTTGCGTGACGCCGCCACCAACCTCCTGCACCGTACGTCATTGTCGGGGGAGGGAGGGGGGCTTTATTTACGGCAAAAGTTGCCCTCGCTGCGGACGATCCGAGATTTCCGCGGATGTCGCTCACACGCACTTGGTCCTGAGCAAAGCAGCGGTGGTAGCAACAGCGGCTGGCAACTGCCAAGAGCTGGCGTAAAGTGCTTAACGCACGTATATAATTCGTGGGTATTTATGCGGCAGCGTCTGCCATGCAACATTCCGGTGACGCGAGACATTTATTAAACCCACGGTCGACCTGAGCTATATAGCCAACACGAAAACGATTCAGCTATTACACAGCGCTGGAAAGTACTTAGGACTGCCACCAAGCTGCGCTTTTTGGAGGACTTTCTCTTCGATTCACCGTGCAGACGAGTTGGTTTGATGAATTATCTCCAAAAGTCAAGATCTTTTGCGCATACTCCTGTGAAGGTAAAGCCGTCGTCCGACTCCATGTTCGACAAGTCCTACTGACACGATGACAACCACTGCGATAGAAAAATCTCTAAGACGAGACCTCACACCGGCGGGGTCAACGAACTTATGTGATTAAAATCGATGTATGTGTATGTGCGCGTGGAGTTTTCTATATGGAGTTTTAGTATGGAAAGACACATGTAGTTTTTCATATGAATCATCATCAAATCGGAAACTCTTTTTTCTCATAACAAGCTCATTTCCTGAGCTATCCAGGGTATATATCCTTGTTCCATGAAAAATGAATTCCAGCATCATATTTTATTTTGCTAAATTTTCTTGCTCATAAGATTCTTGAAATTACTGTTTTGAATAAATTTTGGTTTTTGGAAACATAAAACTCTATTCAAAAGGATTTTTCAGTATTCATTTGTTATAAAAATGCCTGATAGATGAGAATTCGGCATGGTTGTAAATATGTTAAATAATGAGTTGTAAAATATCTATCTGACCAGAACAAGAGTTTCCAGGACACATAAAAGCACAATCGTGTGGAACAAGTCAAAAAATTCATGGTATCCAAATAGTTATTATGAAATGATAAGAGACTACGTGTTTCTATAATGTTCTAAGGATTCATCTTTTGACTTCTCACTGCATAATTTATCGCACGGGGTATATTTTTATGCGACTAATTTAGGGATGATAGAGGATCCCACGAAAATCGTCTGGAAGTGTGAATTCCACGAAGAATCGTCGTTCTTCCATGGTTCTATTATCTAAGTTATCATCCAGTGGACAATACATATATACTGTACAACCAGAGTACCGAGTAAAAATACAGGCTCATCAGCCAATTGGGGCAAGCTAGGGTTCATTTGAATTTCAAGAGCTGTATCGAGGCTTGGTACTCTACCAGTCGATATACTCATGTATTGGAGCTGGAATGAACGTGAATTTATCATTCGGAATTTCTTGTACTCTAGATGACCCTTGCCTTGATGCAGGTTGAAGACGATACTGTGATGGCAGTTTAGGCCCAAGTCCCCACCCTTCTCCAGTATTCGTCTGTTTCAAAATTACGCTGCATGAGAATCTATATTTGTGTGGGGCCCTCCGTCAATGTGCTCATCTGTCGAACCTTCTCCCTCCAGGCTCTCGGCAGCTGAGGAAAGTCTCATCACAGGATTGATGTGGAGAAGAAGCACTATTTTAATCTGTGATGGGCTGGGCTCTACTTTGTATTAATATTTTTTTTTTCTATATGTGACCTCCTGTCACCCGATTGATGAAACATAATCTGTGATATGACTGTGAGCCCTTATCCCTCTCTTATTACAAAATTTTGTACTTAGAATAATGAGTAATTTTTGCCCTGACTAGTCACAAATTGTGATACTGGGTGTCCTTGACCAAAACAGTGATTCACTGAAATTATTATTATGATGAGTATATATATACATTATTTTCTATACACGATATTATATTTTTACCGGGCATATGTGATCGTATGTAATCAGATTTTTTGTCTGCGGACAAATCGTTGAGAGTTGCAATGGATCCGTTTGGGTGAACCGTTTATTGATGCTAACACACGATCTCTTGTGCATCGAGCTTGAGATTCGGTGAGTGGGAACGTGTCATACTAGTAGTGATGAGCATCCGAGACGAGGCTTAAGAGTTGAGCCTTGCTAAAGCCTGGCTAAAATTTTCTATCTTAATATTCTGCTAAATTTGGCATTGAAGACGTGCAGCATTGTCAAGTAAGTGAGCATCGAGGATTAGTCCCTTCTCTCCTCTCAAAATGTTGTTCGAACCGAGGAAAGATATGATCCCGTCACACATGAAAAGATCAATTAAAGGACAATGCTCTGACTGACATCATCGGCTTCATTTCCAGAACATGTACATATTGAATCTTTTGATGATGAGGACCCGTAGAAAAATACATAATCTTAGTTCTGTCACTCTGAGCATTGATCTTCTCTTACGTGACGAGATCATAATCATTTTTTCTCGGGTGAGACCACGCTTTGAGAGGAGTGAAGGAACTGATTCTCGACGCTCGCTTATTCGACATTCTTCGAGACATACTCGGAGTACCGGGCAATTTGAAATATTCATCCCTGTAATTATTCAGATCTCGAAATCAAAAGCCACGTAGCATCTACTCTGTTACCGTCGGGCTTGCGCGACGAGGGAACTTTGTAGTCCGCAACAGTGGTCCATACGTTAGAAGGATGGTGACCCTGAAAAGGGCCGATTTGGGTTTGGGGGTTAGCCCTGGAAAGAGGTGATGTCGCAGTTGGGTGGTCTCGAAGGTCAGTCGTTCTTGGCGATGTTACAAGAAGTTAATCAGGAACGGTCCAACCAGCGTGGAAGTTGCTCCAGCAATCCTCATCGAAGCTCCAAGTGTGGAAAGCGCACCATTGGAGCCAACATCACCCGCTTCAGCGAGCGCGTCGTCGAGAGTGTGTGACTGGCGGATCCCATCTCTTTGAGTTGAGACTGCGACCCCTGAGGGCCGGCTGATAGCGTGGCGTCATCCATGGTTGTGCTGGGTCCGTAGAACTTGCCTGGAGCTTCCGCGTGACGAACTGCTCGGACTTGTGAGCCACCGAGGTTATGTAAGAGAGAAGATGAAAGAGGGAGATCGTGCGCAAGGCGTGGGATTTGGTAGCTAGTAACAAGTCTTTACTTTCAGTGCATCAACCACCTCGTGGAGCAGAGAAATAATTGTTGGAATTAGTATGCTGCACGTCTTCGATTTCTCAGTAAAATATCAAGATTGAAAATCTCCCCAAGGCCTAGCTCCACGGGCCCGCATGGATAACCACGGAATTATTCCCAGCAAGACAGCAATCCTGAGATTTCTGAATCACAGGTTTCTTTCCTCAATGGGCTATTGGTCCAAGAATTCATACATGAATTTTCTCTCATAGACCCACTTCCTGAAGAAGATCTATTCGGTGTGGTTGCGTCTCCAGTTTGTGGAAATGATCTTTCGACCTGAGCTGATCTAGACATCTTAGCTAAAATGTTTCGGGCCATCCGAGAAAGTATTGGATACGAAGGAGCATTTTATTCCGACCGTTTCAAAATACAACTGTTCATTGGAGCACGAGGAGCTCCCAAATCATTTCTCATTCGTGTTTCCCGATTCTCTGTGTGACCTCTCCGAGGAGCATCACAGATTGGGAGCAAATTGAAGATATCTTCTCCTTCTTCATATATTGTTGGCATCCAAGGTGTGGGGAACATTGCCTCCCCCTCTTATACGGCCATCAACGGGCTTTTGTGCGCGGTCGCGTACTCGAGTGAGCGGATGTTTGATTGAAGACATCATCTGTATGGTAACTTGTTGATGGTTTGTTTGTCTCCATGAAATACTTGAGATGTATCTCACTTGGAATTATAAGAATGGTCTCCGAGCACCCGTACACATTTGGGCACGATATCGATAAATATCGCAATAATTATTGGTCAAGATCGATACAGTAACAAAGAATGTGCCTCGATAACATTCAGAATCAATAAGGAAATCAATATAGGCACAATTCAATGGCACCAATATCTACATATAATAATAAAAAATATATATATATCCACATATAGCAAGTTATTGTACTGTCTTGTATTGTGGCAGCCCTAGTCCAGCTCGATAGACTAATACCCCGGCTCCAATATAGACTTTTGGCCTTAGAAGGATCTCTAGGAATCATCAACGAAATTGTCAAAAAGTCTTGTCTAAATTCGGAATTCATGCCACACTTAATTCCCCTCAGAGTCAAGATAGAGGTTCCGATCATGAAACTTCATTTCAAATCTCAATACACATGTCAGTGAGGTCACAGGTTCAGGATTGAACAGAATCTGAGTAACATTTCTGACAAGACCTCTTCAATTTAGACTATCGCTCTAGCTCTGAAAAATATAGCTTGGCAGTAAATCGGAGGACTCAATTATTATTTATTAATAGATTCCTCGTGGACTCACGCCACTCAATAGCTGCTTTCGTTTATGGGAGAGACGATATTCTATTGTGAAAAAAACTTTTATCTCTCTTAGCGCTGCTTTTTGATGGAACTTCTTCCAAAGTACGAAAGAGTGAGTGACAGAATATCAACTTCGATTGCTGACCATCCTGCCAGTGAATTACAGTACGTTAAAATCAAAATGATCGAGTCCCTGGATCAGAGCAACGCCTTTGTCATCCAATATTGAGTGGCATTTCATGTACAAATTCAAAATGAAAAAACTCTGTGTTGGCACGAAACAGCAAACGTAGCAGCAGCGAAACGTCAGACCTCAATTTGAAAACCAACTTTGCGTCATCGAATCAGTAGATTTTGCATCAGTTTCGAGTATTGCGAATGCCCGTATGCACACATCCAATCAATTACATATCGGGTACTCGACATCGAGCTGTCGCGATGGCGTGGCACTGTAGTCATCTGCTTCAACTATATTCTAGGCGCGTATAGCCGGTAGCTTGGGCTGACTCTCGACAATCGACAGAGTGAGAGAGGTATCTCTCTATACTCACACAAAAAAGGCACGACGGGGATCAGAGCGAGCCGAGCGGCCCTCGAGCGATGCGCTACACGTGTGTATACACGCGGGTGACTGCATTGGTATCAGCGCTGTACATAGCCATCATAGAACAAGTGGTGACAGTGCATAAAGTACACGAATGCGCGAGTCAGCGCGATCGACTCGTTGGCGTAAATTGGCATAGCCGAAGGACTTGCCTGTGATGCTTTCCCATATCGCGCAGGTGGTAACCAGAGGAGAGCAATGCAATCGATTCATCCGGGAACATCTAGCACTCAAACATTACGTTCTGTTTTTTTTTGGTGATGGGCCAGACCCCACGGTCACATCTCTTTGATCACAGTTGTAC
The DNA here is from genome assembly GCA_029851415.1 of Eretmocerus hayati. Classification (NCBI taxonomy): domain Eukaryota; kingdom Metazoa; phylum Arthropoda; class Insecta; order Hymenoptera; family Aphelinidae; genus Eretmocerus; species Eretmocerus hayati. The sequence goes on along the minus strand of CM056741.1, from coordinate 2,642,335 downwards.
TCGTTTGACTGGTTCTGTTGTCTAGTAATGGCTTAGATTCTACCACAGAAAAAGGACTGTTGGTAATGGTGTCATAATTCTTTTTGAGCCTACAATTTTTCTATCGATGAATTCGAAATCTTCAATCATCACCGTTCATTTATAAAACAAACACTCGCTTCATGGAAGTTTGGTGAGCAATCTTCCTCCAATATTCCAACGATACCTTCACAATTTGAATCGAATTCTAAATGAGTTCTTCCTCGAAACAAAAGATATTAGTCCCTTAGAAAGAAAAAACTTGTAAGGACCCCCTTTGCCAGTGAATCCTCAAAATTCCAAGTATCTGCGCTGGTCAGAGTAGCGTCTCGAGCTGAATTTCTGAACGAAGGTGCCTTACCTTGGTGAGATCAAAAACGAATCTGGTTTCCAGGGTTTCACTGTGGATACCCCTCATTTTCAAAATAGAAATTTGGGGGAGGACGGAATTCCACAACAAAGAGGGTCGCAATCAAGAGGTGGCATGGTGGCGTCGCCCTTGATAGCGCGTGACTGCATTGATGACGCCTTTGAGCACAACAGACGCCACGGGAGGTATGACTCTTTGGTTCCACCCCTGATACACAGTACCAAACTCTCAGCGTCGACGCTCCTTGGGCTATACATACACTCAGAATGGGCAAGTGCAAGCTGAGACGTAATTGGACACGTGCGCGTTTCTCGCATAAGCGGACTCGATTCGCCGTATCGAGGGTAGGCTACTATAATCTGCGACGTGGTGGCGAACAGATATCTGAAACATCCACGTATCGCTCTACGCGCAACTAGAGCAGTACACGAGCACAATCTCTCTGCGGTGCATGGGAGGAGGGTAAAGGGCACTCGAACGAGCGCGTGCCGCGTTAATTGGGAGTGCAATTAAAACGAGTAGTAACATTGCCCGCGCGGCGACGGTGACGATGCGACCTCGGAATCGAAACGCTCGGGATACCGGCCACTTGATCGCTCCCGGGTGAGGATGACGCGAGGGATGACGATGCCGAACATACATCGGGGTGGTGGAAGAAGGGCGGGGGTGGACGCCGGAGGAGGGTGGATTGGGACACATTCGTGACTCGCTTTGAAGCCGCACAATTTTGTCGCTCTAATTGGAGCAGTTATTAGCGACAGCCCAGTTAGCGCCAAGACTTTGGTGTGCTCGGACGAGGTCCTGCATTCTCTTCCAAAGTTTGACGACACGGCTGCAAGGATGCATCGTATAATGGTGTTTTGGGCGCCGTCCTGACTACTATGGTCCGACCCGACGAAGTCTATTGGTTCCTAAGAGCCAAGTGGTGTACCATTGAGATGCAGCATTGGGACGAACAGATACTCTGCCAAACGCTGCTGACAGAAATTGCATTATCATGAATCATCAAGCCTGTAAGGGATAACTATTTTACATGCTGACTATTGCGAAACCCCGATAAGCTCTAACAAATTCAACATCATTCACCAGTGTCATTTCCTTGAATGAAACATTGATTTGAATCAGTGTTAGTGCTCATCGGATTAACAAACAGAAACCACGAAACTAGGCACGATTCGATGTTTGCATATAAACCACCTCAGTCGAAATTCCGAGAGCTATAGAAGTCAGGGTTGAAAGTTCTGGGCAATTTTTCAAAAGTCGATCAAAACGGCGTCTTATGAGAAATGATGAAAAGCGACTCATTTCCAACAAACAGATTTTCAAGGGAGAGGATACACATAAAGGATAGTGCACAAAAACACCTAGAAATAAACAGACTCACGGCTAGGAGCCTGTAAGTGATTACACAAGCATATATCTCACTACATTCTGCAAATATTATATGTACCTGGTGCCGGGGAAGCGCCTTTTCCGCAACTCGGTACAGGATCGACTATTTTTAGATTAATCTCAACAAAACCGTTGCTGATTTTACAACTGATACAGCCGATGACGTTTCGAATGAACCCCTCGAAAAACTGCTCAATTTGAACATACGACTATCCGTGCGCTTTGAACGGGAACATCAAAATAGCACCGAAGAAGGCTACGAGTCGGGTATACCGATAGCCCAGAGGAACATCCTCACTTTACGGGATCTCGTGAAAAGTAAGCGATCGCAAGCGTTTCTGGCAGGACTGGTCGGCTCCAAGATAACGCCATCAGCCAGCGTAGAGGATATCGCTCGGTGATGGCTTGGGGCTGGGTGGGACGTTCTATCGGCCGAGAAGATCTCACGCGCACGACTTACTCTCAAATCAGTTTGGACTTATACATGCACTGTGCATATAGACAGCGAGTGACCCGAGTTTGGCGACCCGATACGAGTTGAGAGCTTGCGTTTATAAAGCTAAGCTCGAAATCGATGTGCTCAATAAAGCCGAGAGCCCGGGAACAGTTGAGCTCTTCGTCTGAAAAATACGATAGACAGTTTTCCCGCTTTTTAGATAAGGTTTCTAGTCGCGGGTTAAAAATCTTCTCGAGACTTTGTGGTGGTCTTTTCCAGTACCAGAAGACGATTTCTCAAGGTTCACGAATCGACTATTCAGCATCCTGTAGCTAATAGCTTATTGCAATAGCATTGTTACTTGGGTGGGTGCCCGGCGTGGATGACTTTCTGCATCAAAATTTCTAAAGATGCTAGATCTCCGAGCTAAAACGCTTACAAGCATTGACCTTAGGCCGAAGATTTACCGGCTCTAAATAGAAAGAATCGAAGAATAATTCCTGAGTTTCAGCCAAATCAATGATCGGCTCCTGAGAATTTTTTTTGAACGAAAAAGCTCTACAGCTATTGTGACGGGTAAATCTTCGCGCCCGGATGCGCTCTGTAAATTATTGATTGAATAAATCCAAACCTTGTTAACTTTACCTGCTCGCGTTATCACTCATCAGTGTTTCCTCGTGAACTCGTCCTAATTTTATCATGCGCTAATGCATAGTACGAGCAGCACTGGCCGACAGGAGGCCAGTGTCCACGAGGAAGACGCCGCCAAGCAGATCCTGGCGAGCCGCATTGCACTTTGCGGACTCGCATTAATAATTAATGTGACGAGATAAGATACCGTCATACTATCTTCAAATCACTTTTGCGGATTATCAATCCAATCGACTGAATTACTTTCACAACCATTATTTGTATCATTCGTTTGAAGCTTGTTCTTTGCGACTCTTTAACGCCTGGCAATCGCAGTTCGCTGTGAACTATAGAGGTGCTACTCAGATACTCATAGATATAAAGTTTAAAGTACTTACATTGGCAAGATAACTAAATCTACCGATATGACTGGAATTAATTTAGATTGCGATAAGAAATCGGACATTCCCCCTTGATCATTATTCACGAGTTCTTCTCAGCATGTCTCATCGTAAATTCAAAACTCTTATCGACAATTGTGGTTATCAGAACTCTCGGAAAGATCTGTTACTTCTGGGAGAATTCCGCGATCTACATAGGCTTATTCATTAAAATTCAAACAAGAGCAACCATCGGCATCATTCAACATTCAGGATCACGAAATTTCATCGAAAAAATAATTTTGAATGAGACGAGATGCATTCATGAAAATTATTCGGGTGACTTTCCGAGAGATTCGATCAATGCATCTCTACGATGAATATTGACAAAGTTATCTCTCAACATTGCAATGTTGTTACCGTTCATTTGATGAATTCGATTTATAAGGAACGCGAGCCTAGTTTGCCTCCATTGTCTGATATGCCCTCACTCAAGTTCTCGAATGTATGTATGTACCTAACCTCTTAACCTCCCGCGCATTTTTTTTATGTTTGGTACTCTAGAACATGAAAAATATGAACGTTCTGGACCGATCCTGAATTACCCGCGGTCTTTTTAGGACAAAAGAGTGGTTTTCAGTGTTTTCGAATTTTTTTCACTAAGCCATCAAGGAAATTTGCGCCGATCTCAACGTACCTTAGTCCATTATTTTTTCTTTGTCCCAACTTTAGAATGCTTTTTGCTGGATTGCAAAGTTTGATACCTATTCAATTTGATGGTCATATCAATAGATAAATTGCAGTCTGCCTTCCTTCCCCCACAGTCTTATTTCAAACTCGTTCTTAGCTCCATCAAAATTCATCAACCCAACTCTAAAAATTTGGAAGTGGTCAAATAAAGCTGCAAAATGAGTTGAAGTACGTCTCATTTGGAGGTCTGGGGGCCGAAATATCCCGATTACACGAATAGTCCGTATAATCTCATGGAAATAGGTCTCTCTCGTACGTGGGGAAAAATTAGGCGCACACTCTTTTGATCTGAGAAAAAAATCTTTTATTACAAAAATCGTAATGGCTTGGTTCCAATTTATTTCAATTGAAAGTATCTCAGCTTATTCCGAAGGTTTTGGAACAAGATCCGAAATCAGCTGAAATACGTTTGAAAAATTTTGGGATGAGCCAAAATTATGAGCAAAACAATAGTAGTGGGGACGAATTAGGTACATTTACTTTGGATCCCATGGAGAGTCGACTATCTTCTTACCTTTTCGATGAAAGACTTTCAATACGAAACTATTAGTGAGTGTGATCCTCGGTCCTGGAGTATGTTGGGGAGTCAGGAGGGGGGGGAGCTTATAAATGCCTCTTGCAACTCCACCCTCTAGTGAGACTATTTTCTAACCTTAACACGGTCACTGGGATGTGCCCCACGGGTGGGGACCACGTTTTATTGTGTTTCAGCGTTTACCAAAGAGCGGAAACGTATCCAACGGCTTATATGTCATGGTTATTTCTCGTTGTTTGTATATAGTAATGAACATGTGTAGTCAGCAGTTCCGGTATCGGGCTTGACTTTGATGAGTTTTGCACGATTTTCGTTCTTCACACAATTATCCATTAATCACGCTAGAACGAGAGAATAAAGAGTGGATTACTCGTCTCGAGTTCGACAAGTTCCAACGTATCTTTGCTCATTTGAAAGCTCATCCCAAGACCGACAAATTGAGTCCAAGTACGTTGAAATGTATTGAACTTTACTTGAGTAATCTTCAATTTACGCGAGGGAAAAAGTTGAGGCTAATTCAAAAAACTTGTGTTCTTCCAAGCACATTCTTTGCTCTATCTTATCTATACTATCATGTGCTGTATCTTTCAGAATTGAAACTAGAGAAAAGATTGTTCTATTTAAATATCTATCTCAAACCCTGCAGAAATTTGAAGTACGTCGAAGAACCGCAGCCCAGGATCAAGCTTGGCGGTACATGTGACTTGCAAGTACGGCACAACCATGGTCACAATTATTGTATGCCTGGAATAGATATCAAAGTCGCAGGTCCTCCTGGAGGCTGGCACCATTGGCTTCAATGATTTGGTTGATACCCCTTATCACCCTGATAAATATTCTCAGCGTGACAGAAAATCGTCTGGTACCCACCGATGAGGCCCACCGGACAGAAAGATAATTGCCAAATTTGTGTGCGATGGACCTCATCGGTCGGTCCCACAGAAATTTGTATGAATACTGTATGTAGATACGATTTCGCATTGGCAGTATAAATTCATCAAATTTGACACAGTTTGAATTATCTATTCCTCGTCACAACTAAATTCAGCAGCACTCATTCACATTATCGGCAATACTCGTCTTGACGACTGAAAAAACTTTCCAAGTTACGTGAATCCTCGGAATGGAAGTCTCTTGAGAAAGAGATCTCGCAATCTAATGGGTAAATCTCCTAAATCCAGACGTAGGGAAACTGCGTGGGTTGGATCGAGGTGTATCCAGAGGCAAGGGACCGCAAAAAGAAAACCGAGCGAGAAAAGTCGAAAGAGGTATGGAGCAACAGTTACTAGTGGAGTAGATCTGGCTGCTGCGGCAGAGTAGATAGATGCGGCCGCAAGAGCGAGCGAGTATTACAACATCATCTTGGACTCGCAGTCTGGCTGCTGCCAAGTGTGTGTGGGCAGCTCCGCAGCCGGATAAATCCAGCCTGTCGGATGTATATTTGCTCCGAGTTGCTACATCTATCCACGTGTATGCCGTAATACTCGATTCTGGATTCTTCGATCGCTCATCGTTCGCCTCCTCCGCGGGCCGGAAGCGAGAGGCGCGGAAGAATAACTCACACCCGCGTCGATGAATTGGCAGACGCAGAAAGCGTTGAAATACCTCGAGCTATCATCGTTGCACGTGCAACCTGCTGATTATTTACCCAGTACACTCGGAGCAGCAATTCAGGAAAGATCGAGTGTTGCCGTTTGGCGTCATCGCGGAAGCTGAAAAATTAATGAAGCGCAGTCGAGAACGAGACCGGGGTACATTACGGGGGCGTAGTCCAAGTTAATCGGGGGCAAAGTGTGCGCGGAGCCTATCGATTGTCGCTCGAGAAGTGGCGCGCCGATAATTCACGCGAGCCAACTCGGGACAAATAGACGACAAAGTTTACAGTAGGCGCGGCGACGCTCAACTGCTCTTCGCGCCCCAGCTAAATTATGTATTAACTTTCTCGCGGGCCCGTTCGATGGAAAACCGCGTCGCCCTATCCAAGCCGGCCTATACCCGACAAAGTTATCTCGCTGCAAGAGTACTAGCTCGGTCTGCCACGAGCTACGAGCTCCGCCCGGATAACAAACGTAAACACCCCCGGCCGCATTCCGCCCGTTTTATCCCGACACGCGCGCTCTTGGCTACTATATACACTATCGCTCGATCCTGAAACTGCTCTCCGCCACTTCTCGTTATACGATCTCGCCCGAGGACGTAAAACTCCGGACATGGGTTTTTTCAACGTGTGACCCTAGATGCAATTAGCGAGTGGTACTTTCCGCAACACGGCTCGGGGCGAGGCACGAAATGAATTTGATTGCCTAGCACAAGATTGTATCCTGTACTTCACGATTGTTTTCAGCTTGGTATATCAACTGGTTCACCTTCACATGGACTCCATTGGGATTGCATCCTCCTGTCACGACCATGTGAGAAGTCATCTCGATATGGTCTCTTGTCACGCATCGTTGGAATTTCTTTTCGATCGTCAGTTGAACCGAGTTGAACCGGAGCAATCTAAATGTCATTGATGGTCATTTTTTGTGTTATCAAGACTAGACTTGATTGAAGGATTCTTGCCTCAGTGGTCCATATTCGAGGGAAAATCAACGCAGTGTGGAGTCCAAGACTTTCATCATATTACTTTGAGACGTAAAAGACAGTTCCTCAGGACCATTCCCTCTTGATTCAAGGACTGGAAGTATTTTGGATATACTATATTGAAACCCATTGTGACCTCTCATCACATTGAACATGGGATATTTAATTAAATGAACGGAGGCACTCAAGGTACGTGTATACGTGCCAACTGAAGTTCGAGAGTTTGCTACTGTGTAGCCTCGTTAGATCCAACAAGATTCGAGCAGATACTGAACTTGGCTGATGGATTCAAGGTGCGCCGAGTTCAATGTTCTCTTTGAAGTGGAGCTCTATGTAGGATGAACTTGACGATGCGAAGCTACTTGACGAAATTTCCCTGTCGAGTTTTGTATAAATGTGTACTTTGCGAACACTTGCCCGGTTTGATAGCTAATTATTCTACACGAGTATGGATGAGATGGTGGATAGTGCTTTCTTTGAACCAGTGCGTGCTTTTCGCCAAGAAAACAAAGTTTTGAGAATTTGAAAATGTCCTTCGGGTTAGGAAAACTTTGAGGCGATGTGATCTGGGTATAGGAAAAATATTGCGCAGACGTGGCATTCTGTGAGTTCCCAGGAGATAGAATCTCCTGCAGATCTCGATGCTCATCGAACCGCAAGGATTCTTCAAAGCTCCAGTCATTTGGTCACCTGGCAAATTTTGAAACCGCACATTCACTCTCAAAATCTGATTCACAAGACACCAAAAATACAAGACGATGTCTGCAATACGATGTTGTGGCCTTTGAATGAATCAAATAGCACTCCCTGTCAAACGAACGAGCGTATCAACAAAATATTTGTATTCTTCAGGAGATCTTTATTTATAGGATATATGTGTTCATAGCCGCTATGAAGGTCGTTCCCTTCAATTTATACGGGGTGAAGCTACTAACAATAGTAGATTATGTACCGACGTGCGTAATGTGCTGTTTTGCGGGAGCGTTGTGCAAGGCGTCGGCGAAGCCGACGCCTCGCGCAATGCTCCGCAAAACGCACATGGAGCACGAGGTACATACATTACTTTATATCACGAGTACTCATAAATGCGTCGACCATCGGTACCAAACGGTGTTTTTTGCGTTGATTACGGTACCAAACGGTGTTTAACTTCATTCTCATTCTTCCAATTTCGTCTGCTAGTGTTTTATATCGCGTCATTATCTAGTGTTTTCCATTACGGCCGTTCCCTAGTTGTATATTTTCATTACGTGTGTCTTCTAGTAACATTGGTGCTATATATATCCATCGTCTCGTAGGTTGCGAAGTGGGGGTGCCGAGTGGCATCAGCCCATTCTCACCTCACCCATTCTGTTGTCGTTAGCAGACGAATTGTCTTTTTGGCGATGTTTAGCGGCTTCTTCTTTTTGTTGTGTATCTATGTGTCTCATGTGATTTTTCATTATCGCAATGGTCCGAGATGAAGTGTTGCCTTATTCTGATGATGATGATGATGATGATGCTGATGAATATGTTTCGTTCTGAAGTTATTGCTGGAATCTGAGGCTATGGCTGTTGATCTCTTGCCTGACAAGTCATATCCTATGTACATTCACCGGACGTGAATTTTGTGCAAATTCGAAAAAACTTTTTGCCCCTGGGTTGTTTCAATTTTGAGCAGCTTGGGGACAAGAAAGCTATCTCAGATTTTCACACAATTTATGTTTGGTGAGTGGACATCATTCATTGGCTTGAAATCAACCTAATTTATTAACTTCATATATCAGTTGCTCATGACACATTAATTTGGAAATGTTAGAGAGCTATCGTAGTGAATAGACAAATCATTCAGCATTGCTCAACATCTTTCAGCATATAGTTTAGTCATTTTGGAAGATCCACGAAGGTGATCCACACTGCGAGGATGACAACGAATAGTCTCTGTTCTACAATCGAGTAATGTTTACTTCTATAAGCATGAAAGATACCCACGTACTTTATCTATCAGTTATTCACGACTCATTACTTCAACCACTCAACACTTTTCTAGAATTTGAGTGCATTAATGTACTATTTGAAGGATAATTTCCGTATTGCAGTCCTAAAGATCTACACAATATTATAAGAATTTAGCTTCAGTATGAGTTATGAGTGTACTTGTTGTCTTAAATGGGACTTCCGGTATAATTATTTTATAGTCCAGTCATTTGGAAAGATTCAGTAAGGTGATCCACGGTGCATGAATGACAACGCTTAGAATTCTTTTGATATGAACTACAAATGATCCTCATTCAACTTTATCCATGTGACGTCCCACATATTTTGTGTATTACATGAGCAAGTTTGGATTTTTTCAGGAATCTCTTTAGGTAATTTCTCTATTGATGACAACGCTTAGAATGCTTTTGATGAACTACAAATGATCCTAGTAGTGAATCATTTGATATTATAATATATGAGCTTTTCTGCTTTTGAAGAACCAAGACACTTGCTGCTCAATCCATTTAAGCAATCTAGACCAAATTCTGATGAATCTAAACAGGCTTGTAAGTCATCAGAATTTACACCAGTAGCTTGATATTGTCTCAAATTTGAGCGAGGCATTTCAAGCAAAGATCCATCTGCCAATTCTGGTTTGAAGCATATGGGGAATCATCTGATTTGTGCGAATACAAGCCAACTTTACTGATCCGTTGTTCTGAAAATGTATCAAATTCATGCAAGTTTCCAAGCGTTATTGAGAAGGACAAATTTTCCCCATTCCAATCAAGTACATCTGCTGATTATTCAAATTCTGGAGCTTCAGTATATGAAGAATTACTTGACTGTATTAACCCTCCGGAAAGCCAATTCATTCAAATGAAATACATCTGCAAATTATTACAATTCTGGAATTTGAGCATGTGGAGAATTACTTGACCATATTTACTCTCCGAGCAGCCAATTTAATATTTCAACAGTATTCTTGACGAATTTCTCTAATGTGCCAAGCTAAATTATATTTGTTCACTTAAGACACTTATGGCCATTTTTATTTATTCTTGCTCACCCAACAAGACCATTCCACATTCTGAGAGCATCATGGCCAAAGCTGGTGTATCTGCAGCCAGCGTAGCTTTCATTGACTACATAACCTAAAAATATATCATCTTTTTCTCGATAGCACACCCATTTATCATACCATCAGTATTCGATATCATGGCTCAAACAGTCATGTTCACGTCGAAGAACATTTGGACGATGCAATTTCCTATCAGAGCATACGTATTCTTATTCTCCTATCGTTTTTGGGTTTGCGCGGTGTCGTGCATGTAAACATCACGTGACTTGGCAGGCAAAAGATCAATCGCCATATTAGTGGATATATATCACATCAATGTTACTAGAGAACGTCCGTAATGAAGTTTCTACAATGCCGCAATATGCTTCATTACGAGCGTCCAGTGCTTCTGCTAGGATGCGGGCAAAACGCATGTTATGAGTACGAGTGATATAAAGAGACATCCAACTCTTACTTATGGACGAATTGGTTCTTCGCTCGGGTGAGCTTTTCGATTCTCAGGTTTCGGAGCTTCTCATGGAGAATGAATCCTAGTTTGCAACACATACTCTTGGTGGAGCAGGAAATATCAAAAGATCCTTGGATTCGAATATCTTGATGTGGCTCGGAAAACGGTCGAATATACATCAATATTTTACTTATGTATCCTGTATTCGTCGCAAACTCTAGGAATCATCTCATTTTGGTGGGAAATAAACAGTGGAGATTAGCGTTGGCAGTATATCTATATGTACAACTTTTGAACATGGGCATATATGGCCAATGCTAATCTCCATAGCTGAATCTCAGCATAGATGACTCGTGGAACTAGACCCTTTGAGATACCTCCATTTTTCACCAAAAGATGATGATTCCCAGAGTTTGAGATGAATCCACGACCACAAGGTTGGACCTCTCTTTGCAACACAGTTGATCATATTACCGCGTAGCAGAGACTAAACGGACACAAAGTACGTAACAAAGTACACGGGCACAAGGCATAAACGAAGTGAGAGCTGATGAGTCTTTCCCTGGCATGTAGTTGGAATTTACAGCGATATGAAGAAACCATAACTCATTACTGACCATTCACTGCAAATAAGTTCATACTCAAAATTTCCTGACTAGAGTAATAGGATCTGAATATGGATTGCAATTGACAACGTTTTGCAAAAATATTCAGCAAAGATGAGAGTGCGATGCAGATGATAGGAAAATAAAGAGCACAAGTCTTTTCTCGTCATTCTCTACGAGGAATCATCCCCAATGACCAATAAATTTCTCCACACACAATGTGAAAAGAAGGCATTATTTTTCACGCCTAATATCCTGATTCTAAACCAGATCTCTCTACGATCAAGTGCAATGGGCCACAAATCAAGTGCAAGCGATGGACACACCTTCGGGTGAAAACTTTGTGCAAGCGCAAGCCAGCGAGCCAAATAGTTCTAGGGTGCCGATCACAGCGACCACAGTCTTGGAATGCATCCATGCCTCGGGCTACACGTAACTCCAACAGCAGGGTGTTCCGGACAATACACTCCCGAACTCGCTGACAAATACCCAAATTGCCCCAAGTTGTGCGGTCCAAGTTGGATCGATCGGAAATCGGTCATCGGGTGCGAGGGAGAAACGGGTTCATGCCCGCCCTTTATCGAATCTCCGCAACGCACAACTTGGACGCGCACCGGCCCGCTTCAGTTTATTAACTCGACAACGGCAGAGTTGCTTGAGGAGCTTGCGATTGCATATTATCACGCAGGGGCCGCAAACGAAGTGACCGCAATCGCTGTACCGCCAACTTTTCAGTTAACTGCGAGGATATTAATGGCTCTGCTCATTCGAGAGCCTCCAACTTTGGCTCGACAATTTTTCTCGCTGATGTCGCGAAAAACTATGCAGCTAGGCTACCCTGTCTCTTTCTCTTTCGGCTTATTAACGATGAGGGAAGAGAAGGAGGTCTTATACGACCGGGCCCGCTGCGGGCCATCAATTTTTTCATGTAATAGCTGCGCGAGAAAAGTTTTGCCGTTCAACGAACCAAGTTCTCATGCGGGAGCCGCGACGAGAGATTTGAAAATTCTGCCGCTTCCCGCGAGCCGAGGCAACTTCCACGTGCCGTGACATCCACTCCCTGCCTCCCTTTCTCCTCGTTAAGTTTCTGCTTTGCCCTCTACTTCAGCAATATTCCGTTTGATTCATGCAAGCGAAGTCTTTGCAGAAAGCCTCCTCGGCACAGCCCGCACCATCTTGCGTGCTATCCTGAAGACCATGAAACTGAATCCATGAGGATGCGGCTGCTTTGCCATTCTTCTGAATCTCGACGCGCAAAGTTTGGAGGAAATGAGGGCGAAGCATGCGGTAGGTGTTGCCTCGGCCAAACTCATTCGATTGGCACCGCAAAAGTTTCTTTCGACTTTTCATAAATTTTACATCAAAATCAATGCGGTAACTGTAACACACGGGCAGAGTCACTCTCGATCTATCTCGTGCAGACATAGTATGCCGAATGCAAACTGTTCCAAGATCAAACAGAGATTTCACGTGTGACGAATGATTAACGCGTTCGCTGCGAAGGCGAGAGCGTTCAAATGCGCATCTTTGCATTTGGAACAGCCAAACCTAGTGCAAAGTCATATATTCAATATCTATTTACATAATCCCTATGAATTCTCGCGGGACCTACGGGTGGGTCCCGAAATTTTTTGTCTTGTGTATAGAAAAATGATGTGGATGATCGATATATCGAGTTCAACAACCGTAGAGTCAAAAATTGAGCATTTTATTGGTACAATTCAACTCAGAGACCGAAATCCGTGCACTGCGGCAGTGTTGGTAAACTATGTATCATACATATTATAGCACTAGTATGTTACTGTATCGTGCTAATTTTTAATATACTTTTGAATGAGTTTCATTAAAACAATCCAAACAATGATCGAGTTTGTTCTCATGAATTTGGAGAACATATTTCAACTGTCTGATGAACTTGAAAAATGCTACACTCCTATACCGATCGAGTCCTCCAGTTTTCCTCGAGTCCTCAGTATACGACGTATCGTTTTACTTAGGACTTGAAGATATCCTTCGCCTATGAAGAAGTTCACTTTCTATCAAAGTCAGCGAGCCCACGGGCATGTTATTCTCTAAGATGTTGGACCGATACTATTACTGACATGCTTGTAATACATGTGCAGACATTGACAAGAGCCCCTCTAATCATGATTTTGACTGTTTTGGCCGCTTCCAATACTATTTCTAGCTTACTAGTAACGGGTGGTAAGAAGGTGTTTGATCATATACATTCACTCCTTTTGTGACTTCATTCGAGTCCAAAAATCAGTCTGTACCCTCTTGACTATCTCTCCCCTAACACGATATTGGTTCATGGGTATAAGGTGGAAGATATATAGCATGTTTATGAACACGGATAGTTATCTTTAATCACTCGGGTCTGTGATAATTCAACATGGAGTCGCTCAAATCATGCGCATTCGAGCTCAACTTGTATCTTTTGAAGTAAGCTTCAAAATGAGCTGAGTTACGTTGAGAAATTTGGAGTACAAGTGGAGTTATGCATCCATCTACCCTCAATTTCATGTTTCTAACGAAAATTGAGATTAAAACGGGAATTCTGCTCTAGCTCGTCAAAATCAAGCTCTATACGGAAACTGGCTTGTACATATGTTGTTAGTGTCATGCTCAACGATAAAAACCTACTACATAAGCCATTGGACATGTCTGCAACGTTGGCTGCACAGTAGAACCTGATGAAACGCGAGACCCACCTGTGGGTCCCGCCGCAGCGAACGTGTTAAATACAAATGAATATCGACCAATGGGAGATTTTCAATTTCACATGTGACCAACATCTGATTAACGTCATATTTATCGAATCACGAATGAAATTATGGAGAAAAATGGGGGGGGGGCACAACATAAATTTCATCACGTTTCAATGAGCTATAGTGATGCAGATTCAATGGTTGGAAAGGGGTTCGTGAGGCATCCTAGTAAACACATGAAATTGAATCCAGCGCAGAAAGACTAGAACAAGTCAGAGGATTTTTTTCATTGGTGCATTCAATGCCTCTCTTGAAGATTATTAGCAACAAGTCAGAGGTGAAATGAAAATCTCACCTCAGAAATATTTCTAGGTTTCATTCAATCCTAGAACCAAAGTGATGTACGGATTGATTTTGCTGTGCCCCCTTGGAATTTGATAGGAATTCCCATCGAATCGCCGCCGGATATCTAGAAAATAATGAAACATCATCATTTTTACAACGATAGAAGCCCTTTTTTCAAACAGTCTCGGCGGCTAAAGTATGAAGCTTAACAGATTGATTTAACTTTTTCTCAGAAAAAATTGTCTGCCCTTTGATGGAGAATTTATCAAGCTGAAGCCACCGTTACAAAATGTACACATATACACACACACACATCTTGATGATTGTATGATTCATGATTATTAGTTCTTTCCAACGCCAAGCGTGGCGTTGTGAGCGTCGAGAGCTCACCGTTTCCGTTCATCGTTGTCAGTTTACCGCCGACCGCCAGCCACCGCGCACACAGACCCACCACCTCGTATTTTGAGTAATAATTATTAATAATTACTAGCGTTATTAGCGCACTCGCTACCGCTCGTTCGGCTTGTGAATGTCCTTGATAAGTCAGAGGCCCCTGGAATGCTTTTGTAGCTCAATGATGATGGTTGGAAGATAATGATTGATGATGGACTCAAGGTGCCCGGAAGGAGTTTTTATGTAATTTACAAAAATGATATTGTCTTGAATGATACCCGCTGATAGATATATTATATTAGAAAATTCAGATTTGTGGTTCACTATTTTCGGAACGGCTGAGTTGGCTAAATCAAAGTCTCGGACTGTTAATACTGGTATTGATAGTCGTTGTCAAGGCCATGTGAAAGCTCTACCATTACCGACCGATCGGTCATTCGTTTGGGTCAGTAGTACCAAGGCAGCCCTGCAGAGGCGCCACAATAAATGACGCTGTCATACACTGTTGGTATATTACGCGCCGCATTGCAAAACTGCACGTTTTTCACATGCCTACATAGAGATATTATGAATAGAGGACCGAAGAGGGGCTTTTGAGAGGGTCGCTCTTAGAGTGAGACAAACGATCGGCGACCTTTCATGAATATAGGTATACGCTACGCTGCGCGATGAGCATCCTCGCGTCGACACAAGTGATGTCATGCAAGTGAAACTCACAGCTATACTAAGTGACAAAGATAAGTTGGCGGATTTTTTTTGCATTACGGAATGGTTGAAAATGATTTGAAACTTGTGCGGCAAGCATATTTCTAACGTAAAAATTCCTCAGGAATCGATTGCCGAAGTCAGAATTGTGATATCTCTTTTGAGTTCTGATTTATGAACGAATTTTCGTAAGCATGTCATTTCTATTTCAGCAAATATCGATCGGAGCGAAATTTCAACATGTGCATTGGAAAGATCGTGGCATTTTGAGTCGGAAATGCTTCTTTCCGGGTCCTATTTGTTGCATTATCTCCTCTAAAATTATCGAAAAGAGAATCTTATGTGCGATTCGTAACGTTTTTTGTAACGCCTGTAACGCTATTGTTGTTATTTTTGCATCGGCGTGCGTCTGCTGCTATAGTCTGCTGCTGGCAATCAAGAATCTTCATGTTTGCTGTGAGCGTTCATTTTTGAGTGACCGTTGACGAGAAGAAGCAATTACGTCCATGATTAATCAGTGCAATTGCCTGCCGTCTATGTGATGTGAGTGATACATGAAAGTTTGTGTCGCTACAGCCACGTGGAGTTCGCCTTAACCTCACAGCGACGTACAGGTGTCTGGGCTGGGAGCCTGTATTCTGAATTCTGATTAATCTTTGGAGTACCTCAATTTGCTGCATAATATGTAATCAAACGTCAATGAGGCAAATCAATTCGATTGGATTTACGTCAAAAATCGTAAATTCATGTCCACAAGACTCCCATCTCTTCTGAGGATGAGTTGAGGTCGCCTGCATCAAAAGGCTCTCAAAATTCTTAGCCGATTTTTTAATCCTTTTTATTATCGAAATACCTCGTTCTGGCGCCTATGATATTCAACTCCAATGGGCAAATCGACTGGATTGGAAATTTTTTGATAATTTCTATCCGATGGCCTCGAAACTCGTATTTCTCTTGATAATGAGCTGAGTTCAATAGCGTCACACGACTCTTAAAATTCATAGACGGTATTTTTATCCTTTTGATTGTCGAAATACCTCATCTTGGAGCCTATGATATTGAATTCTGATAAGTCAAATCGATTGAGCTGAAAAGTAATCGAAACTTGTGAAAAGTTGGCCTCGGAACTCATATTTCTCATGAAAAAGAAACGAGATGCATCGCATAATTTAGCTTTCAGAATTCATTGACACTTTTTCTTCATCATTTTAATCATCAAAACACCTTATCCTGATGGCTATTATATCAGTTGTCAATCCGGAAGTCTGATTAAAATCCCTTTGGGAATGTCCAACCGATGGCCTCGATCTCGGATCTCCTTGGAGAATAAGTTGAGCTCGATTACAACCAATGGCTCTCAAAATCCATGGATGGTGTATTTCATTTCTTTGATCACCAAAATACTTTATTTCGATGCCCATAGTAATGAATGTATACGATATTGAATTTCAACAGGCAAATCAATCAGACTAAAATTTCTTTAGAAACTGCAAGACAATGGCCTTGAAACTCGTATACTTTTTCAAAGGAGAATGAACTCCATCGCATCATTCAGCTCTCAAAATTCACGTTTCTTCATTCTCTTGGTCATTGATATACCCGATCATGATGTCTATGATATAGAAATCCTATAAGGCAAGTCGATCGAATCGAAGATTGTTCGGGAATTATGGAATATTGGCCTCGATATTCGTATTTTTCATCAATAAAGGATATGATTTATCGCATGATTTGGCTCTCAAGAATTCATAGACATCTTGTTTTATCTTTTCGATCGTCGAATTCTGTCCGCCAGGAGTCTCTGATAGCAGTTGTCAATCAAGCAAATCGTCCTAACCGAAAATCCTTTGAAAATTTCAAACTGATTGCCTCAAAATTTGTCTTTCTTCTGAGAATGAGATAGACTCGATTGCATCAAATGGGCCTCAAAATTCATAGACGATTATTTTTATCGTTTGGAGAACCAAAATACCTCATTCAGATGCTCGTGATATGGATCTCCGATGAGCAAATCAATTAGATTGCGAACTGTATGGAAATTTTGAAGGTATGGCCTCGAAACTCATATTTCTTCAAGGGTGAGTCGAGCTCGATAAAATGAAATGACTCTCAAAATTCATCAACAAAAGAAAAAAAGAGAGTGAAAGAAAGAGTAAAAATGAGGCTTAGTCGTAAACTGAGTCTCAAATACGTGATTAAAGAGATATTTTGCCAGAATCTTATATTTTCCAGTTTATCTTGTGGTTTAGTCTAATTTTGACTTGAAAACGAAATCCTGGGAATACTACTTGGTTCGTGCACAAGCCTGGTTTCATGCAGCATTTTTGGGAAAGAACGTCCCAAAGAGTGAAATGTAACCGTCTTCGGCCCGGGTTCTTGTTGTTTTCGGGGACGACTGAGAGATGTTCGGGTAAAGTTGGCTTTTGTGATGAAAAATTAAAAACTTTCCATCGGGACATGCAGCATGTGGCCTATAAGACTGTCACGCAGTTTAGCAGGTTGCGGAGGTAGTACCACCGCATTATACCTCACTCAACCGCGTCTGCTTGCGCAAGTTGACTGAAATTTGGATTTTTCGCGCAGGCGTAAGAATGACAATTCTCGGCGGGTCTCGATGTGGTCCTCTATCGGTCCTCAGCGAGTGTCGATATGGTCCTAACCGGCCCTCGGCGAGTGTCGATCTGTACCGGTCCTCGGCGAGTGTCGATCTGGTCTCGTACCGATCTTCGGCGGATGTCGATCTGGTCTTGTACCGGTTCTCGGCGAGTGTCGATGGGATCCCATACCGGTCCTCGGCGAGTGTCGATGGGGTCCTATACCGGTCATCGGCGAGTATCAATCTCGTCCTGTACCGGTACTCAAACAGTCTAATTTTGATTCTGTACCGACATTCGCCGAGTACCGGTACGAGACTAGATCGACACTCGCCGAGAACCGGTACAGGACCACATTGACACTCGCCGATGACCGGTTCGGGACTAGATCGACACTCGCCGAGGACCGGTACGAGACCAGATCGCTACTCGCCGAGGATGCGAAATGGGACCACAGCGATACTCGACGAGGACCATTAGAGGACCACATCGACACTCACCGATGACCGGTACAGGACCCCATCGCCACTCGCCGAGGAACGGTACGGGACCCCATCGACACTCGCCGAGAACCGGTACAGTACCACATCGACACTCGCCGATGATCCAGAATGGGGCCACATCGATACTCGACGAGGACCGTTAGAGGACCCCCTCGACACTCCCTGATAACCGGTATGGGACCCCATCGACATTCGCCGAGAACCGGTACAAGACCAGATCGACACTCGCCGAGGACCGGTACAAGACCACATCGACATTCGCCGAGTTCCGGTACGAGGGACAGGCACGAGACCAGATCGACACTCGCCGAGGACCGGTACAGGACCACATTGACACTCGCCGAGGACCGGTATGGGACCTCAACGACACTCAGAGAGGACCCGTACGGGGCCAGATCGTCACTCGCTGAGGAACGGTACGGGACCAGATCGACACTCGCCGAGGACCGATAGAGGACCACGTTGACACCCGCCGAGAATTGGCATTCTTACGCCTGCGCGAAAAATCCAAATTTCAGTCAACTTGCCCAAGCAGACGAGGTTTAGTGAGCTATAATGCAGTGGTACCACCTCCGCGACCTGCTGACCCGCGCGACAGTCCTAGAGGCCACATGCTGCATGTCTCGACAGAAAGTTCCAAATTTTCCGTCTCAAAAGCCATCTTTACCCTAACATCTCTTGGTCGTCCCCGAAAACATCAAGAACCCGGGCCGAAGACCGTTACATTTCACTCTTTTCGGACGTTTTTTTTTTTCAAAAATGCTGCATGAAAGCGGGCTTGTGCACGACCCAATAAGTAGTATTTCCAGAATTTTATTTTCAAGTCAAGATTAATCATTTTCAATTATTGTAGTTCCTTCCCCCGATACGTGAGCGATGATAGGCGGATCGAAAAATTTATTCAATCGAAAGAGCTTTGAAAAATTTTACACAGAAGGCCTCGAAACTCGAATTTTCCTTTTGGGAACATGCACTCGATCGCATCGAATATCTCTCAAGATTCATAGACGGTTTTTATTATCCTTTTGATGATTGGAATGCCTTATTCTGATGCCAACGATATTGAACTTGAGGTGATGCGGTCGCCGTGCAACCCGGGTGTTATATTTCTTTTAGGCGTTACTCAAAATTTTAATGATATGATGTTTGAGACAAGTTGTTCATTACGTATCATCATCTGAATTGCCGTGAATAATTCGCCACTTCTCGCTTATCCCAAGACTATGGGTGATGAACGAGAATAACTTGCCCACGGATACTTCCTGACTTACAAATTGGCACATTTTCGTCCACAAAAATCTCAAAATCTTTTCCAATTTCGGCTAAATGAAGAGTTATCCAGGCCAAGTTAGATGATTACAAAACCTGGATAACTCGCCGTTTAGCCCAAATTGGGGAAGGTTTTGGAATTTTTGTGAACAAAAATCAGCTTGCATGGCGATCGCATCGCCTCAAATGGAAAGATCTATTAAATTGAAAATTCTCCAAAAATTTTATACCGATGGCTACGAAACTTGTATTCCTTTCAAGAATGAGTTGAGTTCAATCGGCTCTCAATATTCATAGAAATTTCTTTTCATCCTTTTGATCATCAAAAGATCTTGATCTGGAGCCTATAATATTAAACTTCAAAAGGCCGATCGATTGTGCAGAAAATTCTTCAAAAAATGTGTACAGATAGCCTTGGGAGTCGTATTCTTCTTCAAAAAAGAGTGAGCATGGTCGTGATATTTGGCTCTCAAAATTCTCGGAAGAGCTTCTGAATTCTTTCAATCATCGAATAACCTTATTCCGATGCTTATGATGTGAAAACTTTAATGGGCAAATCGATTAGATTGAAAATACTTCAAAAATTTAAAATCGATGTATTCAAAATTCCTACTTCTTTCATAATGGAATTATTCTTGTAATCGATACTCGAGACCTTCTCCAGGATCGATTGGCAGAATAATTCGATGACAACCGTTAAAACCTGAAGACGAGTAGAGAAATTAAACAATTCTACTCCTTTTGTGAATGAGTTGGACTCGATCGCATCAAATGGCTCTCGAAAATGATCAATCAGCATTCAGAAATCAATCAGAATTCAGAATACAGGACCCAGACGCGTGTGCGTCGCTGTGACGTTAAGGCAAACTCCACGTGGCTGTAGCGACACAAACTCTCATGATTCACTCACATCACACAGACGGCAGGCAATTACACTGATTAATCATGGATGGAATTGTTGAAAAATTCTGCATTATCTCTCATGATATGAAAGTAATTGCTTCTTCTCGTCAATGGTCGCTCAAAATGAACGCTCACAGCAAACACGAAGTTTTTTGATTGCCAGCAGCAGACTAGCAGCAGATGCAAATACAACAACAATAGCGTTACAGGCGTTACAAAAAACGTTACGATTTGCACATACAATTCTCTTTTGGATAATTTTAGAGGAGATAATGCAACAAATAGGACCCGGAATGAAGCATTTCCGACTCAAAATGCCACGATCTTTCCAATGCACATGTTGAAATTTTGCTCCGATCGATATTTGCTGAAATAGAAATGACATGCTTACGAAAATTCGTTCATAAATCAGAACTCAAAAGAGATATCGCAATTCTGACTTCGGCAATCGATTCCTGAGGAATTTTTACGTTAGAAATATGCTTGCCGCAAAAGTTTCAAATCATTTTCAACCATTCCGTAATGCAAAAAAAATCCGCCAACTTATCTTTGTCACTTAGTATACATAAAGGCGTGCTGTATGTGTTGGATCCTATAATAGTAATCTACTTACGCGGGGATTCAAAAAGACAATAATGAGCAGCGCAATAAAAGGTAAACATGAAGAATGTCAACGAAGTCAACCGATTTCGCAAGAATTGAAACGTGGGTATTTCTTCAATTGATATAGAATATGAATTCATTTATGATACACTTAAAATTAATCACATATTTGAAACTTTTCATGATTTCAATATAGGGATTCAAATCCGGATAGATCTACATCAGCGTGAGGTGAAACCAGACCACCAAGAGGATGCTCTTCAATAGCGTTCTCAATTAGGAGGAATACAAGGGAGTGTAAACTACGTTTCTCATGAATTGTATTGTAAGTACTTTTTAATCAATATATTGAAGTATAAAAATTTTCAAGATGTCTTGGAATTTTTGAATTGAATTATCAAATGTCTTTCGGAATTACATTATAACGCGCTTTGATCGTCAAATTTTCTAAACTTCTACTGTCGGTTAAAAAAAACTCATAAAGTGTTGTCCAATGGTCTGGATAAAAAAAGGAATATCCTCACATTAGCATAATTATCTAGATTTTTCAAATTCCTCTAAATGAAACATAATAATTTCAGATTTATATCTATTTATTCATCTTTATATCTATTCATATAATCATATATATAGTCTCCCATATTTTGATGAATTATTTATAGGATTTTATCTGAAAACATTGTAAGAATTCGTGGATGCTATGGAAAGAAATAAAAACTATTTTGCTTGGAGCAGTCACCCCAGCCTTCCCACTGTGTCCATTTACTACCTTCAGCATATAAGAATCAGCATATAAACAAATATAATAAACAATACTGTGTCAGAGTTTATTTAATTCCTAATTGAGTTCAGACACTGATGAAGTTGATCAATATATTGATTCCTCATTTTCAGATTTCTCCATGATAAGCGTTACAGGAACGTTTTTCACATCAACTGTCAAAGATGAAATATTTCATATATAAGATATTGCCACTCATGATTGACCTTTTATTGGTACACTACTTGTTGTTATAATATCCTTCAAAATGAAAAAAACGAGAGAGATGCAATGTATATCCTTCGCACAAACTGCATTGCAGGATATTTTGATTGAAAAATCATTGAAAATAATTGGAAACAAATTGACTTTATTGACAATAGGACTGAATGAACGTAAAATCATTCACTTCATTATGAAACATCAAATCATTCAAGACGAAGGTTTTGAGAGTTGGGCTGCATCTGCTGCGCGGTTGCATGATGATCTCGCCAAAAGAGGTCGAGAGAAAGTTCAATCTTCTAACCTCATTAGCTGACTCGACAGATCGCTATCCAAATTTTCACCTATCATAACCAATGCAATTCTCAACTTTCTATACACGCCCTCAATGGCTCACTGTTATAGAAAATTCGTTCGAATTGTAAGTTATTTTAGCTCTGAAAATTTAAGGGCTACAGATAAACGTTCTTCTGACATTTTCCAGATAATTAGGAGCAATCAGTATATGGATCAAATGACTTAGTGATTCTTCTCACGTAACATATTTTTAATCATGATCATCGTTTTAATGATACTATGACGGTTAATTATCCCGTCTATTTATCTCGGAGAGCAGCGGCTAAGTGCGATGCCGCATACCTCTCGAGAAAGCGAGACTCTTGATATATAGGTTGGTCTGCTCCAGGCTGCGTCCTCCTCGTGGCATCCGGCCTCCAGTCGGCCAGTGCTCGTCGTGGATAGCGATAGCGCATTCAATTATGAGTGGTGACGACGACACGAGGAAACAATCATTAATTGATAACGCGGCCAAGTAATATAACAAAGGATGGATTTATTCGGACGTAAAGTTACAAGACGCATCCCGGCGTAAGCGCATCAGGTGATATATCCCGAGAGAGAGAGCCACACAAATAGAGAGAGACATTTCGCCAGTACTTACAATTAGCGCTCACTCGCTCGCTCGCTCAGCACGCCGCAAAAGGGATGGCTAGGGGGTCCGATCCAGGTCGGTGAAAGCGCTCCCCGGGAGCCAGGTGGGTCACGCGTGGTCGGTTTGCCCAGGGGTCACCGCTTGCTGATCAGGCAGGGTGGTCGACGGCGTCCTGGAGCATACGCGGCACGAGGGCTACACCCGATCAGAAATTGCCCCGCGTCTGCCCCGCTTCCTCGCGGGGCCCTCGCGTGGGAAACTATAGCTTCCCCGCGAGGTCCCCGCGGGGAAATACATTGAAGATGTAACGCCTTCCCCCCGTGGGCCCCGAGGGGTATTCGCGGGGAAACGAATTATGTGTTTACAATTTTATTATGGCGTTTGACAGCTGACTGGGATCATAACCTGACAATTTGTCACCCATGGAATACGTGAAACTTGTTCAGTTCTGTCTTCTCGGATTTGTTGTTATTTCAGCAAAAAATTTATTCTGAAAATAGACATGGATAGAGTTAGTAAAGCAAGAGCTGTACTTAAAACGCGAGTGGCTCGTTTCAGATCTAGTTGCCGTTCTGCAAAAGTCGAGCGTAAACTATTGGAGTCGAGATTGGAGTTGGCAGAAAATTTTCAGAAAAAGTATAATAATGTGAACGTGGATGGTGATTTTGAGACGATTCGTGCAGAATTTATCGAGAGTGAGGCAGGATGTAAAGCAGGCGATGAATTTGTCATAAACGATTCTTCAAAATGTGATGCCAAGAGTGATATGCCTTCAGCACCAGCAGCACCCTCATCAGCTGTTGCTCATATGGAAGTAGATCAATTTTCTGACCCTTTTTTTGAATTCAAAAGAGATTTGAAGGGGTGGATATTGGAAACTAATGTAGCGAGAAGCTCTGTTGATTCTTTACTCAAAATTTTAAAAGGACCGGTACCATCCTTGCCATCATCTTACAAAACTTTTCTCAAGCCTCAGACAGTTTTCAACATCAAGAAATACAGTGATGGTTCACAATTCGTATATTTTGGATTGGAAAAAGGCTTGAAACGTTGTATCAACCCAAATTTACATAGCGATAGTGCAATTTTGCCCTTGCAGATATTTCTTGATGGTCTCAGCCCTTACAATTCTAGTAATATTCAACTTTGGCCCCTAATGGGTAGAATCTATCATGAGCCAGATATATACCCACCATTTCCAATAGCCTGCAACTGTGGTCCAGGAAAACCTCAAGACATTGATGATTTTTTTGCTCAGTTTATTGAAGAATACAACAAGTTGTACAGAATTGGCATTGTGATGAATGGGAAGATCCTCAAGATCAAAATAATGTGCATCATAGGAGATAAGCCAGCAAGGTCTGAAGCTTTACGCATCAAAGGTCATGCCAGCAAAAATGCCTGTGAGCGCTGTGATATAGTGGCAATTTATTTCAAAAGGAAACAGGTCTTCCCACTTTTGAAAAACTGTAAACCCAGGACAGACCAGTCTTTTCGACTCCTTCAAGATCCTAATCACCATCACATTAAACCATCACCACTGTTAAAGTTAGAGCCACACATAAATATGGTATACCAGGTAGTTCTAGAGTTCATGCATGGTGACTGTATAGGCAACATGAAGAAATTGCTGTGTGATATATGGACAGATCCATCTTTGGGAATCTTGACTAAAGTCCAGATTATGCAGCTCTCGCAGAGACTCTCTCTTTTACAGTTCTGCATACCTGCTGAGTTTCAGAGATGTACAAGATCTCTGGATGTTCTCAGTAAGTGGAAAGCTACTGAGTTCCGTTTATTTCTACTGTATGTTGGAGCAGTAGTTCTTAAAGACATTTTACCAAAACATTTGTACAACCATTTTCTACTGTTTAGTGTTGGCTGTAGGATATTGTGCACACCAGGATTATGCCTTAGATATTTGAATCATGCAAGAACCTACCTCATTGCTTTTGTAGAACTTTCAAAAAAATACTATGGATTGGAGTCACAAACATTCAACATGCATTGTACGGTTCATCTGCCTGATGATGTAGAAAATATGGAATGTGATTTGAGCCATTACACTGCTTTCCCTTTTGAGAACTACTTGCAGTTTTTAAGGAAAAAGATTAAGAGTGGCTTCAGCCCTCTTGCTCAACTTTGTAACAGAGTAGCTGAAGAATGGAGCATGGAATCTAATCCTGTTCAACTCCCTAAAATGGTAGAAATTCTCAAACCCAAGAAAATCTTAGATGAAAGAGACACAGTGGTTGACCGAGTAAAGTTCAAATTTGTTACGCTGACCAACAAGTCACCAAACAATACTGTGATGGTGAAAAGTGGGAAAGTTCTGATGATCAAAGAGATAAAGCTTCCTGCTTTTGAGAAAGATCCTGAGAAAATTCAGGTGACCGGTGAAGTTCTAAAGGTGGTTGGGAATGTTTTCGACTATCCTACATCCTCATCTGAGATGAATATTCACAGAGTTGAGCATTCAAAAGAGAAAATTACTTGTCTACTGAAAGATGTACAGTTGAAATTTATGAATGCAAATTGAAAAGACATTGAAAAAGATCCCAAGAATTTTCATGTCATCCCAATTCTGCATATGATGTAAAACTCAATCTATGATAAGAAAAATGGAAGAATGTGAAAAATAGTGATAGCCTGTAAGATTTTGTATACTGCTTTGGTTATAAACTGATGAATGATTATTTGTGTAAATAAAACTTGTTGTGCTATATATTGCTGTAAATTTTAGGCAAACCCATGAATTACAGAGTTGATAAGAAAATTGCTATCTCTGTTCAATCTTTCAATCAATCGGTCACTTGTAGTCTGCTATCTACAGCTATACCAGGCCTCTGCTGCAGCTAATAGCAAGTCCAAAAGTGTAGTGATTGTTTACCAACTACATTGAACAACCATCTGATCAGGGTAAGTAATAGTTCATAGAATCTCTAAAGAAGAGTATGGGAATTCGTTGAAATATTATTATTTCATCAACCGGTCAATCTCTATAACATGCCACTTAACCTATATCATTGTTTGTCAATACCAGTGGAAATTGATATTTTATGCCATGAGCATTGAATAGTTGTGAAAAACAACATGTTGTTGATATAAATTGTTGTTTTATCTTCAGCTCATCATAAACTTCATCATTCGATTAATATCTTGGTTTCGGAGGAAATGAAAAATCTTTCTCTTTTGCATCCTTGAACTCTCTTCGGATGAACTTGCAATCAAATCCTATATGTTTATATTCTTGAATCATGAAGTGTAGCTGAGTCTCAATCCACTGTTCAATAAATATCTTTCAACTTGATAAAAAATTCCAGATGTGTACCACTACAGCTTGCACTACAAAAATTCAGTTACGGGTGCTGGAGTTGGACTCACCAGATCTTGAACCTAATGAAAAATTTATTTTTGCGCCAGCTACTTGGATTGATTTTGATCATGACAAGAAGGTGCTTGTTGTGAGATATCTTTTCCCTCCTCGAGATGAAAGTGATGAAGATCTTTTTCAAGGTGTATTAGAAAGTCGAGTGATGGCACCAGAAATATGGCCATGCTACCCAATACTCAAGTCCCATCTTGAAACAGGTAATTTTTCCTCACTCATTATACTGTTTATGGCTTTTACTGGTAGTAAACAATTGTATTATTACATCCATATCTTTCAGATTCAGTGAAAACTGCTCAACGCATACTCAGGGAATTAATCAAAAAAGCTAATGAGTCAAATCAGAGAGAAAAAGTGTTAGAAGCAGTTTCAAAAACCTCATTGAATCTTGAAGATGTTCCAAGTTTGACTCAACATCCTACACTTTTTTCTAAAGATTCCATGAAAGGAACTGAAATACAAGGAAATTTCCTACAAGCTATTGAAAATGGGGTTCAACAGCCTCATCATGTTTCACCTAATAAAATAGGATCTAATCCATCAGGTAAGTTATAATTTGTTGAGATGTAATCTCATTCATAATGACAATGTTACCATCCACTTATTCGAATATGTTCGAACATGACATAAGAAGCTTTTCGGAGGGAACATAATTTTGCTGATTCAACAATTCTTGTTTGCCATGGAAATGAACTTGATCACACCATCCTCCAGGTGCTGAGAACATAACAACAAGGAAAAGAAAATTGAGGAGTAAACTGACTGATGATATTGTGAATGGAAATGGAAAAACAGTCCCAAAACAGCCAAAGAAGAAACCTACAGCTCGAAAACCTAAATTGTCTGTTCGTCGAACACATCAACAAGGTAAACAGGAGATGAGTTATCTAGCACAACATATTATAGTTATATAGTGGATATTGGTTAACAAACAACTTCTAATAAAGTCCTAGATGCTCAAAATGGAACTCCACCTTTATCATCATCAGTTGATGAAGAAAAAAATCAGAAGTCTCTTGAAAATGTATCTTTCGAACAAGAGCTTCCCAACTCTGTGACTCCTCCGATTGATGGGGAGATGATAGAAAATGATTCTATCTTGCTATTGGGATCATCTGAAAAGCCAGTTGACAAATCTGTAGATGATGGGGCTACTACTTCAGAAATAAGTAACAATGCAACTATGAACAAATCTGCAGATAATGAGACTATTACTTCAGAGATGAGTAACTCTGCAGCTCTTCCTAATAGCCTTGAGTCAAGTACAGATCTTACTTCAGTTATTCAGGAAATTACACCAGTAAATGTTAATCAACTTGCAACTAAACAAGACATACTGAGTATGGTCAATTCAGATCATCTTCCACGCCCTTTGATGTTTTTGAGGTGAAAATCTTGTATTAATCAGGGATGTTCATCTCGTGATTTTTTGCTCCTCAGATTTGCAAGAATGGATTGCGCGCCGTTTGGATAGCCAATCATCAAGAATTTCAGAAAATACCAAATGTATTAAAGAATGCAAGAAAGTTTTCTTAAATCAGACTTCGAAGTCAACTCCTGAGGTGATCATGACAGTTGACAATCTCAAAACTCAACATGGGTTGTCTATACCTTTTGAGTTTTTGAAAGATTTCGAAGAGTTCGAACTGAGTTTAGATAAAAGTGTCCTCTTGAGGCAGGATTTGGTGAGAATTTTCCCCAATCATATGCTTTTTTCTCAGTTTACATTCTTCTTGTAAAACTAATCATTCCAAAATTTTCTAGCAAACATATTTTAGGTCTGTCATTACTCCCGAGAATGACTCAAAAGATTCAGTAAGAGACATCTACAAAGAATTTTTTAGGAAAAATGTGCTATCTGAAAATTTTGTAGCTCTGCAAGCAACTAGTACAAAAAAAGCTTTAATAGATACCTCTTTTGGTAGGCTTTTATATGGTAAATATGATATGACTGTATACTTACTATTGAAATTTTACCCAATATTTTGAATTCATCAAAAAATGGGGTTTCATTCGACAGATTGCGTTCGTGCTAAAGTTGACATTACTACCAAAATATTGAGAAAAAGTTTCAGCGATGTGATGCATGATGTGAAAGACTGGGAAGGAGGCCGCACTGAGAGATCAAAAAAGTCAAATATCGATGAGGAGAATGATGATTAATTAAGTTAGCACTGTTTTTCTTGTCCACCATTTGGAATAATCATTATAAGAACAGCTATTTGAATAACTTAATTGTATATTCAACCCACTGCCAGATTAAATGAAAATCTTGAGTTACCCGAGTCTTCCTCAGTAAAATTAACCAGAGACTACCCCGCCCCGGCGATGCCTCGCGGGGCCCCCGCGGGGAAGGCGTTACATTATAACAATTAAGGAGCCAGGCAAAATTTGTCCGTCCACATGCCGCACATCGGGTCGCCTTTTCGCAAGGGGTGAAGTGTAATGGGTGGGTGGATGGTTGGGGAGGGTGGTGGGTGGGTGAGTCAATGGATGGATGGATGGATGGATTGCTATGAGGAATGAGGCACGAATTATGGAGAATGAGGTATAAACACCTTTGAAGAACGAGTCCTGAGTTATGAGGAACTCAGGTTATGAGCAACTCGAGTCATGAGGAACTCAAGTCATGAGGAACTCGAGTCATGAGTAACTCGAGTCATGAGGAACTCGAGTCATGAGGGACTCGAGTTATGAGGAACTCGAGTCATGAGGGACTCGAGTTATGAGGAACTCGAGTTATGAGGACCTCGAGTCATGAGGAACTCGAGTTATGAGGAACTCGGGTCATGAGGAACCTGAGTTATGAGGAACGAGTTTTGCGGAGTCTGTGATAGGAATAAATTATCAGAAATGAGGCATGGTCATGGGAATAGAAATGCTGGAATCAAGTCTAATTACGTGTAACTAGGCCTCATCCGGTGTAGTTTGTTCTAGTTTGTTCCGGTTGGGTTTTATTCGGTGATTGGGTGACCGTATGGGTCATGAACAGGTTGGTGAATCCGTGGGTGATGGGTCGATGAGTGGGTCTGTGATCGAGTGGTCGTATGGGTCATGGGTAGGTGGAACAGTGGCCGTGTGGGGCACGGGTTGGTGAATTTGGTGGGAATGTGTTATGAGGAATTGAGTCGTGAGGAATTGAGTTATGAAGGGTTACAGCAGATTGTTCGATTCGGAGTTACGTGAAAGGTTGTTCGATTCATTCACTGGTTACGTCGTGTGTTATTTTGGATACTCTGTTAGGCATTCCAATGTAATTGTATCATCGAATTTTTTTTCCAATAATCAAGCGCCAGTCTAAATTTTGTTCTTCCGGATCCCTCGTATCTGGTTGCCTATGTGGAAGGACTGAATTATCATGGGTAGGTGGATGAGTGGGTAGATGGGTGTCTGGTTACGTGGTCGGGTGGTCGTATGGGTCATGGGTAGGTTGGTGAGTGATGGGTTATCGATTATGGCAATGGTACAGAGAAGTAGTGTGGAGGCACAAAAATAACGTAAATTTTTTGCGAAACTTATATCGATTTGAGCTAACCAGGGGTGCACGAGATGTAGGTCTCTGGTTTTGGTGAACAGTCTCATCTAACCCCCAAAGACGATATCTGAAGGTTTACAATTGGATGCTCAAGGGCTTTAGAGTTACAGACTTTGGTATTGCCCACAAGGGCTCATGCTAAGGAAACATAGTGGAAATAGGTCATTCATTGATGACATGTTTCGAGCTCTACAATATAAGTATTCTCAAAGTCAAATATCTTTAAATGCCAGATTCTATTGGCTTCTGATGGTTCGTGCGTTCTTTATTGATTGATATTACATGCAATGTGTGCGCATTCATTGCTTTTGTAAAGTGTAGCTGTTTTATACAGGGGACTGACTAATTTCTGGCAACGCTGGTAATGGAGTGAGACGAAAGAATAGGATGTTGGCATACTTGAAATTCTCATTTGGTAACTTCAAGAAGTAAGCACCCAGTTATTGCTTGCAACGCTTTGCAACAATTCCGTTAGGTTTACTATCAGAATATTTTACTTTAATGAATGTCAAAGAGAGATTACTAAATAAAATCACCAAACCACAACACTTATATTTAGAACAAAATTAAGTAAAAACTTGCAAAGTTATACTAGGCAGTCTAGATTTAATTTGTTCAATCCGGTATAACAAGTGGTTGTATAAAGGTGGTGAGTAGGGGGTGCATGGATGAATGAATGGGTGGATTAATGAGTGGATGGATGGTTGGGGATGATAATGGGGACGGGGATGGGGGTGGGAAGTACCGGGCTGAAATGGTATAGTCCGGTCTGGTTTGGTCCAGATTGGCGTATTGAGTCAAATTCGGTCTAACCTATTCTCATGCGGTCTATTCCCAGCTTTCTGATTAGGTTAGGTTTAGTCTAATTCGGTCGACTTCGGTAAGTGAGTCTAGCTCGGTCTAGCTCGGTCTGGTTCGGGGTAATTAGGTCTCGTTCGGTCTAGTTCGAATCAAAGAAGTATATTTGATCGGTCTTTGCGAGTTAAAGTCAGCTGGTACTGCTGAAATTTTTGGCATCAATCGAGAATGGATTTTTCTCCACTCTCGATCAATTTCAGAAATACCAGCTGACTTTAACTCGCAAAGACCGATCAAATATACTTCCATAATTTGAAATTCCCGCGAGTGATAAATACGATATCCGATCATATCGATCGAGTGTCATAATTAATTATATATATATATATCTCCGGCAGAAGGCCGAAGACCTGCCAAAAGTAAAAATGGTGAGAAATCAAATAGAAATAGCGGGTTAAAATCACTTTTCTCGCAAACGGTTAACGAAGATGAACTTTCGTATATAAAGACGTTCTAACTATCGAACATTCGGCCACTTGAGCCGCGTGTCAGTGGTAAACTCTCATTGCTCTTCTACCACTTTGAAAAGCTCGAGCAATGAGAGAAGGTCTAATTCGGTCTATTTCAGTCTAGTATTGTCAAAGACGGTGTAGTTCCATCCAATTCGGTCTACTTTTATCTAGGTCGGTCTAATTTGGTCCTTTTCGATCTAGCTCGGTGTAGTTGGGACTAGATCGGGCCAATTCGATCTATATCAGCTCAGTTCGGTCTAATTAAGTCTAGCTCGGTCTAGTTTGGGGTGATTAAGTCTCGTTCGGCCTACTCCGGTCTAATTCGGTCTAGTTCAGTCTAGTATGGTCTAATACGATCTAGTTCGGTCCAATTAGGTCTAGGACAATCTAGGTCGGTCTAATTCGGTTTGGTTTGGTCCAATCAGGTTGGTCTAGTTCGGTCTAGTTTGGCCTAATTTGTTCTAGTTTGTAGTTGCTCTTATATGCCCCAAGTCCGGAGATCAACGGTCAACTTATGGACACTGTACAATGAATTGAATTGACATCGCTTTGATTAACCCTTTACATTCACGCCATGTAACAGAAGTTTTTCAGCCTAATCGATTCATCAAAGATATACCAGCTCAGCTAATTGAAAAGGAACTATGCGATTCCGCAATATTCATTGTTGCTTTCTTGAAGTTATATCTCCACAATTAGCCAGTATAATTTGATATAATACCAATTTTGCGAACTATTTCGAAACTTTTTTTAGACACCTTGAATTGATCAGCAGTCATTATTTTACAACTATCCTTATTGAACTATAGAAGCATTTCTGGTGCCTATGACTTATCAAGAACATTTGCAAGCCGAACGAGCGGTAGCGAGTGAGGCAAAAACGCTAGTCTCCTATGATTTCACATACAATTTCCCCGCGGGGGCCCCGCGATCTGTGGGGCAAACCCCGCGGGGCCCCCGCGGGGAAGCCATCGATATTTCTGATCGGGCATATAGCCAGAATTCGGAGCACGAGGTATCGCGTTTCACGGCTGGAAACAGTCTGCTGCTTATGCGAGTATCGCTGGCAGCCAAAGATCGGAGCTGCCTTCTGATTGGGCGGCCATCTTGTGGCGCGCGCGCATGTCTCTGTCTCTCTCTAATTTAAATGACTTACTGTGTGCCGACTCTCTCTCTCCTGCTGCACGATGCGTTGCACCTGTAACAATGAGCTATGTACATGTGTAATGATATAATATATGATATTTATTGCCGAGGAGAGAGTGATGGGAGTTTACCCGTCACATACCCTCCCCCCAGACGCCGTAAGCCTAAGCGTACCGGCTCGAGAAAAATCTCTCTCTGAGGCAACTATAATCAGAAATAGAAGTAATGAAAAAATTGTTTATTGTATCAATAGTACAGTGCGAGGTAAGAACCTCTGTCGAACCAGTCGACCAATCTTTCAAACTTAATGGCTTTGGCTGATTGCCTTATCAAGCGAATGCGCCTCTAGCGACTTATCATTAATCGAGGGAAAAAAAAATTCACATGATTAGTGACTTGGATCGGTTTTGATCACGAACTAGAGAAATATTACAGAAATGATTGAAGCGTTAGCGCATTGGCGCTATTAGACACTTGTAACGTGGTGAAACTTTGTTACCACCAACAGAAAAATATAAATTTGTACATAGTTTTTGTACATATGATTTGTAAATAAACTTGTAAATAATCATTGCAAATATTCAAAAAATGTAAATAAGTATTAGAGAAAATGTATCAATAGAAAGATGGAAGGAAAAAGGGTTGCCACTGAATTGTGGGCTCTCTCATGACAACGACTGAACAACGTTTCCGCGAACGCGCATCAATGGCGATTGTAGTGGTTTGCCTTATTTGGGCAATCCCGGGCTCTTGGAACGCCCTCTGGGTTGCAGATACAACATCTCCTGATCCTATCGGGGTCTCTTCTTTGAGCCCTAGCCTCGTCTGAGCCGCTTAGTTGTTCACGGGCCCGCTGAGCCGCGCATAAGGCTTGTTGTAGTGCCTGAGCCTCGTGGCGTGTCTTTTCCTGGAAGTCTTCTAGTCTCCGTTTTGCTTCGATTTCTGCGCGGTCGGCCTCCTCGCGCATCCTTCTCAGTTCCAGTTTCCTCTGCTCCCCTGCCTCCCGAGCCTCTCTTTCATCCGAAACGCGGACAATGAGGTTCCCTGCCATCCTGCGTCCTGTGTTGCCGTGTCTTTCCAGGAATTCATCAAGACGTTCAAATGTGGAGTGAAATTCGTCTCGGGCACGGATGTAAAGGGTCCGCGCCTCGAGAATTTCTGTCCTGATATTGTTCCATTCTTGTTCCATGGAAAGTTCCAGCGCAGGCGGTGCTGGGTTGTCTGGAAGCTGGTCAATGTCGGGCAGGGCTAGCAAGGCGTGGGATGGTTTGCCGAGGCAGCATTAGGCAAGGTGGAATCTTGATTTGCTCCGGGAGTCACCGCGGGTCTAACTATCTCTCTCTCTCTGTCCACTCAACCATCATCTCCTGGGCATGGTTGCGATTTTCGAGCGTGGGTGCATTTCGCGGTCTCCTCAGACGCAGCTCTGGCAGATGTTCTCCTACGTCCCTGCGGTTATTTGTGGCCCTCTGCGCAATTTCTGCGCCCATGCGCATTAGCTGGCGAATTTCGTCGCCGGATAAATCCCATACAAAGGGGATAAATCCCTGCGCCGGCGCTTGCACAGACGCGTCCAGTGTAAGACGGGCCATACCGTCTGCATTTTCATCTGCCGTTATCCGCAGAGTTGCGTTGAGATCCCGGTTTTCCATACTGTGCCCTGCGGAGATGAGGTTAGGTGTTATGATGGTGTGAGTGGTGAGAGGTTAATATGTTAAAACATATAAATGATTGATCAATAATGAGAAGGTGAAATGATTTTTCCGGACCGAGTTGTCCGAGGTGATGCCTCGTCCGATGGTACTTGAAGCGATGGCGCATTTTTCGAACCTTTGAGCCATCCGCGGCGTCTTACGGTGTTTGAATCGGTGTGCTGATCGGTCTCCGCGCATTGATCGTTCATGTCCGGTGTGTTTTCCGTTTCCCGATCATTTTTCGCATACGACGGATCGTTCGCAGGTTGCTCGTTTCCCGCATCGGACGTACTTGGCGGAACGGTCGCAGGGTTCGGATCGCGCGCTGACGGTGCTCCGGAATTCACGGTTAATCGCGTTTTCCGGGGTCTGCCCCGCGGTTTCGCTCGCAATCGCGTTTGCGCATCATTTACAATTTCATCGTTGGACTCGTCTGGTCGAAGCTCGAAGTCGTTCTGCCGTGCAGTCGTCACGCCCTCATCTTCTTCAGAAACAGCATCACTCTCGTCTTCTTCAGGAACAGCATCCGTCCGGTCCGGTTCCTTCTCGTTTGAGAAAAATGGCTTAAGATCGCATACTGGGAATGTTCCGAGTGAGACATTGTCATCGTCAACTACCTCGTATACATTCTCACCCAGTTTTGCTGAGATCTTGCCAGGTCCTCGGTATTTTGGTGCAAGTTTAGCGGAAATGCCTTTGACTGCAGACGACAAAATGCGATTGCGCATCCAAACTTTTTCGCCGACGGCATACTGCACATCTCGGCGACGAGCATTATAATATTTGCTCTGGCGTTCTTGCGCTTTAGCTGAGTTGTCTGCTGCAATTTCACGCAACTCACTCAGGTTTTCCATGTGGGTTTCCCATGTTCCAAGCTCGTCAGCCTCTGCGGCTTCCGCAGCTGCCATATCCTCTTGTCTACGGAACGTATGTGGAGGTGTGGGGTTCCTACCTAGGTTAAGGAACGCTGGAGACATTTTAGTGGATTCCTGGGTGGCTGTGTTTATCGCAAACATCAGCTCAGGTAATTTTTCATCCCATGTGTTATGGTTTTCAGTCACGAATGAGGTTATCATAGCGCGTAGCGT
This sequence comes from Eretmocerus hayati, assembly GCA_029851415.1. NCBI lineage: Eukaryota > Metazoa > Arthropoda > Insecta > Hymenoptera > Aphelinidae > Eretmocerus > Eretmocerus hayati. Next base: position 2,607,045 of record CM056741.1, on the reverse strand, counting down.
ACGGTTTTGTTTTTCCGTTGGGTTGGCTTGCGGATGATAACATAGACTGAATGATTGTTTGACGCCATTTTCTGTCAAGAACGTCGAGAGTTCCTTATTTTTGAACTCCTTGTCATTATCCGCATGGAATATTTCTGGCGTACCAAAGCGCATGAAAATTCGCTCCTTGAGTTCCTTGATGACAGTTTTTGCGTCTGCGCGTCTCGTTGCTACAATCTCTACCCATCGAGTGAAGAGATCCACGAAAACGATGATGTGTTTGTTGCCCTGGACCGTGCGGATGTATGGGCCCATACAATCCGCAGCTACCATTGACCAAGGTTTCTTTGCTTGTCGTTCCCCCATGAGTCCCGCTGGGAGCAGTTGCTGCACTTTCACTTGCTGGCAGATGGAGCAGCCTTTTACAGAGTTCGCGACATCCTTGTATAGGCTGGGCCAAAAGTAATAGCGTGCGATGCGGTCTACTGTTTTGGTGCGGCCGAAATGGCCAGCCGTTGCTCCGCAGTGTCCTTCAGACATGACTTGTGCCCTTTGCTCTCTGGCCAGAACGAGTTTCCAGGCGTCGTCGTCTGAGACGAGATCTCCTAGTATGCGATTTGGCCGCCAGATGTATAATCGACCCCCCGTGATCTTCATATGTGGGTAATCCTCAGGATTTTCTGAGACTGCTTGATACGTTTTCAAGTACCACGCATCTTGCGTCTCTGGCACCAATGGTTGCACAGCAGCTAACCCCTCCTCTGTTTCATCCTCATACATGCGAGATAAACAATCGGGTACGACATTAAGCTTGCCCTTGCGGTATTCTATGTCGAACGAGTACGATTATAGTTCGAGAGCCCACCTTGCTAGACGTCCTGTCGGATTCTTCAAGTTGCATAACCACATTAGACAACTATGGTCGGTTATCACTTTGAAATAGTATCCTTCGACATAACAGCGCCATCTGCGGATCGCCCATAGAACTGCAAGGTCCTCACGTTCGCTGACAGAGTAGTTTGCCTCCGCTCGCGTGAGTACACGACTAGCGAAGCAAATAACTCTTTCTTCGTCGTCAATCGTCTGTGTAAGCACTGCACCCAGGCCGATGTTTGAAGCGTCGGTCTGGATACAAAACTGATGTTCAGGTTCAAATGAAGGTTGGGCTAAAACCGGAGCTGTTGCGACTAGCGCTTTAATCCTATCAAAGGACTCTTGTTGCTCGGTGCCCCATACGTACTTCACGTTTTTCTTTGTGAGCCTTGTAAGAGGTTCAGCAATAGTTGCAAAGTCTTTCAAAAATTTTCTGTACCACGAGGCCATGCCTAAAAAGCTTTGCAATTTTTTGATCTTTTTTGGTACTGGAAAATCCATGATTGGTGAAATTCTGGAGGGATCTGGACGGCAACCGTCTTGATTTACTAACAGTCCCAAAAATCTAACCTCCTTTGCGCACCAAACGCTTTTCTCACGATTAACAGTGAGGTTAGCTTCGTTCAGGCGATTGAGGAATTTTTCCAGAACTTCGATGTGTTTTTCAAAGGTTTCGGTCACAATCAGTGAGTCATCTAAATATGTAACTACCCATTCCGATAATTCTGGTGTAATGACCATGTCGGCAAGTTGTTGGCAGGTAGATGGCGCTCCTGAGAGGCTGAAGGGCATGGTTACAAACTCAAATAACCCTAGATTTTGAACTACGAACGCGGTCATAGGGATAGACTCTTCTTCTAGCTCTATCTGCAAAAACGCTTTGCTCAAATCTATGACTGAGATATATTTTGCATTGCGTAGTTTTCGCATTATCACGTCCATGAAACGTTGAGGGTAAGCGCACAGCTTTGACTTTTTATTCAACTTGCGGTAGTCGACGCACATGCGATATGTCCCGTCTGGTTTTAAAACCATGACCACAGGACTCGACCATTGAGACTTGGATCTCCGGATGATCCCTTGTTCTAACCACTCATTGACTTGCTTATGCATTATTGCTTCAAGTTTCTTGGATACTGGATAATACTTTTGTTTAATCGGCGTGTTATCAGTGAGCTCGATTTTATGCTTAATCCATTTGGTACGACCAAGTTTACCATCATTGGCCGGAAGCGTCCTATCCAACATTCGCTGCAGCTTGTCTCTCTGAGCTTCTGCAAGATGTGCCAATCCAGCAGAGGATACAGGCGTTTCATTGCATGTCATTGAAGCCAGTTCGACTGGAAGGAGTTCCGCTCGTCCCTCAAGGCGAAGCATATTTTCGCGCGGTAATAATTGCGCATCAAGAGCTCGTATGAGATCTCCACCGATAAGCAGGTCGGCATCTGCCTCTCTCAGCACGATGGCCCAAACTGTTCTGGTTATTCCTCCTATAGTAAAAGGAAGTTCAACTTCACCAATTATAGGTGTACAATTCCCATCTGCGAGTCTGGCGCCTGGACCATAATAAGGTTCAATTATTTGGCCTAGAGCTGTCACTATTTGAAGACCAACTGGGCCAAGAACTGTTCTTGAAGCACCCGGATCGAACAGTGCGCGAACGCTAAACTTGTCGACTTCCACGTCCACCCACCAACGAGGGAAATGGTCCGGTTTATTTTCAATACTCCCAATATAATGAGTTTCCCCGCAATCTTCACAGAAAATTGGAGGAAATTCACTGGTAGACGCAGTATCAGGAGAAGGTGGTAGCCCCGGGCAGGTCTCGTGCTCCTGGCTGGGGACAGCAGCGACCTCATCTACTTGTCCCCCTCCGCTTTTCCCGAACACTCAGGACAAGTGGGTCTGATATGACCTGGCCAACCGCAGCCATAACACTGCATATTCTCTTTGGGGCCTGGTTCTTTGTCGGCATTATGTTTGCTGATTACTTTGTCAGTCTTTTCTTCGCCCTCCTGGGCAGGATCCTTCTTCTTCTTCTTGCTTCTCCTCCAATTCTTCTTCGCCTCTTGATCGGCAGCAGGTTTCTCGGATGAGGTGGTTGAAGTCGAATTTGGTGCACTAGGCTTAGCAGCTGCCCCAGAGTTTGAATTTGCATTTTTTAACGCGTTTGCAATTGCTTTATTGATGATAGACTCGAGATTGGGCGTTGGCGCAGCAGCAGCCGGAGCCTGTGAAGCTGTGGTCAATTTAGACGTAGCTTCCACGAGTCTGCTTAAAACAGTGGTCAGTTCGCTGGGCGGAGTGTCGCTCAACGCCGCGAGGTTAGGTTTGTTTGGCTTGGTCTCTGCTTTTGCGCTGTGACACGCGACTTCTGGGAGCAGAGCCATCTCCGGGGGTGGTGGTGGTTTGTAGTTCTTCTCAGACCATAACAAACTCTCTGCATCTCTTGCGAGCTCTAGAAGAGAGTCGATGTCCGTAACTTCTTGCTTACGCACCAGTTTTCTTATTTCAGGGGTCATATTCCTGTACAGAAGATCAAGTTGTTCTTCCTCTCCCCAAGGTCTATCAAATCTGCCTAAAATCGTGAGCAGACGAAGATATAATCCCTGGCAGCTTCTTGTTTCCCTTGGGTACGCGTCTGCGCTTCCACTATTAGCTTGTGTTGGAAATTGCGGTCTACACCGTATGTACGGCGAGCGCTTGCGCAAAAATCGTCCCAAGTTGTCCATTTTTTCCGAGCTTGACGGCACCAAATTAGCGCTGCGCCAGTCATATGCTCTGTCATTCCGTTGAGTAAATCTTCATCATCGATGTGTGGATTCGTCTACTCGTTGCATCGATCAAAGCACGGGATTCGTCTACTCGTTGGATGAATTCTTCAATACTTATTGATTTTTCTCCACCTGTGAAATTTATTTTCCAAGCTCGAACAATTTTTCCGACATCCTGCTTATTATAACTTGAATTAGCAGGCCTCTGTGATCTGGATGTCGAGATAATCTCTGATGACACCCTCCCCCCGGGCGCGGTATTCGCAACGACAGGGTCATTACGAAAAACATTGTTATTTGGGGAGCTCGTGCCTCCGAAATCTTGAGCAGGGTTATTAGGAATTTGTGCTGTTGAGCTCATTGGTCCATTTCCTGGTATTCTTCCAAAAGAAGGTATAAAGCTAGGCGCGTGTGCGTTCAGCGCTGATCTTCCAAAGCTTAGTGGGTTCGGAAAGCATTGCGATACCGCAGTCGTAAAATCGCTCACATTGTAATTATTATCGTTATGGATATGTCTTACGTTGTGGTAATCGCCGAAAGTTACTCTTGAAGTACCTTGATATGTCGAGGATTGTAGAGAACCAGGCGTGAAGATTTGTGACTGCGTGACTTGGGTTGCTTGGGCTTGAGTCACCTCGTCTAAGGCCCTTTCGACTTGTACCAACAAGTCACGTGGTACTCGGTACTGCTTACCAGCACTATCTTGCACAACTGCCATACCCCTTGAACCTGCAGAGTTGTTATATAGAAGCAAACCGCCTTGAGTTGCAGTAACCGTTGTTGTAGTCATGGTGTCATCACCTACTGTTATTTGGTATTGCCCACGAACTGTTACTTTTGATGGTACGATCCCTCTATCTATTTGTTCTTGGGTCAACAGCGAAATTCCGGATGACGAAAACGAAGGCATGGGATTCCATGTAGACGTCGATAGATCAGCTGTTGTTGTTATAGTTTGAGTGGATGACGTTTGAAGTACGGATATTTGCGGTGGCGCTAGATTTCGCAGGGTGACCGGTGGAACCCTAAACGTGAGACCTGTACCACGACCGGTGCCCGCGGCGCTGCTTGTATTTACCCCCAAATTCCTACCCAAAGCGTCTTCAGTCGTTTGCATTCCAGGGACGACTTGGTGTGAGCTATTTGCCAACGGATTGCCTAGTATCGACGTATCCGTCTCTTCATGTGGCGTGTGCGCACGGGATACGATGATCTGACGATGTTCTTCATTGAAGCCGATTTCTGCCAAAATTGTCTCGAGCTTCACTTCTCGACGAGTCTTCAATTCAGCTTCTTCGATCTCTTCATCGATCCGCGCGAAATCATTCTCCCTGTACTCGCCGCGTAATCTAGAGGCAAGTCTATCAAGTTTTTCAAAATATGAACCAAATTTCTTTAATTCAAGATCTTCTAAAATAGGTATCAGTTCTGCTTGCCTTTTATTCCCGAGCCAATCTTGAATTTGTGACTCGAGATCTTGTGAAAAATCTGCGTAAGTCGCCATTTTACAAAGTAAATAAATCAATCCCTCGCTAATATTTACTAACGCGGTGCAGCAGTATGCATCTGCTCACTTCGGCCAAAATTTTATTTGAGTGCTGTCACATAGCACAAGAAGTTTCCATTAATTACACAATCTGGATTTGCATACAAGCGCCGCTCTCAGTTTCGCGTTTCGTTCGTCCGAAAATAAAATTTCAATCCAAAGAAATTCAAGAAATAAATCTGTAAAAATTTCTGAGAAATTTCAAAATTCAAGAATTATTGAAAAAATTAAGCGATATTTACTCAAAAGTAACTGAGAGAGCCTAAATCTATTCAATTTTGGCTAAAGTGTGCGTCATTTACTTATACTAGCGCAAAAATTACGAGAGGATATTTTATTTGGAGTTGTAACGTGACCTAGCTAGCTTACAAGATAGTCTGTTGCACTAGCAGACGACATAAACTTGATCCAGAATTATTCCACATTTAGAAATCGAAGAGCGCAGAGCGCATTGACTGGTACAAATTTCACCTGAAAACCCTAAACAGAACTCTAGAAATTCAAAAATGCGAGTACAGGATGCGCAAAGATCCAACATTCTATCACACCAACACTCTGCACACTGATCATACCTTACAATAATTCATTTCCGCTGATAACTGCAAAAATTTCATGTTTCTGCATTTTGCAGTGATTTAAAAAATTCCAGTTTGAAAAGTGCAATTTTAGAACTAAACGCAAGATTTCAACTCCTTTTCGCATCATTTTCGAAAAATTATTACTAAATCGCGGTACTAATGCGAATGCGCTGCAAGATTTGGCGATCTGTAGCGTGAATCGATTTTTTCTCGATTTTACAAAATTTAATCAAATAATTTTTACCATGACTCCAGAAATTTCCACGAATTTTCCGGTTTTTCCGCACTGGAAAGCTGCTATGCATTAGCAGATGCATGTAAAACACGAGAGAAAAATTTTCATGAAAAACGCATAATTATCAAAGCTACAGAGTCACTGTATCACGCGTCGCACTCGGAGACTTGAATGCCCTATACTCGATGTGTATCTATATACACTCTCATACCAACACACTGTTGCATTCAACACACTCGCGCCGACGCATTTTTAAACGCAATGTAATTTCAATTTGATATTCTGCTCGCATGCGGAAATACATTCAGCACTCGAGCTTGATTCGGACTGCCTAATTCTATTCAGCAGCACGAGCGTGAAAGAGGCTAGCAGCATCACAGCTGATTGAAGCGCGATCGATAACTAAATATATGTGAGTGATTCTGGAGCAAGCTGGACAAAACCGTCACCAGGGGGGTCTGGGAAAAATCCGCAAGAATTTTTTTACATTAGTACTATGTTGAAATAGTACGAAAAAATTTTTTTCAGATTTTTTCGGCCCCCCCTGTGGGCCCCAGGGCCCATGAAAGGGCCATTTTAGGCCCTTTTTTAGCCTTTTCTAGGAAAATCATAGCTCCGACGCAATTCAATATTTTTCAACGTACTTGGGCGCATTTTTCTCGTCAAGACTAGTACTTTTGAGAAAAAAATTGTCCAAGGCCACTTAGTGAGCCTGACGACTTCTGCCACCTATTCATTGAGAGCAAATTTTAGCGATTTTTGGGCTTGCTTCAAAGTGATGTAGCTCCCACTAGACATGTGATAATCGACTTTTACAAGTAGCCATTTTGAAGGTCTTGAAAATACCTACAATTTGCCTACTTGTAAAAGTCAATTATCGCACTTTTTGTTGGAGCTACAGTCGATACAAGTTGAGCTATTTACGGAAAAGTCGAAAATTCAGGACTAGATTCCAAAAATATATCTTAATTTTTTTTCACCAAACTTGTGCGACAATGTTCTTTCAGACATCTACTTTTAGTAAAAAAAATTTGGCGGAGGTTATTTTTTTTTATTTTTTTTGCCGAGCGTTACAAAATGCCGCATTTCGTGGTTTTAGCAAAAACAGCATCTTTGACCACGGTCACATATGCTCCCATCTGGACTGATGTGCACCAATCTGTGTGAAAGTACTCCCCAAAGTACCCCCAAGTACGTGTAAAAAGTTGCGGGGACGAGCCTCCACCCAGGAGCGAGCTGTAGGTTCTATTCACCGTGTCCAAAATAGGCATTATTTTGGCTATTCGAGCGTAAGCGACTGAGAGCATGATTTTACTTGTTCTGGCTTACAAATGAGATAATGGGCTAGAATGAGGATCCAAACATACTTTTCCGACTCAAAATGACCATCTGAACACAATTCCGAAGTCAGTTTAGCTCTAGAATGTCGTCTAGTGCCTCAACGGGTCAGAACCCGTCGACAGAATCTAAGCTCTTGAGGGGCAGAGGGACGACTATTGAGAGCAAAACTGACCTCGGAATTGTGTTTAGATGGTCATTTTGAGTCGGAAAAGCATGTTTTGATCCTCATTCTACCCCATTATCTCATTTGTGAGCCAGAACGAGTAAAATCATGCTCTCAGTCGCTTACGCTCGAATAGCCAAAATAATGCCTATTTTTGACACGGTAAATAGAACCTACAGCTCGCTCCTGGGTGGAGGCTCGTCCCCGCAACTTCTTACACGTACTTGGGGGTACTTTGGGGAGTATTTTCACACAGATTGTTGCACATCAGTCCAGATGGGAGCATATGTGACCGTGGTCAAAGACGCTGTTTTTGCTAAAACCACGAAATGCGGCATTTTGTAACGCTCGGCAAAAAAAATAAAAAAAAATAACCTCCGCCAAATTTTTTTTACTAAAAGTAGATGTCTGAAAGAACATTTTCGCACAAGTTTGGTGAAAAAAAATTAAGATATATTTTTGGAATCTAGTCCTGAATTTTCGACTTTTTCGTAAATAGCTCAACTTGTATCGACTGTAGCTCCAACAAAAAGTGCGATAATTGACTTTTACAAGTAGGCAAATTGTAGGTATTTTCAAGACCTTCAGAATGACTACTTGTAAAAGTCGATTATCACATGTCTAGTGGGAGCTACATCACTTTGAAGCAAGCCCAAAAATCGCTAAAATTTGCTCTCAATAAATAGGTGGCAGAAATCGTCAGGCTCACTAGGTGGCCTTGGACAATTTTTTTCTCCAAAGTACTAGTCTTGACGAGAAAAATGCGCCCAAGTACGTTGAAAAATATTGAATTGCGTCGGAGCTATGATTTTCCTAGAATAGGCTAAAAAAGGGCCTAAAATGGCCCTTTCATGGGCCCTGGGGCCCACAGGGGGAGCCGAAAAAATCTGAAAAAAAATTTTTCGTACTATTTCAACATAGTACTAATGGAAAAAAATTTTCGCGGATTTTTCCCAGACCCCCCTGGTGACGGTTTTGTCCAGCTTGCTTGAGAATCACTCATGTATATCGCGCACTTCCACGGTGAATTCAAATCAAACATCTAACCAATGAAAATCACGCGATCAGCACACCTGCGATATCGCATCACTCGCGTCGATGAATATAGGATGTCGGCCACGCACACCAGTGCAGACGATATCTATATGTATCGCTGCCTTTCCCGCTTAAAGCGACGGGAAAATTTCCAAAGCGCGCGATTTTAACCGACGGCGACGATGATGTTGCTATGCACTAGGCTATGCACTCGCGAACGCGCAATTTTTTGTTAGGTGGATTATTCCGTTGGGCGCCATTTATGACGGTTAATTATCCCGTCTATTTATCTCGGAGAGCAGCGGCTAAGTGCGATGCCGCATACCTCTCGAGAAAGCGAGACTCTTGATATATAGGTTGGTCTGCTCCAGGCTGCGTCCTCCTCGTGGCATCCGGCCTCCTGTCGGCCGGTGCTCGTCGTGGATAGCGATAGCGCATTCAATTATGAGTGGTGACGACGACACGAGGAAACAATCATTAATTGATAACGCGGCCAAGTAATATAACAAAGGATGGATTTATTCGGACGTAAAGTTACAAGACGCATCCCGGCGTGAGCGCATCAGGTGATATATCCCGAGAGAGAGAGCCACACAAATAGAGAGAGACATTTCGCCAGTACTTACAATTAGCACTCGCTCGCTCGCTCAGCACGCCGCAAAAGGGATGGCTAGGGGGTCCGATCCAGGTCGTTGAAAGCGCTCCCCGGGAGCCAGGTGGGTCACGCGTGGTCGGTTTGTCCATTTGTCCAGGGGTCACCGCTTGCTGATCAGGCAGGGTGGTCGACGGCGTCCTGGAGCACACGCGGCACGAGGGCTACATATAGCCAGAATTCGGAGCACGAGGTATCGCGTTTCACGGCCGGAAACAGTCTGCTGCTTATGCGAGTATCGCTGGCAGCCAAAGACCGGAGCTGCCTTCTGATTGGGCGGCCATCTTGTGGCGCGCGCGCATGTCTCTGTCTCTCTCTAATTTAAATGACTTACTGTGTGCCGACTCTCTCTCCTGCTGCACGATGCGTTGCACCTGTAACAATGAGCTATGTACATGTGTAATGATATAATATATGATATTTATTGCCGAGGAGAGAGTGATGGGACTTTACCCGTCACAATACATTTCTTGTTGTTACAACCTTTTACAAAACTGAATAAATGCAGTGAATATCCTTCCCGAGAACTGCATATTAGTATACATTTCAATACTTCAAATTGCTGCAAAATGGACATACTCGCACACCAACAAAACACCCATACTTGACATAGATGGTGACGTTGCGTCGACTTGCTTAGGCCATGGCTCAAGAGTAACATACTCCGCTGAGAGCGACCGAAGCAAAATATCCAATACCGATTCATCAACAACTCACGCTCGACATATAAACCATTATACAGAAGATAGACATACCACAACTACAACATACTCATAATTAATACTGATGATTGAGTTGCGGTGACTTGTTTAGGCCATGGCTCAAGAGTGACTCACTCTGCTGAGAGCGACCACGGTGTTCCTGAAGCGCTCGAAAGTTTTGCAAAAATGACGAAAAAACTGGATACGCTATCATCTTCCTCTCGTTTTCCCGTTTGAGAATCCGTTTCGACCGAAATCGGATCTGCTTCGACATTAATATGCGGGGGAAAAATGTGGAAACCCCATATGATCACGTGTATTTTGGTTAGCGTTGATAATGACTCGACCGGCGAAGATATAGCTAGTTGCTGATTCAACGTTTCTGGGCGGGTTACAGGAGAATAAACATGTATTTTCATAGGAAATTTCTCTAGGAGAATAAACATGTATTTTTATAGGAAAGTAGAATTAGCTGGCTGATTTTATTTTTTGATATCTAGAATCGTATTTGAGATGCGGAGGAAATGGCGCGAGAACTGTCAGTAGAACTCGATCTGGCAGCAACGCTTGAGCTCATGAGTGCATTCGGCAACAGGATGTGGAGGTCTAAATAACGAGCTGATTCATCATTCCTTGACGGATATCGCCATGTAGGACTCAAATTTGGGGTCTCTTTCAATCCTACTTGCTAGGTTACCATTTGAAGTGCGAAAAACTACCAAGATTTCCCAAGAACCATCACTTTTCGATTCTCAGCCAAGTTTTCCAGTGTATCGATCAAGGAGGTATTTTTTTGCAATGAGGCAGGATATCTTTACACAGAGTTCGTTCGAGTTTGCTTAGTCTGCTGAATATGATCACAAAGGTGAAATAATCTGAAAAGTTACCTAGATCGTTCCTGAAGCCTACTTCTCCAACTTTTGTTCTGCCAAATTGTGGTGGTTCTTGGGAAGTCGTGGTAGTTTTCCGCAGTTCAAATGGTAACCTTGCAAGTCGGCTTGAAACAGACCTCGAATTTGGATTCTGCATGAAGATGTACGTCAAGAAATAATGTCAGCCCGTTATTTGGACCTCCATACCCTGTTGCCGAATGCACTCATAAGCCCAAGCGTTGCTGCCAGATCGAGTTCCACTGACAGTTCTCGCGCCATTTCCCCCGCATCTGAAATACGATTCCCGATATCAGACAATGAATGAATGAAGAAAGACAATGACCAGCTAATTCTTCGGGGAATTTCCTATGAAAATACATGTTTCTTCTCCTGCATCCCGCCCAGAAACGTTGAATCAGCAACTGGTTATATCTTCGCCGGTCGAGTCATTATCAAGGCTAACCAAAATACACGTGATCATATGGGGTTTCCACACTTTTCTCCGCATATTAATGTCGAAGCAGATCCGATTTCGGTCGGAACGGATTCTTGAACGGAAAAACGAGAGGGAGATGATAGCGTATCCAGTTCTTTTCGTCATTTTTGCAAAACTTTCGAGCGCTTCAGGAACACCGTGCGACCGACGCAAAAAATCCAATACGGAATCATCAACACATCACACACAACTTAATAGCACTTCAAAACCCTATCCAAAAGTTCACAACACGTACCAAAAAGTCCAGATTGCAACATTTTGAGTTTTAGTCAAATTGAATATAGTTGTTCTAAATAATCATTGAGAATAATTGAAAGCAAACTGACTGTATTGACGATAGGACTAAACGAATATAAAATCATTCACTCCATCATGAAACTTAAAATCATTCAAGACGAAGATTTTGAGGGTCGGGCTGCATCTGGTGCGCGGTTGCATGATGATCTCGCCAAAAGAGGTCGAGAGAAAGTTCTTCATATTCTCATTAGCTGACTTGACAGATCCCTATCCAAATTTTCACCTATCATAACCAATGCAATTCTCAACTTTCTATACACGCCATCAATAGCTCACTGTTTTAGAAAGTCCGTTCGAATTGTAAGTTATTTTAGCTCTGAAATTTGAGGGCTACAGACAAACGTACAAAAGACATCTCCAAAAAATTCTATCAATTCTAAGATATATCATCAACTGCGCTTCTCGTAATTTTCAACTTTATTCCTAATCCAAAAAAACATCGACAGCATCAAAAGCATCCCAAATAAATTATATTATCATACTCAGGACCGCTAACAAAACGTAAAATCATCCAAGTACTTCATACACCATGTATTCTACAAAAAACTTCTCATTGTCTAATAAACGTGTTTAAAAGGTAAAGCAAACCATATGAATAGCACTTTCGGAATGCTCAGATAATTATAAATTAATTCTATCACTTGTTTATAAGTCACCATTGCTCTTCTAATAAGTCTTATGAGCTCATAAAACACATACTATCATTATAACCAAATCAACACATACAATTCTCTTTTATTTTCACCATATAGAGCCGGTACCGCATGAAGTTAGACGTCTTTACGGCGCAGTAAGGGTGTATTGGGATGCCTCTGCGTGAAAATTAGGATGATTTTATACACACACACACACATCATTTCCACCATATAGAGCCGGTACCACATGAAGTTAGACGTCTTTGCGACGCAGTAAGGGTGTATTGGGCTGCCTCTTGGTGAAAATTGAAGTGAGTACACACACACACGCACATACACACCCGCCTCCCTTCATACTCAACTCACATAAAACTATCTATAACATTACACACAAAACACACACATAAACACACATATATAGACACATACACGGTATAATTGATATTTTATGTCGTCAAGTTGGTAGCCCTGATTGTGATTTTATGTTGGCAACACTGAAAGGAGGTATCCGGACGGACAGATTTTTGATTGGCGATTAATTATTTTAATTACTTCGCGCCTTCACCATGAGTTCACCTGACCCACATCAGTCCAGTATCCCGTTATTGCCGTAGCATCAACTTTCTTATAAAAATTCACCCGCTGTGGCCTCGTGGATAAGGTCCTTGCGCCAACATACAAGGCTGGGGATCGAATCTTGGCCGGCACCAATGTAGAACTAGCGTTTTGCCTTACTCGCTACCGCTCGTTTGGCTTGTAAATGTTCTTGATAAGTCATAGGCACCAGTAATGCTTCTATAGTTCAATAAGAATAGTTGTAAAATAATGATTGCTGATCAATTCAAGGTGTCTAAAAAAAGTTTTAAAATAGTTCACAAAATTGGTATTATATCAAATTATAGTGGCTAATTGTGGAGATATAACTTCAAGTAAGCAACAATAAATATTGCGGAATTGCATAGTTTCTTTTCAATTAGCTGAGCTGGTATATCTTTGATGAATCGATTAGGCTGAAAAACTTCCGTTACATGGCGTGAATGTAAAGGGTTAATCAAAGCGATGTCAATTCAATTCATTGTGCAGTGTGCATAAGTTGACCGTTGATCTCCGGACTTGGTGTATTTGAGAGCAACTACAAACTAGAACAAATTAGGCCAAACTAGACCAACCTGATTGGACCAAACCAAACCGAATTAGACCGACCTAGATTGTACTAGACTTAATTGGACCGAACTAGATCGTATTAGACCATACTAGACTGAACTAGACCGAATTAGACCGGAGTAGGCCGAACGAGACTTAATTAGACAGAACTGAACTGATATAGATCGAATTGGCCCGATCTAGACCCAACTACACCGAGCTAGATCGGAAAGGACCAAATTAGACCGACCTAGATAAAAGTAGACCGAATTGGACGGAACTACACCGTATTTGACAATACTAGACTGAAATAGACCGAATTAGACCTTCTCTCATTGCTCGAGCTTTTCAAAGTGGTAGAAGAGCAATGAGAGTTTACCACTGACACGCGGCTGAAGTGGCCGAGTGTTCGATGGTTAGAACGTCTTTATATACGAAAGTTCATCTTCGTTAAGCGCTTGCAAGAAAAGTGATTTTAACCCGCTATTTCTATTTGATTTCTCACCATTTTTACTTTTGGCAGGTCTTCGGCTTTCTTTCGGAAATATATATATAATTAATTATGACACTCGATAGATATGATCGGATATCGTATTTATCACTCGCGGGAATTTCCAATTATGGAAGTATATTTGATCGGTCTTTGCGAGTTAAAGTCAGCTGGTATTTCTGAAATTGATCGAGAGTGGAGAAAAATCCGTTCTCGATTGATGCCAAAAATTTCAGCAGTACCAGCTGACTTTAACTCGCGAAGACCGATCAAAAATACTTCTTTAATTCGAACTAGACCTAATTTAACAGAACTAGACCGAACGAGACCTAATTACCCCGAACCAGACCGAGCTAGACCGAGCTAGACTCACTCAGACCGAAGTCGACCGAATTAGACTAAACCTAACCTAATCAGAAAGGAATAGACCGCATGAGAATAGGTTAGACCGAATTTGACTCAATAACGCCAATCTCGACCAAACCAGACCGGACTATACCATTTCAGCCCGGTACTTCCCACCCCCATCCCCGTCCCCATTATCATCCCCAACCATCCATCCACTCATTAATCCACCCATTCATTCATCCATGCACCCCCTACCCACCACCCTTATACAACCACTTGTTATACCGGATCGAACAAATTAAATCTAGACTGCCTAGTATACACTGTAAAAACAATCTCGTGAGAATCGCAACTACAAAGTAAAATCACCACATTCATTGTGGATCCTGAATTGTTACAACATTGATTGTAGTGAGTTTACCCTATGGTAGAGGAATCATCCACTTTGAGAGTGTGATTTTACATGTCCGCGAGTGTTCTGCTACAAGGAAACGGCATATTTGAGGTTAGGTTTCTAATTATCTTTTCGCGTCGATTAGTGTACAATTTCTAAACTAAAATACTGTTGAAATCGATAAGAACTGTTACAGGGATCGAGTTTATTAATTCCAATTGAGCTGTCTGAGCAACAATACAGGAGCGTGCAGGATCAGTCGTGTTTTTGGTGAACGCCGAACCACAGCACCGCGGACATACCCGCTTGTAACTTTACATTCGGCACGGTAAAATCGCATCATTCAATGTTGTAACAATTCAGGACCCACATTGATTGTTGCGATTTTACTTAACCATAGTGAATTCACCTCAATCAATGTTGTAATTCATAGTGTATTCTCACTGTGTCACAGTAAGATTCACTAAATATTTTTTACAGTGTAACTTTGCAAGTTTTGACTTAATTTTGTTCTAAATATAAGTGTTGTGGTTTGGTGATTTTATGTAGTAATCTCTCTTTGAAATTCATTAAAGTAAAATATTCTGATAGTAAACCTAACGAAATTGTTGCAGAGCGTTGCAAGCAATAACTGGGTGCTTACTTCTTGAAGTTACCAAATGAGAATTTCAAGGATGCCAAGATCCTATTCTTTCGTCTCATTCCATCACCAGCGTTGCCAGAAATCAGTCAGTCCCCTGTATAAAACAGCTACACTTTACAAAAGCAATGAATGCGCACACATTGCATGTAATATCAATCAATAAAGAACGCACGAACCATCAGAAGCCAATAGAATCTGGCATTTAAAGATATTTGACTTTGAGAATACTTATATTGTAGAGCTCGAAACATGTCATCAATGAATGACCTATTTCCACTATGTTTTCTTAGCATGAGCCCTTGTGAGCAATACCAAAGTCTGTAACTCTAAAGCCCTTGAGCATCCAACTGTAAACCTTCAGATATCGTCTTTGGGGGTTGGATGAGACTGTTCACCAAAATCAGAGACCTACATCTCGTGCACCCCTGGTTAGCTCAAATCGATATAAGTTTCGCAAAAAATTTACGTTATTTTTGTGCCTCCACGCTACTTCTCTGTACCATTGCCATAATCCATAACCCATCACTCACCAACCTACCCATGACCCATACGGCCACCCGACCACGGACCCAGCCACCCATCTACCCACTCATCCATCAACCCATGATATTTCAGTCCTTCCACATAGGCAACCAGATACGAGGGATCCGGACGAACAAAATTTAGACTGACGCTTAATTATTGGAAAAATCGATGATACAATTACATTGGAATGCCTAACAGAGTATCCAAAATAACACACGACGTAACCAGTGAATGAATCGAACAATCTTTCACGTAACTCCGAATCGAATAATCTGCTGTAACCCCTCATAACTCAATTCCTCACGACTCAATTCCTCATAACACATTCCCACCAATTCACCAACCCGTGTCCCACACGGCCACTGTTCCACCTACCCATGACCCATACGACCACCCGATCACAGACCCACTCATAGACCCATCACCCACGGATTCACCAACCTGCCCATGACCCATACGGCCACCCAATCACCGAATAAAACCCAACCGGACCAAACTAGAGCAAAGTACACCAAATGAGGCCTAGGTACACGTAATTAGACTTAATCCCAGCATTTCTATTCCCATGACCATGCTTCATTTCTGATAATTTATTCCTCATCACAGACTCCGCAAAACTCGTTCCTCATAACTCGGGTTCCTCATGACCCGAGTTCCTCATGACTCGAGTTCCTCATAACTCGAATTCCTCATGACTCGAATTCCTCATGACTCGAGTTCCTCATGACTCGAGTTCCTCATGACTCGAGTTCCTCATAACTCGAGTTCCTCATAACTCATGACTCGTTCTTCATAGGTGTTTATACCTCATTCTCCATAATTCGTGCCTCATACCTCATAGCAATCCATCCATCCATCCATCCATTGACTCACCCACCCACCACCCTCCCCAACCATCCACCCACCCATTACACTTCACCCCTTCCGTAAAGGCGACCCGATGTGCGGCATGTGGACGGACAAATTTTGCCTGGCTCCTTAATTATTATAATTCCATGAATGCCTCACGGTGGCTGCGGTGATTCGGAACCTACCTTGAACTGTTGGTCCCTCAGAATAACCTCAAAAAGAGGTTGAGAATGCGCTCAGAAAAATATTGAAAGAAAAAAGGAATTTTATCGAGCGAATTCGTTCTGATGTTTGTCATAATGCATCTCAGACATGATGAATCACATATGTGCTTCTGCGCAATGCATAGATCGGGTCGGACTCTTGGACTCGTTTCCAACCCGCATATACTCATGGGGTCCTCAGCTCGTCCTTAGATTGCAAGATTGCATAATCGAGTATCACGAAGATTGTAGGTTTTTGCAGAATTTATTGGATCCGAATGTTTGAGCTCTTGTTTTGCTCGAAATAAAGTGGATACAGTCATCAAGAGGCTCAAATTGAGCATGAGAATATTAGTTCCCTGTCAGATGGCCTCGTCTGGGTGGGGATACTCAGTTCAGGATTCTATACGATAGAATGCATTCAGCCAAACGTTCATGATCCTACCTTCTAATACTCTCAAATTAGTACACTTGCAGCTATAATCGATGCAAGGAGCGATAAAATTCCTCAAATAGTAGCATGCATATTCATCACGTACGCATGGCTCGCAAGGTTCGGTGAGCCCCCCAGCGCAGGGAGGGTACAAAGCTGGTGGTACGTATTACTAAGCGTTTCGAATTTATGTGCGAACGAGCGAGGCTTTGAGCCTTGATTTGAATGTAATTGCATGTTTGAGCCATCGCTGCAGCCTAACTGCGAGCATGAGGGCATCGTTAGCGAATCTCTTCATCCATCATTTGCCGAGCCAGATTACGCAACGGACGAACGTGAGTGTCGGTACACATATACTCACCCGAAGAGCGAGTGGACGATTTTCGGACGTCCAAAACAAGCCGAATCAAAACCACGAGAACCGGGCAGGAAATTGCACGACGAGGATAATACCAGCTAAAGAAGAGCTGCACTCACGCACACGGAGCTCGAGTTTTTGGTCCTGTCCGTCTTCGTCATCTCGTCTTTAATCACGCTGGATTGCGTTTGTCATTCTCGCACTGCACAGCGATTCACTCATTCTGCCAACTCGGGACAAATCGTCTGCAGCGTTTGAGTAAATACTCCCGGGGGATTAATTGCCAAGAGAGAAAGAGAAGTTGAGCAAGAGGAAACGTCGTAAAAACGACGTTCGAGCGGGTAAATGGGAGCAACAGCCGTCCAATGATCGCAAGCAGCCCTGACGACGACGACGACGACTGGACCAGATATGGACGAGAGAGAAAAAAATAGAGGAAAACGAGGATGATCCGATAGATTTCTCACGATTGGAAATTCGTGCCATAATATCAGTCGAACGGATGTAACGTAATGGCCCGACGATATCGCGCGCAGAATAGCCTGCTCGAATTGGCGACCATTAAGAGATAATGGATTTTCATATGTGCAAAAATGGCGTTACGTAAAAGGCCCGTTCTGCGTTATAATAAGACGAATGGGAAACCATGTTCAATCGGATGTACGACTATTAGAGCGCGTACTGTGCTGTGCGGGAAAAACTTTCGCACTGCAGCGAACAGCGAGCTTGCTCGGAGTATTGGGTAACAGGAAACGTGAAGCGAATCTAGCCCGAATGAGATACTCATTCGGCGCCTTTTTTCCGATTGTCGTATCGTTCGAGTGTATTGCCTCATCCGATGTTGAAAAACGTTTCTAGATTGGATCGTTACTGTTCAAAAGCCCTTTGCGGAGTTCAATCACATTCAGATCTCATCTTGGATGAGTCAATCGCATCACTGAATTCTCTTACTGAAAGTGAATATCGCTCATTTCAGAGATCAAGCGGATTTATCTTTGTAAATGAACAAACTATATTCGTAGATGATAATTCGATTACCTGTGGAAGTCCGTGTTTTCGGTGCGAAAGTTATGGAAGATCAATCTAAGGTAAGTGTACCCAACTTGACCCCCCCCCCCCTCAAGCTATTTTCTCTACAGCTCTGGTCTACTTCAACATTTTTCAACTCACTTCAGCTCACTTCAAAGCTTTTCTCAAGATCTTAAAAATGGATCAAATTAATTTGAACTAGCGTTTTTGCCTTACTCGCTAACGCTCGTTCGGCTTGTAAATGTTTTTGATAAGTCATAGGCACCAGAAATGCTTTTATAGTTCAGTAGTATTATTTGTAAAATAATGATTACTGATCAATTCAAGGTGTTTAAATAAAGTTTTTAAAATAGTCCGCAAAATTCGTACTGTGTTAAATTCATAGGCGTTCGCAGCAGGGGGGAAGCGATGGGGGCGATCGCCCCTCTAAAATGCGGTCATCATCGCGCGCCGCCCCTTAGTTAGTTCTAATCCCCCCCCTCAAGTTGGATTCTAAGAACACCGCGGGTTGAATTATACTGTCTAATGGTGGAGATATAATTCTCAGTAAGCAATAATAAAAATTGAGGAATTATATAGTTTCTCTGCAATTAACTGAGCTAGTATATCATTGTTTAATCGATTAGGCAGAAAAACTTCTGTTACATGGCATACATCTGAAGAATTAATCAAAGCGAGGTTGTATCATATCTACATGCAGTGTGCATAAGTTGACCTTTGGTTCAGTCTAGCTCAATCTAGTAGAGTCTAATACGGTCTTGTACGTTTCAATTCAGTTTATTTAAGTCAATCTAGTTCAATTTGGTTTGGTCCAGATAACTCTAGTTTGATTTCATTCAATATGCTTTGGTCTCAATCGAATTAAACCGATCTAGACGGTATGAGACCATATCAATACTAAACTAAATTAGACCGAACGAAAACTAATCATCATGAGCTAGACTCAATCAGATAGAACTGGGTCAAATTAGAACGAATTCGCTTGGTCTAAACCCATCTACGCCGAGTTAGACAAACGTAGACCGAACTCGATCGACCTAGATCGAAGTCGATCGAATTGGACCAAACTAGACCATATTTGGCAGTATTAATCTGAACTAGACCGAATTAGATCAAATTAGACCTAATTCAAAAAAACTATACTTAACAAGACCGAATTACTCCAAAAAAAGGCACCGAAAATCGTGAAAATTTAAGGTTTAACAGTTGGAATACGAAATAGTGGAAATGGTCTCGAGACGACTCAACAATGAGCTTTAATTATTTAATGAAGACAAATTAAGTATTGTTGAATTCGAATTTCAAAGACTCACAAATTAATTAGCGTGGTTACTGAATAGTACTAAGACTAAATTCGATTTTTTTATAAACATTTTATGAATGTTTTCAAACAAAGTAATATTAAACATGGTTAGGTAGTCATAAATTTTTCAGATTTGTCTGAGAAATTGAAATTGTTTCAATACTGAAGAAGTTGAATTAGTTATTGTATTCAGTCAAACTGAATTAGTTCATGATTAAATTACGAGATCAATTCCCTTGAAGTTTAATCAAAGATGGCAATGAATCAAATTTTATGGAATATACCTGACATAATAAAACAATTTGAGAAATTTAAAAAAATTCAAAAACTTCTCAAAAACATATCAAAGGTCTTCAAAATTTCTAAGTAATTTTCGAGAAAAATACAATAACAGGGTTATCAAAAACATTTTATTATATTATGAACATAAATTGTCTGAACGGAATATTTCTTTAATATTTCATAGTCAATTCTTTTCGTAAATCTTATAATTTTAAAATTACAGTTTTAATTATAATACAATTTCAATTGCTCTTTATAATTGTAACTCAAATATTTCTCATTTCACAAACCATTGCATTGATTACAATACAAGGATGTGTTAAAATTTTCAAAATTTTGGAAAAATCATATCAATTAACACCTAAATACATTAACTTATTGAAATGTACAGGTATTTTATACTCAAACTCGAAGTCAGCATATGTAATTTTACAAATAATGTTGAACAATCAATATAGATTCTCTAATGCGTCAACCATACACAGAATGTTGAATTTCGAAACGAATCCAAGATGCTTTTGAATCGAGTAGACATTCTTCAGTAAAGATCCTACAAATATATTTAGTGAAATATACCTCTAAGTTGCACTTATTTGTAATATGATGAAGTTCTACTTGAATCGTAGAAAATGTCAACTGGTTTTCAATTTCAAAAACTTGATCAAACATAAATTTAGAGAATTTCATTTTTGACCTCAATAATTACGATTAATCAACAGTATTAATTCGAAAAAAAACATGAATTGACTTTGGACAGACCAATTTCATAATCATAAGAATTAATTCAAGACATCTCCTATAGTACATGATGGAGAATTTAAAAAATGGCTCCTCGATATTGGCGAGAATCGTAATCTCACTGAATTCGAAACAAATAATAATTGCGTACAAATCCCAAACCAATTTATTGTAGAAGATGATCTTACTACTTCCGTTTATGGAAACACAATAGATCCACTCAACGACTCTTCGAGCTCAAAAATCATCCTCTCCCCTCGGAATGACGATGTATTAAAAATCAATGAAATGATCGTTGAAAAACTTGATGATGAATTTCAAGAATATATTGGTGTTGATTACTTAGAAGAAGGTGAAACTGATCAGTTTGGGAGTTCAATTTCACTTGACTATATGAACACTCTAACTCCTAGTGGGTTACCTCCTTTCAGATTAAAATTGAAAATTGGAACTATCATAATGTTACAAAGGAATTCAAATTCACATACTGGTCTATGTAACGGTACTCGTATGATAGTTTTAGGATTAAAAACTCAGGTGATCCTCGCAAGAATCATCAGTAGAAAAGACAAAGGTGATATAGTTTTTATCCCTAGAATCAATATCAAAGCCTCCAAAAATGAGATCTTGTTTTGCATGGTGCCTCGCCAATTTCCAATTAGAATCGGTTTCGCAATAACTATCAATAAGTCACAAGGACAATCTTTTGATTGTAACGGGGTATATTTGCCTGCCCCAGTATTTGCCCATGGACAACTATATGTTGCTCTTTCGAGAGTTACTTCCAAAGACAATTTGAAAATTTTGATGAGAAACAGTGCCCGAATACAGAACAATCAAACAGTTTCAGATCAATCATCAAAAATGGTCATTAAAACAACTCAAGTATATACCACTAATGTTGTGTATCCTGAAATATTTTTAGACTGAATTCGTTACCAAATTCTATAATTGAATTGTGAATTTAGCAATAACAAAACACTATTGAATTTTCAAGCATGTTCGAAGTAATTCAAAGATCATACTCAAACTCCATTCATCAATGACCAACGTTCATTCAAATTTTATTTTCAAATCTCAAAAGACTGAAATTATCATCAATTCACAGGGCCTCAAAGGCATGTTCCGATTTTTCTGTAATCCGTAGATACATGTCTAAATAACATTTGCATTCATCCAGTTATAATTGCAGTATTGTGATAAAGTAGAATAATCTCATTGAACATGTACGCGATGAAGCTTCTCGCAACTATGATATTGTATAAAAAAATGACCTTCAATTTATATATCATCTGGAAAATTGAGTTGAATGTAACATTCAAATTCACAAAATTATCATTAATCATTAATATATGATTACAACAAAAAAATATTGGAAATGTACGATTATATACCTTACCAATCCTAGTCCACTAATTTTCAGTCAAAATTTCATCCAACATTCAGTCCAGTCTAATTCCAGCATTTCTATTCCCATGGCCATGCCTCATTTCTGATAATTCATTCCTCATCACAGACTCCGCAAAACTCGAGTTCCTCATGACTCGAGTTCCTCATGACTCGAGTTCCTCATGACTCGAGTTCCTCATAACTCGAGTTCCTCATGACTCGAGTTGCTCATGACTCGAGTTCCTCATGACTCGAGTTGCTCATGACTCGAGTTCCTCATGACTCGAGTTCCTCATGACTCGAGTTCCTCATGACTCGAGTTCCTCATAACTCGAGTTCCTCATAACTCATGACTCGTTCTTCAGAGGTGTTTATACATAATTCTCCATAATTCGTGCCTCATACCTCATAGCAATCCATCCATCCATCCATCCAATGACTCACCCACCCACCACCCTCCCCAACCATCCACCCTCCCATTACACTTCACCCCTTCCGAAAAGGCGACCCGATGTGCGGCATGTGGACGGACAAATTTTGCCTGGCTCCTTAATTGTTATAATGCGACCAAGCAGAGCCGACATATCACAATTTTTCCAAAGGAAGATTTCTTAGAGTTTAGAAAAGTGTGTACCCAACTCGCCCCCGTCATCTAAAACAATGTAAATTGGCGATTTAGCGTATGAACTCGTTTCCATCAATTTTCGTTGCAGTGCCATCACATTTGGGGCTTTTCGTCGGCCCAACATACTATTTTTGATCTATTTTGATGTTATAAACACGTTCTGACTAGTCAAAAATTTCTAACTACACGCCTTTTGTAGATAGAGATAAGGAGGCATGTTGGGTGCACTCCAATGTTGACCTTCTTCTTTCACATATCATCTCCGTATTTTGCTCATGAAACATCTCCAGAATCCGATTCTTACAACTCTGAAGAGCAGATTTTGAAGGCCTTATTGAAACAAGAAATCAGATCCGCTAGAGCGAGTTGAGATTGATTGAACTGAGAAAATTTTGCTCTGGTTTTAGTGAGCGCAATTTCCTTGGTGATTTCTTAGCTTGCGAACACGAAAAATGGAAAGATAACTTTCCATTTTCTGGGAAATGTAGAAATGACTTGCGGCTGATTTAAACCACTCATCTCCTCATATTCTAATATAGCAAATGTAGAAAAACAGTAGCAGGAAGGTCAGTGAGTACCCATCCCTGAGATCGGCATAGGGGGGGGGGGGGGGGGGAGGCAAGTTGAGCAGAGTGGCAAGTTAGGTATACTTACCTTATTTATGAAATTAAAAATAAGAAACTTGATCAACACCAAGTACGTAAGGCTCGTGCACACTACATATTGAGCTTCCTCCTGGGCCAAATTCATGTGACGTTGGCTTTTGATAACGAAATATACGAGATGTAGCATGGTCCTACACTTGATATGGTTTTTGATTGATCTACGAAGACTAGGACGAGTGAGAAACACTCTAATGCGAAATATTCTTGGTTATTTCGCGACGTTTCGTCGACTAATGCGTCGACCTCGTCAAACTTGGGACCTTTCTTAGAATTCTACACTTTCTTAGAATTCTATTATTACATATCGGAGACGAGCAAGACATCTCGATCCTTGTCACAGCTGACCGACGAAACATCGGAAAATAACTCACTTGAATGCAAAATAACCAAGAGTATTTTGCGTTAAAGTGTTTCTCACTCGTCCTAGTCCTCATAGATCAATCAAAAATCATATCAAGTGTTAAAAAGAAGAGGACAATTTAAATTACTCATTATCCTGCAGCATATAGATTAGTCATCATCGGGACCTTGAGTTCATTCAATTGTTGCTCGGCTGAATCTGTTGTACATTATAAAAAATATTTGGCGCGAATCGTGTAAATATATCGCCATAGATAGAAAGATCAGACCATAAAATCAATCTAATCCAGAGAATTGTCGGCGATAACCAGCGCAAGTTGTGACAAAGGTGAAGTTTCGGGTAAAATACTGCAATGGGCATCACGGCAGCCCCGCATGGCGACCTGCAGTTATTCATTAGTATATGAATGACCAGCTTGCGATGCCCTACGAAAGCACCAAGTTCATGTACATAAGAGCCTGTTCATATTGGCATCGAATCCCGCGTATTTCTCGCGACGCGAGTCGTAGGAAAAACGCAAGCGAGTCGCGAGCGAGACGCTAAAGCAACGCAGGAGCGTTGGGTCTTGCGTTTTTCCTACGACTTGCGTCGCGAGAAAAACGTGACAATATGAACACCCCTGGGAGTCGCAGGGTCGCAGGATCGCAAATTCGTGTGGTCGAAGGATGGGCGCATCATATGCAATTTTTTTGCAATCATAGCGTACTCATATTAAATTCATCATTTTTTTCCTTCCCCAATTCAAATCACTAGTTATTACTGGCCGGTGTGAGGATTTCTGTAAACTGATAAGTCTGCATAGGACCTTCGTGGCCACTCTGTTTATCTAGCATTATCTACTCTCACCCTTGTGGAATTTTTAGAGTCCGAAGATCGGATAATTTCACCTGACGTTTTCTTGCCGTTGGATTTATGGGGTGTTCATATTGTCACGTTTTTCTCGCGACGCAAGTCGTAGGAAAAACGCAAGACCCAACGCTTCTGCGTTGCTTTTGCGTCTCGCTCGCGACTCGCTTGCGTTTTTCCTACGACTCGCGTCGCGAGAAATACGCGGGATTCGATGCCAATATGAACAGGCTCTAAGAACCATCGAAGTCAGAGCGCTGACGGTAACTGCAACTCTCGACTCTCCCCGAGGGCTTTCTTCTACAAGTTCTCGTGGCAAAGTTTTTGTGCACCGGTGCTGGTGGACCGCCTACTGATGGACCGGACCTCGGCTCTCGGACGCTTGGCGAGTGATTAAAAATTATGGAAAGAGCAGCTACTTGCGCCGAGTAAATCCATCGCCAACAACTTTCCGGCAAGCTCAAGTACCTCTTGCCGAGATAAGAGTTTTCAACTCCTCAGCCGTGCGAACCGCCCAGATAATGAGCAGCGCCTCGATATCTGTTACCGCACCAAGACGAACAACTTTCTTGATCAAAACAGTCCCTCTCCGGTGCTATGAGTCGGTGATTCAAGTTTTTGATGCTGTCCCATAGAATTTGATTGTGGACGAGATTGTGGATCGTGAACGGCAACAAGTCACCCTGGAATCATTTTCTTATTACATACGTCATGTTCCCCCTTATGGACCTGTTTCTGTATTGTTATAGACCCATCTTTTTTCACTTTCGAGACGAAATATTCGATGCAGTGAGCTTTGGAACAATCAGTATCTGTAAAATACCAGTAGAGAATTGTCTGAGATGATGTCACTCCATGCAAACGTTTCAATCGCGGACGCAAAATCCGATGACTGCCTACGAACTGCGATATTATGCGGGCTGCTGCGAGTGGCAGATATCCGAGCGCACAACATAATTCGGCAGCACAGGCCATTGTGCCACGAAGCGATGGCAGGACATGACGGGAAACGCGACGATTCCCACTCGCGAGTCACGCGTCACGTGCGCGTCTGAGCCACTCCGCGATGCGTTATTTATGGGAATTAAAATCTATCCTCTGCCCAGAGCACAATCGAGTCATAAATTAGCGCTCGAGAGTTTGGAGCGCTGGAGTTCGAAAGAGCCATATCCCAATGCGAAATAGCAACGTTCATGAATTGGTAAACAGCTGTGTGTGCCACTGCGTCTCTTTCATCACGGCTGCACTGTCTCGTCGTTAGGCGCCCCCGTTCTTTTTATGTCCTAGCAGACTGCTCTGGGTCGTTTTCTGCCTTCGCCACTGCCTTATTTGTAAGACCACCATTGGGTGATATGGATCGAAAAATCGCTGCTAAATGTGAGTCATGAGATAGAAATGCTCGAAGCAAAATCCTCATTTCCCTCAAATTTTACATACCATCTTGAACAGATTCTTGGATAACGCATATGAATATCTCAAGATGCCATGACCTTTCAATGCGACTCAAGGCTCCCACACATTCATGACATGAGTAATATGATATTTCGTTGCGTTCGGAACTCGTGTCATACCCTTCAAGTTTTCATGGAAAAACCTCTTACGAGTGATCGAATTTCTTGTTATAAAACTGCCGCTATTGGTCTCATTGAGTTCGCAAGCTACCAGAAAGTATGATGTCTCGCGCCCTGAGCGGGCCATACATCACGATTTCGAGTCGTGCAGTGGACGGAGAATCCGCTATGAACAGTTGATGTTGCTGTGGATCGAGTGGTTTGAGGATGACTGGACCACGTCACTCATTGAGAACGATGCCTAGATCAATGGACACCGTAGTCGTCATCGTCGTTGTTTCAGATATCAGAGGATTATTATTGAAGATTGCCAATTTACAGACCACTACGCTTCTTTACTATTTCTGCTGCTTCGCGTATTCTTTGCTGTCAAAGATGAAGACATACCCAATTTTGGTCCGGCAATGATTGTCAGACCATATTGTCTTTTGATCCACCATTCGTTACCATGCCTGTAGAAAATCTTGATCTTAGGTTGAATTTTCCTCCATCTCAGATCAGCGATCATCAAATTATCATCAATATTGGAAATCTGGATTTGATATTCATGATCCGAATAGAAATCTCTGGTGGCATACCGCAAGAGATTCCCACAATCAGCTGTATACGGTATTGGTCGCAAAATGCAGTCGGACAAGAAAAAGCCATTGTGGTGATATATCTTTTACATTCAACTGATTGACGAACATTATAGATTAGACATGATTACACTCAAGCAAGATGATTTTAAATGAAATCTAGATTAGATTTCCATGGAATCAGAAGATTTTCAAAAGCGTCGTCACGTCATACTTCGAACTTCTTGAGATACCAGCACTGTGAATCGTAGCATATTATATACGCTTGAAATGGAGATGACAGCCCATCTGATAAAGTATCATTAGCATGAGTTAATGTGACCTCTGCAGTTGGGAAGTTCATCAATACGACGAATTTCCTAACTATCTTCATATCACATTCAAACTCATTCATATCATGACGAGTGGGACGAATTTAAGCCTAAGATAAGCCTTTGGTTAGGATTCCAATGTAGGGACTGTTGCATCTGAAGACTCTGAGGGAGTAAAGCGTCCAACTAGAATCAGCTATTCCTGAAGACTTGGCCAAAAGATGTGCTATTCCTTTAATTGTGACAAGGATTGAATAAAACTCCAGAGGACTGTACCAAATTTTCAGGGACGATCAGGACATGAATAGAAAACAATCAAGTATCTCATCAAATAGATCATGACAGAGTCACGAAGAGTTTCCAATGCCAACACATTTCAAGAATGTTCACGCTGGTAAATGAACTATTATGGAGAATAAGTCAGATTCCTTTGCTTTGACTGAGCCGAAACTTAGCTGACTCTTCGATGTCTGTGTGTTCATCCCATAGCTCCTAGATTCGATAATTTGGATTTGGGAAACCCAGAGCTATTGAGAGCCAGGCATTTATCCAGAAGTGGTGGCACTGGATGTTGGTTTGAAGTCAGATCAAGCGAAAAATCGTTTACAGAAGCTATGTACAATAGTCTGCTCTCTACGCACGAATCAGTGAAAATTGATCCGATTCAGTGTATTTTTACTAATTTACAGAGAGATTCCACTAAAAATGAGTAAAGTTTCACTAAAAATCAGCGGAATTCATGGATTGCGATCAGTTTTGACTAATTTGTGCGGAGAGAGTGAATAACAGATGTACCTCGACGTAATACATCGGGGAAAATCTTTAGGCTCGCAGGCAATAGAAAAATATGATTGTCTTAGGATGCTAATAGACCTTCGGTATGACCAGACCGAGATCCTCTATGAGAAAGGACTAGGGTCGGTCTATCCAACTGACCCAGTGTTGACCAAACCCCAGTCGGTTGTTTCGAAGGCGACAACAGTTTTCGTATCTGAACTCAATTTTCAGGCAAGGAATTGTAGTAGTAATGTGTAGAGTTTATACAGCGGTATGCCCAAATTGAAGAAATATCCAAGGTAAATTTGAGCCTTCATCAAAAAGCACCCATGACAACCGCCACCGGTCTTCAACTGCAGGGTCCCTCCTACCATAGAGCTGCTCACACTATGTCCAAACGTCTACCTTTGACTTTATTGCTCACACCATCAGTAGCACGCTTCATATTAGTGGTGCACAATGTCATGTATGCACCTATGGAGCAAACGCGACGATGGTTGGAGCTCTTCTTGCTGGCTCGTCGCAGCTTTTTCCGCGTTTCATTTTCTCCGCGACGATTACCTCGTCTCACCCCTTAGGTACAGCGTAAAAACGCCCGTGCAGTCATATTTACTGGGAGCAAGCTGTCTCGTCGGCGCTTCTCTGTCTTGCCTTTTGCCTGACGAAAGACGGGAGCGTTTTAAAAAGCAGATCGTTAGTCGCTGGCATGTGGCTCTGACAGCTCTCGTGTGCGGCAAAAGGCTCCGGCAAATTGCTTTTTCACGTGTTCATTCCATTTCCATTTTAATGCAGCCACGACTCTATTATACCTGTGTGTGAGCGCGCGCCCAGTACTGCGTGCACTCCGCGATCTCGAGAAATTGCTTGAAACGCAAATTGACCGATTTTCATTCCGAGTGCTCTTCTGTGAACCATTCCGCGCTCTGTGAATACGCACACACGTTCTCGTCGGTCGTGCGATAGGCAAGTCACATGCTCTGTGACTTTGACCCGTCGAGCTTGTGGTGCAATGTCACGATGGCAGCTCTTTGCCACGAATTTGTCGAGAGTTAACTAAAAATGACGGAGAAGGGTAGTTGAATTTATGCCGCTTCTTATTTCACAAAATCCCGGTGCACCAAACTATTCCACCCTCGTCTATTAATCTTCCCATTTTTGCTTGTTTTTCAACGAGTCGATAGGATCTGCTTTATTTAGGCTGGATTTACACACGACTGCCCATCCGTCTAAGGCCACAACATTACAATACATATGCTTCTAAATATGAAATTCTGTTGATTTCTTAGCCTATTTTGTACGTTATACAAAGGTTTTCAAATATGAAGAACGGGTTTCGAATGGCTGGAATCTCATTCCCTGTCCGTAACTTCATAACTTTTAGTTTCTTATAGGAGTCATTCTGAGAGGGGATCTACTCCCAACACGCGCGGTCAAATGCTTCTATCCTGGTCCTGGGAAAGAGTGTTTGCTCTACCATGGGAGAGTTCGGCAAAATTAGCTCCATTCACATTATTGCCTGAGCGGTTGAATTGATTTGCGGGAGATTTTGAAATCGATTGCATTGAAAAGTTTGATAGCTTAAATCGAGTGAATTTTCATAAGTGCCATTTTCGTGGTTTGGGACTCATCTAAATCTGTAGGTCCTGCATGATAACCTTGAGAAGAGGCTGATTTGAGAGAAGAAAAACTTCAACCAAGTCCATCGCTTCAAGCACAGCGGATTTTGGGTGAGCAATCCCAAAGAAGCTTTGAAACTAATTAATCGAGCAAGGTCTTAAGTACAGTTCAATGTGACCTTCCAGTTGGCCCCACTCATCGATTACCGCAGTTTGATTGGGTGACCCGAAACGAAGAAGTGATGGACCAAAATATCCCAAAGACCTCGCATATGCTGAAAAGCTGTAATGCAACGCGAGATGGTACTCAGACGTTATTCTTCGACGCGGAACCAATACGGTGCCCGAGTCGAGCTCGGTCTGCATTCAGAGTTAGTTGAGCGAGTCAAGGGTACACAAAGCAGTCCCGGATCAACTTTGTAGAGCCATGCCCTACTCCTGAATTGCCGCTAAGGAATTCTGTACCTCCCAAATACACGCCTCTTGCACGAAGCAGAAAGGGCCAAAGGTTCATTTTCTCCAAAGAAAGCTCTCCACAACGAACGAGGACAGAGTTTCGGCGATCCCATGCTAGAAAAGCTGCAGTCACAAGCGAATTATCGCTCACTTCCGAAGACGTGGCTATTGCATTCTCCAACCAAATATACGTAAGCACGAGCGACTAGTGCCCCAAGACTCGAGTATGTTATAGGGGGCAGCTTTGATGGTGCAGGGGATAACTCATTCCAAGAGTCCCGCTCGAAGCATTACAAGAGTAGTATAGGTCAGGATCGTTGGCGCGGACGGACGTGCTCGGGATTCCATCCGCAAGCTCAAAGCTCTATATGTATGCGACTTGCAGGGGTCATACATAGAGACCAGTGCAGTATACAACTCGGGTTCGTAGAGTGCAGCTATCGGATGCCTGGGCAGCCCGTAAACGGCATTAGACAAAATATTTCCTCGGCTTTTCCACCAACGCCACCGCCGCCGTAAATATTTACCCACCGTGGGCTACTCTTTCCTCCCTGCAAATATGCCGCGGAAATTGAGACTTCCGTGCGCCATCGCAATATTTCCTCTGCGCGACCGGAGACCTCTTGCACGAGTTCTTTTTCTACCTCTGCTGCTTTTGCTACTGTTGGTGATGTTGCACTATGGTGTGTTGCCATCGAATATATGTATGTAATGTCGTGTGGTTTGCAAGAAGACGCGCAACTCGACTTTGAGAGCCGACTGTGGGATGTGTGTGGGAGCCCCCGGGCGGTGATCGCGAGAGCAGTATGAGCAGCTATTACCGTACCCCTGACGCTGCTGCTGCTTCTGCTCTAGCTTCGTACTTCAGGAATTTTGAAATTATGTTTTGCCACAGAGAGCAGAACTTGGTATACAACTTCGAGAGCGTGGATCTGAAAATTGTGTAACTTCTTACTTGCCGTGCCTCTCTGATGGAAAGTCTCATTTTACTCCGTCAACTCGTTGTAGCTCAAATGCTTGCTGACTACGACATTGGAATATTTTGCTTCAACTTTTGATGCACTTCTTTGGTACGGTAACTTTTTGAGTGCAATTTCAAATACTACTCAAGTAGTTGTGAGAATCAACCGATCTATGCTCAATTTTATATCGCATCTCGAGTCATATTTCAAAGAACTCCCATTTTATGAATAGAATAGAATAGAATAGGATATCCTTTTTATCCGCCCTTGGGTAAAGAACATCAATCATACATACAATACGTGTACCTAAATAATATCATTTTGGTCAAGGATTTATTGTCACAGCTGTGACTAGTCGTTGGATAAAAAATAATTCTCATCATTCTAGTTCACAGACGAGATTATTAATGACATGGATTAGAGATGAATAGTTATAATCATAGTTTACATAACAATTGGGCTACCGTAATATTTGAACCAAAAACAAGAAAATCACTCAATTCGACATATAAGAGTGCCCTCAAAGATTAAAAAATTGCCCGATGTCCACATCAATCCTCATGGGAAGGAGAGTTTTCAAAACTTCTTTCACTGCCTGTTTAAACAGAGAAACTTCTTTTACATGCCGGAAATCCAGAGGGAGGAAGTTCCAAAAGCATGCGCATCGACTTTGAAACGATCTTAGTCCATAGTCGAGACGCATTCTCGAAAACTCTGAGTTCCTGTGCTCATACCTTACTACGCTGGGAGCGACCGGATTGGTACCTGGTAAACATCGCAGCTAGATAGCCAGGTTCAACCATGTACATGATCTTGGTCATCAAAAGAGCAGGAAATGAGCTGTAAGAGTAACCCTCAAAATCAGACCGAATGCTTGAAATTTCACCTTAGAATAGATGAGGAACTTTGTTGTGATTCAGTTCGATTTTTAACTGATTTTGAGAAATTCTTTCTACAGCATGAGTTAGATACGTCGAAAGAAAAATCAATTATAATCTAAATGCAAGAATAGCTGTTGGTTGAATTGTATCATCTTTATAACGGTACTGTTTGCATTCTTATCAAC
This sequence comes from Eretmocerus hayati, assembly GCA_029851415.1. Taxonomy (NCBI): domain Eukaryota; kingdom Metazoa; phylum Arthropoda; class Insecta; order Hymenoptera; family Aphelinidae; genus Eretmocerus; species Eretmocerus hayati. The sequence continues at coordinate 2,574,907 of CM056741.1, read as the reverse complement.
TGTCCAATCAATTCGCGCAGCTTGTTTTCCAAAAATAAAAATACAAAGTACAGTTGCACAACGAGAGCACGCATTGAGCGTTTCAATCACGGAAAGAAACATCGGGGGGGGGGGGGGGGGGGGTTGGAAACGAAATTCTTCGGAATCTCAATCATAACTAACGGACGGTCGTAATTAAACGCAATCCATTGGCTGGTTCGAGAAAGTTAATTTCCAATCGCAATCAAAGTCCCATTATTCCCGGCGGTCTCGTCAACAGTTCCACTTGTGCTTGCCGCACCATTTCAACTTATTCCATTTCAATTGACTCGATCACTCTCAAGCATGTCCGCCCAGGCGTTCTAACTCGTTGCGGCTACACGTCGCGTCGCTGCAAGAGTAGTCTGCAATATTTAACAAATGGATCGGTATATATTCAAGTGCATCCGTTCACTAAGCAATGTAAAATGAGCAAATCTACGTCTGCAGTTCCTTCCCACGAATGGTAGGTGATAAACGTCAATTATCAATTTTTCTCATCTACATGCGACGAGCTCATGAATTCATGAGTTAGTGCAGGCTCTTCTGACACGGATAAGACCTTCCTTCTTTTGATTTCAATTGAAATATAACTCTCTCGAAACATATGAGTGCACGTGCTGACTATTTTGCTCGAGGCACTCTTGTCTCGCGTCAAACGTACCCTCCATACAATAGATATAAGCGAGACATGGTTTGTCCCGGCACGTAATGCTAACGATTTATCGGCACTGCATCGTCGATCTGACAGAGCAACCCATCTCTTATGGGTCCAACGTATTGATATGATGGGGAGCAACGCAGGGCCGTATTTGCTCGGGTGTGATCGATCTGCCAAGGGGTTGGGAGGTGAGATTGATCGAGGACTTGCATTGAAAAATACCCAGAGCGAGAGGTCGGGCTCGGTTGTCACCTGGACGACGTGATTCGACTGCCCGCTGACTCACGGATGATTTAATCCCCGGAATGTAAGTGGTGGTATCTAGCTGAGCTCCACCTTACTGATGGTGCGAACGAGACTGTAAATCTGAATCGAAGTCGGGATTGCTGAAGGATGATGCAAGCTCATAAGACTTCGCAGGCACTACACACCCAAGGACGAGGCCAAATTGGCCTCGTAGATCTAATCTAAACCAAGCTTTAATGATAAATCGCGGGGCCCGGATGAGTTTGGTTGGGAAAGCAAAGTACTGTGGATTTTGCATGCATCGCCCGCCAATATTTGAGAATTAGGATTCGGTGCAAGTTTCGCGAATATGTTATCTTTTAGGCATTAAGGATTGGCAGCCTCTTCATACAAACGATAGTAGGTGAACCTTTGATTAATGTTAACGCCATCTTTCCAATATGAGCTCAGAAAAACCCGTTTCTTCTCTTTAGCACTCCGAATCAAAGATCAAAAAAACAATTTTCAGAATTGCGGTCAATCCTTCGTGTATTCAGGACTGTTTTGATCAGTGATCAATTTTGGCAGAAATTCCAATGAAATCATTCCGATTAGCGATTCTACTTGTGGGAGAAGTCATGTGGAATGATCGACACACACACACACACGTACTTACTAGTACTTGGAATTTTATTCAACCCGTTCGCTGTGGGGATGATTTTTCGGAATTTCATTTCAGTCATGAACTGAACTCCCGTATTCTGGCAAATATGTTTGGATGGGAGCAAACTCTCTTTTGGCTCGTTGTTTACGCCCGGGGCCCTAGGCAAAGTACAAAGTAAATCACCTCGGAAGATCTTTATAGAGGATGATTTTCGAATCATCACGGGCTGGTAAAGATTGAAAAATGAAAAATCGCGAGGCCCAACGGTGGGCCCCGCCTCAGCGAACGTGTTAAGAGATAGTCAAACCTCACATCGCTAGATCTTGTCACGATCGGCGATCAAAAAAGCAAAAGAGCCGACGTAGCCAGATTCTTAACTAGACTGACTCTTTCGTTCAAAAATGAGGGTTATGTACATCAGTTAGTTTGAATTCCTTCACATCTTCACTTGTAACTGGTGGGGACCGAGGATTGAGGAAACGGATCTGTTATCGGAGGTCAGAGGTGGGTTCAAATCCCGGCGAAATCACTCGGAAATTTTTTCTGAGGTTTATTCGACGGGAAAAGGACCCATCACACCCCGCCTGCTTTGGAATGGCGTTTTCCCCGGGATTATCCTTCAGAGAAATCCTGGGTTTTCCCATTCCACGAGGTTCGACTAGAGGGCCTTGGGCGAATGCGAAGCAGGGGGAGGGTGGGTAACGTAGGGAGTGAATAAAGCCGACCCGACGTGCCTTCCTCAGTGCACGGGGAGGTGCGGGGAATTTCGGCCTTACCGGCATTGGAGTTTGAGTCTCACCAAATCATGGCCTTGCAAACCATGAAGAGGCTCTCTCCGGGAACGCTAAGGGTACAGCGGATCCGATGGCTCGCTTCGTGAGACAGGGAATGTCGGCCTTACCAGCATTGGAGAGAGGCATCCCATGGCTGCAAACCACGGCGTAGGTCACTCCGGGGAAGCTGCAATCCATGTGTAGAGGAAAACTTCGGGCATAACCCTCCAAAGGGGCCCCCCGTGCTAGGCCAAGAAGGCTGCAAGGGGATCTCGAAAAAAAAATAAATAAGGTCAGAAGGTTTGTTGTGATTCAGTGCGCAGTTGATTTGACTTAAAGAAGTCTTCCGCAATGCAAGTTTGGCAAGCATGTCTACGGGTAAACCGGTAAGTGGTCGAGTATCGTTGTATATTCACTTCCGCAAGTTGAATCAGCTCGATTTGCAAATTTTAATCAAATCTTGCTGCTTGATTTTGCTGCATCTGCGGGTATGGGAGCCCCTGACAAATCGAGCACTGGGAACACTGGGAAAGAGACACGCATATCCCACGATGGTACCGATGAAGTACCGATCAGGTACGTCAGAAGTTCTACAGCAAACGTTGCTATATAACTACCATACCTACGTGGAGGATGTGGTTGGTATGCTTTGAGATGAATTTTATCTCACTAGCGTGATGCCACGAGAAACAAAATTCACTGTAGCACAGAAGAAGTGACGCTGAAGTGTCACTGAAGTACGGGAGAAGTACCGCAGAAGTGTCGACCAATACTCTAAACCTTTGGTAAATGACTCAATGAAGACGAATCACATCTGTTCCGCCTTTCCACTGATCATATACTGCAAAGAAGCTCACCCCATATCAACCACGTGAGTCTCCAGAACCTGTACTGGAAAAGAGTCAATGTTCCGCAAGCTGCGCTCTGACTCACCTAGCTTGAAAGGACTTGGACCAATGTTGCAATCAATAAAGTCCAAATCAATATTGAATCTGGTTTACGATTTTGTTCGCGAATTCTGTTCTGTCGAAAAATTTTCCTACAATAAACCTGTATGATTCTGGAACGATTTTCCACCAAAAATCTTCAACTCTCTTGCGCAGTGTATAAATGCGGAGATTCCGTATTATGAGAATGAAATAGCTCGTCTCCATACGCAGGGCGGTTAAGGTAGCACAAACAGTCCACAATTTACTGTCAGAAATTAATTAATGATTGTTTAGAAGCCAGATATTGACTGTTTTGGTGCTGGTTTGTGGTTACAAGTAAATATTTGACAATCACACCAGACGGGGTTCTACCCCTAGGTGAAATAAAGTCAAATCAATCAATCAATCAACAATTTTCTATCCATGTTCTTTGTTCAGAGCTTGACACCGAAAGTCCATCCACTGATAGCTTGTTTCAGTGTTCGTCAGAATATTGTTTATGGGTTTTCAACTTGCGTACATACAACTTTCTGCATAAAATCCGTCCATCATGCATTCTTAAAAGCCTCGACCACCTTCATGTTTTAATCAGCTCATCATACGAACAATTCAACGGTAGATTTGTCTCCACTGAGATCTGCTAGAGCAGTTGGAGTTGATAGGTCTCGGGGTTTCGTGAGTGCACTATCGAAGATGAACTGCAGGGTCTACATCGTCTCGACAACCGCAGTGGGGAACTCAACTCGTTGAGCAAGCGCCGCCCAAAGTTCGTTCGCGGTCAAGCTCCGTTCAAGACATACGCGCTCCAAACTACATACGAATAGCTTACATTGTCTCCATATCTCCTGCTTGCTCTTAGGAATAGGTCTATCTTACACTACAACCATACCGAAACAAATCTACTTTTGTCAACTTCCATATCCACAAATGTGTGGGATAAGTTCCTCTTCATTTTACCCACAGTCTCCGAAAACCACAAGGACTATTCGGTGGCTGTCTTGTATTTCATTCTACCTGACGATGAAAGTTGCAGGATCTTCGAGGAAACCTGTGGTGTACGAACTGTTCGTAGATGCAGACGAACGAGAAATTTTCCAGCGCCCAAAACTTTTCGATATATTGCCCGCCTCGCATGGCGGGATTCGTGCCCGACAAATTACTCGCATTGCTCGGCATGAGTCTGCGTACTATACTCCTTCCTCTTGCTCGGCATTTTGCATCTCTATTTTTCCCTCACCGCGAAAGGAAAATTCTACTTGATGTGCCTGCTGGAGCCACGCGATATTAGGGATGAGAAAAGTTTTGCTTTCTAAGTTTGAAATATTTCGGCGCTGGATGTGCTCGTTTTGCATATCGAATTCCCTATCATAGTCTTGCACCATAGCAGAAAACGAAATGTCGTACCAAAGCCACCAGAAGATCATGATGGAGAATACTTTCCATCTACATCTCTTACAAGGTCACAAAAATCCATACTATTAAAATCCACTACATCTGTTGCATCCCAATCGATGAGTGAATTCGATTAAATTGATCCAATTCGTCATCAGGAGAGTCTGGAAGGAATTTAAGAGAGGATATTCCTGCAGATTACGAAGTATCCCACGACATACGTAGAGATAGTCGATCTTACAGTCAGAAACGAATTCCTGTGGTTGAAACGCTAATCATAGTTCATCAAGGAATTACTCGGCCTTCGAACATTTGTCCTCAGATTGTCAGCGGTGCCAAGATTCAATATTATGAAGTGTTGTCCTCAAATGGGCTCAGGCTTGAGTCTCAACCAATCAAACTTGATAATTTTCAGTGGTCCATGCCACCATGAACGGTTACCACTCATAGAGGACCCCGTTCACTCTCTAATCACTTGATGTGTCGTGTCCAAAATAACCAACCACTTCATGTCACACAATTCCAGACAATATTAGCGAGTTGGACGAAGACTTCGTCGTGTACCTCATCACCATTCCACCATTTGCGCGATATTCTGGACCAATTTTGGAAGTTATTCCCATGCTCTGCAATTGCTTGTGTATGTTTGGTCCGAAATATAGTGGACACATTGTATTCAAATTCTTAAGGTGCTGGTTGAAACTGACGACGATGAATTTCGTTCTATGGCGTTGACTTGCAGGCTCGACATCACGAGATAGAGTTTTTCTTGCATGGGATGCACCATCTGTTAGGGAAAATTGGTTGATCTTAAAATATTCTAGTACTTTTGCGAGCGTGAGAAATGGGTCCCGGAGCAATGAGCTCAACTCCTCCTGAAAATCATTCGATTCTGAAACGCCTGTGACTTGGGCATATAGATTCTTGGAGTTTTGACAACATCGCTTACCCAAAGATTATCTCAGGTTCGATCGCGCTCTCGATAAGGTGAATCGGTAGTTGACCACAGACCTCCGAGCGAATCGAATTTCATCTATCTCGCGCGGAAAATTTACCGCACCATTCATCCATCCATCGCATTCTCATCGCGAATTTTATTCCGCTGCGCTTCAACTCCCAATATTTTTTACGCCTGGTCTTTGAAACGGAAAGTGAGTGAAAATTTTATTCCTCCTTCCCAGCAAAAACCAAAGTGGTTGGTGATTTAACGCTTCCACGTTACCGTTTTTTCGAGAGCCTAATTACGCCTCATCAATTCTCAAAGTATATTTTGTGCGCTTTCAATTAATCATCTAATTCAGGAATTCTAGATCTCGAAAATTTGGGCGTAACAGTTACTTAGTACCGATTTTTTTTCAAACCGACAAAGAAGGCAGTCATTATCAAAAGAGTTGAAAAATTTCAGCACAGCTGTAGCATTAATGCGGAGTCGATATCAAATGTCGTATGGGTAGACTCACACATGGCGATCGAACGTTGCAGTTCCGATTCGTCGCCGGTGAAAAGATATAGGCGAGGACAACCCATACTCTGCGTCAGAGATTTACGATCTGGTTGAGTCGAGTAATGAAGTAGAAGAAAGTAACCTGGGCAGTGCAGGAGGAGGAGGCAACACTGCATCAGACCAGAAGCACGGGGCGGAGGGCGGGCTTGCCTCAGAAAAACTCGGCAAATAATAACGCACGCAGAACTCTGCTCGCGCTCCACCCGACAATCAATGCGAGCCGAGAGATGTAGAGAGAGTCGAAGCAACAGTGGCTCGTTGCACTTTTTTCCTTTCCCTCATCGCTACTATATGCACGCATATATACAGTCAATTGCTTTTTTCCCTTACACCGAGCGGCCATGTTTTTTTTTTTTACGTCGTGCCACTCGAAGATCGGGCAATAGATCTCTCTTTTCACGGAGATAATAGATACAAATTGTCCGTTGTACGCGCTGTCAGTCCAAAGCATATACTTGGGCAGGTATAACGGTCTAGCCCATTGAATATCGTACAGATGATGAGTTTCGTAATTATCGCTAGCTGATCAGCTAAGTGTCTCCCATAGCGTCGGCTGCTTTTATTTTCGAATACTCCCAACAGAGCGAAAGAGTTTCACGATATCGAGTTGACCGCATTAAGAAGCGTCCGCAATTATTCGTAGCTGCCGCTCTGATCCATTTTTCAGCTCTCTCTCTGTTGCTCATCCGCTGCCGAGAAGTATCATCTATGTTCTTAGACTCAATGATACCATATGTGTACGCGTCGTTCACCTCGGTGGTGATGATTAGTTAGTAAATCATGCCGGAGAAATCGATGCCACGCGTCAACGATCGATCGAAAAAGGTGCCACGTTAACCTCATACACACCATCTGAGCTACGTACTGTTTCAAAAGAAAACGATCAAATTTTGCTTGAACGTATTTTGCGGTAATCATTGCGAGAAGAAAGTCTCCGAGACAAACCAAAACCGTATTCGAGTATTGATTTCGAGGAATACGATGGATAACATGCCTTCTCGCACACGTCGTCGTCAGGAGGCGATCATTTTACAACCCCGAGAGAAAATACAGAAACGCGTATGTACCAGGGCAGAAGAAGTATTTTTTAACCGCAAAAGTAAAACGCGAATAAAAAGTGCTTTTGCAGCATAGTCACACCGCAAGCGAGCTCTGACGAGGCGAACGAGACAGGAGAAAAACGACAGCAGAGGAAATGAGAGAGTCGCAAAACACGTTATGCACACTTCTAGCGACAGAGTTGCTCGATCTCGCGAAACAAACGCTCATTATTATTCATAAAATTGGTTTAGCCGTCGTGCTCTCTTGCGCTTTTTGCCACCACAACAGTAGCGACGCAAACTCACCTTCGTATAACGAGGTAATTGCGATCCGGCCGCTGCGGCGCGGCCTTCCGAAAAAACGAAAAAAATAATCACAAGAGAGCCAATCTCGGCGTCGTCATCGTGGCTCGGGGCTGCTGCGAGCTTTTCCTGTGTGTACTCACAGTTGTTTATTATCGCGGCCGGAGTAGAGTATGGGTTTTGGCTTGTAAGAGTGTGTGGATATGGGCGCGGCCGATAACGATCCGCCGTGAACTCGAGCGAATTAATAAGCAAATAGGCGGCCAATCTCGGTAGCGAGCAAAAAGTCGGAAAGATGAATGCTCGCGGAAGGAGCTGCGCAACAGCAGAGTGCGCGTGTTTAGCGAAAGCTAGCGGTACCGGGTCTCAACTGCCCACCAAGTCCATCGCCATGAATATTACGCGTCTCTCGATGTACTTTGCAACTCCGAATGCGGCCAAATGACGATGGTAAAAAGGCAAGTTGGCCTTCCGTTGTCTAAACTGGCTGATTCGTGCCGATACTTTACTGTTTCGTGGATGGACATGAGGTACGAGTACAGTGGAGATGGTCGTATTCAACGTCAACGCAGTGTATATCGAGCAGTAGCGAGCGTAAGTTTGCGCGAATGGCCCCGGGGCATTTCAATATCCTGAAATGGTGCATTGCTGCCAGCGAGTCCTTTGTGAGGACTGCATCACTGTGCATACAAGCGACGAGGTTCATCCCGGTGTTTCTCTCGGTGCGGCAGATCCGCACAACTACTGTCGTTCCCCGGATCTCGTATATCGAGGGCCAAATGAATGATGAAAGCCCGAAGTGCGCTGCCTGGCCACAGGTAGATTGAACACGATCGACCGACGATCGATCGATCGGCACTACTACAGATTCAATACCCATGCGTCCATAAGATCGCTCGGTAGTTCGAGTCATTTTTTGTATTAGGCTAACGCACATGTCCACGCTGATTACAGATTTGAAAATCGATCGCGATCAACGGGGAAGGGTTAAATACTACCTTACAGCTCTACCGCTTCTTTTTTTTTTCATCGGCATATACCGCATCGGCTCGCGCTCGTCGAGCCGCACGCTCAGAGATCGATGATCGACGGCCTGTGTAATTGTAACCCTCAAACCGATTTAACAGAGATTGATATCCTCGACTGAGATCCACCACGATGAATATAGCTTGTGCGCCGTGGTACTTCAGCGACAAACTCATCGCAGAGAAATTCCTGCATGCGTGATTACACGGACCATTAATGTCCCAACCGATCTCCATTGTAACGTAGCCAAGACAACTCTGTCAATGGAATATTCATGAGGGTCTGATGGGCTGCAGTCTGACGTAGTTTGATGACAAAATATTGATGAATGATAGTTTACCGAAGCACTATTTCACGTCAATCGAATATCTTGGATCTGTCTCGACTCAGCAATGTAAAAAGATGGACTCAAATAATAGCAGGGTGTCTAGCGGGAAGGGTAGGAAAAATTCAAAGACAATTCGGAATTCAAGGACATTCTTCCAAATTTTCAAAACTGTCTTTGGATCGATCATTCGGGAAAATCATTTGTCCTATCATGAATCATTGGATGATGGAATCAAAGTGAATATCGAGTGGTTAGAACTCATTTTAATTCGTCACAGCACATTAAACTCCATCAAATTGTTGCAAGATAGCATGTCACTATAAATCACATTACATTGAATAAAAATCAATGAAATGACACTACAAATCAACTTGACTAGAAATATACAGGTTTTCAAAATATTATTTTAAAACTCTTTCGAGTCTTGCAATGACTTGGTCAATCAAAACCTGTTCCTCCTTGAAAATTAAGGACTGTCTGTGTCTTTTCGCCCTGAGATCATTTATCTCATCTGCAGCGCGTTTTCGTTTCAATTCATTTTATTTGTCTTCCGAAATTTGATGTTCTAGATGGTTTTTTCTGTTTCTATGACCAGCAGACAAAGCTTTTATCATATGTTTGGTTATGACAACGTTTTTGGCACTCCCTGCCCGCCATCGTGCACACAACGTTGTGCGATGAGACTTGCGATTTTCAAATTTTCAGTTAAGAATTCTCTATTGGATGAGGAACTTCCATAAGTTGTATGTGAGTAATGTATTGATATTGTTTTGCCTGCAGGCAGAATAAAGCGTTTATCTATCTATCTATCTATCTATCTATCTAACTTCTCTCAACAGCAGCATTCCCGTGGAACAAGATGAGAATCATTTGAAAAGATTTTTGAGCTTATCGGAGCATTTTTTTCTTTCTAAAATGTCAAAAAGAAAAGAATCTAACCTTTGCTCGACTCTAAAATTGCGTAGCTCTTTTTTTACTGAATCGCAACTAACATAAGCTGAGTATTCTTTGAGAACCTCTTCACCATCTAGAATATTCATCCTATTTTGATCAATCAAATAGTTCACAGCTGTCTTGGCCCTTAGACTTGACGATTCTCGTGTCATAATAAATGGCGATAAGTAAGTTGCACCTCGGAATAATTTTTGATCCATTGAGGTTTTGTCCACCAACTTTCGACAAATGGAAACTATAAATTTCTGACATTGCTCTCTGAATTTGTCAATGTTTAGTTTTTTTCACAGATTTCTGAGAAACTAACTCTCTTTCAGCAGCTAAACCAATGTCAACTGTGCCGATAGGTCGCAGATTATCAAAAAGACTGAGATCTACTTTGAGAAGATCGCATTGAAAGGGATGGGACTCGCTCACTCTGGTGTAATACCTCTATATGGTCGTAAATGAGCCGCAAAAATTTTGGCATGGTTCGAGTAACAAAACAATTACGTTTTGCAAGATTCCAAATTTTCAAGGACAATTCAAGGACTTCAAGGACTCCAAGGACACATTCTGGGTTTCAAGGACAATTCAAGGACTTCAAGGACTGAAAAGACCACTAGACACCCTGAATAGCAACCATGTGAAAGTTTAGAGAAATTGGAACTATTAGAATCACAGAATTGTTTCGTTTAGCAAGCATGAAATAATCTGATGCACGTCCACTCTTACGAAAAGTTTTCTCCACTTCTGAAACCCTTATGAGTGATTCCACGCGAAACAAGTCTTGTCTCGAATTTTTTCTTGGTGTATTGAATCGGTACTACGGTCCGAAACATGAACTTTCCACCCTTACGAGATCCGAAAAAAGTTCTTGGGCCCATTGTGAGCATTTTTGCAGCCATGTTGAAATTTTTGCCTCAAAAACATCAAGCAACTTCCCCCCACTATAACGTGCGAATACCTAAAAGTGCTCACGAATGAAAAGACGCGGTAAAAATTTGCAATGCAAAACCCTTTTGAAACCCAATTTGACACCGGTCCGCAATTCGGAATATAATAGTCTCTCCCCCGAAAGGAAAAACTCATACATCTCAGTAAAGTTGTTTGCTGAGTCTGAAAATGGCATAAGTTTTTTCTTATTTCTCAATACACACGGGCAAGATTGTCCTTAATGAATTCAGATAAACAAAGTAGATACATGATAATGAAAATTGGAAGAAAATTATCTACAGTCGCATAACCAATATCACATTTCTATAAATGCAAGGTACTTCCGATATGCAATACCCGATATTGCAAATCTTCTGTCTTTTCCTGGACATGATCAGGAATTTTGATCGCCGAATCCAATCTTTCTTGGAGGTCAAGCAAATATCCTTCAAAACAATCCCTCGACAAAGTCTTATCTCCACGGGAAGGAAGTACATGTTTTGAACCATGGAAGCAATTAAAAAAACCACAAGACTATGAGCCCTAGCATTTTGCGTACGGGTGTTTTGCGTCTAATTATTCACACAATCGTGGAAGTTCTGTAGATTATTTCCAGCTGATTCCGGTTGATCCATACTCCTAATTTTTTAAAAACTCTTTTTCATCGTAACATCCTAGCATACCCTACCAAAAAGTGGGCTTGTGAACATACTATGTCATATTATGTCATCCGCCCGTCGGAGTATGTAGAACAGGTTCTATATTGTTCACCCGGAGGACTATCGAATGCCAACTTAATAAGTACAACGGCATGTTGTTCTAGTCGGTTCTCATACCATTTTGTCAACAGTCTGTGGGGAATTTTGATCACTCATATCATCAAAACGCGTGACTTCCACTGAATTCTCCTATTTTGAACTTGTGAAACGAAGTTCGGATGGTCCTCTGAGCATAATATTTGTTCTCAGTTTACTGATACAATGGAGGTGGGGATAATCGGTCATGATATTCTTATGACTATCGTTCGCTTTTCCAAACAGATCGAGACTGCAATGAGTTGGCTGGCATCATCATTGGGTAGATATATAAACTACTTCAACACATCCACATACTCGAGATAACCATTCCGAACCACAAAATGTAAGGTGTTTTGGCGATCATCGATCCAAACTTGTTCATCAGTGCCAGAGCTATGGCGAGCTTTTACAGATGAACAACATAAACCTAGTAAACACGCTCAACCCCGAAGGGGTAAGCGATCTGTATGGGATTACATTCACAAAGTGCAAGGCTACTGCCCATACCACCAGAGGAAATGCAGGGCTGTGAGTAACAGCCCAGCGCGGCAGCCTCTTCACCTCGGCGAAATGAGCTGCTCGAAGCGAGTCTGCGTGTTACGAGGAACCCAGTATATATATGCCCCATTACAACGCGCACACGAGTACATTAAGTTGAGGTTGGTACCCGTGGCTGCCTCGGCAAGTAACTAGATCACGACAAAGGGGGCGGGGGACGGGCGGCTACAGCAGCAGCACCACATTTATGGTTCGAGGCGAGCAGGTGTACGGAGAAAGCCGCCGTGCAGGTTTTGCCCGCAGAACCGCGAGAAGAGATACTTACTCTAGCATCCGAGAGCTGCACCGAGTATATGTACAAGAGAGATGTATTACAGGGGCAGCGTGTACAGCCCCGAGCGAGTGCGATATCGATACTTCACTCCAAGCGAGCATTCGCGGAGAGACAAAAATCGGACCGCCCGTTACCACCTACGGTCGTACCTCGTGCGCCACGGGGTGGCACTAATTATTCTGTTACAGAGTGTGTGCTCCGACACCTTTTGCCTCGTTCAATTCAGCGAGGACCATATTCTCGTTTCGCACTAACGATCGCCGGGCTCGAATTTCACTTGACGCCGATTGCCCACGCTCAATATGTCGGAGCGAGCATTAGATGTACTCCGGCGACGCGAACGACTGCGAGAATGAAATTTATGCGAGAATCGGCATGTCGGTCTCGTGATGATGTTCATAGTCGTTAGTGCATTTGGAAAAAAATGCTCTGAGACGGGGAAACATCGAAATTGAGATGCCCGCTGCGTGCTCCAATTGAAACCGAATCGCTGCACTCGTGCTCGACTTATCTGAATGGAGATCGAGCCTCCGCAAGACCACTCGCGAGATACCGATCAAAACCTGTTGAACGCTCGTTGCACTGTGATGGTGGAAAAAACGATCGAAAGTTGAGACGTTGGATGCGATATCGCTTGTCACTCGCTTGATCCGCAATGAGTTTTGCCGTGTCCATCGAGACACTGCGTCATCGCAGATCCATACTTGTCTCAATTCGCCTCATAACATTCGAATGGTGCACCATATACAGGGCCATCTGCATCAGATCGTATTTCATTACATCTTCTAATTAAATTCGATCGTCGAGAAATTCGCACCTTTGTGACTGTTCCGTCGAGATAGCGGTTTCAAATGTATCGCGGGGGCAATTTTATTCATAAGTTTCCAAGGATGAAACGATGAGTTATGATTCAGCGAACGTGACACGATGGTGCACCAAATCAGTTAAAAACATCTCCAGAGTCGATCGTCACACTTTGTCGTGTGTGGTTCGTCGCGTTGTACCTGGATTCGACCTTGTGTCGATTTCATTCAAACTCTTCTGAATAAAGCAGCACAATTATTTATCCTGTGAATCTCAGAAGTAACAATTTTATTATATTAAGAGACACAAGGTGCCTATTCCCCCACGGAATCCCTATATCAGGGTTGCCAACATAAAATCGAATCAGTGTTGCCAACTTGACGGCACGAAAAGTCCCTAGACCAGGTCAAATGTCCCTAGATTTTTCCGCGATGTATAGAACACGTGTTTGAGTGTCGTTTACGTATTTTTGACGTATTTTTGAGTTTTTTATATGTATTTCCGATTTAATTTATATGTATTTATACGTTGATATTATATATTCGATTTGCTGCTAATTCTTGCCGTGAAGACGGTCGCTGATCGGTCTCACGGAGCCCTTTCGAACACTGCCCAAGCTTCCGAATCCGTTGGCGAAGGTTAGGAGCAATCGATTTTTATGTGTTTCGTTTATCTATTTTCGTATTAAGTGCATGCTGGGAGTCATTTTATGGCGTATTTTAGTGAAGCTTATTAGAAAATTCGAGACACCGCCATTTTCAACATCGAAGGTAGCCGAGTAACTTTTTACGGTTGACAAGGCCGCCTCACTTTCAGATGTGAATTAATTTTGGTGTTCGAATTAGCTTTATTTAATGGTTTTCATTTTGATTTTCTGTTAGAGATAGATCGATCCGCATGAGTATTGGTTGATTTCGAATGAAATAAGTGATAGAGTGACGATGAAGTCGAATCGTACTGACAAAGTGATGGAATGTTAAAGATCGAGAGGTTGTTATTTCGTTGATTTTGAATATATGATACATACGAATGGATTTCAAATTTTTGAAACTTTTTTAAATGAATTCGAAGAATTTTTTATTTGACTTTGAAGATGATGATTTTCGTATTTCTACTCATACCGAGTGTGAACCTACGTAATACTTTGGAGTTTTTAAATTTATTTCTATTTGGAGGAGAAATTGAACGTTCTTTTGAAATTCGAACTTATGAAAATATGAAAAGAGGAGCGGTTCACGTCTATCTCGCATGCTGATATTAGAGGACGTCATTTCATATGGGGGAGTGGTTCAGAGAATTCTTTTGATCAGTTTATGATTCAAGTGATTTTCATAAGATTTAGGGATAGATAATTGACATTGAGGAACGGTATCGTATAGAGTATTAGAAATGACTTTTGTAAATGAATCCAATATCACTCGCTTGAGGCAATCGTGAGGGGAAAATTGAATTGATGCATTGTTATGGTTTTTGCTACGCGATCATCAAGATTAATTATTGGGAATTCATTCAACAGGGAAGTTCTTTGTTTTCCTATTGAGCATTTATGTCGCAAGATTTGAATTTTTGAGAAGTCTCTGATTGGATGGAATGACCTCGATATTCATCATCCTCGTTTTGTGTTTATGATGTGAAATTGAGTTGAAACTGGGGAGTGTTTCGTGTTCAGAGTGAAAATGTAACTCTTCATCACAGAGGTTGAAGGAGACATGATCCGATGAGACTGACCCGTCGATTTGGTTTACCAGTGTCGGGACCAAAGCGGCGCTCAGATCAGAGGAAATCCAGCAACATGCTTCCGAAGAGTGGCGTTAGTATTGTGTTGTTGTTTTACAATAGCTGGGCAACAGGGAGTCACACTCTGTCGCACTCGGGAATGAGAAACCCAACTCCCATATGAGCCAAGGCATCATGTGCTGTTGCAACTCGTAAAAGTGTGGTGTGGTATTTTCGAGTGAGTATGACGAGGAAGGATGAGTTGAATATATTTCTCATCAGAAAAGCTTCGAATTGGATCCTGTTGATAAAAATCACGTGAATGTATTTACTTTTTGATGAAATTGGGACAATGACTTTATTTTGTCAAGTGATAGTGGATTCATATTTATTTTTCCAAATGATTCGTAATTTGATTCAATTTGAGCTGGAATCGGTTTTTAAAATTTCCCAATCTATTCAAAAATTCAGTTATGCCCTTTCTGGAAATTTGTAGAAATCTAATGATGATTAGAATATTTTCTGACTTGAAATTGAAAGAATGTTCAATTAAAGATTGTATGCTTACATTAGAGGGCGTCATTTTATATTGGGGAGTGGTTGAGAGAATTCTCTGGACCAGTTTATGATTTAAGTAATTTTCATGAGATTTAGGGATAGATAATTGACATTGAGGAACGGTATCGTATAGAGTATTAGAAATGACTTTTGTGAATGAATCCAATATCACTCGCTTGATGCAATCGTGAGGGAAGAATTGAATTAATGCATTGTGATGGTTTTTGCTACGCGGTCATTAAGATTAGTTATTGGGAATTCATTCATCACGAAAGTTCTTTGTTTTCATATTGAGCATTTACGTCGCAAGATTTGAATTTTTGAGAAGTCTTTGATTGGATGGAATGACCTCGATATTCATCATCCTCGTTTCGTGTTTATCATGTGAAATTGAGTTGAAACTGGGGAGTGTTTTATGTTCAGAGTGAAAATGTAACTCTTCCTCACAGAGGTTGGAGGAGACATGATCCGATGAGACTGACCCGTCGATTTGGTTTACCAGTGTCGGGACCAAAGCGGCGCTCAGATCAGAGGAAATCCAGCAACATGCTTCCGAAGAGTGGCGTTAGTATTGTGTTGTTGTTTCACAATAGCTGGGCAACAGGGAGTCACACTCTGTCGCACTCGGGAATGAGAAACCCAACTCCCATATGAGCCAAGGCATCATGTGCTGTTGCAACTCGTAAAAAGGTGGTGTGGTATTTTCGAGTGAGTATAACGAGGATGAGTTGAATATATTTCTCATCAGAGAAGCTTTGAATTGGATCCTGTTGATAAAAATCACGTGAATGTATTTACTTTTTGATGAAATTGGGACAATGACTTTATTTTGTCAAGTGATAGTGGATTCATATTCTTTTTTCTAAATGATTCGTAATTCGATTCAATCTGAGCTGGAATCGGTTTTTAAGATTTCCCGATCTATTCAAAAATTCAGTTATGCTTTTTCTGGGAATTTGTAGAAATCTAATGATGATTAGAATATTTTCTGACTTGAGATTGAAAGAATGTTCAATTAAAGATTGTATGTTTACATTAGAGGACGTCATTTTTATTGGGGAGTGGTTGAGAGAATTCTCTGGACCAGTTTATGATTCAAGTGATTTTCATAAGATTTAGGGATAGATAATTGACATTGAGGAACGGTATCGTATAGAGTATTAGAAATGACTCTTGTAAATGAATCCAATATCACTCGCTTGAGGCAATCGTGAGGGGAAAATTGAATTGATGCATTGTTATGGTTTTTGCTACGCGATCATCAAGATTAATTATTGGGGATTCATTCAACAGGGAAGTTCTTTGTTTTCCTATTGAGCATTTATGTCGCAAGATTTGAATTTTTGAGAAGTCTCTGATTGGATGGAATGACCTCGATATTCATCATCCTCGTTTTGTGTTTATGATGTGAAATTGAGTTGAAACTGGGGAGTGTTTCGTGTTCAGAGTGAAAATGTAACTCTTCATCACAGAGGTTGAAGGAGACATGATCCGATGAGACTGACCCGTCAATTTGGTTTACCAGTGTCGGGACCAAAGCGGCGCTCAGATCAGAGGAAATCCAGCAACATGCTTCCGAAGAGTGGCGTTAGTATTGTGTTGTTGTTTTACAATAGCTGGGCAACAGGGAGTCACACTCTGTCGCACTCGGGAATGAGAAACCCAACTCCCATATGAGCCAAGGCATCATGTGCTGTTGCAACTCGTAAAAGTGTGGTGTGGTATTTTCGAGTGAGTATGACGAGGAAGGATGAGTTGAATATATTTCTCATCAGAAAAGCTTCGAATTGGATCCTGTTGATAAAAATCACGTGAATGTATTTACTTTTTGATGAAATTGGGACAATGACTTTATTTTGTCAAGTGATAGTGGATTCATATTTATTTTTCCAAATGATTCGTAATTTGATTCAATTTGAGCTGGAATCGGTTTTTAAAATTTCCCAATCTATTCAAAAATTCAGTTATGCCCTTTCTGGAAATTTGTAGAAATCTAATGATGATTAGAATATTTTCTGACTTGAAATTGAAAGAATGTTCAATTAAAGATTGTATGCTTACATTAGAGGGCGTCATTTTATATTGGGGAGTGGTTGAGAGAATTCTCTGGACCAGTTTATGATTTAAGTAATTTTCATGAGATTTAGGGATAGATAATTGACATTGAGGAACGGTATCGTATAGAGTATTAGAAATGACTTTTGTGAATGAATCCAATATCACTCGCTTGATGCAATCGTGAGGGAAGAATTGAATTAATGCATTGTGATGGTTTTTGCTACGCGGTCATTAAGATTAGTTATTGGGAATTCATTCATCACGAAAGTTCTTTGTTTTCATATTGAGCATTTACGTCGCAAGATTTGAATTTTTGAGAAGTCTTTGATTGGATGGAATGACCTCGATATTCATCATCCTCGTTTCGTGTTTATCATGTGAAATTGAGTTGAAACTGGGGAGTGTTTTATGTTCAGAGTGAAAATGTAACTCTTCCTCACAGAGGTTGGAGGAGACATGATCCGATGAGACTGACCCGTCGATTTGGTTTACCAGTGTCGGGACCAAAGCGGCGCTCAGATCAGAGGAAATCCAGCAACATGCTTCCGAAGAGTGGCGTTAGTATTGTGTTGTTGTTTCACAATAGCTGGGCAACAGGGAGTCACACTCTGTCGCACTCGGGAATGAGAAACCCAACTCCCATATGAGCCAAGGCATCATGTGCTGTTGCAACTCGTAAAAAGGTGGTGTGGTATTTTCGAGTGAGTATAACGAGGATGAGTTGAATATATTTCTCATCAGAGAAGCTTTGAATTGGATCCTGTTGATAAAAATCACGTGAATGTATTTACTTTTTGATGAAATTGGGACAATGACTTTATTTTGTCAAGTGATAGTGGATTCATATTCTTTTTTCTAAATGATTCGTAATTTGATTCAATTTGAGCTGGAATCGGTTTTTAAAATTTCCCAATCTATTCAAAAATTCAGTTATGCCCTTTCTGGAAATTTGTAGAAATCTAATGATGATTAGAATATTTTCTGACTTGAAATTGAAAGAATGTTCAATTAAAGATTGTATGCTTACATTAGAGGGCGTCATTTTATATTGGGGAGTGGTTGAGAGAATTCTCTGGACCAGTTTATGATTTAAGTAATTTTCATGAGATTTAGGGATAGATAATTGACATTGAGGAACGGTATCGTATAGAGTATTAGAAATGACTTTTGTGAATGAATCCAATATCACTCGCTTGATGCAATCGTGAGGGAAGAATTGAATTAATGCATTGTGATGGTTTTTGCTACGCGGTCATTAAGATTAGTTATTGGGAATTCATTCATCACGAAAGTTCTTTGTTTTCATATTGAGCATTTACGTCGCAAGATTTGAATTTTTGAGAAGTCTTTGATTGGATGGAATGACCTCGATATTCATCATCCTCGTTTCGTGTTTATCATGTGAAATTGAGTTGAAACTGGGGAGTGTTTTATGTTCAGAGTGAAAATGTAACTCTTCCTCACAGAGGTTGGAGGAGACATGATCCGATGAGACTGACCCGTCGATTTGGTTTACCAGTGTCGGGACCAAAGCGGCGCTCAGATCAGAGGAAATCCAGCAACATGCTTCCGAAGAGTGGCGTTAGTATTGTGTTGTTGTTTCACAATAGCTGGGCAACAGGGAGTCACACTCTGTCGCACTCGGGAATGAGAAACCCAACTCCCATATGAGCCAAGGCATCATGTGCTGTTGCAACTCGTAAAAAGGTGGTGTGGTATTTTCGAGTGAGTATAACGAGGATGAGTTGAATATATTTCTCATCAGAGAAGCTTTGAATTGGATCCTGTTGATAAAAATCACGTGAATGTATTTACTTTTTGATGAAATTGGGACAATGACTTTATTTTGTCAAGTGATAGTGGATTCATATTCTTTTTTCTAAATGATTCGTAATTCGATTCAATCTGAGCTGGAATCGGTTTTTAAGATTTCCCGATCTATTCAAAAATTCAGTTATGCTTTTTCTGGGAATTTGTAGAAATCTAATGATGATTAGAATATTTTCTGACTTGAGATTGAAAGAATGTTCAATTAAAGATTGTATGTTTACATTAGAGGACGTCATTTTTATTGGGGAGTGGTTGAGAGAATTCTCTGGACCAGTTTATGATTTAAGTAATTTTCATGAGATTTAGGGATAGATAATTGACATTGAGGAACGGTATCGTATAGAGTATTAAAAATGACTTTTATAAATGAATCCAATATCACTCGCTTGATGCAATCGTGAGGGAAGAATTGAATTGATGCATTGTGATGGTTTCTGCTACGCGGTCATTAAGATTAATTATTGGGAATTCATCCATCAGGAAAGTTCTTTGTTTTCATATTGAGCATTTACGTCACAAGATTCGAATTTTTGAGGAGTCTTCGATTCGATGGAATGACTTCGATATCCATCATCCTCGATTTGTGTTTATGATGTGGAATTGAGTTGAAACTGGGGAGTGTTTCATGTTCAGAGTGAAATTGTAACTCTTCATCACAGAGGTTGAAGGAGACATGATCCGATGAGACTGACCCGTCGATTTGGTTTACCAGTGTCGGGACCAAAGCGGTGCTCAGATCAGAGGAAATCCAGCAACATGCTTCCGAAGAGTCGCGTTAGTATTGTGTTGTTGTTTTACAATAGCTGGGCAACAGGGAGTCACACTCTGTCGCACTCGGGAATGAGAAACCCAACTCCCATATGAGCCAAGACATTATGTGCTGTTGCAACTCGTAAAAGTGTGGTGTGGGAGTTTTGAGTAAGTTTGACGAGGATGAGTTGAATCGATATGTAATCAGCAAAGTTTTGAATTGGATCCTGTTAATGAAGGTTACTTGAATGCATTTACTCTTTGATGAAATTGGGACGATGATTTCATCTTGTTAAGTGATAGTGGATTCATATATGTTTCTCTCAATGATTTGAAATTGATTCAAGATGAGCTGGAATCAGTATTCAAAATTCTTCAATATATTAAAAAAGTCACATATGCTCTTTTTGAAAATTCGTATGAATTTCATAATGAATAGCATATGTTTTAACTCGAGATTAAAAGAATGTACAATTGAAGATTGTACGAAAATATCGCTTAATGAGTTGTACTTCTTTCGAATGCTTATTCTATAGTAAATGAATCGACACGGGGATGGTTGGGGCAATTTCCCCAACCATTTGATTTTATTTATCAAGTTTCAGGAGATTCAGATATTGATACAATCCATATTGAACATATTTACATATAGAGTGTGGAACGTGATATTCTTAACAAAAGTTTCATCATACATTATTACAATTATAGGCTTACATCCTGATTACTTATAATAGAGGGAGTAATGATAAACAATCGTATGGGAGGCGTATGTTGCCGTTTTGTTGATAAAATTGAGTCATCGTACAAATTGAATGAGAATTGTCATAACAAAAGATTGAATATTGAGAAACGTATATGGGAGTCACTACATTGATCAATGATAATCCTCAATCATATTCGATAACAAACGAATATATACATGAAATTATGGATATTTGATATACGATTCTAGGAACGCAATAATTTTAACAATACCTTGATCTATATTTTTATAACCACTGGTGATATTTGCGGAAGATTTTATTGAAATGAACAGAAATATCGATCTATCATCTTCGTTGTGTGATATGGAGTGGAATTGAGTGTGAATCGGTCCGTGTATATCGTTTCAGTGTAAATGTAACTCTCCATCACAGAGGTTGAAGGAGACATGATCAGATGAGACTGACCCGTCGATTTGGTTTACCAGTGTCGGGACCAAAGCGGCGCTCAGATCAGAGGAAATCCAACAACATGTTTCCGAAGAGTGGTGTAAGTGTGTTGTGTTGTTTTTTTAGAAGAATACCCTACATTTACAGCAGCTTGGTAACAGGAGATTGTAGTATGTCGATCTCAGAGATGATAGTCTCGATCTCTATGTGAGCCATGGCATCATACAGTCCTGTTACAACTTGTAAATGTATTCGATTGCACTTGGATATGTAAGAGATGTGTATTGTTGGGAATCATTTGTTGAGATGTGTGACGAAGATGATTTGATTTTTTTCGTAATTAAAATTAGCCTCAAATTAAATTGTAAGATCAAGGATACATTTGTGAGATACCGTGCATACCAATTTAGTAAAGAAGTAAAGGCTATTATGTGCTTACGTTCTCTGAAAAACTAATCAATCTAATGTTCTGACGACGATTTCATAGAATCATGATATTCGAAAAATTTCCATAGAGCTATATCTAATTAAAATTCTATACATATTTTAGAATAAGGAGTGACACGGGTTGATACATGAAACTCACATTTGATGTCTTCGGGAGTTGATTCGATTCCAGAGGTGTTATGGATTCCCTTGTTTTGTGTGATTTTTGTCATTCTCTTGTGCTTGGATCCATGCCATCTTACTGTAGTTTTCATTCTGTTAATCTTTCTGGAACGGTTGTAACACGTTGAGTTGAAAACTTTTTGTAAATCCTCCACTAGGTGATTCTCACATTTGATATCTGGATGCCTGTGGGATGATAGACCTTGGTATGAAACTGAACTCCCCATTGGGGTCAATTTAATGGATGAGTTGTCAATTCGACTGAATTTTGTGATATTGCAAGATATCTCTATTGTGGAAAAACTTAATAATTGGAATCGTAGAGCCCGGAAATTCTGTCTTTGGAGGTACCTCATCAGTTTCGATTGGGACTATGGAAATCTAATTCACTTCTCGATTTTATTTCGGAAAAAAATTGAATTTTTATTTATCATGTACATGATTTTATAAAATTTCGGAAAAGGTTTGTATTTTGATGTTTGGTTCTATTATCAATTCTAGAGAACATGGGAAATAATGTTTTGATAGATATTACTCACCTTTCCATTATTGTGTAGTAGAGGTCAATGTTCATGATGGTATTTTATAAGTTCTTCTTATATATCTACATAGGATTTTCTTGGACTTGATTTGCTCTTTGGCGTACGAATGTTCGTGACCGTGTAAAGGGCTATATTGTGGGCTGCTGAGAGAGCGCGTATCACCAATTGTCTTCTATTTTTCTGTTGACATGTTGTTTGATCTTACTCGTTGCCTATGTGTGTCTGTGCAGGCAGCGAGGGGAGAACTGCGGCTCCGGGAGAGAGCACGTATGCTTATGCGTCTCTTCCACTGGAACTGATTAGAATAAAGGCAAGTTCAGGAATTTTCTCAGAGTGGAAAATTTCGCATATTTTTGGGAACATTTTCCGAAAAAAAAAAAACAATTTTTTATATTTTTGTTTTTTTTAAAATCCCGTAAAAATTTCGAATTTCTATTTTTTTTATTTTCGTTTTCGAAGCCCTAACTATTCGAGGAAGAACGAGTAATTGAATTAATGATCGAATTACTCACCCTTCAGCCATTCTATGAATGTTGTGTGTCGACGATGATATTCTGCAAGCTCACCTGATTTTTCGTTGACTCTTCTTATGATTGCCCAACCGCATAGAGTACGTGTGTTCGCGACGGGCTCCAGAGGATGACTGCGGGCCGTTGAGAGAGCGCGCATCACTCACTATCCCCTCTCCTCTTCTGGTGTCATGACATGATCAGCGCGCGTCTGTGTCTGTGAAGGCGGGGAGGGGGAGAATGCGGCTTCAGTAGAGAGCGCGAATGCCTGAGCGTTTCTCTAACTGAAACTGATAAGAATTAAGGCAAGTTCAGCATATGCCTCAGAGTGGGAAATTTTGGAAATTTTTGGGAAAATTTTTTGAAAAAAAAATAATTTTTTTTATTTTTGTTTTTTCAAAATCCCGTAAAAATTTCGAATTTTTATTTTTTATATCTTCGTTTTCGAAGCTTCGGACAAGATCTTAAAATTTTTTCAGTATATCTCCAATCTATTTAAATCACTAAGAATTCTTGACGTTTATGTTTTCATAACTCTAATGATTCAAGGAAAAACGAGTAATTAAATAAATGATAGAATTACTCACCCTTCTAGACGTTCTATGAATGTTAATGTCCACGATGGTATTCTGCAAGTGTATTCCATTTTATTCGACTCTTCTTATGATTGCCCACCTTCATAGAGTACGTGTGATCGCGACGGGCTCTAGATGATGACTGAGGGCCGTTGAGAGAGCGCGCATCATTAAGTATCCCCGCTCTTTTTCGGTGTGACGTTGTCGTTCCTCGATGCGTGTGTCTGTGAGGCTATTTAGGGGAAAACTGCGGCTTTGGTCGAGAGCGCCTATGTTTGAGCGTCTCTTCCGCTGAAACTAATGAGAATGAACTCAAGCTCATGATGTGTCTCAGAGTGGGAAATTCCGAAAATTTTCGGGAAAATTTTCCGAAAAAAAATCGATTTTTTATATTTTTATTTTTTCAAAATCCCGTAAAAATTTCCAATTTTTTATTTCTTATCTCTTTGTTTTCGAAGCCCCTGACAAAATCTTGGAATGTTTCCATTAAATCTTTAATCTATTCAGATCATCAAAATTCTCGACGTTTACGATATTACAACTTTAACGATTTGAGGAAGAACGTGTAATTGAATTAATGATGCAATTACTCACCTTCTAGACGTTCTATGAATGTTGATGTCCACGATGGTATTCTGCAAGTGTATTCCATTTTATTCGACTCTTCTTATGATTGCCCCCCTTGATAGAGTACGTGTGATCGCGACGGGCTCTAGATGATGACTGAGGGCCGTTGAGACAGCGCGCGTCATTAAGTATCCCCACTCTTTTTCGGTGTGACGTTGTCGCTTCTCGATGCGTGTGTGTCTGCGAGGGCAGCGAGGGTAAAATTGCGGCTCCGATAAGGAGCGCGTATATCTGAGCGTCTCTTTCACTGAAACTGATGAGAATGAAAGCAAGTCCAGGAATTGTCTCATGGTGGGAAATTTCGGAAATTTTTGGGGAAAATTTCCAAAAAAAATCAATTTTTTATATATCTCTAATTTTTATATTTCATATCTTCGTGTTCAAAGCCCCGGACGAAATCTTGAAATTTTTTCATTGTATCTTTCATCTATTTAGATCATCAAAACTCTCGACGTTTATGTTCTCGTAACTCTAACGATTCAAGGAAAAACAAGTAATTGAATAAATGATCGAATTACTCACCCTTCAGCCATTCTATAAATGTTGTGTGTCCACGATGATATTTTGCAAGTTCACCTCATTTTCCGTTGACTCTTCTTATGATTGCCCAACCGCATAGAGTACGTGTGTTCGCGACGGGTTCCAGAGGATGACTGAGGGCCGTTGAGGGAGCGCGCATCATTAAGTATCCCCGCTCTTTTTCGGTGTGACGTTGTCGTTTCTCGATGCGTGTGTCTGTGAGGCTATTTAGGGGAAAACTGCGGCTTTGGTCGAGAGCGCCTATGTTTGAGCGTCTCTTCCGCTGGAACTAATGAGAACGAACTCAAGCTCATGATGTGTCTCAGAGTGGGAAATTCCGAAAATTTTCGGGAAAATTTTTCGAAAAAAAATCGATTTTTTATATTTTTATTTTTTCAAAATCCCGTAAAAATTTCCAATTTTTTATTTCTTATCTCTTTGTTTTCGAAGCCCCGGACAAAATCTTGAAATGTTTCCATTAAATCTTTAATCTATCCAGATCATCAAAATTCTCGACGTTTACGATATTACAACTTTAACGATTTGAGGAAGAACGTGTAATTGAATTAATGATGCAATTACTCACCTTCTAGACGTTCTATGAATGTTAATGTCCACGATGGTATTCTGCAAGTGTATTCCATTTTATTCGACTCTTCTTATGATTGCCCCCCTTGATAGAGTACGTGTGATCGCGACGGGCTCTAGATGATGACTGAGGGCCGTTGAGAGAGCGCGCATCATTAAGTATCCCCGCTCTTTTTCGGTGTGACGTTGTCGTTCCTCGATGCGTGTGTCTGTGAGGCTATTTAGGGGAAAACTGCGGCTTTGGTCGAGAGCGCCTATGTTTGAGCGTCTCTTCCGCTGAAACTAATGAGAATGAACTCAAGCTCATGATGTGTCTCAGAGTGGGAAATTCCGAAAATTTTCGGGAAAATTTTCCGAAAAAAAATCGATTTTTTATATTTTTATTTTTTCAAAATCCCGTAAAAATTTCCAATTTTTTATTTCTTATCTCTTTGTTTTCGAAGCCCCTGACAAAATCTTGGAATGTTTCCATTAAATCTTTAATCTATTCAGATCATCAAAATTCTCGACGTTTACGATATTACAACTTTAACGATTTGAGGAAGAACGTGTAATTGAATTAATGATGCAATTACTCACCTTCTAGACGTTCTATGAATGTTGATGTCCACGATGGTATTCTGCAAGTGTATTCCATTTTATTCGACTCTTCTTATGATTGCCCCCCTTGATAGAGTACGTGTGATCGCGACGGGCTCTAGATGATGACTGAGGGCCGTTGAGACAGCGCGCATCATTAAGTATCCCCACTCTTCTTCGGTGTGACGTTGTCGCTTCTCGATGCGTGTGTGTCTGCGAGGGCAGCGAGGGGAAAATTGCGGCTCCGATAAGGAGCGCGTATATCTGAGCGTCTCTTTCACTGAAACTGATGAGAATGAAAGCAATCTCAGGAGTTGTCTCATGGTGGGAAATTTCGGAAATTTTTGGGGAAAATTTTCAAAAAAAAATCAATTTTTTATATTTCTAATTTTTATATTTCATATCTTTGTGTTCAAAGCCCCGGACGAAATCTTGAAATTTTTTCATTGTATCTTTCATCTATTTAGATCATCAAAACTCTCGACGTTTATGTTCTCGTAACTCTAACGATTCAAGGAAAAACAAGTAATTGAATAAATGATCAAATTACTCACCCTTCAGCCATTCTATAAATGTTGTGTGTCCACGATGATATTTTGCAAGTTCACCTCATTTTCCGTTGACTCTTCTTATGATTGCCCAACCGCATAGAGTACGTGTGTTCGCGACGGGTTCCAGAGGATGACCGCGGGCCGTTGAGAGAGCGCGCATCATTCAGTATCCCCTCTCCCCTTCTGGTGTCATGACATGATCCGCGCGCGTCTGTGTCTGTGAAGGCGGGGAGGGGGAGAATGCGGCTTTAGTAGAGAGCGCGAATGCCTGGGCGTTTCTCTAACTGAAACTGATAAGAATTAAGGCAAGTTCAGAATGTGCTTCAGAATGGGAAATTTTGGAAATTTTTGGAAATATTTTTTGAAAAAAAAACAATTTTTTATATTTTCGTTTTTTTAAAGTCCCGAAAAATTCTCGAATTATCATTTTTTATATATTTGTTTTGTCGAAGCCCCAGAAAAAATTTTCAAATTCCATGTTACATACATTCAGATAATTTGAACTATTGGAATTCGCGACGTTATCGTTTTTTTAGTTTTAATGATTTCGGAAAGAATGAATTTCGAGATTTAGGTTCAAATCACTTACCTTCATGATGTCCTCTATGTATGTTGATCTCTTCGATGCCATCTTGTAAGCTGACTCTGTTCCGCGTCGACTTTTGTCATACCTGCTCGACCCCATAGAATACGCGTGTTTGCGCTGGGCACAAGAAGAAGACTGCGAACTGTTGAGAGAGCGCGCGATACTAAGTATCCCCTCTCCTCTTCTGGTGTCGTGATGCTTCTCGACGCGTGTCTGTGTCTGTGAAGGCGGGGAGGGGGAGAATGCGGCTTCAGTAGAGAGCGCCAACGCCTGAGCGTTTCTCTAACTGAAACTGATAAGAATTAAAGCAAGTTCAGCATGTGCCTCAGAGTGGGAAATTTCGAAAATTTTTGGAAATAATCCTTGAAAAAAAAAACAATTTTTTATATTTTCGTTTTCTCAAAGTCCCGAAAAATTTTCGAATTTTTATTTTTCATATATCTGTTTTGTCGAAGCCCCGGAAAAAATTTTCATTCAATTTCCAAAAAATTTTTGAATTTTCATTCTCCACATTTTCTTTTTATTGAGGGTACGGAAAAAATTCCGAATTTCTATCCAATATATTTTCGTTCTATATTGATTTCAGAAATAACGATTAACCAAATTATTCATGGAATTACTCACCCGTACGATGTTTTTCCTAGATGTCGATGTCAACGATAATATTCTGCAAGCTCACCTCATTATGTGTCAACTGTTTTTATACTCGCTCAACTTCTATGAGCACGTGTGTTCGCGACGGGCTTGAGAAGATGACTGCGGGCTGTTGAGAGAGCGCGCATCACTAAGAATCCCCTTTCCTTTTCTGGTGTCACGGTGTTTGATGCTTCTCGCGCGCGTAAGTGTTTTTGAAGGCAGCGAGGAGACGACTGTGTCTCTGGTAGAGAGCGCGTATGTTTGAGCGTTCCTCTAAGTGAGACTAAGAAGAATGAAGGCAAGTTCAGGATGTGCTTCACGGTGGGAAATTTCGATAATTTCCGGAAAAATATTTTGAAAAATAAAATAATTTTTTATATTTTTGTTTTTTCAAAATACCGAGAAATTTTCCAATTTTCATTTTTATATATTTGTTTTGTCGAAGCCCGGAAAAATTTCATCTCTTACATTTTCTTTTTTTCTGAAGGCTCGGAGAAAATTCTGTTTTTCTATTCATTATGTTCCTATTCTATTCGAATCACTCGAACACCTTCGACTTTCCTGTTTCCACAATGCTATCGATTTCAGAAAAACGAGTAATCGAATTATTGATGGAATTATTTGCGCTTACGATGTTTTCTTCAGATGTGAATGTCCACGATGATATTGTGCAGCTCACCTCTTTCTGCGTCGACTGTTCTTACACTCGCTAAACTTCAAAGAGTACGTGTATCCGCGATGGGCTCAAGCAGGTGACATTGGTGATATTGATCTTAGTACGAAGTAAGGCCCAGAATGAAAATTTTGAGTGTCACTTGTATATTTATCCCTGTAACCAACTGAGTAATTAATTCACGTCATATCTCTTTGGCCTACTAGAAATCACTTTATTTGAGCATAACGATATTTTACAACATCATATTTCTGAATTTCCGATAGAAAACTTCCGTATTTTTATAATTAAACTCTAGCGTTATGTTTCGCGTTGCTCGGCCTGTAAAAGTCCCCGAGAAGCGTATCAGTTCACCAAAATGCTCTTTTAAATCAAATGAAAATATGTTCTGTACCATTTTCACATATCGAGTTATATAATGATAACTTTCATGGTCTTTATGAGTTCAGACCCATGTGAGAAACCGCCGCTTAACTAAATATATAAAATTTTTGAAAAACGTACTCTTATTTGATTTGGAAGAGCATTTTGGAAAACTAATACGCCTATCGGAAACATTTACAAGCCGAGCAACGCGAGGCATTACGCTAGTTATTATATTAAGAGACACAAGGTGCCTATTCCCCCACGGAATCCCTATATCAGGGTTGCCAACATAAAATCGAATCAGTGTTGCCAACTTGACGGCACGAAAAGTCCCTAGACCAGGTCAAATGTCCCTAGATTTTTCCGCGATGTATAGAACACGTGTTTGAGTGTCTTTCACGTATTTTTGACGTATTTTTGAGTTTTTTATATGTATTTCCGATTTAATCTATATGTATTTATACGTTGATATTATATATTCGATTTGCTGCTAATTCTTGCCGTGAAGACGGTCGCTGATCGGTCTCACGGAGCCCTTTCGAACACTGCCCAAGCTTCCGAATCCGTTGGCGAAGGTTAGGAGCAATCGATTTTTATGTGTTTCGTTTATCTATTTTCGTATTAAGTGCATGCTGGGAGTCATTTTATGGCGTATTTTAGTGAAGCGTATTAGAAAATTCGAGACACCGCCATTTTCAACATCGAAGGTAGCCGAGTAACTTTTTACGGTTGACAAGGCCGCCTCACTTTCAGATGTGAATTAATTTTGGTGTTCGAGTTAGCTTTATTTAATGGTTTTCATTTTAATTTTTTGTTAGAGATAGATCGATCCGCATGAGTATTGGTTGATTCCGAATGAAATAAGTGATAGAGTGACGCTGAAGTCGAATCGTACTGACAAAGTGATGGAATGTTAAAGATCGAGAGGTTGTTATTTCGTTGATTTTGAATATATGATACATACGAATGGATTTCAAATTTTTGAAACTTTTTTGAATGAATTCGAGGAATTTTTTATTTGACTTTGAAGATGATGATTTTCGTATTTCTACTCATACCGAGTGTGAACCTACGTAATACTTTGGAGTTTTTAAATTTATTTCTATTTGGAGGAGAAATTGAACGTTCTTTTGAAATTCGAACTTATGAAAATATGAAAAGAGAAGCGGTTCACGTCTATCTCGCATGCTGATATTAGAGGACGTCATTTCATATGGGGGAGTGGTTGAGAGAATTCTTTTGATCAGTTTATGATTCAAGTGATTTTCATAAGATTTAGGGATAGATAATTGACATTGAGGAACGGTATCGTATAGAGTATTAGAAATGACTTTTGTAAATGAATCCAATATCACTCGCTTGATGCAATCGTGAGGGGAAAATTGAATTGATGCATTGTTATGGTTTTTGCTACGCGATCATCAAGATTAATTATTGGGAATTCATTCAACAGGGAAGTTCTTGGTTTCATATTGAGCATTTATGTCGCAAGATTTGAATTTTCGAGAAGTCTCTGATTGGATGGAATGACCTCGATATTCATCATCCTCGTTTTGTGTTTGTGATGTGAAATTGAGTTGAAACTGGGGAGTGTTTTATGTTCAGAGTGAAAATGTAACTCTTCATCACAGAGGTTGAAGGAGACATGATCCCATGAGACTGACCCGTCGATTTGGTTTACCAGTGTCGGGACCAAAGCGGCGCTCAGATCAGAGGAAATCCAGCAACATGCTTCCGAAGAGTGGCGTTAGTATTGTGTAGTTGTTTTACAATAGCTGGGCAACAGGGAGTCACACTCTGTCGCACTCGGGAATGAGAAACCCAACTCCCATATGAGCCAAGGCATCATGTGCTGTTGCAACTCGTAAAAGTGTGGTGTGGTATTTTCGAGTGAGTATGACGAGGAAGGATGAGTTGATTATATTTCTCATCAGAAAAGCTTTGAATTCGATCCTGTTGATAAAAATCACGTGAATGTATTTACTTTTTGATGAAATTGGGACAATGACTTTATTTTGTCAAGTGATAGTGGATTCATATTTATTTTTCCAGATGATTCGTAATTTGATTCAATTTGAGCTGGAATCGGTTTTTAAAATTTCCCAATCTATTCAAAAATTCAGTTATGCCCTTTCTGGAAATTTGTAGAAATCTAATGATGATTAGAATATTTTCTGACTTGAAATTGAAAGAATGTTCAACTAATGATTGTATGCTTACATTAGAGGGCGTCATTTTATATTGGGGAGTGGTTGAGAGAATTCTCTGGACCAGTTTATGATTTAAGTAATTTTCATGAGATTTAGGGATAGATAATTGACATTGAGGAACGGTATCGTATAGAGTATTAGAAATGACTTTTGTGAATGAATCCAATATCACTCGCTTGATGCAATCGTGAGGGAAGAATTGAATTGATGCATTGTGATGGTTTCTGCTACGCGGTCATTAAGATTAGTTATTGGGAATCCATTCATCAAGAAAGTTCTTTGTTTTCATATTGAGCATTTACGTCGCAAGATTTGAATTTTTGAGAAGTCTTTGATTGGATGGAATGACCTCGATATTCATCATCCTCGTTTTGTGTTTATGATGTGAAATTGAGTTGAAACTGGGGAGTGTTTTATGTTCAGAGTGAAAATGTAACTCTTCATCACAGAGGTTGAAGGAGACATGATCCGATGAGACTGACCCGTCGATTTGGTTTACCAGTGTCGGGACCAAAGCGGCGCTCAGATCAGAGGAAATCCAGCAACATGCTTCCGAAGAGTGGCGTTAGTATTGTGTTGTTGTTTCACAATAGCTGGGCAACAGGGAGTCACACTCTGTCGCACTCGGGAATGAGAAACCCAACTCCCATATGAGCCAAGGCATCATGTGCTGTTGCAACTCGTAAAAGTGTGGTGTGGTATTTTCGAGTGAGTATAACGAGGATGAGTTGAATATATTTCTCATCAGAGAAGCTTTGAATTGGATCCTGTTGATAAAAATCACGTGAATGTATTTACTTTTTGATGAAATTGGGACAATGACTTTATTTTGTCAAGTGATAGTGGATTCATATTCTTCTCTCTAAATGATTCGTAATTCGATTCAATCTGAGCTGGAATCGGTTTTTGAAATTTCCCGATCTATTCAAAAATTCAGTTATGCTTTTTCTGGAAATTCGTAGAAATCTAATGATGATTAGAATATTTTCTGACTTGAGATTGAAAGAATGTTCAATTAAAGATTGTATGTTTACATTAGAGGGCGTCATTTTTATTGGGGAGTGGTTGAGAGAATTCTCTGGACCAGTTTATGATTCAAGTAATTTTCATGAGATTTAGGGATAGATGATTGACATTGAGGAACGGTATCGTATAGAGTATTAAAAATGACTTTTATAAATGAATCCAATATCACTCGCTTGATGCAATCGTGAGGGAAGAATTGAATTGATGCATTGTGATGGTTTCTGCTACGCGGTCATTAAGATTAATTATTGGGAATCCATTCATCAGGAAAGTTCTTTGTTTTCATATTGAGCATTTACGTCGCAAGATTCGAATTTTTGAGGAGTCTTCGATTCGATGAAATGACTTCGATATCCATCATCCTCGATTTGTGTTTATGATGTGGAATTGAGTTGAAACTGGGGAGTGTTTTATGTTCAGAGTGAAATTGTAACTCTTCATCACAGAGGTTGAAGGAGACATGATCCGATGAGACTGACCCGTCGATTTGGTTTACCAGTGTCGGGACCAAAGCGGCGCTCAGATCAGAGGAAATCCAGCAATATGCTTCCGAAGAGTCGCGTTAGTATTGTGTTGTTGTTTTACAATAGCTGGGCAACAGGGAGTCACACTCTGTCGCATTCGGGAATGAGAAACCCAACTCCCATATGAGCCAAGACATTATGTGCCGTTGCAACTCGTAAAAGTGTGGTGTGGTAGTTTTGAGTAAGTATGACGAGGATGAGTTGAATCGATATGTAATCAGCAAAGTTTTGAATTGGATCCTGTTAATGAAGGTTACTTGAATGTATTTACTCTTTGATGAAATTGGGACGATGATTTCATCTTGTTAAGTGATAGTGGATTCATATATGTTTCTCTCAATGATTTGAAATTGATTCAAGATGAGCTGGAATCAGTACTCAAAATTCTTCAATATATTAAAAAAGTCACATATGCTCTTTTTGAAAATTCGTATGAATTTCATAATGAATAGCATATGTTTTAACTCGAGATTGGAAGAATGTACATTGTAAGTTTCGTACAATTGAAGATTGTACGAAAATATCGCTTAATGAGTTGTACTTCTTTCGAATGCTTATTCTATAGTAAATGAATCGACACGGGGATGGTTGGGGCAATTTCCCCAACCATTTGATTTTATTTATCGAGTTTCAGGAGATTCAGATATTGATACAATCCATATTGAACATATTTACATATAGAGTATGGAACGTGATATTCTTAACAAAAGTTTCATCATACATTATTACAATTATAGGCTTACATCCTGATTACTTATAATAGAGGGAGTAATGATATACAATCGTATGGGAGGCGTATGTTGCCGTTTTGTTGATAAAATTGAGTCATCGTACAAATTGAATGAGAATTGTCATAACAAAAGATTGAATATTGAGAAACGTATATGGGAGTCACTACATTGATCAATGATAATCCTCAATCATATTCGATAACAAACGAATATATAAATGAAATTATGGATATTTGATATACGATTCTAGGAACGCACTAATTTTAACAATACCTTCATCTATATTTTTATAACCACTGGTGATATTTGCGGAAGATTTTATTGAAATGAACAGAAATATCGATCTATCATCTTCGTTGTGTGATATGGAGTGGAATTGAGTGTGAATCGGTCCGTGTATATCGTTTCAGCGAATTCATTCATCAGGAAAGTTCTTTGTTTTCATATTGAGCATTTACGTCGCAAGATTTGAATTTTTGAGAAGTCTTTGATTGGATGCAATGACCTCGATATTCATCATCCTCGTTTTGTGTTTGTGATGTGAAATTGAGTTGAAACTGGGGAGTGTTTTATGTTCAGAGTGAAAATGTAACTCTCCATCACAGAGGTTGAAGGAGACATGATCAGATGAGACTGACCCGTCGATTTGGTTTACCAGTGTCGGGACCAAAGCGGCGCTCAGATCAGAGGAAATCCAACAACATGTTTCCGAAGAGTGGTGTAAGTGTGTTGTGTTGTTTTTTGGAAGAATACCCTACATTTACAGCAGCTTGGCAACAGGAGATTGTAGTATGTCGATCTCAGAGATGATAGTCTCGATCTCTATGTGAGCCATGGCATCATACAGTCCTGTTACAACTTGTAAATGTATTCGATTGCACTTGGATATGTAAGAGATGTGTATTGTTGGGAATCATTTGTTGAGATGTGTGACGAAGATGATTTGATTTTTTTCGTAATTAAAATTAGCCTCAAATTAAATTGTAAGATCAAGGATACATTTGTGAGATACCGTGCATACCAATTTAGTAAAGAAGTAAAGGCTATTATGTGCTTACGTTCTCTGAAAAACTAATCAATCTAATGTTCTGACGACGATTTCATAGAATCATGATATTCGAAAAATTTCCATAGAGCTATATCTAATTAAAATTCTATACATATTTTAGAATAAGGAGTGACACGGGTTGATACATGAAACTCACATTTGATGTCTTCGGAAGTTGATTCGATTCCAGAGGTGTTATGGATTCCCTTATTTTATGTGATTTTTGTCATTCTCTTGTGCTTGGATCCATGCCATCTTGCTGTAGTTTTGATTCTGTTAATCTTTCTGGAACGGTTGTAACACGTTGAGTTGAAAACTTTTTGTAAATCCTCCACTGGGTGATTCTCACATTTGATATCTGGATGCCTGTGGGATGATAGACCTTGGTATGAAACTGAACTCCCCATTGGGGTCAATTTAATGGATGAGTTGTCAATTCGACTGAATTTTGTGATATTGCAAGATATCTCTATTGTGGAAAAACTTAATAATTGGAATCGTAGAGCCCGGAAATTCTGTCTTTGGAGGTACCTCATCAGTCTCGATTGGGACTATGGAAATCTAATTCACTTCTCGATTTTATTTCGGAAAAAAATTGAATTTTTATTTATCATGTACATGATTTTATAAGATTTCGGAAAAGGTTTGTATTTTGATGTTTGGTTCTATTATCAATTCTAGAGAACATGGGAAATAATGTTTTGATAGATATTACTCACCTTTCCATTATTGTGTAGTAGAGGTCAATGTTCATGATGGTATTTTATAAGTTCTTCTTATATATCTACATAGGATTTTCTTGGACTTGATTTCCTCTTTGGCGTACGAATGTTCGTGACCGTGTAAAGTGCTATACTGTGGGCTGCTGAGAGAGCGCGTATCACCAATTGTCTTCTATTTTTCTGTTGACATGTTGTTTGATCTTACTCGTTGCCTATGTGTGTCTGTGCAGGCAGCGAGGGGAGAACTGTGGCTCCGGGAGAGAGCACGTATGCTTATGCGTCTTTTCTACTGGAACTGATTAGAATAAAGGCAAGTTCAGGAATTTTCTCAGAGTGAAAAATTTCGCAAATTTTTGGGAACATTTTCCGAAAAAAAACAATTTTTTATATTTTTGTTTTTTTAAAATCCCGTAAAAATTTCGAATTTCTATTTCTTTCATTTTCGTTTTAGAAGCCCTAACTATTCGAGGAAAAACGAGTAATTGGATTAATGATCTAATTACTCACCCTTCAGCCATTCTATAAATGTTGTGTGTCGACGATGATATTCTGCAAGCTCACCTCATTTTTCGTTGACTCTTCTTATGATTGCCCAACCGCATAGAGTACGTGTGTTCGCGACGGGCTCCAGAGGATGACTGCGGGCCGTTGAGAGAGCGCGCATCACTCAGTATCCCCTCTCCTCTTCTGGTGTCATGACATGATCAGCGCGCGTCTGTGTCTGTGGAGGCGGGGAGGGGGAGAATGCGGCTTCAGTAGAGAGCGCGAATGCCTGAGCGTTTCTCTAACTGAAACTGATAAGAATTAAGGCAAGTTCAGCATATGCCTCAGAGTGGGAAATTTTGGAAATTTTTGAGAAAATTTTTTGAAAAAAAAATAATTTTTTTTATTTTTGTTTTTTCAAAATCCCGTAAAAATTTCGAATTTTTATTTTTCATATCTTTGTTTTCGAAGCTTCGGACAAAATCTTAAAATTTTTTCAGTATATCTTCAATCTATTTAAATCACTAAAAATTCTTGACGTTTATGTTTTCATAACTCTAATGATTCAAGGAAAAACGAGTAATTGAATAAATGATAGAATTACTCACCCTTCAGACGTTCTGTAGATGTTCATGTCCACGATGATATTCTGCAAGCTCATTCCATCTTATTCGACTCTTCTTATGATTGCCCACCTTCATAGAGTACGTGTGATCGCAACGGGCTCCAGAGGATGACTGAGGGCCGTTGAGAGAGCGCGCATCATTAAGTATCCCCGCTCTTTTTCGGTGTGACGTTGTCGTTTCTCGATGCGTGTGTCTGTGAGGCTATTTAGGGGAAAACTGCGGCTTTGGTCGAGAGCGCCTATGTTTGAGCGTCTCTTCCGCTGAAACTAATGAGAATGAACTCAAGCTCATGATGTGTCTCAAAGTGGAAAATTCCGAAAATTTTCGGGAAAATTTTTCGAAAAAAAATCGATTTTTTATATTTTTATTTTTTCAAAATCCCGTGAAAATTTCCAATTTTTTATTCCTTATCTCTTTGTTTTCGAAGCCCCGGACAAAATCTTGGAATGTTTCCATTAAATCTTTAATCTATTCAGATCATCAAAATTCTCGACGTTTACGATATTACAACTTTAACGATTTGAGGAAGAACGTGTAATTGAATGAATGATGCAATTACTCACCTTCTAGACGTTCTATGAATGTTGATGTCCACGATGGTATTCTGCAAGTGTATTCCATTTTATTCGACTCTCCTTATGATTGCCCCCCTTGATAGAGTACGTGTAATCGCGACGGGCTCTAGATGATGACTGAGGGCCGTTGAGACAGCGCGCATCATTAAGTATCCCCACTCTTTTTCGGTGTGACGTTGTCGCTTCTCGATGCGTGTGTGTCTGCGAGGGCAGCAAAGGGAAAATTGCGGCTCCGATAAGGAGCGCGTATATCTGAGCGTCTCTTTCACTGAAACTGATGAGAATGAAAGCAAGTTCAGGAATTGTCTCATGGTGGGAAATTTCGGGAATTTTTGGGGAAAATTTTCAAAAAAAAATCAATTTTTTATATTTCTAATTTTTATATTTCATATCTTTGTGTTCAAAGCCCCGGACGAAATCTTGAAATTTTTTCATTGTATCTTTCATCTATTTAGATCATCAAAACTCTCGACGTTTATGTTCTCGTAACTCTAACGATTCAAGGAAAAACAAGTAATTGAATAAATGATCGAATTACTCACCCTTCAGCCATTCTATAAATGTTGTGTGTCCACGATGATATTTTGCAAGTTCACCTCATTTTCCGTTGACTCTTCTTATGATTGCCCAACCGCATAGAGTACGTGTGTTCGCGACGGGTTCCAGAGGATGACTGCGGGCCGTTGAGAGAGCGCGCATCATTCAGTATCCCCTCTCCCCTTCTGGTGTCATGACATGATCGGCGCGCGTCTGTGTCTGTGAAGACGGGGAGGGGGAGAATGCGGCTTTAGTAGAGAGCGCGAATGCCTGGGCGTTTCTCTAACTGAAACTGATAAGAATTAAGGCAAGTTCAGAATGTGCCTCAGAGTGGGAAATTTTGGAAATTTTTGAGAAAATTTTTTGAAAAAAAAACACTTTTTAATATTTTTGTTTTCTCAAAGTCCCGAAAAATTTTCGAATATTCATTTTTTATATATTTGCTTTGTCGAAGCCTCGGAAAAAATTTTTAAATTTCATGTATCATATATTCAAATAATTTGAACTATTGAATTTTTTGACGATAACGTTTTCTGAATTTTAACAATTTTGGAAAAATCGAATTTCAAAATTGAGGTTGAAATTACTCACCTTCATGATGTCCTCTATGTATGTTGATCTCTTCGATGTCATCTTGCAAGCTGACTCTGTTCCGCGTCGACTTTTGTCATACCTGCTCGACTCCATAGAATACGCGTATTTGCGCTGGGCACAAGAAGAAGACTGCGAACTGTTGAGAGAGCGCGCGATACTAAGTATCCCCTCTCCTCTTCTGGTGTCGTGATGCTTCTCGGCGCGTGTCTGTGTCTGTGAAGGCGGGGAGGGGGAGAATGCGGCTTCAGTAGAGAGCGCGAATGCCTGAGCGTTTCTCTAACTGAAACTGATAAGAATTAAAGCAAGTTCAGCATGTGCTTCAGAGTGGGAAATTTCGAAAATTTTTGGAAATATTTTTTGAAAAAAAAAACAATTTTTTATATTTTCGTTTTTTCAAAGTCCCGAAAAATTCTCGAATTATCATTTTTTATATATTTGTTTTGTCGAAGCCCCGGAAAAAATTTTCAAATTCCATGTTACATACATTCAGATAATTTGAACTATTGGAATTCGCGACGTTATCGTTTTCTTAGTTTTAATGATTTCGGAAAGAATGAATTTCGAGATTTAGGTTCAAAGCACTTACCTTCATGATGTCCTCTATGTATGTTGATCTCTTCGATGCCATCTTGTAAGCTGACTCTGTTCCGCGTCGACTCTTGTCATACCTGCTCGACCCCATAGAATACGCGTGTTTGCGCTGGGCACAAGAAGAAGACTGCGAACTGTTGAGAGAGCGCGCGATACTAAGTATCCCCTCTCCTCTTCTGGTGTCGTGATGCTTCTCGACGCGTGTCTGTGTCTGTGAAGGCGGGGAGGGGGAGAATGCGGCTTCAGTAGAGAGCGCCAACGCCTGAGCGTTTCTCTAACTGAAACTGATAAGAATTAAAGCAAGTTCAGCATGTGCCTCAGAGTGGGAAATTTCGAAAATTTTTGGAAATATTTTTTGAAAAAAAAACAATTTTTTATATTTTCGTTTTCTCAAAGTCCCGAAAAATTTTCGAATTTTTATTTTTCATATATCTGTTTTGTCGAAGCCCCGGAAAAAATTTTCATTCAATTTCCAAAAAAATTTTGAATTTTCATTCTCCACATTTTCTTTTTATTGAGGGTCCGGAAAAAATTCCGAATTTCTATCCAATATATTCTCGTTCTATATTGATTTCAGAAATAACGATTCACCAAATTATTCATGGAATTACTTACCCGTACGATGTTTTTCCTAGATGTCGATGTCAACGATAATATTCTGCAAGCTCACCTCATTATGTGTCAACTGTTTTTATACTCGCTCAACTTCTATGAGCACGTGTGTTCGCGGCGGGCTTGAGAAGATGACTGCGGGCTGTTGAGAGAGCGCGCATCACTAAGAATCCCCTTTCCTTTTCTAGTGTCACGGTGTTTGATGCTTCTCGCGCGCGTATGTGTTTTTGAAGGCAGCGAGGAAACGACTGTGGCTCTGGTAGAGAGCGCGTATGTTTGAGCGTTCCTCTAAGTGAGACTAAGAAGAATGAAGGCAAGTTCAGGATGTGCGTCACGGTGGGAAATTTCGATAATTTCCGGAAAAATATTTTGAAAAATAAAATAATTTTTTATATTTTTGTTTTTTCAAAATCCCGAGAAATTTTTCAATTTTCATTTTTATATATTTGTTTTGTCGAAGCCCGGAAAAATTTCATCTCTTACATTTTCTTTTTTTCTTGAGGCTCGGAGAAAATTCTGTTTTTCTATTCATTATGTTCCTATTCTATTCGAATCACTCGAACACCTTCGACTTTCCTGTTTCCACAATTCTATCGATTTCGGAAAAACGAGAAATCAAATTATTGATGGAATTATTTGCGCTTACGATGTTTTCTTCAGATGTGAATGTCCACGATGATATTGTGCAGCTCATTTCTTTCTGCGTCGACTGTTCTTACACTCGCTAAACTTCGAAGAGCACGTGTATCCGCGATGGGCTCAAGCAGGTGACATTGGTGATATTGATCTTAGTACGAAGTAAGGCCCAGAATGAAAATTTTGAGTGTCACTTGTATATTCATCCCTGTAACCAACTGAGTAATTAATTCACGTCAAATCGATGTACATCTCTTTGGCCTACTAGAAATCACTTTATTTGAGCATAACGATATTTTACAACATCATATTTCTGAATTTCCGATAGAAAACTTCCGTATTTTTATAATCAAACACTAGCGTTATGTTTCGCGTTGCTCGGCCTGTAAAAGTCCCCGAGAAGCGTATCAGTTCACCAAAATGCTCTTTTAAATCAAATGAAAATATGTTCTGTACCATTTTCACATATCGAGTTATATAATGATAACTTTCATGGTCTTTATGAGTTCAGACCCATGTGAGAAACCGCCGCTTAACTAAATATATAAAATTTTTGAAAAACGTACTCTCATTTGATTTGGAAGAGCATTTTGGAAAACTAATACACCTATCGGAAACATTTACAAGCCGAGCAACGCGAGGCATTACGCTAGTATAATATTAAGAGACAAGTCGGTTCATTTTCCCCCACGGAATCCCTATATCAGGCTTGCCAACATAAAATCAAAATCAGTGTTGCCAACTTGAGTGTACGAAAAGTCCCTAGCTCGGCTCAAATGTCCCTAGATTTTCGCGATCTATAGAATATTTTATCGCATGTATTAAAACGTTGGTATTACATATTCGATTTGCTCCTTACACTTGCCGTGAATATGGTCGCTGATCGGTCTCACAGAGCCCTTTCGAACACAGCCCAAGCTTCCGTATCCGTTAGCGAAGGTCGGGAGCACTCGATTTTAAAAATTCTGTTTAATTTTCGTATATTATGACATGCAGGGAGCGATTTTAAGGCATTTCTTAATGTTTTTTTTTAAGAGTTCGAGACATCGTCATTGTCAGCATCGAAGGTAGCTGGGTAACTTTTCAAGGTTAACGCGGCCGCCTTACTTTCAGATGTGACATAATTCGGATGTTCGAGTTTATTCGATTATTATTATCATTCATATTTATTATTGTTTTGTATTCGAGTTTATTCGATTATTATTATCATTCATATTTATTATTGTTTTGTATTATTCGAGATGGGACAGACATTCTTTCAAAAAATTGATATCTGTGGTTTTCGAAGGAAGATTTAGTGATATCGAACAATTGTTCCAAATTCAACTGGTCTCCGAAGAAAGATTTTGTGTCAAATAATTGTACTAAATTTTCAAAATCATTGCGATTGGAGGAATGTTGATCCATCATCTGTGAATGTTTAGTGTGGTTTGGACAGTGTTCAAGTGGATATGTAACTCTTCATCTCATAAGTTGAAGGAGACATGATCAGATGAGACTGAAACGTCTTTCTGGTTTACCAGTGTCGGGCCAGAGCGATGCTCAGATCAGAGGAAATCCAGCAACTCACTTCTGAAGAGTGGCGTTAGTGTGATGTGTTGAATTTCTGTATAGAATGATCGATGTAGATGATGGATCATTTTAATTCATGGAATTTGCGTGGAATGACTTCGAGGGATAGGAATTTGATTTTGAAAACTAATTGTTAAATAATTTACTGAAATAAATCATTCCATCTTTCATTGTTTAAAGATTGTAAATTTCCTCTCAATGTTGAGTGTATCAGCCTAGATTTTTATTCAATTTGAATTGAATGTGTATTTGGAGTTTGAAAATCGTCAGAAATCGAATGTCATGCCCTCTCGAATATACATTACTCAATCAGTGAAGTGAATTTACGAGGGGCGATGGGTTGGTGAATTTTGCTAA
The DNA here is from genome assembly GCA_029851415.1 of Eretmocerus hayati. Lineage (NCBI taxonomy): Eukaryota > Metazoa > Arthropoda > Insecta > Hymenoptera > Aphelinidae > Eretmocerus > Eretmocerus hayati. The sequence continues at coordinate 2,533,475 of CM056741.1, read as the reverse complement.
TGGAAACATAATTTTATCTCATCGCTGATGTTCTTTAAATTTTCGACGTTAATTGAAATTGGCTTTCAATAAGTTTGAGATTGTTATAATGATTCTTGTGAATGAATTCTCTATAACTTGATACATGAAGTCGTTCCGGAAGAGCTTGAATGATGTTCTGTGACACTTAATTATTCGTGAATATTCAGAACATTTATTGAGTTTTATCCACAACAAAAGTTGTTTCTGCTTTCGGACTATGATATAGGTCGTCGAAAAATTGTATCTATGTAAAGTATTTGACTCAATGAAGCTACTTTGATACGATTGTTGTTTGTAGAAGATTATTTGAATAGTTATAAAGGCGATTATAGATATTGATCTATCATCCCCATTATGTGTTTTTGAACTGACGTTGAATAGAAACTGGAGTGAAAAGTGGATAGTGTATTCTGTTTTGAGTGAAATTGTAGCTCTCCTCCACAAAAATTGAAGGAGACATGATCAGATGAGACTGAAACGTCTTTCTGGTTTACCAGTGTCGGGCCAGAGCGATGCTCAGATCAGAGGAAATCCAGCAACTTGCTTTTGAAGAGCGGCGTTAGTGTTTTGTTGTTTTTTCCAACATTCTTTCGAGACAAGACCTTACAATTGCGGTAGCTTGGCAACATGATTTCGTAGTCTGTCGATCTCAGAGATGAAAGTCTCGATCTCTATATGAGCCATGGCATTGTACAAAAATGTTGCAACTGGCAATGTAGGAATCGCTCTTCGGAATGTGGATGGAGTGGTGTGATTTTGAGGAGTTTTACGAGTATGTATAAAGGGGATGAATTGATCTTATCATGGAATGACTTCTAAATTGAATCATGTGAATAAAGATAAATATGGAAATATTATCATTTGAATATGGGAAATACGACTTCTTTCTCGAGTGATAGAGAAATTGATGGAAAAATTATCTATTCAATTTTTCATCCGTCTGAAATTGAACTCGAAGAAACCTTTCGAAAATGAAGATAGTTGAAAAAATCTATCATGGTTCGTTTTATGCTATTAATTTCTTAATACTAGAGGAAATGAATGGACACGAGGAGGTGGTTGGGGACAAACCCCCAACCATGTGATTATTTTATTCAAAGAATGAGATTCTAATATTGATTCATCTTGATACAAATAATATATATATGCTATCTTCGAATGATTTCGTTAGGGGGAGTAAATAGACACGAGGGATGGTTGAGGACATACCCTCAACCATATGATTTTTTTTATTCATTTCTATGGCATTCAAACACTGACACATCGAGTTTACGGTTACGATAAACATCATTTACAGAGAATGGAATCGAATTGATAATATTGTAGATTTCATCTAAATATCTTCATAATCGGAAATATATCAACCCTTTTGGAATCAAATGACAACCAATTTTCCGAAATTGAAGATTTCTTATATATATCGATATAAGACACTATAGATTCATTTTATTGTTAGAGAGAGTGAATAAATACGAATAGATGGTTGGGGACATATGTCCAACCAGCTGATTTCGTTATCGAAATATTCAGATCTAAATATTAACACATTATGTTCTGTTATAAGTTAAATGTGAAAACCTTACATACAACGGAAACCATCTAATGGTTGAACAGTGGTGGGTTTCATATCATTTCGAGAAATTTATGGTAAGTGTTGGTAATTTGGAGATCTGCTATGTTTTAGTCGATGAATTACATCTGTATTAACATAATCATTGTAGTGGGTCGGAAAGAGAAGCTTTCTCGGCCGTCGATAAAGTTTGATTACATCTGATGGAACGAATGGAAAGATTACTACATGAGTAGATGGAACTTCCAAGGACTTCTTCGATTAGATTGAAATATATTTTTCTATTGGCGATATTTTGCTGTTTAACAAATTGTTGAAAATATCAACATACTAATTCATCATTCCTGTTTCATGATTTCCAATTCATGTCGAGTATCAATGTGATAGTGTTTTTTGATATTGTGGAAATGTAACTCTTCTTCGCAAAAATTGAAGGAGACATGATCAGATGAGACTGAAACGTCTTTCTGGTTTACCAGTGTCGGGCCAGAGCGATGCTCAGATCAGAGGAAATCCAGCAACTTGCTTTTGAAGAGTGGCGTTAGTGTTTTGTTGTTTTTTTCAACATTCTTCCGAGACAAGACCCTACAATTGCGGTAGCTTGGCAACATGATTTCGTAGTCTGTCGATCTCAGAGATGATAGTCTCGATCTCTATATGAGCCATGGCATTGTACGAAAATGTTGCAACTGGCAATGTAGGAATTGCTCTTTGGAATGTGGAAGGACTGGTGTTGTTGTGAGATTCATTTGTGTGTGTATGATAGGAATACATTGATATTTTTTCATGTGAAAAGCTTTTGAGGGTATCCTAAAATTATCAAATCATCCTTGAAAGTTTCATCTAGTGAATGCATGATATGAATGATTTTATACCTTCACGAGAAGATAGAAAAAGCTGAAGTACAATCCGAATACGTTGTTTGAAAAATTGTGATTCAATTTGTAGAATTCACATATTTTTAGCTTGAATTTCCAAGTTTTATCATCTGTTAATACAGTAGCACTCACATATGAACATTGGGTGAATTCGTCGCATTCCACTTTACTGTTTTTCCATCGTTGTTCTTCAAAATTCTTCTTAATTCTGCCACCGCGATACGTGTTTTTATCCTTCAGATCTCCAGTGTCCCTCTCCAAGATTACTCTAAATGCTTGAAATCGGCACTGGTGTCAATTTGTCCACGGTCTACTTTCTGGTGGGTATTGGTCTGTGAATAAGATTAGATTCCATTTCAAACTTTTCTAGGAATCAAGTTTGGCTCATTTAAAAAATGAGCAGATTCATCTGTTGTTATTTACTGAAATGTGCACCGTTATATGTAGTGCGAAACGGGGATTTGAAAAAAATACCACGGAAATGAATGAGGGAAAGAATTTTTCTTAATTTAAACCTCTCAAATCGCGCAACGATTCAAGAGGAAATTTGTTACTGAGATTTTGTTCATTCTGGATTGCGCGGGATTATTGAACCAGAATGAATCATCTGTATATCTTTTCTAGGCTGCGTATGATTCGAAATCATTAATCCTATGCTAATATTGTGAACTATGACTCGAATTTGATGGTAAATTTCAAAGCTTCTCTAACTAGGATGATCAAATTATGGAATTGTAGTGTCAGGAGTACTCACCCTTGCTATAATTGCTTGGCTGCCATCTTCCGATTTCATTGTGATTCGCCTGATGGGGCAGTGCCTGTAGATTGATGCCACGTGAGCCTTATACAGCACGCTCAGCTCACCACTCCACTGCCGCTGCTTTGCTGTTGTATTCCGTTCGAGTGCCTGGGCTTCGATGTGCTCGCTAGGAGAGCACGCGAGGAACTGACGGCGCGAGAGCAAACGTGCGTCAGAGGCGCCTTTCCCCCTCCGCTCTTCTTTGCATGTGTAACTTGCTTCTCCTGGCACACGTGTGTTCGCGCGCGGAATGTATGCACGACTGCGGCAGGCAAGGGCACGCGCGAACCGATAGACTCTCCTCTCTCTCCTTCGCTAGCGTGACTACATATGCCGCAAGTTGAGAGTTACAAAAAAACTTTCAGGAAAAATTCGATGGAAAAATCATTTTTTATATTTTCATCCTCCTAAAATCGCGCAAGAAATATAATTTTTTTTTCTGTAAATTTTTGAAGAAAAATCCATTTTTTTATCTTCATCTTCCCAAAGTCGCGCAAAAAATATAATGTTTTCGGCAAATTCTTGATGGAGAATCAATTTTTTTATTTCCATCCTCTCGAAATCGCGCGCGCAAGAGAGTTTTTTTTTTTAATCTTCGATAGAAAATCCATTTTTTTTATTCTCATCCACTTGGAATTGCGCAGAAATTTAATTTTCGATCTCTAGAAATTTTCGTGATAAATTCATCTTATTCCTTCTCATCTCCCCAAAATCACGCATGAGTTGAATTTTTATTTTTCCTAGCTTGGTACTTCTAGGATGAAATAAAAATCTGTAATTGTACTGATCTAATTTCCGTTCATGGACTTCACGGACTGATTGAATTGTGTATCATTCAGATCTTCAAAGATTACGACTTAATCACTATTTCGGATTTCAAAAATGCTTCTACTCGAATGATTAGTATTCTCAACGCGCACTATTGGGTGTACTTACTTTTGCTAAAACTGCTTGACTGCCATCTTCTGATTTCACCATGATGTGTGTGATTGAAGGGATGCGTAGAGATTGGTGCTGCTTGAGTCTTGTACACTACCCGCAGCTCCCCACTCCACTGACGCTGCTCCGCTGTTGTATCCCGTTCGAGTGCCTGGGCTTCGATGTGCTCGCTAGGAGAGCACGCGAGGAACTGACGGCGCGAGAGCAAACGTGCGTCAGAGGCGCCTTTCCCCCTCCGCTCCTCTTTGCATGTGTAACTTGCTTCTCCTGGCACACGTGTGTTCGCGCGCGGAATGTATGCACGACTGCGGCAGGCAAGGGCACGCGCGAACCGATAGACTCTCCTCTCTCTCCTTCGCTAGCGTGACTACATATGCCGCAAGTTGAGAGTTACAAAAAAACTTTCAGGAAAAATTCGATGGAAAAATCATTTTTTATATTTTCATCCTCCTAAAATCGCGCAAGAAATATAATTTTTTTTTCTGTAAATTTTTGAAGAAAAATCCATTTTTTTATCTTCATCTTCCCAAAGTCGCGCAAAAAATATAATTTTTTTCGGCAAATTCTTGATGGAGAATCAATTTTTTTATTTCCATCCTCTCGAAATCGCGCGCGCAAGAGAGTTTTTTTTTTTTAATCTTTTATAGAAAATCCATTTTTTTTATTCTCATCCACTTGGAATTGCGCAGAAATTTAATTTTCGATCTCTAGAAATTTTCGTGATAAATTCATCTTATTCCTTCTCATCTCCCCAAAATCACGCATGAGTTGAATTTTTATTTTTCCTAGCTTGGTACTTCTAGGATGATATAAAAATCTGTAATTGTACTGATCTAATTTCCGTTCATGGACTTCACGGACTGATTGAATTGTGTATCATTCAGATCTTCAAAGATTACGACTTAATCACTATTTCGGATTTCAAAAATGCTTCTACTCGAATGATTAGTATTCTCAACGCGCACTATTGGGTGTACTTACTTTTGCTAAAACTGCTTGACTGCCATCTTCTGATTTCACCATGATGTGTGTGATTGAAGGGATGCGTAGAGATTGGTGCTGCTTGAGTCTTGTACACCACCCGCAGCTCCCCACTCCACTGACGCTGCTCCGCTGTTGTATCCCGTTCGAGTGCCTGGGCTTCGATGTGCTCGCTAGGAGAGCACGCGAGGAACTGACGGCGCGAGAGCAAACGTGCGTCAGAGGCGCCTTTCCCCCTCCGCTCCTCTTTGCATGTGTAACTTGCTTCTCCTGGCACACGTGTGTTCGCGCGCGGAATGTATGCACGACTGCGGCAGGCAAGGGCACGCGCGAACCGATAGACTCTCCTCTCTCTCCTTCGCTAGCGTGACTACATATGCCGCAAGTTGAGAGTTACAAAAAAACTTTCAGGAAATATTTGATGGAAAAATCATTTTTTATATTTTCATCCTCCTAAAATCGCGCAAGAAATATAATTTTTTTTTCTGTAAATTTTTGAAGAAAAATCCATTTTTTTATCTTCATCTTCCCAAAGTCGCGCAAAAAATATAATTTTTTCGGCAAATTCTTGATGGAGAATCAATTTTTCTATTTCCATCCTCTCGAAATCGCGCGCGCAAGAGAGTTTTTTTTTAATCTTCGATAGAAAATCCATTTTTTTTATTTTCATCCGCTCGAAATTGCGCAAAAATTTAATTTTCGATCTTCAGAAATTTTCGTGATAAATTCATCTTATTCTTTTTCATCTCCCCAAAATGACGCATGAGTTGAATTTTTATTTTTCCTAGCTTGGTACTTCTAGGATGATATGAAAATCTGTAATTGTACTGATCTAATTTCCGTTCATGGACTTCACGGACTGATTGAATTGCGTATCATTCAGATCTTCAAAGATTACGACTTAATCACTATTTCGGATTTCAAAAATGCTTCTACTCGAATGATTAGTATTCTCAACGCGCACTATTGGGTGTACTTACTTTTGCTGGAACTGCTTGACTGCCATCTTCTGATTTCCCCATGATGTGTGTGATTGGAGGGATGCGTAGAGATTGGTGCTGCTTGAGTCTTGTACACTACCCGCAGCTCCCTACTCCACTGACGCTGCTCCGCTGTTGTATCCCGTTCGAGTGCCTGGGCTTCGATGTGCTCGCTAAGAGAGCACGCGAGGAACTGACGGCGCGAGAGCAAACGTGAGTTAGAGGCGCGTTACCCCCTCCGCTCCTCTTCGCATGTGTAACTTGCTTCTCCTGGCACACGTGTGTTCGCGTGCGGAGTGTATGCACGACTGCGGCAGGCAAGGGCGAGCGCGAACCGATAGACTCTCCTCTCTCTCCTTCGCTAGCGTGACTACATATGCCGCAAGTTGAGAGTTACAAGAAAACTTTCAGGAAAAATTCGATGGAAAAATCAATTTTTATATTTTCATCCTCCTAAAATCGCGCAAGAAATATAATTTTTTTTTCTGTAAATTTTTGAAGAAAAATCCATTTTTTTATCTTCATCTTCCCAAAGTCGCGCAAAAAATATAATTTTTTTCGGCAAATTCTTGATGGAGAATCTATTTTTTCATTTCCATCCTCTCGAAATCGCGCGCGCAAGAGAGTTCTTTTTTCAATCTTCGATAGAAGATCCATTGTTTTTATTCTCATCCACTTGAAATTGCGCAAAAATTTAATTTTCGATCTCTAGAAATTTTCGTGATAAATTCATCTTATTCCTTCTCATCTCCCCAAAATCACGCATGAGTCGAATTTTTATTTTTCCTAGCTTGGTACTTCTAGGATGATATAAAAATCTGTAATTGTACTGATCTAATTTCCGTTCATGGACTTCACGGACTGATTGAATAGTGTATCATTCAGATCTTCAAAGATTACGACTTAATCACTATTTCGGATTTCAAAAATGCTTCTACTCGAATGATTAGTATTCTCAACGCGCACTATTGGGTGTACTTACTTTTGCTAGAACTGCTTGACTGCCATCTTCTGATTTCACCATGATGTGTGTGATTGAAGGGATGCGTAGAGATTGGTGCTGCTTGAGTCTTGTACACCACCCGCAGCTCCCCACTCCACTGACGCTGCTCCGCTGTTGTATCCCGTTCGAGTGCCTGGGCTTCGATGTGCTCGCTAAGAGAGCACGCGAAGAACTGACGGCGCGAGAGCAAACGTGCGTCAGAGGCGCGTTTCCCCCTCCGCTCCTCTTCGCAGGTGTAACTTGCTTCTCCTGGCACACGTGTGTTCGCGCGCGGAGTGTATGCACGACTGCGGCAGGCAAGGGCACGCGCGAACCGATAGACTCTCCTCTCTCTCCTCCGGTAGCGTGACTACATATGCCGCAAGTTGAGAGTTACAAAAAAATTTTCAGGAAAAATTCGATGGAAAAATCATTTTTAATATTTTCATCTTCCTAAAATCGCGCAAGATATATAATTTTTTTTTCTGTAAATTCTTGCAGAAAAATCCATTTCTTCATCTTGATCTTCCCAAAGTCGCGCAAAAAATATAATTTTTTCGGCAAATTCTTGATGGAGAATCAATTTTTTTATTTCCATCCTCTCGAAATCGCGCGCGCAAGAGAGTTTTTTTTTTTTAATCTTCGATAGAAAATCCATTTTTTTTATTTTCATCCACTCGAAATTGCGCAAAAATTTAATTTTCGATCTTTAGAAATTTTCGTGATAAATTCATCTTATTCCTTTTCATCTCCCCAAAATCACGCATGAGTTGAATTTCTATTTTTCCTAGCTTGGTACTTCTAGAATGATATGAATATCTGTAATTGTACTGATCTAATTTCCGTTCATAGACTTCACGGACTGATTGAATTGTGTATCATTCATATCTTCAAAGATTACGACTTAATCACTATTTCGGATTTCAAAAATGCTTCTACTCGAATGATTAGTATTCTCAACGCGCACTATCGGGTGTACTTACTTTTGCCATAATTCCTCGGCTGCCATCTTCTGATTTCACTATGATGTGTTCGATTAAATGGATGGGTATTCCTTTATGGAATATTGAATGATGGGTATTCCAATTTCCTTTAAAATAACCCCTTGACAAAGTCGATTCGATACAGGGAAACCAGAGAAACACATTGTATAAGTTCGAAAGCATCGCAGGCGATTTAGACTGATTCGCACGGAATTGCCCCTACGTCTCCGCCTCATTCAAAATCATCCGATACTCCGGTCCCATTGTATTGAATCGACTTTTACCAGTGGTCATTTTGAAGGAAATTGCACAGGCTATCGATTAAGAATATTTTCAGAACCGTAAAAAATCACGCATGCGCAAGAGAACTCAAAATCTGAGTTAAAAAGTGATTTTAGGACTATTATCTGCCATTTTGACCCAGTTCTGACCCTTAAATTCAGCTAAAACCAATTTCTCAGCGCGTAAAAAGGTGCTCCAAACCCTCCAGACCATTGTTATGCAGCCCGGTTTGCTCCGGTTTGCTCTATTCTTCTTTGAAAACAAGTGCTTGCCAAGCATAGCTAACGAATTTTGTGAAAAAGTGTCTCAAAACTCGAAAATTCATGTGCGTTGCGGCAGTATCAAAACTGCCTTAAAAAATCTGAAAAAAATTTCTTTCATTTTCTTTTATCATAAGATTGAAATCTAGGGGGCGTCCCTACCGGTACAGAAAAGTCGGGAAATAAGTGTCACCCTAGTATATATGCACTCGAGAAAAATTTCGATGTATGGTGGGAGATGACATTTTCAGGTTTGACCAGAGACTTTGAATTTAAAACAAAAATGTATGTAAAGTGTCATTTAAAGGTTTTTCACTCTTGCATTTCGTGACGAATGGTGGATTTTGACCTTTATGTAATCAATTTAATCTAAGTTTTTTAGGTAATTTGGCCTCTTGAAAATGATCCCGGTGATTTTCAAGAGCGATGACGTACTTAAACTCGGATATGAGTTAGCCAGAATCGGTGAATATTTTTAAAAATGGCAAAAAAAGTATCTGAAAACGTACATTGATATATTTCACATGTACTCTTGCTTCCGAAGATCACCAGAACATTTTTGGGAAGTCGAGATACCTTAAGAACTAAGATTATCTTGCTTCTTCGTGGGTGAAAATGCGTTATCCGTTAAAACATCGATTTGGAGGGAAGAAGTGCAAGGAGGAAGAATCTTTTTTGTTTCAGATTTCAAGTCTGTTGCTGGACCTGAAAATGTCATCTGTTAGCATGTATCAACATTCTTTTTGTGCATGTGTTAATACACAAGTTTTTATGCCCCAAACGTGTCGAAATTCTAAGATTTTCATTTCCTGGCCTACTCTAGTGTGCAAGCATTGCACGTGCAAGAAAAATCATTTTTCAACAGTTCACTACTGGAAATAATTAATAGCTCCTCTGCCAGACATACAGAGTGAACTGTTTTAGTTTTCTCTTGATTGTTGTGCAATCAAGTTATACCAAAAAAAAAGTTCCAGCAAGATTATTGAGAAATCGAATTTTTAGAGTTATTCGCAAAATATTCATTTCCAACAAATTGTCATTTTATATTAGCCCTATAACAATCCTTCCTTGTTTATCTTATACAACATGACCATATGAAAGTGAGTTTCCGAGGAAATTCTAAGACTCCACTGATTCATTAAGTTTTACTGACCCGAAAGGAACAAAAATCGAAGTTCGGCTCATGAACTGAAAAATCGCATATCTTTTGTATAGATAAGTTTTAGACAAAACAAACTAATACGTATCTCGTTATTTTGACCCTAGAATCATCAATTTCAGATCAGGGAAGATCCATCGTATCGACCTTTTTGGCTGCCCCATCTAAACTGGATCGAGTAACTAATATTTAGGAACTTATTTTGGAAACAGAAGAACATGTTCTGATAGTTGGAACCCATGAAAATAAATTTCTGTGGCGAGGGGGATTTTTTGAAGAATTTTTCATCGGTAATTACGCTTCTCTTCTGAATCTCGTTTAACTTACGCCTTTCTTTGAAAAATTACGGTCTTCTAAATTGAATCAATCAGACTCACGCTTCTTCAGAATTTAGACATGGTGGGTTGGGCTATTCTTCCATATCTTTATAAGGTGATCGGAGGAATTCTGAGGGCGTAGTTGCGTTTACGTTCGTTCGAATTTTTTTTTTTTTTGTAGTTAACTCGGTACACGTTCTGTGATTGCATTAGTGTGTTACTTCTAGAAAACTAATTTTATTCGATTTGCAAGCATTTCCAGGAGCCAATACGCCTATCTGAACCATTTACAAGCCGAGCAGCGCGAGGCAATGACGCTAGTATAATAATTAAGGAGCCAGGCAAAATTTGTCCGTCCACATACTGCGTATCGGGTCGCCTATGCGGAAGGGGTGGAGTGTGATGGGTGGGTGGATGGGTCATGGTTGGATCATGGGTGGGTGGGTTGGTGGGTGAGTGAGGGTAATGGTCAGGTGGGTGGGTTGGTGGATGGATGGAGTGGAAATCATTAAAGTTCAAGTGATACGTTCCACTAAGTTCCAGTGAAAATTTCACTAAAAAAATCAGTGAAAATTTCACTAAAGAATCAGTGAAAATTTCACTGAAAAATCAGCGAAATTTTCACTAGAAAATCAGCGAAAATGTCACTGAAAAATCAGCGAAAATTTCACTAAAAAATCAGTGAAAATTTCACTGAAATTTCAGTGGAAGTTCACTAAAAAATCAGTGAAAATTCCACTAAAATTTCAGTGGAAGTTCACTAAAAAAACAGTGAAAATTTCACTAAAATTTCAGTGAAAATTTCACTAAAGGATCAGTGAAGATTTCATTAAAAAATCAGTGAAAATTTCACTGGAAAATTAGTAAAAATTTCACTAAAAATCCAGTGAAAATTTCACTAAAAAAGCAGTGAGAATTTCACTAAAAATTCAGTAAAAATTTCACTAAAAAATCTGTGAAAATTTCACTACAATTTTACTAGAATTTCAGTGAAAATCACCTCATCTTCAGAAAAATTTCCACTGGAATTGCAGTAAAAATCGCTAGAGTTTCAGTGAAACTTTCATTGAAATTCCAGTGAAAATCGCTCAAGGTTCCACTGTCTATTAGATTCGAATAGTTGTTTATTTCAGTATAATTGCATCATTGGATGTAAATAACTATTTCGAAATTAGTGTATTGACTGATTCAAACGAGATGGGCAATAAGGGTATACATGTTATTCATTGCTGGAGAGAGAAATATCCTTCGTGATTAGTTCTCTATCTAGGTACAAATCATAAGTGGGATAAGAGTCATAAGGCAAATAATCTTAGATTTCGCAACATCCTTCCAACAAATTATTAAATTAATTAAGCGTCTGTCCGATTTTATCCGTCCGGATGCCTCGTGTCGTGGTGACATCGTTGGTGCTGTTGGTGGATTAGTGGGTCCGGTGGGTAGGTGGGGTCCGGTGGGTCGGCGGGTCGGTGGGTCCGTGTTGGTGATGCTGGTGATGACTTATGACTTATCCGTACGGATTGGGCAGTTGATTTGATGGTCCGATCAGTTGTTCTAAGATCCAATCAGTCAAAACATTCCTTTTGGATCGATGGGCTGTGGCTGGGGTCGAGGCTGGTGCAGGGACTGGGGCTGGGACTAAGGCAGGAGCTTAGGATTTTGCTGGGACCGAGGCTGAGGATAAGGCTGGGCCTGTGGCTAGGGATGAGGTAAGGCCTGTGGCTTGGGGCGAGGCTGGGCTAAGGCTGAGGCTGGAGCCGGGCCGAAGCTGAGGATGGACTGAGGCTAAGGTTGTGACTGGGACTGAGGCTGGAGCTGTGGCTGGAACTGGGGCTGGGGCTGTGGATAGGGCGTGGCTGAAGCTGCGGCTCGGGCTGGGGCTGGGGCTGAGGCTGAGGCTGAGGCTGGGGCTGAGGCCGAATCTAAGGCTTAGGCTGAGGCTGGAGCTGGGTCTTGGTCTGAGGTTGGTGCTGAGGCTGAGACTGGGGCTGTGGCTGAGGCTGGGGCTGGAACTGGGGTTAGGGCCGTGGATGGGGCGTGAAATTATTTTCTCAGAATCCACTGTATTATGAAATCTCAACGTTACATTGTTGGACTACAGAAGCATTTCAGGGGTCCATACCATATCAGAGACACTTCCAAGCCGGACGAGCGTTAGCGAGGTCGGCAAAAACGCTAGTTCTATAGTAAAGCACAATGATCCTTTATTTACTTCAAGATTCGTGGTGTTTCTGGCGACCAGTCGAAAATCCTTCATATTCAAAGCTGCCATGTGCCATTCGAACGTGACGTTTCCTCTTAAATTTGCATCAACTCAAGTTTCCTTCACAAAACGTCCGATTCTAATTGATGATTATGAATCATCCAGTTGGTTCGGGAAATTCAGAATACTTTTCATGATGATGAACCATGGATCAAGTGTGGCCATACAGTCTCGAGATCATGTCAACAAAACGGAATTTCTCTCCCTCGAAAAGCAAAGCAAACTCGATGGAAATTATTATTTTTCACTCTTTTCCGAAAGTCCAAAAACTGACGTCCTGCCTCACTCATGGAGAATGTTCTGGTCTCTGTAAATAATCGTGCACGTCTGCGTGTAAATGAAAGTTTCTATTTGTATTTGTGTGTATTCCCACGAAAGCGTGCAACGGAAATTGCAAGAAACTGCGAAGCTATCGATTTGTGCAAGCATGGAGGAGACCTCAGTTCCATCCAATATCTACAGCAACGAATTACCCGATCATCTTCTCTCGCGGTCGATCTTCTCGGATTAATCTCAAAAACCACCCTTCAAAAATCCAGACGACGCTGATTCTGTGGCGGACGGCACTCATACACGGTGTCATGAGGTAATTTATGCGTTCGAAGCTCGCGTAGCTCCAACCAGATCGTTTCACGAATGTACAGGTGACAGCTACGCCACGATATACAGATGGTTGAAGGCAAACGAAGAGCAGGCGCAGAGGGGAGGAAAATCCTCTTATGGAGCGTGGCACGCGTCCCGCGGGATTTTTCTGCTCGCGTGCAAGCTACATACATACATGTTGTGTAGCACCACATTTACCCACACTACTGACGTACACTTGCTATAACCATCACACGGCCGAGCGATCCCTCGCGGCTTTAACCCAACACACGCGCACCATTGGTAGACCAAGCCTCGCGTTCCACTGTATATGAGTTTTCTTCAGCCTTGGGCTTCCTTTTCGCCCCGACCAGCTCCCTCGCGTTTTTTGCTCATTTCCGGTTATAAGCTCCTCGGCGGTGGCGCACGACTACTCGCACGCTCGCTTTTTCCTCAGACTCTGCCGCATATATACGCGTTCGCCAAGCAAACCGGTTGCTCAAGCTACTACGAGCATTTACTCACATCGTGACCAAGACGACGACGCGTCGGGCAAATATTTGGTTTTCTTCAAATTCATCTCGCGTTTTTGCACCTCTGCTCTCACTGCCGCAATGAGCTTCGGAATCTTTTGAATTGCTTCCTGTCCTCGTTGATGTACGATCCCATTGGATTCGCGGGTTATTTTGAATTCCTGCGCGACCAAACGACGACTGGGCGCAGATTATATCGACGGCAATCTCACTGATCGAGGAAACTCGTTTCTTATTATTATTTCGTAATTGACTTGATTAACTTCTTTCCCATGATCAATCAAATTTTTGAACCTATCGGAACTCGAAGGTTGGATATATTCAATTTCATTGGCATTTGGATTTTTCATCATAGGAGCGATGTTTGAGACTAATTCAAGGCCACTTGTGACATTGCTCAGCGGCGATAATGCTCAAATATCGAGTAAACCAAGGCGGTGAGAGTTGAGTTGATGAACGATTCGGCACGAAACATTGCTCAGCCCAACGCCGAACAACATACAAAAGACGTGGCAGACAAAAATCAGCGCGCTCAGCAAAGTAGGAGAAAAAAGTGTCGCACAGAGCAGGTATGAGAGCGAGAGTCGGTGACAAGGGCCGAGGCGATGAGCGAAGAATTAAACTCGGGCTGGAAAAAGGCACCCAGCCAGGACGACGACGACGACGTTTAATCGTCGCGTCGACGCAGCGGATTTCCCTCCGGAGCTTGCGATATCGTCGTAGTCGCGCGGCGCGAGTTTCTTATGAATATTGAAAGGGAGCCTCTAGTGTACACAGCGAAGCCGTTGTATAATCTACACGAAACCCGAGATTGAAGCACGAATTGTCGAGGCCTGGGTACACTCACACTTTTGCTATCGCTGCGATCTGTAACTCGGCTTTTTATTCTCCGTGACTCGGCAAAGTCCGGCCATCGAGATATCGGCCTTGCTGTGCCCGGAAACACTCGGTAATCGATCTGCAGCCAGACACGCACGGCATCAAGACCGGCCGAATTCAATCGAGTTTGATTAATCACGGAGACGATCGGCGGCGCCCCGCCCTCGCTTCGAGCTACCTCAATCGGCTGCTCGATGCCTGAGTAAACAGCTCGCGGAATAGGTTTTGGGCAAGAGTATGAGTTGAGGAGTTTTTTCCCGGTAAAAAGAAGCGCGTCGAGGTGAGTGCGGAGAAAGAATGTATCGAGGCCGCGAGCGTGGTGCACTGCGACGAGGGAGCTTTTGATGAATTTTATGCGCATAACTTGGTCGAGAAGATGTTGCGGGCGGATAAGGAGGGAAAACTTGGTCGGGTGGACGATGCTAGGATTTGATGCACTTCTAGGAGCACCAAGAATTTCGCTTGGAATTCTGCAGAGTGATCGCTGGCGTCTTGACGAATATTCAAAACTCGGGTCCTCGTGTCGATCGACGCCAGTATATCTACATCATTGGAATTGACGGTAAAAAGTTGGGGTACCAGGCTTCCGAAATCTGTTTCACCGATAGAGAAATTGTGACTTCCATCCCAAGAATATCACAGATTTCACTTACAAGTCAACCAAATTCCGACGATTTGAAGAGTAATATTTTAAAAAATATTGACTTCGTTTGAGAAGAGGTATCAAATACTGATACTCGTCTCAGATAAAAACCCTCTTGATTTTGAGATTCTCCAGTAATATGATTCAAGTCAATGAATGCTGAACTTGTAGATGCAGATGCTATGAACTTGTAGACGAGAAAAGCTCTAACCCGAGATCAACCACACATGTCTGACCCAGCTCGGCATTGTTCTACTTGAGCTAGGCGCTTGTTTTGTGGAGAGGAGTTTCAGGGATTTCGTGACACGATTGCTGCTGGATTTTTGAGATTTATCCGCTCTCTGTGACACATTTACGATGATCACTCCCGACATTCCCATTCGATAGAGGTTCATATGCTCAAATGACATTAATCTGATTTTTCCTGAGACTGATAATGTATCTATTTCTCGGATAAAATACTCTGCACAAAAAGTTTTCGGCTACACCGAAACGCCAATCGCAGTACATAACTAGAAAATGTGTGAGGTGAAAATTACGAATTCGGTAGATTGCGGTCGGAATGATTAGTTATCAAATCCATTGCCAAATATCAATAAACCTCTTTCACGCTTCGACATCCCTGAAACTAAAATTTTTAAAACACCATCAAAAATTGAGGTTCGGAAAATACATCTTTTGTGCTATCGATCGAATGATGAATTCTATTATGATATTGTTCAGGATTCGAAAATTTGTACAACGAGATGCGCTCGCTCGTTTCCCTCCGAGATAGTTGTATTATATTGAGTTCGATGTCACCTACACCACAATAGCCGGGCGTGTGCCTCACCTCTTCTCTATAGAGCCCACAAAAGCTCCAAATCAGTTCAGCCTTGACCAAGGCCTAGGATGGATCTTTCGTTTACCCTGTACACGCAACGATGCTCAGTATATACCTATATATCGACTCTCGGCCAATAATATCGACCAAAGTACTTTTTGTGTGTGCCCGCGGATCGTGAAATAAAGTGTATTTTCGCACGATTGACTCAGTAGACTTCACGCGAATGACAGACTGTGTATTCAGATCTTAAGCTTAGTGAATGAATGTGATTCATTGTGAAGTTACACATGATCTACAAATCACTGTCTAGATCGCCCAACCCGCTCCAGACTCCTCATACTCGTGTTTCAACCCCAAGGGAAGCACCTCAGCTCCCGAACAGATATCATAAATGAGGCCAAGAAACACAAAAAAATGACACAAGGAGGCCAAAAAATCCGCAGTCGAAAGGTATCATTCACGGTGGAAAAATTACAAATCATCGACTCATAAGTATTGAAACCTCTTATCTAGTCAATTAGACCAAATTATAATAATCAAACGCTAGTCCAAAATTTGTCCGTCCGAAACCCGTGGATCGGGTTGCCTACGTGGAACGGGTAAAAGTCATAAAGGGTGGCCTTGTGAATCATGGGTGGACCAACGGGTGAATGTGGAGATGGTCGGTTGGATGATCTCGTCTGGTCCGATCTAATTGGGTCTAATGCGGTCTCGTCCGTTCTAGTTTGGTACTACTAGGGTTCTAGCTTGGTACCACGATACCCGGGCGATTTCTTGAATGCAATATCCCGAATGATCACTGCGCCGAACGACAATTTTCCTGAAAATCCTATCCCACACTAGTGCCATTAGGACCGCAAGGACCGAACTAGTACCCCACTTGAATTACCGTACTAGTGCCTTTGTAAAATTGTCGTACTAGTATAGCCTGAGCCCGGTCTAGCTCGATTCAATTATGTCTAGTTCATTCTCATCCGGTTTGATTCCATCTTGTTCGCTCAAGTTCGGTCTAATTCGGTCTAACTAGTTCTAGTTTGGTCCAATTGGGTCTAATTTGGTCTAGTTCGGCCCATTCAGGTCAAAATCGGGGTCCAATGCGATCTAAATCAGTCTTGTAAGGTCTAGTTCGGTCTGATTCGGTCTAGTTTGGCCTAATTTAGTGTTAATCGGTTTAGTCCGGTCTGGTCCGATAATATATCACGTGGCCGTATGGGTTATGGTGGGCCTGACTGATCTATTCACTGATTTATGATATCTCGCAATATGCCATCTCTCCGAGCTTCATAAGAAACCACTCATCATTAATCGATCATTTCTCTGACTAATCGAGAACATTTGTAAGCCGAACGAGTGGCAACGAGAGAGGCAATAATGCTAGTGATCAGCCACTCGTCCATTTTCATCATCCGCGTAATGATTCGCATGATATGAAAATCTCGTTTTACAAAATCAAGGATTACAAGCCGTGCGCCAAAGAGTAGCTAATGAGATTCTACATCACTCAATTAGCACTTAAATCCCTCGATGGATGTGCATGGTCGCATCAGCAAAGTATATGTTGGGAGCTTGCCGGCACGAAATTCACCCTCGATCGATTTAATTGAGTCTCAATGAGCCAATCCAACAACATGCCATAAACTCTGTCTAATCGATCGATCATTCAAAATGGACTACTAGCATCAAAAAGGAGAATATGGATGAGGCTGGATTGCTGCGCAGATCTGCAAAACAGAGGCAGTTCCATTAGCGCTGATTGCCCATAATGAGCTGCGGAGTGAGTGTTTCAGTGGCCAACATACACCATACGCACTTTGCAGCTTTGCGGCAAAGTTTTGAGAGTCAGCCTCTCGCGGAATTCGGATAGTGCGTTAGCGTCAGCCTCACAACCTCCAAGCTGCGACCGAGCAGCAGCGCTTTTCGGGTTTCCTCTCTCTGTTATTCCTCTTTGGAACTAGCTCATTTACCGCAGCTCGTTCATCATATATTCTGTGACCCGTCATGCGCATGCGAAATTTTGCCAGACAGTGTTTATTGGGCTTGAATGCGAGTGCCACTGTTGGAGCCAAAGTACCGTTGCCGTGGAACCAAATGCGGACTCTCCCAATTCCCTCGCATCAGCTTTCCGTTGCTCGAAAAGGAACGGAAGACAAGAGCCGTATCAAATTGAAACGCTAACTGTCGGTGCCCACTTTGAAATTGGAATATCTCCTAGGCTCATTTGAATACGTTTTGCGCAATGAATGGACCCTCGATTTTCCAAGAAGAATCTCTAAATGAGTAGTTCAGAGTCATGGTGGACTGAGTCCACTTTTAAGACTCATTCATTTTGTGTTCTCCCACAATTTAACCAGGGATAGAAGCCATTTAGGAATCATTCTTCAGTCGAAGAATATAATAGAAAAGATGGGAAGAATCGTCTGCAAAGGATAAAATCAAGTCCGCCAAAACGCGAGGAATTTTCAGGCTGAGTTCTTGCACTATTCAAAAGTGAACCTAGTCTACTATGACTCTGAACCACTCAAATGCTGAAAAATATCGAAAAAGTAAAAGTACTTAGTAAGAAAGCAGCAGTTGTTAGCTAGGACATTTTAGATGAGCTGGTTGCAAAACTACCCCACGCGTGGTTCTTGCCAGTTTTTGCGGGATTCACTTGATGTTACAGAAATACTTCGTTTGAAACGAGTCGTTGCACGGTTTCAATCACAAGACGTCAGGGTCAAAGTCATAACCATTCAGAGTCAATTTATGAGAATCTGTAGGTGCGACTATACGAATACTAATTTCGTCGCAGACCTTCACTGGTGTAGTCACTAAGTGCGTCACACAGCACTAAAAACAGTATTTCCTTGTAATCTCTTAGTGATCAACCACTGTCTCACATAAAACAAAGGGCGTGCTAGCAAACTGAGATATTTGCATCGCTTTTTTTCGTATAAAAGTTCTGGGACAAGTTTCATAAAATACTTCCTCGAGAATCGTGGAGTCGTTTTTTTGTGAGTCGTAACTCCTTCGCAGTCCGAACACGCAATCAAATAGCGGAGCGCTCGTTCGTAATAGATTGAAGGAAAGGATCTTCGATCTTCTTCAGCATATTTTCCATCTTCTCTAGGAGAAAACTTGATCGAGACTTACGTGAGAGTAGGGCTCGTCAACGCAATCTCACGTCGTATTCGTCAAGTTGTGCTCAAATATTCGCTACACAAATCGAGATTTCCACGACAGCATCAGCGCAGAGATACTCTGATGACCGACGGATGCAATGAGCTTTTTGCTCGCCAGGTGACCAAAGAAGTGCAGCACATTGGACAGCGCGTCGGTATTAGCGACTGTTGGCCGCAGCAAATTGCGCTCGTCACTCGGGTGACATTCCAGCAGTGACAAGAGACGCCCGACGGCACTTCCCTCATCGGATGAGAGGCATCGAGAGCAGAGGGGAAGGAAAGTTGTCGCAAGTTTATAAAACCGCAATGAGCGAGCGTCTCTCGGGAGAGATGAGCAGGCGTCCGTTTTCGCACGGCTCGTGGCAAAGACGCTGTAATACTATCTTCGATGCCGTCTCGATATGGGTGCGAGAGAGATGAAATGATTCCACGCTGCAGATTCTCGTGATGCGTAGAGCGTTGCGATGTCCATTGATGCAAGAGAACAAAGATTGCGGGCTCTCGGATCAGACGGAGTGGCTCGTCCACCACGCAACCTTCTGGTCCGGTTCTCCCAATTATTCAGCCTGAAACAACGCACCACTGTTGAGCTCTAGTTTTTGAGACGCTCAAACAGAAGGTTTACATTTTTGGACTTAGAGTGAAAATTTGTTGGACTAGAGCGTTGCTTCTACCAAGGCCGCAACATTGTCATGACACTATACACGAATGTCTCCTCCAGAAGTTGATTCGTTGATTGGTAATCTTATAAGCAGGAGAAGCGTTTTCAGAGCGGATTTTTGGGCAGCCTTGGGACTTTGGAGTGTAATTCACCTCCAACGTACATTCTGTGAACTTCTTACGTGTCACCTACACCACCTTAGCGTAGGAGCAGTTGTCATGAATCCAATTCTCTGGTTTCCTGTCAGATGAGTGTCATTCCTCGAGCGGCGGTCCTATACTACCGAGAGTTGCTACGATAGTTTAATGATCACCGCGGCTTACTTGAATGTCTATTGCTTCCGATTTTGGAAATCTTATATTCGCCACTTTGATCGAATTCGACGAGTGTCAGTGGTTCTATCAATTCTATGCAGCCATTCCATCCCTCCGTTGACATCTGTGGAATGGCAATGACATGCGTTGATTGGCAGTCTGTTTGAATTGAACGGTTGGTTTACTATAGTCAATGTCATTTATTACGACAACCTTTCGGCAGCTAGTTCACTGCCCCCATCAGGTCTCGATCTACATTACAAGTAAAATCTTTGTACGACTAGATTACTCATCTTGCAAGACGAGTGTCCATTTTTGAAGTTTCCTCTTCCTAAAATGTATGTTGTGAGATAACGTTTTAACCTTACAACAAGACGCAGAAGGCTGGGGTTCGAATCTTAGCCGGTACTAATGTGAATTTTCATAAGTGCCGTTCGGTGGCTACGGTGATTGGGAATCTACTTTAAACTGTAGGTCCCGCAGAATAATCTCGAAAAGAGGTTGAAAATGTGTTGATAAAAAAAAGACCTTACAACAATAATAAAATTTGACTACAATCATTCTGGAACTAACTATTTTTTGGTAATACTATTTTAACACAGTCTCGCTGCGGGAGGATACCACCGATCCTTATCGAAGCCAAATCATTCGTTCGAATTTTCAGCCAAGAGCAGAGCATTCAGGGCATTTTGCTGTTATTTTTGGTGGTACGCAATTTCGTGATTACGGCTAAGGCAGATGGGACAAAATCCGAAGCGATTTGACCGGGGCTCGAACCCACGCCCATTTGAGCACCATACATCAACCTACTGAAGCTGCAAGCCTCAACCGACGAGTGAGTCATCGACGCTCAGGGACTCCCCTCAGTGTAGAATGTATATCTTCCGTTCAATGATTCGTAATTGCGATACGTAAAATTTCAGACATTTTTCATAATTTGTGTTCAGCCCGAGGAGCGTTACGCGTGACACTACCCAAACCAAAGACGAGCTCTGAAATGGAAAGTAAAAACAATCAACCGATGTAGATAATAGCATATTGCCAATCTCATTCAAAACTGTGTTAATTCGATACGTAAGCAAGTTACTAATATAGACCAATAAGAAGGAAACCCATACAAAATCCGTGGCCCACGGCACACGATGTTAGACAATGATCGGGGTCGTTTACGACCACCAGCCTCGCATACATTGACTATGTCTATGGAATACACACCACCGGGAGCATTATAACCTCCATGCAGCGCGTATAGATAGGCATACGTATACGCGGATCACCCCAAAGAGCTGCAAGCACGGCTCAACCCAAGCAAATCTTGCTGATACTATCAGAGGGCACAATACCGCGGTGGCAGCTCGCGGCGCCAACGAAACGCAAGTAGCTCAGGTGGCTGCACATCCATTGCAGTTGTATAACTATATAGATCCATACTATAGTACGCACATCGTATCAACGGGTTTGAGGAGGTATGGGTTGTATACCATCAGCTGGGTACTGCAAGCTCCTTGCGTTGGCAAGTTGTATTTTCGTGGTTTCGCTCGCAGCGCGATACGAGCTAAAATTTGATCTCGCTCAACCCAAGCCTCCCCCAATTCAGGTAGTCTTCTTATTCACCTGGTAATCTTGCTGTCTATCGGAATTTTGATATTCCTGTGAATGAAACCGTCGGCTGGTGACTTTTGCTGTGACGTCTACCAACTTACAATGCTCGTTGGCATTGAATTTACCCCTCGGATAATTTCAGAACAGTCTGTTTAGTACTCCTGGCAAATTCATCATTCGTTCGAGCTCATTCCGTATTTCTTGTTAAATCATACACATCACTTTCACAATCCTTGAATATTTATTACAATAATTCTGAATACTTTCTCACCAACCATGCTCACTAACAAATTCTCTTTTCACTGAAGATATATTCGTATGGGGACATGCCCGAAAACTGATGTTCGTGATGAATTTCCATTGGTAAATGATTATTATACGAAGAGATTCTGAAAAATCTCTGACAACGCCCCGGGGGCATATTTTTGCATTGATAGAGTCTTTACAAGCTCTCATTTTAGAGAAAAATGAGCAAAAAACTAAAAATTTTCAGGCTTGCACTTTTGGACATTTTGCGGGTCATTTACTCTTTTCGTGGCAAAAATTTTCCCGAAACCGAGAAGCGTGGTCCAAATTCCTTGAGCTCTAGCACAGGCAAATGTCGCGGATTTCACGTGATAATCCGATTCATTTCGTGTAAATCACATTGATTTTTTTTATTCGCAAAACTAAAATGGTCAGTGTGACATTACAGTAACGAATACAGGTAAGTTCGTTGACTGATCTGCTCATTTGGTGTCGCATGTTTCTCTTACCTTGGAAAAGTATGGAATGTGCTATTTTCCATGGGCTTGTTACGAACAAAAGACCGGGATCCCCGCACGCATTCCTTTCAGAAGCTCATTCCCTCACGCCGTGCTTTTGTGAAAAAGCTTTACGACGCCGTTCTTCACAGCGATCGCTTTGACAGTATGATCGAGCAAACTCGTCGTATTGTGCGACAACCCTTGAACAGCTCGGCTCCATTCGCTTTTTTTCTCTTCGTATGATGAGCTCTTTGGCTTTGTTTTGCCTCGAAATGAGAACATACGAGCTGAGCTGAGCACGCGTACATGCGCCGTACTTATGGGCCGACTCGACGCGCAAAGTGTTAACGTAGCAAGTACGGGAGACATAGTGAGTGCTCATCGTGTATGGTTGAGAGCTGAAAGAGTTTGCTGCGAGGGTACACACATGTCGCGCAAAAGCAAATTCTCTCACCTTTCGAGTAAAGAACTCATGATGGGCGCAGAGTGTATTCCCGGTAGAAGAGACATGTAGGTTGCCCTGAATTAATCATCATAGAACGGAGCAGGCCTCGGCTTGGGCTGTCCACCCCCCCCTCCCCCCCTCCAGCACTCACTCGCACCTTTGATGGATTATTAACTTCGAATCCATTTCGCAACGACAATTTCACTGGTCATTATTCATTAGCTCTCGGCCATCGCGCTGCGGCCGATTTTATTTTCCTCCCTGAGCTTATTTTTCTGCACAGGGCTAAGCCGTATATGTGATGAAACAACTCTCTGGGTAGATGCTCCATTTGGTATCTTCACGTGCGACGGAAAAATTGTGAAAGATGCATGACCTATGATCTTTTTCTTCACCATATCTCGCCACATTTTGGCGGACTTTGCGTGGGGGGGGGGGGGGGGGGAGTCGATAGAATGTAGCAATCTTTTGCTGAGCTCGTGAGAAACACTGGTGGCCAATTTTCAATCAAGTATTGCATAAATTGGGCTCATTATGATGAAAATCATCCAATGAGTGACAATAAGCTGTTTACTCATAGTCGTCGGTACTAGTAGTCATCGGAACTCATTTTCATAGTTCAGTAAACGCAGACATGAATCACCCCAATAATTATAGTGAAAAAGCTCTATCCCGTCAGTTTATTTTGCTAGAAACATAAATAGTACAGAGAAGAATCTTGTTTCTGTACCTGTGATTCTGACAAAAAATTGTCGTCCACCCTGATCAAAAGAAACATTGGTAAACTGATGAAATAATTCCAGTCGCTCATCTCAATTTGACGAATTTTAAAAAGGCTACTCAAATATTCCACGGATGTCGGTGTTGCCGTATGGTGTTTGAAGACACAAAAAAGTCAGCACGTGACGTCAGACTCAAAAGAGTATCGATCCACTAGATTCGAATACACTTTTGGCTCAGTAAAGCGGTCCAATAACCTTTTCGGGGTGTCAAATTTATTCTTCAATGATCTCCGGCATATCATAATTATACAAATAATATTAGACCAGCCTGTAATATAACAAGAGAAATTTCTGAGAAAATCTGTGCGAGTGGAAAAGTATCCCTACAAAAAATTCGCACTGCTTTACGATACGTGATTTCCATTTTCTGAAAAGTAATTCACAAGCAAATGCGATTGGCCAGACTACTCCGAGCGCCGAGTGCAGAGATATTTAATTTTGTTTTGCAACCTCGAGTCGTTCCATACACTTATTTTATACGGTAAAACCGCTACCGAGAAAAGCCTTTGAGGCTTCAGTGGTTTCGCGAAAAAGCCGCGCACATCCAGACTAATCGGCCTAAAAGCATTTTTAGCGGTGCGACTCTCTGTCGTCGTCGTCGTCGTCGTAGTCGTAGCTTTCGCGCGCCAAGCATTGTTGACGAGAAAGGGATAGGTGAGCTCGTGAAGAGCAGAGAGCCGCGGGTCGGAAGGGGGCGGCCGTATAGAGTGAGTACGCGAGAAACGCAAAAGTGCACGCCTGGGCCACCCTTATAGTATATGTGTACACCTGAAAAGAAAGAGGAAAGCCATTGCGGCTCAAAGACAAAGAAATGTTGTTAAAGAGAGAAAAATATAAAGAGGAAGAGGAGGACGACTCCAGAATGCGCGAGTGCGTGCAAGCCCGGGCAGTACCGCCCCTCCGCACTCCGTTCCGCTGATCCCTCATTTATTCTAAGATGTTTTTCCATAACGATGTAACCTTTTTTTCTCTGAGGGCGAGTTCCATTACCTCGTGATGATGTTTCCCTCATTTCCTTGTTCCATCTCATTTTCATAAAGGAGAAATTCTTCTGTGATTGCAAACATCAACCCCGTGATTTATCCGGAATTATATGGTTCACGTCAACTGTAATTATATCCTTTGTAGTAAAAAATGATCAGTTTAGGTACCCATTGGATTCTCTTTCGACTCGTTCACTCGTCCAAACGAACAAACAATTATCAAGTAGAGTCTTCATCAGATCACAGATGAGACACAATCGTGCAAAACCCTATGGTTAATGCATTCGTGGTATCAAAACATCCGTTTCGGAAAAAAGTGTAAAGCTACTAAAAAATATGTACCCGTATAACACTGGATTCAAAATGCGTTGGTGTGGCCACAATGACGTTGATCATGTGCCAAATGCGACGATAAATCATTTCTTGCAGAGCCTCAGCGCAAGCTCACGGGTATAACGCAGCCATGAATTTTACGTCATCTTTCACTGCGCTCTTGTCGTAACTTTGCAGAGCATCATACAAACTTTTTCAGAATTGCTAAGTAAGACGGAAGAAGAGGAGAAACGCAAGAGGAAGTCAAAGAATGCCAATAAAGCTCGTAACTGCCGGTATTTGCATTCCTCGTAGACCACTTATAAAAAGCTACAACGACTTTTCTACCTTTCTTCGTGTCGTTATTTCCACTGCTCTTGTTTGGTATGAGCACCTAAAAATGTTCATCTTTGTCATAAAAGCTGCTTTAGAATGATATATGGATATTTACGCACTGAATTTTTCCACAGAAGCAGTCATGAATATACTTAGAATATATCATCAAAATATAATCATGAATATTGTTTATGAGTAGTGAAACTATTTCTCACCTCGTTTCATTGTCGACTGCCAACTCTGTCTGAAAAACCTGATGCCATGGAATTCTGAGTTGTTTTGGGTAATTAAATTTATATTAACTTACAAGGAGAGGTCCAACCTTGTGGAACACGGATCTTGATGAAACTCTGGGAATCATCTTGTTTTGGTGAAAAATGAAGTTATCTCCAAGGGTTTAATCCCATGGGCCTCCTATCCTAAGATACAGCCAAGGAGGTTAGCATTGTCAGTATATCTATATATGAGTCATTTCAACATGGGCCTATGTTGACAATGCTAATCCCCATAGCTGTACCTGAGAATAGGAAGCCCATGGGATTAAACCCTTGGAGATAACTTCATTTTTCACCAAAACAAGATGATTCCCAAAGTTTCATCAAGATCCGTGTTCCGCAAGGTTGGACCTCCCCTTGTTAGTCTCAATTCAGTGAGTAATGGTAGAGAACTTTAGGCCGGAACCGTGTTGAATGAACGTTGTAATTTGACACGTTCGCTGTGGTGGAAGCCACCGATAGGACCCGCGATTCATCAGGTTCTAGTGTACACCCAACGATGCAGACATGCCCAATGGGTTATGTAGCAATTTTGTTACATTGAGTACGACGCCAACAACGTATGTGTAATCCACTTTTAGTGTAGAGCTCGAATTCGACAAACCAGCGAAAAATTTCCGCTTCCTCTCAAAACTTCCTTGGAATCACGATGTTGCAGGTTAATTGATGCTTCGCTTCACTTGCACTCCAAATTCCTCAACGTGCCTTCAGTCATTCTGAAGCTTACGCCAAAAGCCACAGGTTGAACTCAAATACGCCTGATATAATAATTACCCGAGTTATTCATGGATAACTTTGAATTAAAATGATAATGGTCAGTTTACCTTCTGACAAATCGAATCGAATTACTTCTCAGTAACATCATGAATCCAGTGTTGATCCATTCAGAAAACGCTTCGGGCTTTTTCAAATTTTTATTTGATCACTCCGCGTCTCGAGGAGAAACTACCACCTCGATAATCACTGAACTCGCCAGAGTAATAACACTCAGTCCGACGTTTCCAAGGTTTACTCAAGTGCTTATTCTCTATCAGATCAGAAATATTCAAAAATTTTCACAGTAACACTTAGAGCTTGAGAATATTTGTGGCGAGTCCCTGTGCAAATCACCCCCTCCCATCCTGGAATAGCGCCAGCAATATACAGTCATCGTCTGAGCTACAGCATTAGAGTCAAGATGCTATCTAACGCCAATTCAAACCGCAAGATTCGGAATTCCATAGACACTCCTCGCATAAAGATAAAGTGACTTCGCAAAGAGTAAAGAAATGCGCTCTCAAGGTTTGGGCTATCGTGGGATGGCCAAGGCGCCTGCTCTGACGTACTGTTATTGCGAATTGACTCTCTATTCGTACTCGCGGTTAGCCGCGTATTCTAGCCGAGCGACTTGCGAGGATGTGTGCTAATGGCAACGGAGATTGGCCGGACGGGTTACCCAATTGTGTGGCCCCTTCCACAGAGCTTCACGATCGCTCGTAGCCGGAGCCAAGATTTACTTGCTCGAGAATAATAGCAGTATATCTGGTTGCCACTGCTGCTGGTCACTGGCCTTGCATAGGTATAGGTTTGCAAAGCGAAGTGGGTTGGGTCACCACCAACTTTGAGCGCGCCCCGTTTGGACAAACTGTTAATTTGGCGGGGGAGTAAGCCACAACTGCAGCTATCGTTTTCGCCTCGAGTAACACCTGCGGCGCACGTGGACTGCACTCTACCCGAGGCTCAACTTGCCCAGAGACTCGCTCGCCCTATCCAGTGTACGTCACGACTTCACAGAAGCAAAACGACCCAACAAGGGTTACAGGGCTCACGGATTTGCGCGGGGAAGTTTCAGATTTAGAGTTCGACCCTTGGCTTGACCCGCTTGGCAACCACGTATCAGTCAGCTGACTCGAATTTCGATTGAGATTGATCGTCTTTTATTTTCTCACTTTGAGACTTTCAACTTTCGAAAACTCAGTTTCTAATTGAGAGATTCCCGTGTAACAGTATTCCAACAATGGTCGGATCTAATCTGTGCAGTCATGAACAATTCCTTCCCTGAAATTTCCTCAATGGAAGGTGGAGCCATTTTACTCGTGATTCATTTATTTCTATCCTAACCACAGCTGTAACAAGTCCTCAAGAAATTCATTACATATAATTTTGGACCAGATTTCCTTCACGCTCGTGTGGGTGACGAGTGACTTCGGGTAACCGACATAACCCCGTGTAACGAGATTCGATGCAGCTCGATATACAACAGAAAACCGACATACGATATAGGTATACTGCATAGGCTGAGGAACCGCGTGCATTCTCAGCATGTCACAGATGCCGACGCCAAGATCCGTCTGCTGTCTGCTCCTCAAGTTCCCTTGCACACATCGGAACTGGCAAACATATGGTTCTTATTGTTATTGTTATTCAAGATTGCTGCATATTATAGAACGAGTGATGCACCCATTGCTGCTTTTTGATTGCTATAAAAATTATAAGTGCGAAAATCCAGATCGTGAGAGTTTGGTGGTGATACATGCAAGGATGTGTGGGGTGGGTTCTAGCTATGTCCTCATCGATGTGGATCATGTGAGGTTTCTGAATCTAAACAAACGTTTCGAGGAAAACCCCTTCTCCAAGACGAGAGTTTTCCGAACCTGCTTCATTTCAACTTGAAGAATTAAGCAAGATCATATTTATCTGCTCTGATCCCTAATCTGGGAAGTGATTCGTTAGGGCAACCGAGATATTACAGTTTTGGTTAAATGCGGGGTTTGAACCAGAGATGTTGGTTATTTATGCCACCATATCTAGTTCACACATGTCACTACCGAGCATCGCTGTTCCACATTCAAACATATTCGGATCCCCATCTAAATCTACACAAAATGAAGCATGATTTTACAAAAGAAGGCATGCAATGCTGTAATTTATTGAGTTAGAGCATCGACTCGCTTAGACGTTACAACGAAAGTCGAAATTCTCTGAGATCTCATTGGTCCACCTATATCCTAGTATACAGCTATCGGCACGATTCTAATTGAACATTAAAAGGGCCTTTAGTCCATAAATTCTGTAAAATAAGATACAATGAACATTTCTCATACTCGAAAAAGAGTTAATTTAGCCAATACAGATGAGATATTCAATACCTCACGAAAATTAATTGAATCAAAATATCAACTCGGTATCAGAGGCGTGAAATTAATCATTTGTAGAGATATCACATCTGGTTTCTCTGATTTCATAAGGGCCCATGGAAGCTGCTGATGATTTTACGTCATCGCGAACGAGAATGATGGTCGCTTCACAAGAATTCAATGAAGAATAATTCATTTAAATGATAATATTTCATTTAATTGGGAACTCTTTAAGCCTCAATTCGAGGTATGTAATACTCGATCTGATGGCATCTAAGTGGCCGAACGGGGATCCAAAATTCTGTTCTGATGTAATCAGTCACCAATCCAATGAATACAGAGTCATCTTTACGAGTAAAAAAATCGTGTTTCGCTCTTCGGAGAAGTAATTTGCTCATAAGATGAAATGCAAAATTCCGTACCGCACAGTGCAGGTGCAGCTTATAGTAGAAGATCCCTTCCCTCCCACGGGGCAGATCCGGATCTAAACTCGATCGTCACTGATGTAGCCTGCATCATCTCCTGCTTACCCGAAAAATAAAGAGAGAGCCGGTGCATTTGTTTTTGTTCTCGCGGGCTAGCATAGCTGAATTTGCACTCTATCCGAGTAAGTGCGGGCGTGTGCGCACTCAGAATGCAAAGCCACAAAGCGGTGACAGCTCGGATCAGCTCAGCGCTCAGAAGGGTCGCGGGGGAAAAAGCCGGAAAAAGCCAAACAAGCAAGGCTCCGCAGCAGAGGTGAACTTGCGGACGCAGCGGCATCCTCAGGAAAGAGGTGAATCCGAAGTAATACCGAGGGCCGTTGCGCCCACCCCTTACGTGACCTCAAAGCCTCATCGTCTACCGACGCGCGTTGGTGCGTTGACGGTGAGTTACTGTAGAAGTCGACACAACGATGGAAGTGAGTAAGACGCCCAAGAGGCGTCAGACGTAGACGAGAGCACGACGACGTGGTTATGTGGCAATGGTGATGGTTAGCGAAGATGAGCCGTCGTTGTCTAGTGTGTGAGGCATCGTTTTCGGTGCAACTTTGAAGTGGCCCCGGGCTGATACAGCCCCGTCTCGCGAAGCATCAACCGCGTACATGAGACACCCATCGAGCAACAAGCGCTTACTTACCCGCACTCGAGAAGCGACTTGCGCAAAACACTGCAGATGCACTTGTGCGGCTAGACGCGCGACAGCCGAGAGCAACACTGTACGCCATTTGTGTCAAGATAGAGCCACTCGACTTTAGCCGATGATGGCTTCTCCTTCAGGCTCAAGAAGAAGGAGCTGAGAGATGCTTCGCTTTGGACCAGTTTTGATTGGTAAAAATTGCACCATGTGCAGAGAGAGCGTGAAGAGCAAATGTTTCACAAAAGCCACCGTGGAGGAATCATATCCTAGTATTGGCTCCTCCAGAGAAATCAATGACTGGGAGGTGCTCAATTTTTCAATCGCGAACGTTAACCATTTCACGCTCTGTTAGAGTCTTGAACGTACCTGTACAAAATTCTTTGCGTGTTCAAAATACACAACTACTGTAAGGTTTATATTCCCGAAATTCGACTGGGTTGGCACAGTGTACCGATGTCTCAATATCAGTTCCGTTGGTTGACCAATCAAGCTCGATAATCCATTCGTAGTTTTAGATCATCCGAAACATTGTTCGACCTCTGATTTTCACCAGCGAGATTATATAGACTAACGTTAATGTTTGCCATTCACAGCAGTTCTGAACAGGTACACAGACAAAACTATGACATAATCATGTCAAGGAAATAGTGGGGCGACGAGATAAATGAACCCACGACGCCAGTCTTTCAAATTTCCATCTCGACTCGATGATACTGCGATGGTTCATCCATCCAATCGATCCTAATATTTTCAAGGACTGATGGATGGATGGATAGGATGTGCTGGGGCGGGCTAGAGTGCGCTTGGCTGGGCTGGGCTGGGCTGGGTTGGGCTGGGACCGAGTGGGATGGGTTGGGCCGCGCTAGTCTGGGCTGCGATGGGATGGCCTGAGACGGGCTGAGTATGGATGGACGGAATGAGTTGACTCGGGCTGGGGTGGGATGGGATGGGATGAGCTTGGCTTGGCTCGGCTGGTGTGAGCTGGGCTGGGCTGGGTTGAGATGGGATGGGCGGGGCGGACTGGGATGGGCTGGGATCAAGTGGGATTGGTTGGGCTACGCTGGTGCGCTAGGATGGCATGGGATAGGCTGGGATAGACTTGAATCTCTCGGTCGAAGTTCCAATTGAAGAGCTCAAAGAAAGAGTTTGAAAGATCGCATTGAAAACATGTGAAATTACTTCATTGTACTGAAAAATCGAACCAACATATTGAGAGGCTAAGCAAAGGAAGCTGTAAAAGAAAGTACACATTGTACCAATTGGAAAAACCATGGATTCAAGGCTCAGCAGAATAATGATCATAAAAGATATGAGCCAGCCCAAAGCACTAACTGTAATGCAACCCTCAAGATGAAACTAATGATCAGCAACTTTGATGCTATCCCGAAGTCCATGAGTCACCGCATAGCAACCCAACCTTGATGTTGGGTCGTAGTTTTTTAAATTTTATTTACAAATTCCACGTGCAGGCAATCTAGATATGGATATTACCTTACTATGCAATGAGATAATTGCAATTGACTATTAAATGAATATGCCCGAGGTCACGGGTGGCAGGGAAGATCTATCAATAGGAACTGTACCGAATGCGTTCGTTAAATATACTCACAGCAAAGGATCGATTCTATGCAGAGCTTTCTTCTGGAAAGTTAGAGGTGCTCCAAGACTTCCTTAGAGAAATGATCAGATGCAATTCCTTGACTAGATTCCCTCTGAAATACACTCCCGGAATTCGAATCTCTGAATCCTCTTCAAGATCACAACACGGTGAATTTCTACCACAAAATTTTTCTCTTACAGGTTTACGCCTCCTGAGTTGCGAAAAGAGTCATTCCAGTTTTTTGAAGTGCAGTTTGGCTGCAACTTCGGCGCAGATTTAAAAGGCGAATGGAATTTTATCCGCGCAATATCCTCATAACTACGTCACTATTCCGCGCATCCTTTCCCCACTGCATTCGTTGTCTTGGCTACTTGATTAAAATCACGCCTTACTAATTCGATTTGGCTAAGCCCGCCCGGCCAATAGACGCGCGCATCCATGGAATGATTTTTCCCCGCCCTCGGCTATTAGATGGCCCGCGATATAAAGTTGCTGGCTCGCTCGCTTACTGCACGGTAGCAATACGTGCCGGGAATTATTCCGCCATATACCGAGAGCAAACTAGCGATAAAGCTCGAGCTTGCAGCCCTCATCCGCACTCGGCCGAGCTTCCGGCGTTTCTCCGACTTTTTTTACCGAGTGTATATATCAAAACCAGCCGGGCTTCCTTTGATCCACAAGCGCGCGTGGCTTTTTGCCTCGGCTTACAAAATACGTGGAATTGGATTTTTCCGTGCTCATTGCCTCTTTTGGATCACGGTGGTGTATAGAGGCATGAGGTGCAGCAGTGAGCAGATATACAGCAACTGAGAAGGTATAGGCGAGGAGCGCGAAGGTCGGAGAGGAGAAAAGAGCGAA
The DNA here is from genome assembly GCA_029851415.1 of Eretmocerus hayati. Classification (NCBI taxonomy): domain Eukaryota; kingdom Metazoa; phylum Arthropoda; class Insecta; order Hymenoptera; family Aphelinidae; genus Eretmocerus; species Eretmocerus hayati. The sequence goes on along the minus strand of CM056741.1, from coordinate 2,501,288 downwards.
CCGAACCGAGTTGCGAGTTATCGATTTTACAGCTGGTTAAAGCCCAACTTTTGCTACCAGGCGGCATCTCAGCCGCCGCAGCTCAATCCACTTAGCATCGGAGTTTCGCTGCGAATTAATACCACCACGATTACGCCGGCTGATCGTGTTGGACATTAGTTTTTGACAAAAAGCTGCAAACTTTTGCGTACCAAAATTCAAGCTCGACCCTTACTGCCTCAATACTACCTCTCGTCTCGTCAAACGCCTCATAGCTTGTAGTAGACTCACAAGGGGAGGTCCAACCTTGTGGAACACGGATCTTGATGAAACTTTGGGAATCATTTTGTTTTGGTGAGAAATGAAGGTATCTCCCAGGATTTAATCCCATGGGCCTCCTATTCTCAATTACAGCTTTGGAGATTAGCATTGCCAATATAGGCCCATGTTGAAAATTTGTATATATAGATATACAAACGATGCTAACTTTCAAAGCTGTATCTCGGGATAGGAGGCCCATGGGATCAGACCCTTGGAGATACCTTCATTTTGCACCAAAACAAGATGATTCCCAGAGTTTCATAAGGATCCGTGTTCCACAAGGTTGGACCTCCCCTTGTCAGTAATGCTTCCCTATTTTCCCACGGATTAGACTTGATCTGTCTGAATTATTTCGAATGCATCCATGCATCTCAGTACTATTGAAAAAATCGCCGAAGATCAATTCAGTTATACATGCTAAAACACATTAATTTATCATTCACGGTGAGGCTATTTCGATACTCCAGAGCCATCCGAATTCACCATAACGAATGATGGAGTGAAATTCAACATTCGATTTTCTGTAACCTTACAATCAGCTCAATCTGGTGGAACCTCGAATTACCTAAGTGTACATGCTTCTATTTCAGTCTCATCTGGGATGGTTACTGGTTCTCACACACCGAGCAAGATTTTCTAGACATTTTTCGGACAGGGCCGAATGCGAGGGTCGGAATTACCATGAAAATCCGCGAAAGCCGAACGTGCATCCATATATCAAATACTATACTTTGCAATTCTCAGATTTTTTGGTGCTGGAAAGTTGCATCAAGAACTTTTCGTGGCTCATTTATGAGGTCGTTGATAAAGATCCTGGCTCCCTCGTAATTGTTTTGATCCTCTGCTGCGGCTCGGGCTGAAATTCCATTACTCGCTGCAAAAAATTCCTATGGTGATCCCCTGCACGATGTGCAAGAAGCCCTAACACGATGTATGTGAAATTCCAACTGATGTGTGGTTTCACATACCACTGTGGTAATTCCCGACACGATGTTGGTCGGATTTTTGCCACAGGTCGAAGACCATACTTCCCCTATTCGACGTTGCGTTTGTCCAACGCCGAATCGTATTGTCCTCATACCCGCTGTGAAAATACAGAACGGTTTAAGGGATTCACCACCACGCGGCGTTGGCGACGGCGTCGTCACTGCCGTGAACTGCTCGCGCCTGTTCGACGGCTGAGACAGGCCGAAAATCGTGCACAATCGTGCAGCTGCAAAGCAGTGCAAAATTCGTCGATTTGCTGCTGATCTTGAGCTCCTGACGAATATTTGACATTACAGATCGTTATTTTCAATAAGTGCTTGTAACCTTTCAGTTATTCTGCAGCTGCAGGAAAGCCGAGAACAGCAAAATATCAGGTAGGTATTAATCCCAAAACTTGCACAATATTGTGTCTAAATTCAATGTTATTGATTGGAAATACGATCACCGAACACTCCAAAGATCATTCTCATTCGATTCTCAGTGTATCTAGGATGCTAAAAACATTTCACAAATAATCCTCGTTACATGGTGCTGATGAGGTATTCCATCATTCTACAAGGTTAGATTGTTTGCTTTGTTGTTAGTGTGCTCCAAAGTGACCATGAGCTCTTATATAGCAGCTTCTCTGTCAGATCATAATGAATTTTTTAAAAGCTATTTCGGTGTCTCCTTGATAGAAAGCTAATAAGTGAAGCTCTCTGAGACTCTCTTGTTGAGAATTTTCATTGGCGTAGCCAACTCGTAGAGTCGAAACTTCCAAAGCAGTTTATTGTTTGACGAGTAAATGTTTATCATGTAGTATAAGGTAATGTCATAAAATTCTAATGAAACTTTTGTGTTATGGATTCAAGAGTTCTGTATACAAAACAAAAGTGGTGTGTCATGTGGGTTGGATTTGATTTTACGCTCTGGACTGTAGAGAGCCAGTATCTCAAGAATAATCTTTGCGATAGTTATCAAGAGTCTGTTGACAAGCACTCTAACATCAAAGATCCATTTTTGAATGTTTGTCAATTAAAGAGTCAACTGTTTAGCAGTCCAAGTATCTTATGTCGACATTTATATGAAGTTTATGAAACAGCAGGCATATCTTGCACACAAATTTTTATGAGCTTTCTTTCATGTAAATTTCCTTGATATAGTTTCATAATAAGATGATAATGTCTACATAACCTTGATGGTATAAAACTTCAATAGATATTATAGTGAAAATGCTGTCTTGAGTCCAGAGATTAGCAGTGGAATTCCGAAGTACTGGTCTTCTTATGAGTATTATAGGGAGGTTTTGAGATAATTTCAAATGTCATACCCATCATCATATCACAGTTCATAATTTTTTCATGAATTATCCTGGAATAATTTTTTTGTCCCATACATTCCAACACCTTATACTAATCTTTGTAGAACATTCCTTCAAACAAAATTCATCATCAAGTGCAAAACACCTCTGACGGGTAACCATTGAAATCAATATGAATACTCAACATCAGAGAGTATCAATTACACCCCTTGAAAAAGTTCTCTTGATCGATGCTGAGTTGCATAAATCACTTGAGACTACTTCAGGGGAAACTTGAAAGAGGATGGATAGAATTTGATTATCACTTTGGTCGAGTGATGCTGATAGCTTTTTGCTTAATAAGCTCTTATAATTTCATTGTTCCCCAACCTATCAGATCACAATGTAGTATGATTACAATATGGGTAAGAAGGTATATGTGAGATCTTCTTTGCAGATGTTACCCTGGAAGGTTTCCTAATCTTTATAAAATATTGCTTCAAACAAAATTCAGAATCAATCACAAAACATCTGTGACTGGTGACCATACTTTCATAATTATGAATACAGTATATCAGTGAGTCTTAAATTTACCCCTTGGAAAAGTCTTACTGATCAATCCTAAGGTATATAAATTGCTACGTACTATCTCAGGTGATCTTTGAAGGCGGATATGAAAGGAATTGATGATGAGTTTACTCGAGTAATGCTGGTTACTCTTCGCTTAATGAGCCATTATGATTTTCTTGTCTGCCAGCTGGTCTCATCACAACTATTGGCATCTTATGCTTTGTAATGCAACATGATTACACAAAATCTTTCCTTGGTTGTAATCAAGATGAACTTCTCTGAATGATTCACTGAAAAGTATTTATCTGGAGAAACAGATGTTTTTATACTATTTTTCTCCTAACTCAATGTATGTGAGTCTTTTTGAACTGCTTCCCAATGTTTTTAATTGATTCACACACAACATGCGTTTTGTTAAATATCTCATTTTGAAGATGGAAAATTCTTTAAACTGGTGATCACCTGAAAAATTCGATCATGTTCTCCTAGAATGAATTGTTTCTTCTTCTCAACAGTGTGATCAAACAGTCCATGCTATCTCTCACATCAGTTTGCAACTGGTTTCGCTGACAAGAAACATTCAAGGAAGCTACGAAGGTAATCCAATTATGAATATCATTCGACTTTTTTCACTTGGGCTTGTTTGTCCATGTTGTTCACTTCATACGATACTTTATACGATTATATAATATACAAGCAGCCAATATTGTGTAAAATTGTACAGCTGAAAATTTAGTAATTTCAATGAATGTGGGAGGGTCATGCTTTAATCCTTGAAATACTTCTAAATAGGTCTCTACTATTGGGGTAAAACGATTTCTACGAGAAGTTCCAACGTCCGTTCCTTATCCCTCATCCTTTGGCCTCTTGGAACGAATACTTGATGATAATGTCATGTAGTCATAGAACCAAAATTTGATTTCGAAGTCAGAGAGTTGATAGAAGTTCTGCCACTCCAAACATTGTTTGAACTAATTCGAGTGCGTGCAAGTAGTCGTATATTTGTAAACGCGCATTCTTCAAATAATGGAAGTCGCGATACATACCAGAGCTGTGCCAATCGGTGGCTCAGCCAAAAGCATGGTGATATCAGGAACGCGATGTATTATCAGTATTTTTCTGAAATAGGAAACATTGATACGTCCCTTACAATGCATCCGTAAAGAATGTCAATTCATACAGACTTCTATGTAAATCGTAATTGTAATCTTGCGCGTGGTTGCCATCAAGACAAAATATTTTTCATCGCTCTAATTATTAAGTGGCTTTAAACATAGCAGTCGTTTCTGCGATTTTCTCAACTTAACGACCTTAAAAAACTAATATTTAATCATAATGAACCATCAATATTAAACTATCTAAATGTACTTCTTTCCCATGTCTATCTTGGTATATAATATGATCTGCGGTTTTGGAATTCTGTATCCCTATCATCACAATTACATTGTGTTTTCAGAAAATTGAGAGAGAAGTGACCTAGTAGTTTCTTCTGCTACAAAGGCACTGTCCAACGAAGGAAGCTTGCCATTGCTCGACATGGTTCCAACATTCCTTTTCTAAACCTCATCATCGCTATTTTTCTAAGCAACATGTTTTCGTGTCGAGCGTGTTCTAAAAATTTCGAGCTGATCAATGAATACAACAAACACCAAAGAGCACACAGTAACGACAAGAATCTCAAAATTGTCTGCTTGTATCCGAACTGTAACTCGCAAGCGTCATCTTACCTCAATTTCAAATAACATTCATTATGCACTCATAAAAAATGCACGTGAAGGTTTCTACCGGTGTCTTTATAAAAATTGTCAATCTACCCATCCAAATGTCAACCTTCTGGGAAAACACTATAAACAGCATGTAATGCAAACAGCCGATGGCATCGTTTGCTCTTACTGCTGGCCCGAACAGAAAAATTTCAGTATCCTCTCTTCATACAATGCTCATGTTAGTAAGAACCATGCGAATTTACATCAGTCTCACTCTTTTATACCTGGAAGTTCGACTTCAGATCTCTCGAGGCATCGCTCAGAGCCTCTTTCTCCCGTCGTTTCTACTGAAGATTTGACTCGGAAAAATCCCCAAGGAGATCTTGAAAAGAATGTCACTGAGATCCTTGTGTGCGCAGGCACTAGTGGGATAGCGCACCGTGTCAATCCTCTTGGAAATGATTCTTTCATTCACGATGAGGAGATGAGGTATATCAATATGTCTGATCGCGAACACAACGAAGTTCAGGGTGGAAGTGATTCTAGAGTAAATTAATCGACAACAATTGGAAGTAGAGAGCTCAACAGCAGTGTGATTAAGCAGTACGCGCGTAGTTCAGTATCCCTAAGCTCCGAGAGTCACGTGACAGAGCCAACTATCCAAACTATGATTGATAATAATTACGAGCTATTCAATAAGTGAAAAGATCAATTTTACAATTCTATTTTGAGTTCTACGCTCACTTGTAACGAAGAACAGAATGTTCTTGATACGTTTCAAGAATCTTTTTCTTGCATGTCGGAAATATTTGATCCTGAAGGGGGTTGTCTCAGAAGTACATTTACTCGTAAGTCTTACTTCAATTCGAACTTCGACTACAAACCGCCGCTTCCAGTTCCAATTTACGATTCTGGTGGCAAAGAAGCTACTTTCACGTACTCTTATGTGAATATCCTGAAAACTATCACTCTGATGCTAAAAAATAAAGACATCAGACAATTTTGCATGAAACCTAATGTGACCAAAGATCCTCGGGGCTTCTTTGACCTGAAAGATGGAAATGTCATCCACAAAAATGAATTCTTCTTGCAAGAATACACTATACATCTTGGTATATTCCAAGATGCGTTCGAGTTATGTAGCCCGGTTGGATCTCACAAAAAAAAGAATAAGATGTTGGGCTTCTACTTTACGCTTCTGAATCTTCCGCCCGATCTGCGATCAAAATTGAAAAACATCAAATTGATCTTCTTATGCAAAGAAAGTTATCAGAGAGACTATGGTTAGAATGAAATCTTACGCGTTCTTATAAGAGATTTGAAGAAGCTAGAAACTGTAGGTATAACGATCGACGGGGGTGATGGCACTCATATTAATATGAGTTAATTCCTGAAATTAATTTCAGAGGTAGTGTTGTGGCAGTATTTGGTGATAACTTAGGAAGTCATAGTCTTGGAGGATTTAGCGAGTGCTTCAGCCAGGGCGGGTTCTTGTGCCGGTATTGTGATATGACTTTTTGAGAATTTTTGGAAAACCCCTTCGTTGTTAGGTCATTTCGTACACTTGAAGATAATCTTCACTCACACATCTTTGCTCACACATTTATCATAATGATAAATGTGTGAGCAAAGCTCTTGAGAAAAAAAAATCAATCATCAGAGGTATGAAGAACCGCTCAGCCCTGAATGATTTAGATCACTACAAAGTAACGAATCCTGGCTTGCCACCTTGTATTGACCACGATTTGTACGAAGGATTTGTAAAGTTCGATATGTTGCTCTGTATCAATTATTTCGCGAAAAGAGGGTGGTTTCGAATTGGCTTACTCAATTTTCGACTCAATGATTTGAAACTTTCAGACGAAGGTTCCAAGAATTAGCTTGAAAACCCAGCTTAATAAGCCTGGTAAATTGACGAGTACTGCGAGTCAGATGAAAAGATTGTTTAACACGTTCCCTGTCGTCATAGCTGACCGGATAAGGAACTTCAACGATCCAGTCTGGAACATGATGTTGATGATGAAAAGATCTGCTCTTTCATATCTGCTCCTTCACTTTCGAATGGGCAAGTGTCATTGCTCAAGACATGCTGCCACGAATACATTCGACTGCAAATCACTTGTTTCAAAAAAGTTAAACTGAGACCGAAGCATGAATATCTCATGCAATACTTTGATCTCATACATCACTTTGGTACATTGAAACATAGCTCAACGCTAAGATTTGAGGCCAAGCATAACTACTTCAAGCAAACAGCGAAACAGCTGAGAAATTACAAAAATATCACTCAGACTCTTGCAGAGCATCACGAGAGAATGCAGAGTATTGATGACAAATCTTGTGAATCATTCTGAGAGCCTGTGAAATCCGAGAAATTTGCAAGCGATGATGAACAAGTTAACACGAAAGTGCATGCGTACTTTGAAGAAGATTCGCCGAATCAATTGCACGTTTGTAAAGAAGTTATTTATCGCGGAGTGAAATACATCAGAGATATGCTTGTCTGTGTTGGAAAATCCGAGTACGGGAATTTTATTATTTGCAAAATACATCTGATTTTGATTCTGAGAGAACGCGATGAAATATTGTTTCTGGGCCGCTCCGAGGAGATTGTAGAACGCGAAGGAATAGGATTGTATGAAGTAATGAGCTATGCAAGGCACGGAGCTCGTTGCAAAGAACTTTCAATTTATCCGTATTCTAGCTTACTCTCTCTTGAACCCTTACTGCAAACCGAAATCCAGTCAGTACCTATTTTTCTGACAAAAGACCCCCCTTTCGATCCAGATCTATAATTGTCTCCGTAAGTACATGCGTGATGAAATATTCCTTGCTCTTAGATCTCATCCCTATCTTATCTATGTATGATAAGTGATCTAATAGAACCCAAATCATTCTGACCTTGTCTAGATGCCTATCAATTGATAATCAAAAATAAAACTTCACGCTGTATGAAGAAGTAGAGAGCACCACTGAAGCACGAAAGCACTGAAGCGTTTCTAAAGCTCTGACTCTCTCGTAATACCACCCAAAAAGGATGAGAGATGAAAACTTTCAACTATCTGCGCTTTCACATTTATCACATCCAAGTCTCGTCCAATAGTAATCTATTCGTCTCTGTGCTTTCAGATGCCACTGTTTGACGTGTGGGATGCAACTCGACAGAAGAAGTCATAGAACGCTCTGAATGATTCTTGCCTCAATATCAAAAGTTTGATTACGAAGGCTAGTGGAAAATTGAAAATCAAGGGTACAAACTTGGTACTTGAACTCACCGGGTCCCCAGTCGACGAAGATGATATTCTACAGGAATTGAAAAGAACCGAAATTTTGATACTCTTGCAGGATAACGAAACTTGGTCAAAACCGTCAGCTCTGCAGGAAATTGAAGCCATCGACTCACACAATTCCGAAAATGGGGGGCAGAATTCAGTACAAAATGACACAACTCATTGCACAAGTATGGAGATAGACAACCCTGTGTCGGAAAATCAACAGAACAAAGAAAATTCCGCCGAATCTCAGAACTCTACGCCCGTTAATCAACGAGATAAGGGAAATTGTAACGAATCTTCAAGTTCGAGCCCAAGCATCGTGTCTCCTCGATCGATATCTCTGTTTGCGAATTTTGTCGTACCATGGCAAAAAATTGATAGTGAAACGTTGGCTGCTCTAACGAAAGGATCAAGGGACGAGAACGTAATACGAACCACCGTTCATCTCATAATCGCAGAAATGCGACATATTTCTCTGAATATCAAAACCACGGATCTAAAAAAGGTCGCTCGACAAATGATAAGAAAATATCCAGATTCTTTTGAGGATCCATTGAGCGACGGAAAAACAAGATCTGGAAAAGGTATTTACACAATTTACACGAAGTTGAGAATTCATGCCCAGGAGAGAAACAGAAGAGATAACAGACAGAGAAAGCTCGAGGATGTTTTACCGGCACTGAGGAACCATCAACTCGATGAGTCTTCTCATGACGAAAACTCGAATTCGACTTCAAACGACGTTGTTGAGAACCAGCCTACAGAATTGGAGAACTACCCACAGCTTCTCCGCTCTTATAAAGATGTGAATATAACTCAAGACCAACTAATCACAGCACTGAAAGGCACGTTTTCGCTCCAAAAGAAATTTTTTACAAAGAAACGTGGGATCAGTATTGAATCAATCAAAGAAGCCTGGCCTTGCTTGTTCACAAAAGCTCTACTTTTCGAGCATTTTCTTCTTCTGACTGGAAGAAAAGTGAGTGTGATGAAGCATAAGCTGAACTCAGTGGACGGGCAGATCCTTTTAGATTATGGCTATTATAAGAGATGGATTGGAGAGTACGAAGAAGGCTCAGCAGAGAGTGAAAAAAGAATTTGGGACATGATTCGCGTCAAATATGAGAATATCAACGATGATCCAGCAAAGATATTTAATTTACAATTGGTGAGAGCTATTTTTACACATTTTAGTGCATTGATGTATCGTTCAATTTTCTTGTATTGATAACGCACGAAAAAATGGACTGGTGTCCACAACACCCTTACTTTTCAAGTTCCCTTGATTTCATATGTAACTCTGACGCATTTCAATAATACTCAGACTGCTGCTTCACCTTGTGCTATCTTCCTCGCATGCCCACGATCATTTGCACATTTTTCGAGGTTGAGACAGTCACGAGTGCGATTTTGCTCTTGGAGGTTGATGACCAACTGACCCTTGTATCAATCTTGTTTCAAAAAGATATCTCTTTGGATGCAGTCGCTATCGATTTCATGCACCCGCACATCGTCGTTATCGGTGAGTGGCTAGTTTTGGGATTTAAACGTGACAAAACGTTTTGAATTCTCTTACTATTTGAGTAAATGATTGAATGTTTGTAAATTATAGGAGGAAAAAGTGATGACGAGGACTCAAGCTTTTGGGATCACACAAAAAATGACAATTTGAAAGAGTATTACCTACTGATCGATAAATTTGCTATAGAATGCGCTAGTGATATCATAGAAGCTCTGCAACTGCTCCTTGAATCTTATTATTTTTTCAATAGGAGCTTTCCTATAGAAGCAACGTGTTTTTTAGAGTTCCCACAGCAGCAGTACTTGGAAATTGTCCCTGTAAGTGATTCCAGGTCTAGGCGTGTGACTTTGACTAACAAAGTGCATACCATGAAGAACAAGTTGAAAAACTTCTTTGAAAAGAAAAGAAAAGAAGACAAAAAGTAATCGTACATGTATGGATAGTGTGTTCATTTCATCTGGTTCTTGAAACTTAAAAATTATCAATCTTGAATCTAGCTATATCTCGATTTCACGTAGTGGATCAGTTGCTTTGAAGTATGACAATATTGTTATTGTAGTTGTTAGATGAACTGTGATTCATCAATTACCTTGATGTACGGTTAGCACTTATAGCCTTACTAATATTAAGACAAGACTTATAAAATTGTACGAGCCAAAGTTGATACACTCAAGGGTCATGACTTCGATTGTTTATCAATAATTTCAACAGCGTTCAGAATTGCGGGATAACAAAGCGAGTATATTTTTGTATCAATCTTGCGATCTGTGGAGAAATGTCACAAATGTATTTTTGCAATAAACTCGCTCAGAGTAGAAATTGCTACGTCTTTATCCGTAAGACAGTATGTAATGGCTCCAGAATGACTAGTCAAATACAAGGTAATAACTGAAAAATTAACGTGCAATGCTGGATTGGGGAGAAACGTATTTTGTTCCATTTGAACTGTTGAAATCGACCTCGAAAATTCTCCAGAAATGATTCGACTTGTTTGGACCCAAAAAATTTATAGGAAACGCAGACGCACAATTAGCGTTGACGATTCCCCAAGTCTATATTATCTTGAATTAGAACTAAGTTTTCAAGCGAAGTGAAAAAATTGTTTCTCTGTGATATGAACTGCCACGTGAGCACGACGCAATTACAGGTTTCTTCCTCAGAAATACTCAATCATGGTTCCGGTATTGAATTATGAGGTAAAATTTGTAATAATACGCAAGTTGATGATTTCAGGCCTCGAAAATCTACACCTTCAATAAGCTTTTTTGAGCTTTTTGTGTATAAGAATGCTTGTTATCGTGCACAAGATGCGTTTTCTACCAAAGCACGTTCTCTTTATCCAGAGACATGATATACTATGATTTTATCGCCAATGTCCCGTTCAAAGATATTTTTTGATCATGTCAATGCAGAAGCGTCAGTTCATCTTTCGAAAGTCCGAAGCGTGTAGAGATTTCACAGTACCATGGTAAAATTTACCCCTTTGGCTGAGAAGACCTCACGCCAATTTTCATTGCGGGAGAAACACTCAACAGTGTTGGGAATTCCCACCGCTGTGCGATCTCCCCCCCCCCCCCCCCCACGGCGTTGGGAATATCCAGTCTTCAACGCGAGGCAAAAATCCAACCAGCGCCGTGTTAGGTGCCCCCGACGAAACTTTTTTTCAAAGCGAGCAACATTCTCATGAACTCAGTGTGAAAAGTTCTAATGTCCAAAAGTTATGAGGGAGAGAAAATCGGCAACCTTATCTGAATTGGCACTTTTCCACACAGAAATGGAAAAATTTTTGTGATCTCTTATATTGAGTGATCACACGAATCATCAAATGAACAAATCATTGAGAAAGTTTGCCAATATCCCTATCTCTATGTTCAGAGAGCTTGCATAACCTTATATTTTCCGAACGTGTTCGGCTCAGCTTATGATTCAACAGTCACAATACCGCAAATCATCAGCGAACTCGGCACGTTGCCTGTGACCCGTGTTCCCGGATACAAGAGCAATCAGGGATCCTGGTATCGTCAAGAACGCACCCATGAGCTCTCCAAGCTTCGGGGAAAAAGAACAACAGAATTACACAGATACACGCTTAGGCCATCAATAATCTGGCCGAATTGCTCCGACTGCTTAAGAGGCGCTGACCACGAGATCATCCACTTGACGTGTAGCGTTCAGTGTGGCCTCTAGCTGAGGTGGATAAGCTATACATATAGGGGAACTCGTGTGGTCAGGTAGATGAAGGCAGAGCTTTGCGCGCATTTGCTCTCGAGTACCTGCGCGCATTGTTCTGCTTGGTCGAGCACAGCTCACACAATGCAGAACCATCAGTGTGTCACCGCACGACCCTCGAGAGAGTTGGCTGCAATTGCAGCTCGGGCAACTTTTTGGCTCTCCAGTCGCAGTTTGAGCTGATGCACGGCGAGCTTTTGAGCGACCGTCCAATGTCAATTACACGACGCCGCGAGGCATGCTCTTTATTCGAAAGCATTGCTCACCTCAATCCTGATAGATGGAGTACTCTACTCGCACGCCGATTAATTGGGATCCAGATTAGATTTGAGTGAAATGTGTCCACATTCTGCGTATCATTTAGCAGATCATCCGGCGATACGCCGCTCTCCAGCATGAATTTTCCACGCTTGTCTCACCCATCTTCACACACAGGTGGATGACCCTGAAAACAATAATAATATCGTTAGAGCGAAAGATGATTTTTACACGTTTCAAGACTAGAAATTCCCAATGTATTGCCATAGAAAACAAAGTTCAGAGCAATATGATTCAAGAAAATATCCAGAAAACACCACCACTTGCTGGAAAGTCAACAGCGCTGTGGGTTTTCATCCATAAACATCGTTGATTCAGCGATTGCAGATCTGTTGGGGACCAGAAGAAGGCCGTTATTGCGGGTTTATAAAACGCCTCTATAGATAAAATGCACCCTTGTAGATAAGACGCACCTCTGTTTTTCGGAGGGAAAATTGGAGAATAATGAGTACCTGTGGATGAGATGCACTCATAGATAAGGCGCGCCACTATTTATTAAAACGTGGGAAGCCCGATTATGATGTTGAAACAATCTGAGAAAAATTGACATACGAGAACTAATTGTCTTTCCATATCATTCACGGCTAGCGTTATTGCCTACCTCTCTAACGGTCGTCCGGCTTGGAAGTGTCTCTGATATGGTATGAGCCCCTGAAATGCTTCTGTCGCTCAACAATGTAACATGAAGATTTCGTAATACTGTGAATTCGGGAGAAAATAATTTCCTTGATGCAACCTAGCAACTGTGATTGAGAACTATTGAATTGGTGTAATGGTGCGCATACTGCCGTCGGAAGGAAAAAGGTCGGTAACTACGAAATAGACCACTCTTCAGAAACGTTGTAATAACTTCATTCTTGTCAATAAGTCATAAGAATACTTCAACAGTACTCGTAGAGAAATGATTCATGATCATTTTGATACCAAAAGGGTGAACATTTTCTTCATAAGTACAAAGAGGTTAACATTTCAAGAGCAAATTTTTCGGAATTTTGAGGTTGTACTTATTGACCTTCTTCCTTGCGGCGGCAGCATAGTGAAGTAGGAAATCTCCAGTAAGTATCTGGAAATTTCCCCCAGTTGGCCAGCCCCAGCGACGGCCTCAGCTCCAATCCCAGCTCCTGCCTCAGCCACGCCCCCTCCACGGCCCCAGCCCCAGTCCCAGCCACAGTTCCAGTGTCAGCCTTAACCACAATCACAGCCTCAGTCCAGCCTCAGCCCCAGCCTCAGCCCAAGACCCAGACCCAGCGTCAGCCTCAGCCTAAGCCCCAGTCTGAAACTTTAGTGATATTCACTGAAATTTCAGTGGAACATCTCACTGAAATCTCACTGAAACTTTGATGATTCCCACTGAAATCACTAAAATTTAAGTACATTCATCCATCCACCAACCCACCCACCTGACCAATGACGCCCACTCACCGACCAACCCATCCAACCATCTACCCACACATGACTCATACGGCCACCCATCGAACTTCACTCTCTCCACCAAGGCAACCCGGATTCGACCTCGAGTCGCCGACCGAGACAGACGTGTTTACGTTACCGCGTTTCCGCGTGTCTCTTGACCACTCGTGAGTGCGTGTCCTTGAACTGTCGTGAATCGCTAAAAAAGTGAGATAGTGGTGAAATAGATTTTATAGTGAGAAAGTGACAATATACATCGTGACCTGGCTTTATTATAGAGCCGGGTCGTCCGGTGCACTTCAACTGCTACAATGTCTACCTCAACTGCAACAACGAGTACTTCAACACCAGTTCTATACTCCCAAATGGCCCAACAGGATCCAACGTACACGCGTGAACAAGCAATTGTTCTAGATGCAATAGATGGAATCAAAGTCGCAGAATATGTGAAAGACATCGCAACAGTCACCGCTCCTGCCAATATAGGTTTCGTCTCACGGATCTCTAATCGACAAATATGTCTTTACCTGAACAGCAAACAAACTGCAGATAATTTGACCGATAGCGATGTGAATGTGAAAATTGGAGAACATGAAATTCCTATCAGACCACTCGTTCCAAAAACAAAACGCATCCTTATATCGAACGCACACCCGTTTATCACGCATCAGACAATCATCGAGAAAATGAAGAAGTTTGGAGTACAGCCGTGCTCTAACATGACATATGTGAGAGCCGGCATATTCGAGGAAGGATTAACGCACGCAAACAGTTTCCGTAGACAAGTTCAAGTACAGCCTGATGATGTGGCAAAAATTCCACCTCATATAGCTATTGACCATGACAACATCAAATATTATGTTTACTTATCGGCCGAGAAAATCACATGTTACCTGTGCCATGAAGAAGGACACATTTCGAAAAACTGCAAGAATCCTGAGGTGCTCGCCAGAAGAGAAGCCCAGCTGAATCCGGATGCCCAACACCAAAATCAGAATACGTCACAAATGGTAAACCTCAACGATTTGAATGAGAGAGAAAGACATCGAGCCCCTCCTCCACTGAATACGTTGGACACAAAAGAGGAAATTTTGGCAGCCGCAATCTCGGAGTGCGAGCAATCAGATATTCAACAAGAATCAGCGCTCACTGCCCAGCAACAACAAGATAGGAAAAAAGGACCCGATTGGATACAGCCTCGACAAGCAGCGGTATAGCTGATAATATGAAATCGAACGTTCTCGCTGGTCCGCCGGCCCCTAAAGTTCTACTGAAAAAACCCAAGGTCAACGACTCCACCAAAATACAACTGACTGGGTCATCCACCATAACGGACGTAGATATCCAACTACAGGGAGCGAAGACACTTATCGAGGAAAATAAACAACGATTCCCCCTCGATTTTGATCGAGTTGTGGAATTCCTACAAGCCTGCTATCACAAATCGAATGTCCCCGAGATTGCCGCAAGTTACGTGACAGATATGGATGCGTTAGTGGACATGCTAACGGAGATAGAGGGCCTTGCAGGCAAAAATTTGAAGCATCGTATCAAGGAGATCAGAAAACAGATTCATACGAGAGACCAAGACGACAATGGCAGCGTCGTTAGTGACAGCTCTCAGAGGTGCAGTGATTTTGAGTAGCAAATCTAGACGCAATGGCTGCGAGTGTCAAAAAGGACTTGAGGATAGTTTTTCGGAACTGCAAGAGTGTTTCTCAGAGAATGAACGAGCTGGAGAAGAGACGAGGAGACTTTGACATCCTGGTGTGAGTCGAATCTTGGTTGAAAGAAAAGGACCCTATCAAACTTACAGGTTTTCTAGTTTTTAGTAAGGACAGAATCCATGCGAGGCGGAGGTATAGTTATATTTATAAGAAACAATCTGGCTTACCTGGAAATTGATAACATCCTTTCACCTGATCAATCTGTCCAGATCTGTGGTTCGCGAATCAATAATATCGCACCCGTACTTGACATTATTCTATGCTAAAAATCCCCAGGTCTCATCCTCCAACAAGTACAATGGGACATAGTATATGGAAACGTAACAAGTCCAAATACCCTTTTTTTTGGTGATTTCAATTCTCATAATACCAATTGGAATTGTCTTGATACAGATACGAACGGCGGAAGGTTAGAACTTGCCGCAGAAAACAAAAATTTGTTCTTGCACAATAATGATACACTCACGTATTTTGGCAAACGCCGCGAATACAAATCAAATTTGGATTTAGTTTTTTCTACTCTGAATGTGACGGATAAAGTACTCGTGAATGTCTACGATGCAACGTGGGGTTCAGACCACTTTCCAATTTTCATCGAGGTCAATGTAGAAGAAGCCCAATACTGTAAAAAATCTTTTAAACTCAAATCTGTCCGCACCAATTGGGATCAGTTTGAAGGGCTTGTAGATGAATCATACCCTTCATTCTTAACTCTAGAGTATGAGAATTCCAAACCTAGTGAAAAGTACGATCATTTTGTCAAAATTGTAACACAAGCAATGAAAAAGAGCACACCTCAAAAAAAAATTTTAGAAGGTATAATCACAACCCCGTACCATGGTGGGATAAAGAATGCGATGAGATCAAGCGATTAAGAAAAGCCGCTTTTAAGAAATATGAATCCACGAATGAATTAAATTACTTGGTAGAGTATAGAAGATATTGCAGTTTAGCTAGGAAAACTTCCAAACAGAAGAAGAGAGAATGCTTCCGTAACTTTGCTAGTACATTGAACTTCAGAACCGATCCTGAGTATGTTTGGAATAAATCTAGAATCTTCAAGAACAGTTGGGTGCTAACGAAGCCTCAACACTCTGCTCAAAACTTGCGAGTTGAGAAAAAAGCAGATGAAGCAATTCGTAAAATCAGTCCACCTTGGGTCGAAATCGATCCCAACCATATTTCACACTGTTCTGAAAATGCATTCTTCGAACGTCCATTTGACTTTTTGGAATTCAATGTTGCTCTCAGCAACAAGAAAATTTGCTCATCTCCAGGCCTTGACGGAATTGACTTTGAAATCATAAAGAGATTGCCTATGAAATTCAAACTTTTACTTTTGGACAATTTCAATGAAATGTACTGCAAAAGTGATTATCCCGACAATTGGAGACATTTTTTCATTCATTTGATCAGCAAATCGGATGGAGGACTTCGCCCAATTGCTCTCACCTCTTGTTTATGCAAACTTCTTGAGACTCTTATCAAGAATCGAGTTCAATGGTGGGCCGAGACGCAAGACGTCATCCCAGAGAGTCAGCATGGCTTCCGAAAAGGCAAGTCATGCATCGATAATATCGCAAGCTTAACAATGAAAGTAGATGAAGCTTTTATAGAGAAAAAAGAAGTGCTCGCGGCATTCCTAGATGTCAGAAGCGCCTTTGACAGTGTCAATGTTGATTTGCTGCTTGAATACCTCGCAGAACTCGGCCTTCCATATAGCATCATCAAATTCGTCAAGTTTATTTTGCATGAGAGGATAATTCATGCTAATCACCTTGGCGAAGAGACTAGAATGGTTTTTAAGGGCTTACATCAAGGAGGAGTTCTCAGTCCCATTTGGTATATGTTGCAATAATAGTTCATCTTCTTCCCAAGAGAGTGTGTGTATCACAGTTTGCCGACGATGTTGCTTTGTACATTAAATGTCAGGATTCAAACGTAGCGAGAAAAATTCTTGAGAGAGCAATAGAAACAATTAGCACTAACCTTGGAAAATTGGGTCTAGATCTATGTGCTCCAAAAACAGTCCTACTCCATTTCATCAATAAAAATATTGAACCAGGAAATTTAGAGATTCAAGTTCAAGGCAAACGCATTAAATCGAGTGCCTCTACGCGTTTCCTTGGTATTACTGTTGATTACAAAATGTCTTTCACTTCTCATGTAAATCATGTAATAAACAAGAGTAATCGCGCTTTGAATATGATGAAATTCCTTCGTGGCACCTGGTGGGGATCAGACCCTACTAACATAGTTCAGACCCTGGTAACATTGTATGGAAGCTATGTTCGATCCTTGATTGACTGCGCTCCTTTTTATCTCTAACTAGCTGTAAGACTGTTCAAGATAGATTAGAAAAGATTCAATATGCTGCAATTAGAAATGCTTTAGGATACAGATTAAGCACACCGACGAATATACTAGTTAGTGAATCGAGATTGATTTATATTAGCGACAGGAGTGAATTTTTAGGCAATTGCTTTTCTCAATATAAGTAGGAAATCCAAGAGAGGAGTTAATAGTATCTTCGGTATTTGTTTGGAAAATGTGTATGTCTGATCTAGCAAGATTGATGCGAAAGTCCGTTATATCATACATCTTCATGATTATGAAATATTGAACTCAGTGATTCCTGTCGATTTCGCGTTTGGTAATACTCTAAAAATACACTCCTGTCCTAATGGCCTTATGAATGACTACCTCGACAAAAATGACGCACTTGCTATTTTCACGGATGGTAGCAAGAGCAAATAATCTAAATTCTGTGGTGCAGCTTTTAATTGTCCCAAATCCCAAATTTCACTCAACAGCAGCATAGTCAAAGAGGCATCAGTATTCACGGCTGAGTGCGTTGCTCTAAAGAGCGCACTTGACTTTGCTACCAACGTACATGGCCGTAACATCCTCATTTTCTCCGACTCTCAGAGCACTTTGCAAAGTTTGAACTCAGCAACCATAGAAATCAGATCAAACAGTTACATTCTTGAAATAAAAAGATTATACTATACATTTCAATCCATGCATCAAAACCAGGTTACGATAAAATTCCATTAGATACCCTCTCACATGGAAATAAGCGGAAATGAGGAGGTTGACGGTCAAACGAAGACATCCGCTGACAAAGAATCCCTTGATATCAGTACCGTCCCATTTACAGACCTGTTTCAACTTTTTAAAAAAAATGCATGGGATAAATCGCAATCAGAAATATTAGATCTAGGCCTCAAGACAGGAAAAGAGTATTTCTCAAAATATTATCAAAATGTTAAAAAACCATGGTACGATGGGAAAAATCTCAAACGTGAACTAATAGTCACAGTCAATAGAATCAGAGCGAATCATTATCATCTGGCTGCTTCTTTAGCTAGAGTCAAAATCATCAAAAATTCATCGTCCAAGTGTGGTAATATCAATGAAGACATTGATCATGTGCTATGGCAATGTGATCTGTACAACGTAGAGAGGTTAAAATTTTTAACTCAGCTGAGAAAAATCCACCTTCATTTACCGCTCAGTGCGGATGTAATTATCTCTAAACCCAACATTGCTGCATGCAAATGCATGATGGAATATTTGCAGAATTGTGGATTATGTATTTAATTGATTGGCAGAACCTTGACAGCCATTTATCTATTTGTAAATAATTATCGATCCAATCCTCATTATTTTGTAGGAATACTGCGAGCCTTAGAAATATTTGCCTCTAAACTCAACATTGCAGCATGTAAATACGTGACGGTATATATCTGCAAAATTGGATTTACGTATTTGATTGTTTGGCTAAATCCGTAATTATGAATCTAGTTGTAAAAGATTCTTGAATCAATTCTCATTATCTTTGCATGAATATTGTAAGCCGAAATAAACTTCCATGAAGTTTCAAGGGCTCAAATAAAAAAAAAAAAAAACAACAAAGGCAACCCGATACGCAAGATGCTGACGGACAAATTTTCGCTTTAATGATAATTAATGATAAAAATATCAAATAAGGCCAAATTGGATGGAACTTGACCATACTAAACCGAGCTAGGCCGAGCTAGACCGAGCTAGAACGAAGTAGACCGACCTGGCTAGAACTAGACCAAACCAGACCGGAATCCATGGACCCACACCGTATTAGACCGTACCAGACTCAACTAAACCACATTAGACTGAACTAAACCTAATTCAACCGAACTAGACCGAATGAGACCTAATTACCCCGAACTAAACCGCGCAAGGCCGAGTTAAATCGAATTGGACCGATCTAGACCAACCTGCATCGAATTAGACAGAATTAGGCCATTCTATAGACCGAACTAGACTGAACTAGACGAGATCAGACCTAATTTGACCGAACTCGATCTAATTTGACAGAACTAGAGCGAACTATACCGAATAAGACCAATCTGGTCCAAATAAGCTCAATTTAGATCAAACTAGATCGAACTACGATGTACTGTACAAATACGGTATTATATAGAATTCAGAATTGGTCTAGCTCTTGAATGAAAGATACAGACCCATATGTGGAGCCAGATTATATTTAGTGATGGAGCTAATTTTTATCTATACCATCAAATTGGGTAACTTTGGTACAGTGGGTGCAACTTTGGTACACGCCTGAAAAATGACTCTCAGAGCTGCGTTTGGCAAGGTGAATGATTCTATCGCTCTGAAACCTATCCTCCCTTATTGGCACATACATAAACGATGTGTTGAGCCACCGTAGATCCCGTGTGAATGATTGTAGTCGTTCATCGAAGTTTTTTACAGAAAGGCTGATTTAGCAGCGATACGCGAGTGGTCCAGTTAGTGTACCTGGCAAGAAGTGTTCCGGAACTAATTACAGGTGAATAATGCTTAATTTCGATTACATATATCACGATATTGAACAAACAATTGTTACATTGGGGTATTTTCAGCATTAGGAATTTTTATGAATGAAATACAGGGAAACGGCCATGAAAAAATCGTACCAAAGTTACGCCACTCTAGGTAAGAAGCATAAGGATAGGGTAACGTAACCCCAGTACAACTTCCTATGACAGCTTCTTTTCATCTCACCTTGAGTCGAGTGATGGTCTACGAGTTTTCAAAATGTTTCAAACAGCTTAAAATAAGACTTCTGAACGATTGGAATCAGTTCATTTGCATGGTGGTGGGTAGAATTGAAATATTTTGTAAGTGTACCAAAGTTGCCCGGTCGGGGTCTAACTTTGGTACAATTCCAAAACTGCTAACAGCTGCTGCTTAGACATATCAAATTGAACTTTGTAGCCCGTCAATCGAAAGCCGAGACTGTAAACTTTAGATTGACCACTAATAGAAGTGGGTTTTGTCAATGAATGTTGAAATGCCGAGCTAAACAAAATAAAAAGTAACGAAATCGTACCAAAATTACCCGATTTAACGGTATGAATCATTATCCAACGAAACATTCTTTTATCAAACACGCACATTTATCTTCATATTGTGAGTTATTTTCTGGCTCTTCACGAATTTAAGGTGCCCAAGTGTCTTCTCTAAGTAATCGATGCCAAAGTTCTGGATAACTCTTGACACGCCCGGTGCTTTGTCATAATGAAGCTGCGCCAATCAAAGCGGGCAAAAAGTTTTTCAGCTCGCGGCCAGAAGAGTCCTCGAAAGCTGTTATTAATTCACCACGCGGAGTCGAATGCGCGCATCTCTCGCCCCACTTTAAACCTTTGCCTGCACTTTCTCGCTCATTCTCTGTACGAGTACGGGGGCCAAGAGTGCACTTACCTCTTGGGAATCAAATTTCGATCTAAATTGCGCTCGATCTTGCTCTTGCAGAATCTGATCACGAATCTCTTGCTCTCTTGCTACTCTGACAGGGCGGACCAAGGATCACTCGAAAATTCAGTTCCAACTGGAACCTCTAGGTATTTTTTCAATCCTCCTCTCAAGCCTAGTTGCCTCCTCCTATTCACTTTGCTCTTTGGACTTTGTTAGTCTTTCACAGACCCTCAGCCTCCATCATTTTCAAAGTTCGAGAACTTCGTGAGGGCTCAACTAACGGAGTGAAATAGAAAGATGCGGAATCTTTGACGAAATTTTTCAATAATTGCAAATTAGATTAGACAGAGTTTCTCCTTCACTCCTATCCTATAAATTATGTGATTGTAAAATAATGACTGAATCGTCTCTTAATACAGAGGTACCATTAGAATGATGATCCAACGAAAAGAGAATGAATAATATTGGGGCTCAAAAACAGATGAGCAGATGGCTGGGTCATCAGTCTTGCCCAAAATCAACTCACAAAATATTGGCTAGGATATGAAGAACTCAGAGTGGGCCCGCCAAATGAGTCTTCTGCTCGTGAATGCAGTCAGAAACATGAGCTTTGCCCGTATAAGTCTACAAATGTGCAAAGGTCATGTGAATACACTGATTAACAATTTTAAAAAAAATTTAGGAAAGATTGGTGACCCTAACCCTGATACTCCTTTTATCAGTCATCAAAATTTGTTTTTGGAAGTTGATAATCTGACTATTTTGGTTAATCTAAGAAAAGTTGAAGTCGTGTTGTTGAGCGACTCTACAATCTTTCAATTACATCATAAATCAATTCATGATTATCAATGAATGTGATGATTCAAGCGGGGAATTTTTTCCTGGCTATAGAATTCGACCAAGTTGTTTGAAGGAGGAAGGGAAATTCACGTTTAACGTCCGTTCCGTGGATGGCCAACAACATCCGACCACAAAAGATGACGTTATCGTCTGATCTCGAAATACTCGCTCCTGGAAAGTTAATACGTACCCCGTCGTGAGTAATCTAGATGCTTTGAGAGTCGATATCACGATGCGAGGTCCGATGTGGAAGCGAGTAGTGGTTCTCAGATTTCGCGAGCAGCAAAGTAGCCTAAAAAGGGATAATGAGCGAGCCCAAGGTCCGTATCTATGGCACACGCACGACATCATAGTCTTGAGCTGGACTGCCTTGTCACAAAAGAACCCTCCGAGCTTGCAGGAGTTTTCGAAAGTCACCTAGCTCGAGTTTCCCCGTCACTCCTAACGACAATGGCGTCTCCGCGGAAAATGGAATTTTCACGGAAAACAGAAGCTGGAGATGCGGTACACGGAGCCTCTGACGCTCCTTGGTTGCGTTTACTCTGCTGTATACGACGGGGAAAAAGGCAAGTATTTTGTCGTATATAGAGAGGAGACACGAAAGGCAGCAGCTCGGTACGCAAACTTTTAATGAATTAGGGTAAAAAGTTTTCGGTACGGAAGGCACAGTGGTGACAACGAGGTGGCCGCAAGGAGAGGAGGGGGGGAGGGGCTCGTCCTCGTTTCAATTACACGAGTTTACGCTCAAATGCGTCCATCACCGTAGTGAAGCATCAGACAGACGGATGCGAGATAACGCGAGAGCGTGGCTGAATCGCAGTCACATAGATATCGATCAACGCACAAAAGCTGCAACGTGCAGTGCTCGCGGTTCGGAGGACTCTGCTCTTTTTTCGCGTGCCCAATGAATTTAGCGCTGCAGGGACGGACGGACGCTGGCAGAGAGCGGCAAACTGATTGCGCGGTACTTGGTCCGATCGCCGTAGCCCGTAACTATACCTCTGCTTATCTCGCAGTGCCTCCCTGTGAACAGAGCAACTCTCGCTCTTCAAAGTGAAAAAGTTGCAGCGCGCGAAACTTTGGGCTTGGAAAAAGCTCCCTTCCTTTGACCAAGCTCTCTCTCTCTCACTCTCTCACACACACTCTGGCTTTGCCGTGCTTCGGCAACGAGCTCTGGCTTTGGCTCTGCGTTGGGAGCCCCCCACCTTCACACGACAGTGGATACCCGCAAGGGTCACCTCTCGTATCGCAAAACAACGCAACCACTTTGGTGAAATTGTTTATCCAACTGTGTAGGAAATTCCTTGGCTACGCAATACAACATTTTCACCGTGAAAGACTCAACATCACAGTTTTGGCAATCTATGGAATGGCCCGTTGTGACAGCTGTTTTGTGCCGTCAAACACTGTCTTTGAGAAACGAGTCAAACGTATTGGATGTTTAAATTTACGGACAGCTGTCAATTTACAACTGACTAGATCGTTTGTGTTGTGTCCTTTCATAGAACGTTATATTGATTTTCAGAGACTATTGTTTTGCCCTCTTTGTTTTTATTTTGCAGTCTTAACCTACGCTTGATTCGAGTCACTAATGTTGATATTGCTTCGTACGTCCGTTGCTTGAATAAACAGTATTAAATAACAGTAATTCACTCAACTAACTCATTTATAATATTGGCGACGAGGATGGGATCAAGAAAGTTATGGTTGAGTGAATAAACAGATTTACATCTCAGTATTCCGCTGCTCAAGACGAATTCAAGTCGATCGTGTATTGATGAGCACAATCAAGATTCGACGTTGCACTATGAATTCTACAGATGCATGATTTGAGTCGCAGTAGAGAACAGTTCATCATCCTGCGTTGATTATAATACTTCTACTACAGTTCTGAAAGCTTAGTCATCATAAATGTGAAATGTTGACTGTTCATGAGGTTATGTGATTCGTTTGCAAAGGTAAAAGAAATTTTCACTTTCACCGTTGTGTCTTGCTCACAAGTAAACGTCACAAACTACATATTGGCAGAAAATGGCTGAAAATAATGAAGCTGATTCCGTTAATCCATCAGTGGTTGCGACCTCAATTAATATCAAACCATTCGATATAAATAATCCAACCGCATGGCCACGTTGGGTGAATCTTTTGAAATTCAACTTTACTGCAATGCGCGTGAATGATGAAGTATTGAAGCGTGCATACTTTTTCACTAGTTGTGGTGAAAATTTGTATAACCTTACTTGCAATATACTTCACCCTCAGGAAGTAGAAAATGTAAATTACAAAGATATAATCGATGCTTTGACGAAACATTTCCGGCCGCAAGTCAATGAGGTAGCGGCTTATTACAGGTTCCATCACTGTATTCAGAAAAACGCCCAGAATATAGCTGAATTCGTTGCTGAATTACGACGTTTTGCATCTGATTGTGGATTTGAAGATCTGCTCGACAAGATGATTCGAAACCAGTTTGTGTGTGGGTTGAAGGATAATACTGTTCGAGCTCGTTTGCTTCAGATGGCTGATTTGACCTTCACCCAAGCCATAGAAACTGCGTCAAGAGCCGAAACTGCTGTTTTACATGTGCAAGAGATGTCAGGAGCGACTCTCAATCAGGTGCGAAATAGAAGCAATAACACACCTGCCTCAAATTTACCACATGGTAGATACTGTTACCGTTGTGGAGGGGATCATGTAGTTCCTGAGTGTCCTATGGAAAAGGATTCATTATATTGCACTGAATGCAAAAAGTATGGCCATGTCGCTAAAGTTTGTCGGAAGAATCAAAAGAGCTCTAGTGATTCTCTGCAAGTCGCTGCCATTCCTAAAAATTGGAATAGGAGGATGAACGATACAACTTCAGCTTCAAATCACCAGATATCATCTTTTGAATTGACTTCAGAAGACTGTAAACCTATGTCATCTTCTAAAGTTCTGGATTTTCACGGCCTTTTTCATATGAAGGCAAGAACTGGAAATAAGGTACCGTTAGCCATTCCACCGGCAATTATTATTCCAGTTCAGGCAGACTCCTACACGTTATGGATGGAAATTGATTCTGGAGCAGCTGTATCTGTCGTTCACAAGAACACTTTTTT
Organism: Eretmocerus hayati; assembly: GCA_029851415.1. Classification (NCBI taxonomy): domain Eukaryota; kingdom Metazoa; phylum Arthropoda; class Insecta; order Hymenoptera; family Aphelinidae; genus Eretmocerus; species Eretmocerus hayati. Next base: position 2,476,285 of record CM056741.1, on the reverse strand, counting down.
TCGTTTATGGGGCACAGATTGCTCATTATCTTCTGCGGATAATCTTCACCTCGATGATTTTCAAGACAATGAAGTCAAGATTGTGGGTGCTGTTACTGTAAGAGTGCGTTTTCGCGATCAAGTGGCCGATCTTCCGCTTGTGGTCGTAGACGGTTGTAAGGATCACTGTCTATTGGGACGCAATTGGTTTCCTGCTCTTGGTTTTTCCGTTCAAGGTGTGAATGCTCTATCAGTTAAAGCTACCAAAACCCCGTCGAGTAGATCAGTTTTGACCTCTCATCCTACGTTTACAGTGGAAGGAAAAATTCTGGGAGAATTCCAAGGGCCTCCTATTAAACTCGATTTTGATCGGTCTGCTTCACCAGTTTATCTCAGGAATCGTCCAGTACCGTATGCTCTTCAAGATAAAGTTATTGCCGAATTACAGAGACTTCAAGATGTTGGGGTTCTTCGTCCGATACCTTTCTCCAATTGGGCAACGCCTGTAGTTGTTGTCCCAAAACGTGATGGCAGTGTGCGCTTGTGTGGTGATTACAAGGCCACAGTGAACACAGTTCTGAAACCTGATCGATATCCCTTGCCGACCCTGCAAGATTTATTCGTGAGGTTAGCAGGAGCAGTTATGTTCTCAAAACTTGATTTAGATCAAGCCTTTACACAGTTGCGGGTGGATGAAGAAGCAGCTATGCTACTTGCCATAAACACCATGAAAGGGTTGTTTGCTGTGACAAGATTGCCTTTTGGTATTTCTACTGCGCCTGGTATTTTTCAAAGACTTATGGAAAGTCTGATCTTGCCGAAAGTTGAAGGAGTTGCCATCTTGCTCGATGATATTCTGATTTCGGGTCGCTCTATTGAAGAACACGACGAGCGTTTGAATCAGGTACTTGACATTCTTCATCAGTTCAGCTTGAAACTGAAGCTTAGTAAATGTGTTTTATCAGTTGACTCAATTGAATTCTTAGGTCATCGTATAGATAAACAAGGCATTTACCCACTCAAAGAGAAGATTGAAGCAATCATGAAGGCTCCTTCGCCATCGAACAAGATCGAACTCCAAGCTTTGCTAGGGCTAATCAACTTCTATGACCGATTTTTACCTGATAGAGCAACACTGTTCGAGCCACTGTATCGTCTCTTGGACCGCAATTCAACATGGGAGTGGACTCCAAAGCACCAAGAAGCATTAATTACAATCAAACAGATCATAACAAGCGACCAAGTTCTAGTTCACTACGACGGGAAAAAGCAGTTGATTCTAGCTTGTGATGCATCTCAGTACGGGGTTGGAGCTGTTTTATCACATCTGATGGATGATAATTCTGAGAGACCCATTGCTTTTGCTTCACGTACACTCTCAGCTTCCGAGAGGAATTATTCCCAGATCGACAAAGAGGCTTTATCTTTCATATTTGGAGTCTCTAAATTCCACAAGTATATCTATGGAAGACCTGATCTATTGTTTATTACAGATCACAAACCGTTATTAGGAATTTTTAAGGCAGGTTCTGCAATTCCAGAGTTCACGTCACCAAGAATGTTACGTTGGTCGCTAATTTTGAACGCTTATGACTACAAATTTGTGTACAGACAAGGAAAGAAGCACGGTAATGCAGACGCACTCTCGCGTTTGCCATCAAGCTCTGAAATCATTGAGGAATTTCCTGAACCGGTGGGAATTCACTTGCTAGAGATCAATAACAGTCCTGTTAAGAATGCTGAAGTTTCTTCTGAAACGAGAAGTGATTCGGTTTTGTGTCGAGTCTTGGAATACACGGACATCGGTTGGCCACTGAGCGTATCATCAGAAGATTTGAAACCTTATTGGAACATTCAATCAGAAATTTCATCTCAAAATGGCTGCTTGCTGAGGGGCGATCGAGTCATTGTTCCGCAAATACTCAGGCAAAGAGTTTTGAATAGCATTCACAGTGCACATCAAGGGATAGTTCGGACCAAAGCTATCGCACGGTCCTTAGTGTGGTGGCCAAATCTCAGCAAAGACATTGAAGAAATAGTGAAGAATTGTGAAATGTGCCAAGAAAACCGCGACAATCCTCCGGCAGCAACTCCATCGTCGTGGCCTGCCGCTGAAGGACCGTGGGAAAGAGTTCACATGGACTATGCTACAATAGATGGAGAAGTTTTTCTGGTCATGGTGGATGCCTTCTCGCGTTTTATTGTAATAAAACGTTGCAAATCCATGTCAGCCATGGAATTGATACAGATTGCTCGAGGAGTGTTCTCGGATTATGGAGTGCCAAAAACTATTGTGTCTGACAATGGCCGCCAGTTCAAATCAAAGGATTTCATAGATTTCCTCGACAGGAATGGCGTTGTCCTCAAGAACTCTCCGCCATTCCATCCTGCATCGAATGGTCTGGTTGAGAGAGCAATCCGCTCTTTCAAAAATACTTTGGGAAAAATTTGCAAGGAATCAAACGTAGATACCAAGCTTGCAAGAGTGGTATTTGCTCTAAGGACTGTCCCTTGTTCAGCCACTAATTCAACTCCAGCCGAACTTTTCTACAAAAAACTCCAGATGAGGAGTCCCCTCACGGCTCTTCAGCCAAACATTCGAGATTTGAGTAGATCTTGCGGTCAGGATGAAACTATAATGGAAGCTGCCGACCCTAATGTAACTGCTCGAGAGAAAGTTCGTTCGTTTTCGGTAGGAGACTACGTTCGATTCCGTGACTATCGGAAGGGAAAGCCGAAATGGTCGGAAGGATGCATTCAATCTAAGCATGGCTGTCGAGTGTATTCTGTCAAAGACTGTCAAGGAATCGTTCATTCCCGAAGTATAGATCAGATCATCTCACGTAACAAGGATGCAGACTCAGAGCCTCAGCCAAGCTTTGATTCAGATCGTTCGATTCCTTTTCTCCACTCGATACCTTCAGATTATGTTGAAGGGTTAGATTCTGTGTCTTCTCAACAACCTCGGACTAATCCTCGAACCGAAGTGGCTAACCAAGCTGGGCCTGCTGTCTCGACGTGTCAGGAGAATGAAGAACAACATAACGAATCTTTGGTTGGTGAAGGCCAAGAGATTATTGTCGATGCTTCAATTGATGCTGTTCGAGAAAACCAGATTCTAAATCAAGCTCCTCTTGCTCATACTGGTAACGATGAGCCTCGAAGATTTAGAGAGGGAGAGATAGATAGTGCTACGCTTCGTACAACTGCCCAAGTCTCCAATACTACGCTTCGAACAATTGCCCAAATTCCTGTTATGGGAGAAAATGGAGAGACAGGCAATGGTGAAGCTCAAGAGACAAGCAACGCTGAAGCTCTACCTCCAGTCGTAGCGGAAGAAGAAATCGTTCCACGAAGATCGGAGCGAACACGTCGGCCACCATTACGTTTCGCTGACTTGGATTTTGATTGAACATTCCTGATTTTCCAATGTTCAATTTCATCAGGATTTGGTTCCAAAAATATTGTGATGGGAAGAAATGTTGTGTCCTTTCATAGAACGTTATATTGATTTTCAGAGACTATTGTTTTGCCCTCTTTGTTTTTATTTTGCAGTCTTAACCTACGCTTGATTCGAGTCACTAATGTTGATATTGCTTCGTACGTCCGTTGCTTGAATAAACAGTATTAAATAACAGTAATTCACTCAACTAACTCATTTATAATAGTTTGTACCGCAAAGTTGGTGCCGAACAATCTCTAAGGTTTCTGATTTTGAACCTCGACCCGTGAAGCAGGAAAGTTCGCGGAAGCCGTTCGTTCAAAGTCACGTCAACTTTAAATGAGTTGTGAATCAAGTAATGAGAATATATGTCCAACCGGACAGGAAAGAATTTTTATTGCCTTCCTTACGGAAACATCGTATTTCCGTCGGCCGACGCAGACGAATAAACGCTGTTTTATTACTCAGGCGATAAAATACCTTATGTACCTTGTGCGGAAAACGATTTTCTTCACAAAACGGTTGCAAGAAAATTCAGCTTTCTCATCCTGATTAGTTTGAAATATTAGTTGGCGCGCCGAAAATTGAGTCAAGTGAGTTAGACAACAAACAACGCTCAACGCAAATTGTGATGGTGCTATTTTCACGAAATGGATGCGATAAATGAAAGTTAGCTATTTTGCATGCATTGTCGTTCGAATGTGGTTAGTTTTTCAGAAAGCGAAATTTTGAAGAGCCGATAATTCGATGGGATCGGAATTCGGAACGCAAAATTATGGAAAAGAGAGTTCACCATTCCGAAATTTTCCTTCCTTGATTCTTACAAGTCCTAATTCTTATCCATCCGAGTTTTTCCATTCTGAATTTTTAACCCCTCCAGAATTTTAATTTCCAAACTTTTGTCTTTCCGTAATTTTGCGTTTCCAATTCTAATCCCTCCAAGTTTTTGGCTCTCCAAAATTTGGCTTTCTGAAAAACTAACCACAATCTTGTCGTTCGAAGCGTTCAGGTGGAGGTGAGCGTCTGGCACAATACGACTTTTACTACTTACCGGAATGTACGGCACATTTTTCCTCGTCGCTTTGCAAATGGTGAGATGTGGTCATTTGTATGCGCGATGATGTTCCCAAGAGTTTATATTAATGCATCTCATTCTATTTGAGTGTTTGGTCTGAGTATCTGAGGCACGTGGTAAACCCACTCACTCCGATAAGCTCCAGAATGCACCGGCGGAGTGCACGATATTCATTCCTCAATGTTTGAGACTCAAATTTGGCCAGAAAATGTTTCTTATACTGATTCACTAAGGCGATCAATTTTTCAAAGGTCGTGAGTAGACTTGGGACGTTTGTGCAGGAAAACCCTCGCCTTGAATGCGCAGCTAAATGAGAAAAGTGTGCTGCTCAAAGGCAAAAATTGAGGGATAAAACTAGCTGAATACAAATAGAATTTCATCGCGATAGGTTCCCAAATACATCGATTTTATCGCGTCATATATTCAAAAAATTTGTATCCCTCATCGTTCATAATGTACAAAGGAAAAAAGGACTACTTAACTTCAACGGTTACGAGCGGGACTTACATATGACTGTCAACAATCTCTGGCTCCTTACTGTAAATCTCTCGATCTTCATTGTTTGTGCTATCTAGAAGTCCCGAAACATCCTCAAGCGAAGGAAGCCGTGCATTCTCGTTTATAAGACTTTCGAGTTCCATTTTCAAAGCACGTCCTGTGATACCAGGAATGCATGACATCGACGTGTTCTCTTTCTGAGTTCCAAATTTCGGACTGGTCGCGCATATGTATTTGTTTTGATTTCATGATATCTTCAATTTTTGTGGTAAAAACGGAGGATGCTCCAGTAAAAATGTCTATTGGCTCAAGAAATTTCAATTCTCATCAACCAATGATTTGGCTTTCTTTTCACGTGTTGCATCTTGTTCCTAATTTTCAACGAATAACCGACGTTTGAATTCCGGAACTAGCGCTCAGCGCTATTTTGGACGTTGTGAATGCTCAAAATTGTATATTTTAGATATAGACCCCACCGGCGGAGCCCATCACACACAGAACCCGAACGCGACTTTTTGCTGACGCACTGAACGTAATAATGAAATTCTCTCCAACATATTGGAACTCAGCGCAGAGCCTGGACATTCTAAAAGTCAGATTTCCACCTCAGAGACGATCCATACACGCAATAGATAACTTGAACCAGGTTTGTACGTAGCAGCTCACTCCGGAACGCTCTCTTATTCAAAATTCGTTTCTCACCAAAACTATTTCAATTTCATACTTCCGGTTCTCCAGACAACTCTTACACGCATGCGTCTCAGGCATGGAGGAACCCATCGGGCATGCACGTTCCCGCTCTTATTCTGATATTCATCGACGAACTTTGCAAAAGGGTCACAATTTTTAACAAGGCTTTGAAAATTTCAAATAGACTTCGTGAATCTGCAATAACTGGTACCGACAGATCATTCAAAACGCAGGATCCAATGGAATTGTGTACTGGCACTACGACACCTAATTGACTAGTTTCAACTTTCCGGAACGGGAGTAAGGCTAGATGCCAGTGCGAAGCAAACTTGTCATTTGTTGACGAGCGTAGTACACAGCCTAGTTCGCTACAGCAAACTATCTTCTTCGGGGCCAGAGTATCCTCGCCTCCATCTCCCCGTTCGTTTTCTCGGCTACATATAGCTCGTGCGAAACTTTTGCCGAGTTTGAGGCAGACTTTATACACGATTATCACACGCTTGACTTCTCCCGAGAGCAGCTTGCCCTCAGAATCAATCCAATTGAATTACAAAGTTTTGCCGGGGTTCTTTCAGCAATGGCATGGCGAGCCGTAATACCCTCGGAAGCTGAGCTCGCATTGACGATTCCCGAATAGACGTGTGGAATGAGGGGGTTTCCATTTCCGATACTCTCCGCACTCGCAGTAGCTCGTCTCCGGCTATTATCAAAGTCTCCGCGGGACGTCGTTCGTGCTACGGCCACCTGGGATTTACGCGGTCTCTTGGCCGGCAATCCTACCAACTACGCTTTTTGTGAATGTGGATGGGCAGCACTGAACGCAGAGGAGAGCTTGCGTTCCCAAGTGAAAAAATTTCATGTAGTTTCTATATGGATAATATATAGAATCCGCATATATAAAACATATACATTTTTGGTAATATAGATTCCGTATAGAAACTAGCTATTTGTATAGAATTCATATAGAAATCGGATTTTTGTTCAGTATTTATTCATAAATCATTGATTACAGATTCATATTGACAAGATCATTCAGATAACTATATATGATGTATGTTCGCTAACAAAAATAAGGAGTGCCAACAACTGAACGAAACAATAACCAGGACGCGTGGTGGAAGGGAGGAGGGAGTACCTATTTCTGCGAATCCGGCTCTGCTTTAATCTTGAGGCGAAGTTTTGCGGATGCCTTTTTTTCTTGCAGAAAACTCTGCAGACTAGCTTTTATCATCTGCACAGGCTGCTTTACCCAGCCCTGTGTCTTAGCATGGTCTCGTGCAAAACCTGAAAAGTTTATGATAAATATCATATTTTGAAAGGGTGATTCGATACCAGCATCCGCGAGGATTTGCATGCATGTACAATAGATCTACATTTAATACCATTGCAGTTCCCTGAAGAAAATAACAGGAATTTCGCTCGCAATGGTGGTCCAATTAAAATACGTTAGGTTTTCCGTGACAAAAAGTAAAAGCAATTTGTAGTGAGATCCAAACTATCAAGCACACAAGAACGCGTTTTACGCTGACGCATAAGTCCCTGTTACAGGAAGAATGAATATCTGATTTGCGTATGCGTAAATTTCCAAAACGAACGCGAAAATTTACGATTAAGGTCTCAACTTGTGTAGCTAACGGTAATTATGTGAACAAAGTTCTGTTGCTAGACTTCGATGAACGTTGCTGCAAGCGTGACAAAGTGCGCGAGTGGAACCTCGGAGACATTCTGGGATTGAAACGCTGAATAACCATAAGAAACTTGTAACATCTAATATTGTCGATGATTATGATAATTCTTACTTATGATTGTATTGACCGCGTTCTGATTTAGGCCAGGTCTTGTTTCACTCGTAGAATTTTTTCCTAGCCCCTTGGCCTTTGAGCCAGTCAATGAACATTTTGATAAGGCATCTCTCGTGAATACACCCCTAAAAAGTTGCCTTGCAAGTTCAGTCGCCTTTGAACATCTATCAATAGCAGCGTCGTAGTCAGCGACGCGTAAAAATACGTTTGTTTTGCGTTTCAGCTCCTTCAACTGCAAGATTTATAGTTACGTCGAATTTTGCGTACCGTAGATGATCAAAAGGATTGTAATCGATGGAGAAGTAGAATGACGGCATATGATTACCTCTCGCGACTTATTATCAGGGAATTTCAAAGTCCATTTTGAACGCTTATCTTCATCTTCGTCATCTGATTCGGACAAGTATGAATCCTCTTTAGAGGTTCCTGGTTCACATTTCACTCGTTTATGCCCACTCTCGCTCGATTCACTAGTCTTTCTATCACGATTCCTCTTCAATGTCTGAAAAAGATACCCATTGAAGTCATAATCTCAAATTGTATTTTTGTACGATGAGATGCATTAATTCCCATTACAACTGAAGATTTTTTCCGTTCATCCTGATCATTCTTCTTCGTCAAAGCTCGAGCTCCAAATCTGTTCTTTGATGTTAAGATTGGTGAGACGCTAGGACTCTTGTCATCTCCAACTAACGTGGGTTCCCGCTGCAAAAAGACGAATTTGGTTGACGTAGGTGATGTTTAACTTTGAAAATTGTGCCTCTCTGTGATATCACAGTATGTAGCTCATGAGAGAGCATTGATTGCAATAAAGATTATAGGATGATTTGAAACTCACTGAATTTTTCTTGATTGGCGAATCATCACTGTCTAAGCAAATCGTGACAATAGTCGAGTCTTTTTTCTTGGGAGGAGTACCAATTTCAAATGATGAATTATTTGGTTGCTGGGCGTCTTCTTGTGAGTTGGTTATGGAGTTTGAATGTCCCGTTTTATTCAGAAAATCATCCCCATCCGACATATGATCCTAGAAAGGTTTCAACGAAAGAGAATCAGTCTCTGGAAGGATCATGGGTTACACATTCTGTAAATATAAACGGTTTTCACTAGTACAGTATATAGTTGATTTTCAGTTCATTAATATGAATGTATTAACTTCCCCAAAGCCATTGACAAACATTTCAAACTAACCTCATTCTCAGATGCACCCTCTCTCTCATTTCCTTGTCTCGTGGATCTCTGACTCAGAGATGGCGAATTTCCGATACTTCCATCGTGATTGTCAACATCTCTTGCCTAAAAAATGTTTGAGTGGAATTGTGAGTCAGGAGACAGGCTTTCCTCTCTTCAAAATACATCAATCTTTTTGAAAAGCATGGCTCGCAAATGTATGGTTTTTTCCTACTTCGTCTTCACGGGATGCTCGGAATAATACTGACCTTATATCTATGGGCCTCATTATCCGCGAACCCCCACGACCTTCTTTCTCTCGATTTGCGGACATCCTCGGAAGAAATCTCGGATGGATCATTCTCGCTGGATCTAAGGTCACTCGTACGACCATTGGAGCTTGATCGGACTCTCTTGAAGCGCGTTATTGTTGAAAAAATTCGTTTATTCGCGAGCATGAATCAGCCTCATATTGTAATAAAATTGAATTATATCGGGGGCTTTATTTTAAATTTTGCATTGAAATTTTCCGGCAAAATTAACTGTAAAATTTGACGGCATCTCATGCACTCTGTTGGCAACCTGTAAAATTTGTCGCTATTGCTGCAGTTTGCCGTTGCGACTTGCTGAATTTTTAACGGCAAACATCAGCAGCAACGCAAACATGCCAAACCGCGCCGGGGAACTGCAGCAATAGTGGCAAATTTTACAAGTTACTGACAGAGCCACACGTATGCTGGCAAATTTAGCAGTGAAATTTTCTGGAAAATGTCACCACAAAGTTCAGAATTTGGCCCCAGAGGGAGGGCTTATGAAGAGAATATTTACCTCATCTTGACCTGGGGAGTTATTGATGTCAAGATTCGATTGTGTAAGTTGTCGATTCGGTGACATCAAACCTCTATCATCCTCGATTGGCTGACAAGGATTTGTGATCTGTACCTGACTCGAACCGTTGTCTTTTTCTTCATCACTCCTCTCGGTAGAACACGATGCTGATGGCTGAGATTGCAATTTGTCGGGCATTGAACGAGTCCCGGTCGATTGAGCAAGTAATGCATTTTTCAGAATCTCAAATTTCTGTAAAACCAACAAAAATATCTCATCGACATTGAGCTTCCGTGGAAATTTGAATTAGGCTCAGAAGAAAATGGAGTATCAAATCTTAAAAACTGTCGCGCCGATGATATAGATTTTCAATATCAAACTCACTTCCTCGATCGTTGATATCACTTGCCTCTTTATACCATCAACTGCGTCGATTAACCAATCGTTGTCCGCTGTCATTGGATGAGTCTTCTCATTCGAATCATTTTTTGCTATTTCATTTCTGGTGTGACTCTGATTCAGTTCATGCAAAATCTCAGCATCGTAGAGAGAAGTTGGCTTCTTCCTAGGAGCCAGTTGCTGGAACAGAGCAAGATCAATAAATTTTCGCTTTCGCGGTTTTCAAAAGTTTCAATCTTCATAATCTCACAAACCTCTTTCTTTTGTACGGACTTCTTAGACTTTCCTTTTCGTTTATCTTCTTCCACTCGTTTCATCATCAACTCGTGTAATTTTTCCTCGTCTTCTATAGATGGTCAGACAGATTTATATCAAATCATAACACTTAGCAAGAATTTAACCACGACTTATAATCTTAAAATATCGATGAAAGCGGTACTCACTATCCACAACTAAAATTATTCCTTGATATACAGATGCATTGGGCGAATCTTCTGGCCAATAAAAACTCACTGTAACACCAGGTATCAACTTTGTCTCCGTTTCGTCGACTATAATCGATTTCTTGTAAATTATACAATAAGTCGTGTCCCTGCAGTCAATCAAATATTGCATCAACGCAGGCCCCCGGATTTTAGCGCCTTTACTCATTTTGACACGAGGTTACAGATCCAATTTTTGATCACAAAACACATACAGAAATATAACCTCGTACTGTGATCTAGTGCACCGTGTTTTGATCCATGCAATCTCTTGAACGTTGCCGTTTTTACGTGGTTATGTCGACGATAAATTTTCACAACAATGTAACCTCTAAGCTTTCTGCTTGTCCTCAGTGCAGGAAGCAGCTCGTGCTTTATCGTCGTTAATGGAAGTTTTGATACAAATATAAGTTATTTTGAGCAATTTACAGTGTGAACTATAAAAAGGTGAACTAACCGACAGAGTATATACTCGTATAGAATAGAAGTCATCCAAATGCAGAGCAAATAATCGAGTCGGTATTATACTCGTGTTTATACTCAAAGCTTCTCTGATTTGCAGAAATGTTTTGAGTATCCGCGTGGAAATACGAGTGAAGTCACTATTATTTTGAGGAGTGAAATCGTGACAACGAAACTGCACCCACATTTTCCAGCAAAAACCACTTTTACTGAGAAAGACTGAGAAAATGAGACCCCTTGAATATAAAAACTATGCGCAAGATGATGGGGTAGGTATTTCCATTCATCTGTTGCTTACGAACGTTGAGTCGGCAAAGCGTATTTTTACTCGATCATGTCAACAATTTACAGACGCTTGATATTCCGTATCAGACGTTAATAAGACAAGCCAAGAGAGAATGTGATGGTCGCAGAGAGGCGCAGATGGACCAGTGTAGTACAGAAGAAAATTCTGCAAACAGTGGTTTGAATGAGTCTAACGATCAGGTTACATATATCTATTTTTTTCTAGTCATACTGAAAGATGCCTTTGAAGTAAGGAATCTCAAGAATTTGATTGATCAACATCGAGAGGCGACCTTACTTGATAACGACGATTTGAGTGATTTTACATCAGGGAGTGAAGTCAAAACTTTGCACAAAGAAGCCATCAAAACGCCATATGATGTTTTATTCCTGTGGAACGTCGACGGTGGGACGATCGCTAACAGTTCTCCGGCACAAATCTGGCCCCTTCAGACCCGAATCATGAACATCCCACCAGCCAGGAGAAGGGCTTTTCAAAATTTGATTGGGATTTATTATGGCACCAAAAAACCACCGATGAATTCTTTTCTCACGCCTTTCACTAATGCTATGAGAGATCTTTATGAAAATGGCGTGAAATGGTATGATCAATCTACGAAGACAGAAATGACTAGTTATGCTATTGCACCAATAGCTTCTCTAGATTTACCAGCACGTGCTTTGGTAGCAAATTTCCACTTCCACTGTGGATTGTACGGTTGCATACTCTGTGAGCATCCCGGTGAGAGCTGCCCGTCAGGAAGAGGGCATACCTGGGTATATCCTCCCACACCAGCAGCATATCCACTCCGAACGGAACAAAGTGTTTTGAAAAATGCAAATATAGCGATGAGGGAGGGCTTGGAACACTCAATGGGAGTTACAGGGGTCTCTGTAACCGCATTGATGCCCTTCTTCAAAATTCCAAGATCACTTGTTACAGAGTATATGCACGCCGGACCTCTCGGTAATATGAAGATGCTCACTGAACTGTGGTTTAATTCTACACACAATGACAAGCCATTCTACATCAAAGCTGAAGCAAGAAATGCAATCGATCGCTCTCTCAAACAGATCACACCTCCCAACTCTTTCATCAGAAATGTGCGAGCACTGAAGTATTCCAATTATTGGACCGCCGCAGAGTTGAGAGACTTACTTCTGCACTACCTCCCTATCGTTCTGAAGGATAAGCTTCCAAAGAAGTATTATCAGCACTTTCTTACTTTTTCAGTTGGCATGAGGATCCTCTTGCAGGATCGGATTAGTAAAGCACACCTAAAAACCGCGAGAGAATTGCTCCAGATTTTCGGCGACAATATTCCAAATTTATATGGAATAGACAAAAGCAGAATCAACCCACATCAAATCGCATGTCACATGGCTGATTGCGTGGAGCAGTGGGGACCATTATGGGCTTGGTCAGTGTTCTTTTTTGAAGATGGAATGGGATACTTCAAAGGCATCAATCATGGACCAAATAAAGTAGATATGGAGATTGTGAATACTATGAAAATGCTGCACGCTCACTACATTTTGAAGAACAAACTAATTAGGAACGAAGCAGAATCTGACCCGACCGTGCAAGAGAATGTCTTGGGCAGGCCTAAGAACCACGTGCTAAATTTCCATGAGATTGAGGCTCTCACTGGATATGATATCTTAAGAGGGGTAGATATATCAAATATTCATTCGATTCATGTTTTTGAAAGAGCTCAAATTGGCGGCGAGATACTCACATCCAAGTTTTATAGAAGGCAAAAAAAGAGAAAAAATTCAATCATCTCGTGGAACAACAACACTCAATTTGGTGAGATACAGTTCTTCCTACTGTTTGAAGAAAAAGTATGGGCGTTAACAAGAGAAATTTTGAGAGATCTTACGAAATGCACAAGAGTTCACCCACGAGTTGAAATAGACCTTGGTGATTATATTATTCCTGTGCGTGAAACATATTGTTATGCTCTATTGCCGCTGAACATGATCAACGAAAGAATTTTGTTAATGGAGGGGTATGCATGTCTAGCTCCAAATACCAAAGAACGACGATGACTTCTCTGTTATTTTTCTCGTATTACTCATCTACATTCATGTAATTTGTTGAAACCGTTGTCAATTGTACAATAGATTTGTCGAATAAACGAAGCTCTGGAAAACAAACTATCCTTCGACGTATGCTGAGAGTCGTAAGAACAAGAGTGATCAGTCCTCATCACTCCTAAGCTGCGCATAAAGTTCTTCACGCCATGCCGGTGAGATGTGCGTTATTTGAATCTGCGGTAAAACTCTCGACCGCTGGTCTTGGTTCCACTCAATTTATTGAAAAATTTGCTGAACTTTGGTTGTAAACGCCTCACACTTATCAATCTAGACCTTGATCTGTATACAAAAGTGATCTCTATCATTTTCGTAAATGACCTATAAATGAGTTCTGAACAAAAATCCGATTTCTATATGAACTCTATACAAATAGCTAGTTTCTATACGGAATCTATATTACCAAAAATGTATATGTTTTATATATGCGGATTCTGTATATTATCCATATAGAAACTACATGAAATTTTTTCACTTGGGTTTTGAAAATCTCAGAACGATGAAAGAACCCGGATCTTGTTGCTGCGGTGCAAAGTCGAGCTTGCATTATTCATTGAGGGTTATCCGGGCAATGGGCTAAATCGCCTTGTGGACCGGTCCGAGTCAACTCGATGAAAAAATGTTATTTCGCTTAAAAAGTGACAATGCCGAGGTAACAGAGCAGTTTGGAATTTTTGCATTCTTTTGTGGCTGTGTCTTCTTTTTTGTATCGAAGTTATCAGATGTCGACTGCTTTCCTGGCATCTCTCGAGGTACCGACTGAGTAAAATACATTTCAATATACATTTCTCATGGACAATATCCCGGGAAAAGATCCCAGATACCTTCTATGCCGTTTAGATTGGGAAGTATCTCGCGTGTGCTAGTGAATCATAGGTTCGAGGTGTGTCGATTAACACGTCCACTACGAAGGCAGTTTTTTGAAATTTTCATTTGGTCATGATCTCAATCCTCGCACTTCGATTGAAGGGTCTTATTTGACTTATTTTTCATGTGCTCGGCAAACAAAACCAACAAGAAAAACCCCAATTAACACGGCCGCTGCGGAGGCTTTTATCGGTGATCTTTCCCGACCGGTGGGCTCGCTCAATGTTATTTCACATAAGGACAAAATTGTCAGCACTGGGGGGAAGACGCGCGGGGTCCACCGGTGGGCCCCGCAACAGCGAGCGTGTTTAGGATGTTCTTTGAGCGAATATGAATTAGTAGCAATTGAATCGTGAAAAGTTGTTTCTACTATCAAGGTCATATCTCCAAGCTCACCAGTGGCAAGCTCTCACTTTTAGCTGGAAAAGTTTTTGAATCAAGCGGTCATAATTTTGTATGACAAGTAGTCCTGTATGATTCTTTGCGACGAGAAAGATCCTCTCCATTCGTGGTGCAGTGCAATGCCCGTGCTACTGCTCCAATAAGTCGGGATTACAGAATTGACTCGGAATGACCAGACCGAGCAAAGTTTTGAAGAGACGAACGCTGATTGACTTTGAATGTCGAGACGAGGCTGTTCGCCAGAGTTGGCCTGTGCGTGTAATAATGCTCGGAGAAGATGGCTTGCGGGGGACATCATAGTTTGGATGCTTTTATCGCCGGATCAAATTGTTCCGGTAGTTCACCGAGAACAAGAGCCGCGAGTAACTTGACTAATGGATCGAAGCGCTCGAGGAGCCGTCTATAGCTATACTCACAGTCTGCGTTGAGTTTAGTTGAAGATTGCGCGACGTAATCTTGGCTTGTGAGGGCGCTCAACTAGCATTAGTAACGTACGATAAACTCGAGTGAAATATATTTCAAGCGAAAGCCCCGCTATAAATTTGTGATCCTCTTTAATGACGAAATATACATTGCTGCTCTCGTTATTTGGTCCCGCGGTCGCGCCCTCATTACCGCTCCAAGAGTTGAGAATCTCCTGCGCGTACGTACACTCTCGCTTAATAAATTGAAAATCAGAAACTCGCGTTATGCGTGCATAAAAGTTTTGGGAATGGGAAATTGTTCAAGTGAAAAATGGCCGCAAGGGAAGAGGGGGGGGGGGGGCAGCATCACCGCGACATTCGTGAAAAGGTACGGGGTAAAGTTGTTCATCGGAGTTGGTAATGGGAATCCGTAAGCGCATTACCGAGGCTTAAGCCAACTCCAGTACCAAGTTTGATCGAGGCGCCTTGAGCTCGCTCCCGCTTTGCGGGCCCGAGTGGAGGAAAAATAGGTCAATTTCCTCATGATTAGACTGCACCCAACGAATTCCCGGGCGAATGGAGAATCGAATGCGCGCCGCGAGATTGAAGCTGAGCTTTTGGGTGCAGGGCACCCCAAGAGCGAGAGAGCGAAAGACGCTGAAACTCCTACGGCTTGAACCAATATTTCGTTCGATTCGCTCGATCGATCATCGTAGAAACGATTGATTCATTCCGAAAGAAAACCGAGTCTCGTTGCGGCGCTCGATCATTTGTGAGCTTGCGTATCGAAGAATAGCTCGCGACCGCCCGAAGGAAACTGATCCTTCAAAGCAATGGAGACCAGTCTTTCCGCAATGAGTATTTGCACGAGTGAAGCATCAGCAGCCATTTAGAAAATCACGTCGAGAACAGTCTCGTGGTCTCGTTGGCCCACCTTGCAAAGAGCGTTTATAGCACCTAGTCCGTGGAGATAGAGGACTGCATTTTGGCAATTTGCATAGGAGAGCGAGGCTCGTTCTCGGCTGGGCACGTGTGTGACTCTCCGGAGGCTCGGGTCACCGTGTGATGAGCCAACTTTGTGCAAATTGAAGCCACTGGTTCCACGAACCGGTGGCTAAATAGACAATTTGGAAAGCCACTCACTCAGCCGGGCTATTTGTATTCGAGTTTGATGTCGCATCTCCCACACTTGTTGGTCGAGCTTTGAGCTTGCGGAGTCGGCGACGAAGTCCATCACAAGGCTCATATTCAACCGAGTCAATGGCGTTTCTACTTGACGGCAAAGATCCGCAGATGAATAAGACAGCCCGTTTGTATTGCACCACTACAATACATACTGGATTATGGGCATTGTCGAGCATTCAGAGCTGCCACTCGGACATCTAGCCGGTAATCCACCAGGGATTCTCTCGACCGTCTAAATAATGCGCAACCGAGCCATTGGTCTGACTAGACCGACCGTTGCAATGGTGTACGGATACGCGGGGCCCTCACACCAGTGCAATTTCACCGGGGTCGTTCTGCTGCATTCCAAATGGTGGCTGACCGCAACCACGGATGCGAGTCGATGTATGCATTGCTTGCAAGCTCGTGGCGCGTTACAGCATCCGCAAGCACGTATCGATGTGGATCCTGCTATGGTAGCCCGCGGAGCAGTGCGTCTATAGTTACTCTCTAAATACCAGTGTCCACGAGGAGGAGAAACCGGAGAAACTCGTTACCCGAGTATATGTCGGTGGTTTAACTTCCTCAAGTTCTGATGAAAGGTTAGTTCAAAAATGCCCAGTGAGATGATTACTATGCGATTCCCAAAGAAATCTATCCAACGAATACGGACTTTCCTCCACAGGATTCTCGTCCCTGGATATATTTTTGATACGCAGATGTAAAAATTGTACGATGAAAGTTCTCCATGAGTTTCATATAAAAATGGCCCACTCTGGAAATTGTACAACTTCGACGTTCGCCACGATGAGAGGAGGGGGGGAGAGAGTTCGAGGGAATTCTTCTGATTGGCATAATATCATCCAGAATCGAGATTTACAAGAGAACTTTGGATTTGGATACCCATGAAAACATTTTTGATTGGAATCTGAGCTGTCTTGCAATTCTCCATGCGCACTTGTACAAGTGTGCACATGTAGATTTCTTTTATAGGCATTGTAAACTGGTCGATGGAAGAGAGATCTGCGGGATTTCCAAAAAAATCAAAACCCTGTTTTTGAATATATTATAACAATTAAGTACCCAGCCAAAATTTGTCCGTCCACATGCCGCACATCGGGTCGCCTTTTCGGAAGGGGTGAAGTGTAATAGGTGGGTGGATGGTTGGGTAGGGTGGTGGGTGAGTGAGTCGATGGATGAATGGATGGATTGCTATGAGGTATGAGGCCCAAATTATGGAGAATGAGGTATAAACACCTATGAAGAACGAGTCATGAGTTATGAGGAACCGAGTTATGAGAAACTCGAATTATGAGGAACTCGAGTTATGAGGAACTCGAGTTATGAGTAACTCGAGTTATGAGGAACTCGACTCATGAGGAATTCGAGTTATGAGGAACAAGTTTTGCGGAGTCTGTGGTGAGGAACAAATTATCAGAAATGAGGCATGGTCATGGGAATAGAAATGCTGGAATTAAGTCTAATTACGTGTACCTAGGCCTCATCCGGTGTAGTTTGCTCTAGTTTGGTCCGGTTGGGTTTTATTCGGTGATTGGGTGGCCGTATGGGTCATGGGCAGGTTGGTGAATCCGTGGGTGATGGGTCGATGAGTGGGTCTGTGATCGGGTGGTCGTATGGGTCATGAATAGGTGGAACAGTGGCCGTGTGGGACACGGGTTGGTGAATTGGTGGGAATGTGTTATGAGGAATTGAGTCGTGAGGAATTGATTCATGAGGAGTTACAGCAGATTGTTCGATTCGGAGTTACGTGAAAGATTATTCGATTCATTCACTGGTTACGTCGTGTGTTATTTTGGATACTCTGTTAGGCATTCCAATGTAATTGCATCATCGAATTTTTTTTCCAATAATTAAGCGCCAATTTTGTTCGTCCGGATCCCTCGTATCTGGTTGCCTATGTGGAAGGACTGAAATATCATGGGTAGGTGGATGAGTGGGTAGATGGGTGGCTGGGTCCGTGGTCGGGTGGCCGTATGGGTCATGGGTAGGTTGGTGAATGATGGGTTATGGATTAGGGCAATGGCACAGAGAAGTAGCGTGGAGGCACAAAAATAACGTAAATTTTTTGCGAAACTTATATCGATTTGAGCTAACCAGGGGTGCACGAGATGTAGGTCTCTGGTTTTGGTGAACAGTCTCATCCAACCCCCAAAGACGATATCTGAAGGTGTACAGTTGGATGCTCAAGGGCTCTAGAGTTACAGAGTTTGGTATTGCCCACAAGGGCTCATGCTACGAAAACATAGTGGAAATAGGTCATTCATTGATGACATGTTTCGAGCTCTACAATATAAGTATTCTCAAAGTCAAATATCTTTAAATGCCAGATTCTATTGGCTTCTGATGGTTCGTGCGTTCTTTATTGATTGATATTACATGCAATGTATGCGCATTCATTGCTTTTGTAAAGTGTAGCTGTTTTATACAGGGGACTGACTGATTTCTGGAAACGCTGGTGATGGAATGAGACGAAAGAATAGTATGTTGGCATACTTGAAATTCTCATTTGGTAACTTCAAGAAGTAAGCACCCAGTTATTGCTTGCAACGCTTTGCAACAATTTCGTTAGGTTTACTATCAGAATATTTTACTTTAATGAATGTCAAAAAGAGATTACTACATAAAATCACCAAACCACAACACTTGTCAAAATTTTCAAAGTTATACTAGGCAGTCTAGATTTAATTTGTTCAATCCAGTATAATAAGTGGTTGTATAAGGGTGGTGGGTAGGGGATGCATGGATGAATAAATGGGTGGATTAATGAGTGGATGGATGGTTGGGAATGATAATGAGGACGGGGATGGGGGTGGGAAGTACCGGGCTGAAATGGTATAGTCCGGTCTGGTTTGGTCCAGATTGGCGTTATTGAGTCAAAGTCGGTCTAACCTATTCTCATGCGGTCTATTCCTTTCTGATTAGGTTAGGTTTAGTCTAATTCGGTCGACTTCGGTCTAAGTGAGTCTAGCTCGGTCTAGCTCGGTCTGGTTCGGGGTAATTAGGTCTCGTTCGGTCTAGTTCTATTAAATTAGGTCTAGTTCGAATTAAAGAAGTATATTTGATCGGTCTTTGCGAGTTAAAGTCAGCTGGTACTGCTGAAATTTTTGGCATCAATCGAGAATGGATTTTTCTCCACTCTCGATCAATTTCAGAAATACCAGCTGACTTTAACTCGCAAAGACCGATCAAATATACTTCCATAATTTGAAATTCCCGCGAGTGATGAATACGATATCCGATCATATCGATCAAGTGTCATAATTAATTATATATATATATATATATATATATATATATATATATCTCCGGCAGAAGGCCGAAGACCTGCCAAAAGTAAAAATGGTGAGAAATCAAATAGAAATAGCGGGTTAAAATCACTTTTCTCGCAAGCGCTTAACGAAGATGAACTTTCGTATATAAATACGTTCTAACCATCGAACACTCGGCCACTTCAGCCGCGTGTCAGTGGTAAACTCTCATTGCTCTTCTACCACTTTGAAAAGCTCGAGCAATGAGAGAAGGTCTAATTCGGTCTATTTCAGTCTAGTATTGTCAAATACGGTGTAGTTCCGTCCAATTCGGTCTACTTTTATCTAGGTCGGTCTAATTTGGTCCTTTTCGATCTAGCTCGGTGTAGTTGGGTCTAGATCGGGTCAATTCGATCTATATCAGTTCAGTTCGGTCTAATTAAGTCTAGCTCGGTCTAGTTTGGGGTGATTGAGTCTCGTTCGGCCTACTCCGGTCTAATTCGGTCTAGTTCAGTCTAGTATGGTCTAATACGATCTAGTTCGGTCCAATTAAGTCTAGTACAATCTAGGTCGGTCTAATTCGGTTTGGTTTGGTCCAATCAGGTTGGTCTAGTTCGGTCTAGCTTGGCCTAATTTGTTCTAGTTTGTAGTTGCTCTTATATGCACCAAGTCCGGAGATCAACGGTCAACTTATGCACACTGCACAATGAATTGAATTGACATCGCTTTGATTAACCCTTTACATTCACGCCATGTAACGGAAGTTTTTCAGCCTAATCGATTCATCAAAGATAAACCAGCTCAGCTAATTGAAAAGAAACTATGCAATTCCGCAATATTCATTGTTGCTTACTTGAAGTTATATCTCCACAATTAGCCAGTATAATTTAATATAATACCAATTTTGCGAACTATTTTAAAACTTTTTTTAGACACCTTGAATTGATCAGCAATCATTATTTTACAACTATTCTTATTGAACTATAGAAGCATTTCTGGTGCCTATGACTTATCAAGAACGTTTGCAAGCCGAACGAGCGGTAGCGAGTAAGGCAAAAACGCTAGTTAAAATGATTAAGAGCCCAGCCAAAATTTGTCCGTCAGCATCTCGCGTCTAGGGGTGGCTATCAGGAGGGGGTGAAGGGTGATGGGTGGCCGTATGGGTCACGGTTGGGTCATGGGTGAGTGGTCAGGTGGGTTGGTTGGTGGATGGATGGAGTGGAAATCACTAAAGTTCAAGTGATACGTTTCACTGAATTTCAGTGAAAATTTCACTAAAAAATAAGTGAAAATTTCACTGAAAAATCAGCGAAAATGTCAGTGAAAATTGCTTGAATTTTAGTGGAAGTTCTACTGAGATTTCAATGAAAACCGTTTAAAATCGTTGAAAATCGTTCAAGTTTCAGTGAAACTTTTCATTGAAATTCTCGTGGAAATTCCTAGAGTTTCAGTGGAACTTCCAATGAAATTTCAGTGAAAATCGCTCAAGTTTCCACCGTCTATTAGATTCGAATAGTTGTCTATTTCTGTATAATTGCATCATCGGATGTAAATAACTATTTCGAAATTAGTGTTTTGATTGAATCAAACGAGATGGGCAATAAGGGTATACATGTTATCCATTGCTGAAGAGAGAAATATTCTTCGGGATTAGTTTTTCATCTAGGTACAAATCATAAGTGGGATAGGATTCATAAGGCGAATAATCGTAGATTTCGCAAACAAATAAAATTAATTAAACGAAATTTCCAGATTCTTACTGGAGATTCAGGAACCTCACTATGCGCAACATTACACCAACTCAATAGTTCTCAATCACAGTTACTAGGTTACATCAAGGAAATTATTTTTTCCGCATCCACTGTATTATGAAACTCAACGTTACATTGTTGAACTACAGAAGCATTTCAGGGGCTCATACCATATCAGAGACACTTCCAAGCCGGACGAGCGTTAGCAAGGTAGGCAATAACGCTAGTCATCAAGTAATTCCCCAAGAAATTCACAGGAAATCAGACTTTGAATCGATCGATATACCTAAGGGCTCTAAGCTGTAAAAACTACAATAAATCATGGCTGATCTGACTTTTGCCATTGAACAAGGCAATTCTAAATAGATTCTTTTGATGCGGTAGGTAGAGATCTCGGTCGGTACGACTCATTTCTTGATATACCGGTATGAGAAGGCACCCAGACGAATTCGATACTAATACCTGGATATATTAAAGAAACGTGGAATTTTTCCTACGTAAGACGTATCAATCTGTTCGACTCGCCCAACTGGTTAATGTCCTCTTTGGATCCATGAAAAGTCATCCATATAGGCCAAGTAGGTAGAATCTCATGTGGGTTATTGTCCACGTGAAATTTATATCGATTCGGCCCGCTAGGTGGTGAGTCGGGCGTACTCAATCGGTTTTCAGGGGTAAGTAATCTACATACGTTTGCACCTACTCGGTCCAGGGTGGCGGGATACAACTCACTCGCGTCCCCGTTTATGGAGTTTACTTTGTTGTGCGCTGCGCACTTGGGTGAAGCCAACGTTGCGTCGCAGGCTTACGAGTTTCTAACAAAGACTGATCAATTAGCTGATGCTAAACCTTAAATTTATAGCCTTCAACTTACGCGGGTCGTTTCAAAATGCGTTCTACTTGCGGGCGTACGCGTAACTCGGAGTTGTCATGTGAATCACGCGAGCTTGAAATGTTGCTTCGCCAATGTAGGCCACTCGAAAGGATAAGCAATCTTCAATCGCTTCGAGAGAATCTGAACCATTTTGTGGTGGCGGGATGTCACAAAATACTCATCAAACTTCAATTACAAGATAAATGATGCAGGAGGGAGAGAATTTCATAGGATTTGTGTCTGTCCTGACGTTTGCATTTGGATGCATGATACTATATCAGAGTACGTATTTATAAATCGATTGAATAAGGATAGCGTATGTTCTTTGAGTGAATTGTTGCGCTATAATATATAGGCAAATTTTCGATTGACCCCTCGAAGCGTGGGTTATGGCATGAGGAATCCGATCCAAGTCAAGTATGTCCAAGCAAATACAGATATAGTCAAAAAACCGGGATACTTACTCTTTTGAAGCGGTCTATTGAGGTGATGATTTGCACACAAAAAATACGAGTCGAACCTCATGAAGCCTCACTAAATTTGATCAAGAGTCTCTCGAAAGTGAAGGGAGAGCTCAATGCGACAAAAAAAGGTGGCGCGAGGCGAGTGTTGACTTGGTCTGACGCATCAATTATATGGCGGAGAATGACTCGAATGTGATATTACATTCGTCGAGAGTTTTGCAACCATCACTGCAAACTGTATCACTCCTGAGCAGATTTGTTAAAGTCCACTGCACGTGCATTTATGCATTTGCGCATCGAGCTTTATGCTCCAGAAAAGGGTTAGGTCGTTTGCATGTTTACTTTCTGGAAATCGAATTTTTCCAAGTAAAAAACGGATTGACCTAAGATTATGGAACACGGAAAAGTTAAATAATCGTTACTGGCAAGCGTCAGTGATCAAGGTTGGATTCCAGAGTGATGATTGAGAACTATCAAAAATGAAGAAATTTTTACGAAAATTTGAGCCATCCAAAACATTACAAAGCTTTGGATGGATTGACACAGTCTTGGTAAGCAGAAGTCAGAGAATCAGTCTGCCTACGTCCATCAGTGTGCTGATGCTGAGACGATTGAAATTCGTCTGTGCAAGGCCAATTTCCAAAAAGTGAAGAGTCAGACATCTTTGTTGTTTACAAATCGAGAGCTTTTACGATGGGAGGCAATCGACTCTGAGTAACGACCGATAGGGGACCTCGATCATTCTGGGTCGCTAGCGACAGTTACCCAACTTTCTCGCGTGTTATCATCTCGAGATGACTCGTTTTTGCTCGGATAAACTCAATTCCCAAAAGATTCCTTCCCAAAAAGGAAACACGCGGACGACCTGGCCCTCCGGAGCAGAAAGCTCGAGGCACGAATGCAAGTGTATTACACAAGCGTGTAGAATGCACTTGCAGTAAATTTCAACAACTCTGCTCCTGAGTTATACCTGTCTCATAAGACGAGCCAGTGATCGAGACATTGGCAAAAATTTGAAATAATGACCTTCGATCACCCCATATAGCGTACTACAAGTTGTACATAATACCCAGTCAAGACTTTGGGTATCAGATTGAACGCCACCAAGGTAATTATTCTCCTTTTGGCATTCCTCCACGACCGGTAAGAAACCTCGCGCATCACAGAGAGAGAGAAAGATATTGGCTCGAACGCTGCATCAACGGCGCGGAGTGAACACCTGCTCCCCATCCCATTCGCGACGGCGAGGAGCGCCTCGCTGGCGAGCGGTTGCGTGGTGCGGCAGAAACAGAGATAAATGGAATCAGAGAGTGGCCATGTAGAGGGTGCCGAGATTGCACTACCAAGAAGCGCCGAAATTGAGAGTGCCGTTACTGCAGTAACAGCGTGATTTTGGCGTTCTCCTCGTGCCCCGGGCGGTATACTGTAAACACGCACTGGATGGTCATTGACAGAGCGGCGACAACCTCGCCCCACGTGCTTTGGCTGACTGTAGATTGTTGACTTATGAAGTGAACTTGTGCAAAACCAATATGGACCATGTCGAACGTGAAATCGGCGTACCAACTATACGTCTCAATTTCAATCAATTTGGAGACAGCGCCTACTCAACAATTGCACACAAGATTGTAGGATCGTCTTGAATCATTTCAACATCATTCCATCTTGGATAGAATCAATACTTTTGTGTTTGTAATCCTTCTCGTTTGCTGGCTAATAAAACGTAATGACTGACTCCAATCTCTTGATTAAATTGTCAAGCCCGCTTGTCGAGTCCGCAATTCCACCAGAGAAGTTTCAAGAAAACTACAGATCTTCAAAGTTTTCATAACTACCCTATTCAATTCATTCAAAAGAATGTGAGGAAGAAGAAACATTCACTGAGTCAAAATATGCCGTAGCATAGGGGAGAGTGAGGCAAAATTGGGCGGATTTTGCAGTGGGGCTATCTGACAATATTGGGGGCTAGGCGCACTATGGGACTTTGAAGTTCAACTATTGAATAAATTGTAGAAAAATGTTCAGACCCCTAGGTCTCAGCGTTCATAGTTTTTCTTGAAGTTGAAAAACAAAAATCTGTCCAAATTCGCCCCGAGGTTGGGGGCACTTTTGACAAGTTTTGGGGGCAAATTTGGACAGCCTTCCACAATTGAAGTATACGGCATTATTCCCTACCTATTACAGTCGCATTTGCTCATCAAAACACGTGGTAATAACCCTGAACCAAGAGGGAAACCCGCCTGAGACTTTTACATCCTCCCATAGCCCGGCCAAGAGAGCCATTTTTGTGTCATTCTTCAGCATTATTGGAATCGGCACTTCATTGGTGCATTACCGTCTTCAGCAATCAGCAATCGACTCGCGGCTTCTAAGAGTCGACATTCACTAGTTTTAATTCATATTGGAGGTACCCCTGAAGTACCCATACTTGCCCCAAGTCAACGATCCAAATGGTGGAGTGCGACAATCAACCCAATATCAGCGAATGCGACAGTGAAAATGCGAAAATCGAATACTATTTTCGAACACGTAGAAAGCGACTTCTGACCTCTAATCTGACTCCTAAGACGACCATTTGACATCGTAACTTCATTTTCTCACCCATTCTCAATCACGTAACTCACCCTCAACTTCCCGCGCTCCGAATTATTTGCCCAAACGCATACGCGCCTCAATACGCACAATTATCCTCGAAAAACACGGACAGGCGATCGGTCGACCGGTTTTAGATGGGATTTAGCATTGTCCAATTTCGCCCCCACCAATTCGTCCAAAAATGCCCCCAGGCGTTTTTTTCGCAGAATTGTGATCAATTGGGCCCAAGTGAACCGATTTTGGCCCACGACGGCTCAAAATCTTCGTTTTGTAATGTAGTTCTTAACCCTTAAACGGCGATTAAGCTCGTCCACTTTTGCAGAAGCAGCGTGAATTTTTGCATTTGAAAAATAAACCACGTGAGGCCCTCGAAAAGCACTCCTATATCAGCGAGGACTCCCAGTATCGTTTCGGGAGGTCTAACCGCGATAAAAACCATTGTGTGTGATGGTATTAAAAGAGAATTTACGCGGGGAAAGCCTAGACTCGCCTCCGACCGAGCTATCTCACTTATCCAATTTTGCCCCCGTCCAATTTTGCCCCACTCTCCCCTATGTCTAGAATATGCGACTGCACAGCATGCTGTATTTAAAAAATATGAGTTAAACTATGAAGAAATGAAAATTTTAGACAGAGATTCGAACTGGAAATCGCAAGAATTTTAAAGAATGTTGAAAGTCCACTTCCATAATATAGTACAATGAAAGAATAGAATAGACGACACTCGATTTCTAAAAAATAATTGTATGAATTGCATGAAATTCTCAAAAGATCATTTCACTTGTGACAGAATCTGTTCAACTGAAACACAAGATCGCACTAGAAATGCGAGGAAAAGGATTACTCTGACAATTGCAAACTGATGACCCGCATAAGATATGCAGTTTTTGTTATTACTGATCAATGATTCAAATCTTATTCATTGCCTCATATTCACGAACTAGTGTCGATTTGGAGCTCGAGTCACCAATACCTTTTTGCTTCATTCATCGCTCGCAAGTCACGTGCAATATCGCCGGAAACTAATCAAGACGAAATTGTCAATCGCATCAACATTTTTTGAGTGACCTTGTGTTGAAATTGGAGTCAAAATTGATGCTAAGGGTTTAAGATTTTATCCAAACTTTTTGTCTCCAACTCTAGATCATTTGCGTTTTTCTAAATTTGAAACCGGTCACAAAAGTGACCTTGTCAACACTCTGTGCCTCGCTCTGTGCACACGATGATACTGCATCACCACAAGTTCTTCTATCGTTTCCTTGGTGAGCGCAACACAAATTTTGCTCATATACACTGACTTTCATAAAATTTCATGTTCTCCGAATACTGTTTCTTACGCGTAGGTTCATTTCCTCCAATCTTTTCCATATTTTGGCGAAATTCCGAGAGTGTCGAGAAATCGTAGTCGAACATCAATATCATCCTCCTCACTCTGATGTTTAGTTGGGCGCTACTAGTAAGAGATTCCACTTGGATTGGTGGAGGAATCTGTCTCCCACGAACTCATCGTCTTCTACCTCCTGGGGGTTCCGGATTGAGACAACTTTATTTGGCGCAATAGACTCTGACTAATCTTGGCAGCTATGTTTTCATTCAAAACTTCCAGTAGAAGGAAGGTGCTCAAGGACCTTCGTAAAGTTGAGTTCAGGAAGAAGCGCCCATACTTTGGAGTTGACCGAATAAATGAAATCCCCATAGAGTCGAGGTCTTTCTGTATTGTAAGCCCTTTGAGTCACGTGAGACTGCTCAATATGGAGCCCAGACCTCTCTGAACACCATACTGTCTTGTTACTCGATTTATCCACACACATTTAGAAAAGTAATACCTGGCCTCGATGATGGGTTCACTCGCAAGTTTTCGTTTCATAGCATTGTAAACACTGCCTGATCGGAATATGTATATGGGCAAATCTCAGAATTTGGGCGATTTCGATGTTTTGACTCGAAGAACGTTCTGACAATCATCCTTTGAATTATTCCGTGCTCTACGTTGGAAGTTATCAAAGATCTCCTCATGGTTGATGGTATTCAACACTATTCGAGCTCGTAGTTTGCTCGAACCGAACGCAGAAGCATGTACCGTTCGCGAGGATTGCAAATTTTGCATGGCCCGCTCGGAATTTCACGCACGGCTTAGATCATAGCTTCTGGTGCGATCGGCTAATCATCCCATAAGTCTGGGAAATGATTGATTAGGTATCCAACAATCATACGCTGTGAGCCTATGACAGTGCCTATTACTGTGTAAGAGTGGTGACTCCTTGAGTGAGTGTCCCACAGTTTCCTGATTTTTTAAATATCACCACTGCAAATGATGTGGTGGTTGGTGCGATCAAAATTTCGTCTTATTCATGGTGGCATCTTCTTCTTTGAGCCAAAACCCACAAATCTAGCTCAGTCACAGAAGTGTGCTCCACACCCAAGTGAAATGCAAGACTGAACAAAAAAATGTTGTCCTGCGTGATTTGGTACAAAAAAAGCGTTTTATGCCTGGCACATGGAGGTACTAGCTTTGAAGGGGCTGGAACCACGTGTGATCCACCCTTTACACTCGAAAACATGTGTCTGAGAGCCGCACCGGTCGTTCAATGAAGCTGCGAGTAATGCGAGGCTTATGAAAATCAATTACTACAAGAATGCGATTTTTAGTACGTGGAATATCTATGTCTAATGCTACTAGGATCACATAAGGTTACTTTAGAGAACCCAAACTATCTCAATACCCATTTTTTACACTTAAGATATCATATGTTTAAGAATAAATATCCGAATTTGGGCAACTCAAAGGTGCCTTGCTTATACTTTTACACAGGTACTCTCAATTTTTGTTCAGAATACGAGGTGCGATGCTCCAAAGTAAATTACACGAATATTCCATCATCTTTTAGGTACTAAGACACTCGAAAGAAATTTTGTAAACAGTGTGCAGCTATTTCAAAATTTTCTCAAATCTACAGCTGGAAATCGCCCGAATTCTGAGATTTGCCCATATTAACCAGTTGTGATCATATCATAGGTATCTCAATATCAAAACTCTAGCTCTTGATCGCTTAACATTTAGGCCACAAAGCACTTCACGCGATGTTGAATTGAAAGAACAGCCGAGAGTAGTTTGAGAGAGCTGTTATTAGTCACACTGTGGTGTTTGATTCGAGGAATTTCAAGGTCTTGTTCACATTCTGCCTCCAGCAGATGGCGAGAGTATCGCCCAAGAAGCTATAATAGAACAAAGCGCGGGGAGTTTACACGATCGACTTCGGTGACTGCAGTCTTGAATCAAATTCGTGTCGATTTTTTATGATGAATCCAAACATTTAAGCAGGCTTGTGACCGGGCTCGGAATCTTATTGAACGACGCCTATACCATGAGATTGGACACAAAAGTCCCTCAAATCAGGTGTTGAGATTTGAAGTCGTCTCGAGATCTTCCGGTACTCTGCACATGATTGCACTCGGCGAATCTATTATCACGCAGCAATCTAACGAGAGCTGTCTCTTACCTCCTAGATTTTTCGTTGTGATTGAGCAACGAGTATTTGTTTTTCAGACAAATCGCCAAGGACGACACTCCGAAACGCAGTAGTATGCGTGATATAGTTCATGCATGTTCTCAAGGGCACTCAGCTCCGGGATCACCCGATGAACTCCCAACGATGAAATTTGGTGAACGATGAACAGTGGTGGGGCTGGTCGATTAAATTGCACAACACGATCTCATCAATCGATGGTCAATCATTAGTTCAAAGGCATCCCGACGATGAATTCAAATCCCGGAGTTGCGCGAGCGGAATAGGCGATGGCAGCCTATGGATGGCAGGCCATCACTACGGGGTCAAACTCCTATGGTCTCTGATCCGACTTTCCCGTGCATGATCATTTTGCTCCAGTATACGGCACGCTGCATCCGTTCTCATTTTATCGCGAGCCTCGGGATATACATGTCGAAGCAGAGAGCCGAGCGGCAGCTGCAACTTGCGCACAGAATACATACCTCACAGCTAAAGGCGAATTCGCGAGCAAAAAAGCCACGAGAGAAAAGAGAGAAGAAGAAAGAGAGGCAGCTGCATCAGCGAGACACGACCGGTCCGGCAGGTATTGTGCACAGCGGTAGGTGTGCTTGAAAGTATGGCGAAGCCTTTCCAGCACACCTAACTAACATATACGGCTAGATCGAGGATTCCAACCTCCTCTTTTTTTCCGATCATACTTTTCGTCACTGAATCGGCATCGCAGCTATGCACTTCCCGTATTGAAATTGTGTAGATTCTGAATACCTTTCATTCGCAACCTTAATACCTTCGATTAGACGCACTTTCATTGAAATATCTGAAATCGAAAATTTTTCGCGTCGTCGTTTCTTCTGTAATCGCATCAGCGGTGATGCATGACGGAACTCGCCATCACGCGCGGGTCTTTTTTGAATGTCGTTTGAAGTTGACTATGTGCAATCTTTCCACTTTCTAAACCCGAATTTATCAACTCGGTTGCATGTATTTGGTATTTCAATACTTCAAGAATGATAAACAAAGCCTAATAATTGAGTTGATTCTGCTTATTTACGAATTGCTATGCACCGCACCACAATCTCTCGATGAGCCTCTGGGATGACCCAATGTTGCGCAACCACTGCAATCGCCCCTCGCGGTCCGCGGGCCCTCGACCATGCGCAAACACCCCGTTCCCCCACCAACGGAGAAGCACACATTAGTGAGAATGGCGCGCAATTTTGAATGCTTGCAAGTGTTGTAGAGCTTTTTTGTACATCTCATAAGAAAAAAATTTGAGATGATCAAATGGAAATGAATTTGAAAGAATTATTCTTTAGTTCAGATATACGTCATTTGTATTTATCATTGCTATCATATCATTTCTATTTCTTTATCATTTCCATCATATCATTCCTAGTTCTTTACATTCAATCCTCAAATTCATCAAGAATGGCGCTTCCACGGGGGCACTGCTACAATATGATGATGCGCTCCGCACGATGGCCGCTTCTTATAGTTGCCTAATGAAAATTAGCAGGTACGAATAACCAGTGCAGAAGCACCTCCCATTATTGTGAATTGAAATTGATAATTCACAGAATAATGACCAAAAAATGAAGACGAGACCATTTTTATTCGAAGATATCAGCAGAACGGTTTCTCAAAATGTTTGGTCGAAAGTACTCGGAAGGATACATTGATGAGATTCATGGATTACTCCTTCCAACGGTTATTTCCGGATAATTCTTCCCTTGCGGAAAGCCTCCAAATAATTCTTTTTAACCAAAAACTTTTGGGCATTTTCTTGGGGTTATCACGAATGGAAATGGTTAATCCTCACTTTGAGCCATCGGAAATTCAGAAGATAAGAGATAATAACAAGACTCACTTGCAGTAAAATAATCGTTTTTTCATATTATCATCAACACATTCCTCTTGGAACTTTGAGAGAGGTATGCCCGAGGTTCTCTGTAAGAAGGAACTCCCCAAGAATGGATATTTGTAGAGGGAACCATCCAAAAATTTTTGGCACCAATAGAACCGTCCTCAAATTTTCGGATGGAAAAAATCGCTCAAAATTTTTGGTTTCAAAGACACTATCCAAATTATTTTAGGAACCATTCAAAATCACATTACGTAAAAAGAGCTATCCAAAAAATTTTGGGTATGGATAGTTTGTGGATATTTGCCAGAATCTACGAGAAATCGTAGATCGTTCGATTTAGTGAAAATTTTCCGAAAGTTTTTTTTCATGCGCCAGAAGTTTCTGGATAGTTTCTTTTAACCGAAAATCCTTGAATTTTCTAATCTCGCGTTTTGAATGATTCACAATCACTTTGAGCCAACGAATATTGATGAATTGGTTTTCACCAGAACATCTCTGCAAAAGAAGGTAGATGACAAAAACTCTGTAGAACAATAAGACTGTATTAACGTGAAAGTCATTATTTTCTCATGTCACCTATCATCGGCACACTTTTCATGCAATTTGATGAGATGTTAGTCCCATTGGGATGGAAAGGTGTCGAAGCACCGAACCTACGGTAGAGTGAAAACATTCTGAGCCAGCTTGTTGAAAATATGTGAATTGTACCTATTTACAGAATTCGGTAAGCTTTTCTCAGAACACGCATACAGTACCGTTCAAAAGTTCTCGATGGGCGAGTCCCTAATACCCTGACTTGCAACAGCGAAAAGTCTAGTTCTATGCGTCGTACGGGAAACTTGCAAAGAGCATTTTAAGAGTAGAAAAAATACTAACTTTCAACGGGTTCGGATTATTTTTATCGAATAATTTTTGAGGCCCTACACGCTGGTGGAAAAATAAAAAATCTAAAAATTTTTTACATTTATTGAGTCACCTGCAGTTTTAATGCAAATGAAGATACGGCAATTCTGAAAAAAGTATCTTGTAGAGCGCAAAAAATGCTTTGTGTGGCTATTTTTTTGATGATTTTTTACGTCCCGCAGGTGAGAACGTACGAACTGTCTAGATACCCAAAATGACCTTTTATCACCGGAAACGGCACAGAGAACAATGAAAAACCATGATTTTTGGGATTTGGACAGCTCGCACGTCTTCATACACGGGACGTGAAGAATAATCAAAGAATAGCTGCACATAGCATTTTTTTCGCTCTACAAGATGCTCTTTCCAGAGTTGCCGTATCTTCATTTGCATTGAAACTGTAGGTGTCCTGATGAAAGTAAAAGAATTTTAGATTTTCTATTTTTTTTCACCAGCGTGTAGGACCTTCAAGAATATCCGATAAAAATCATCTAAGCCCATTGAGAGTTAGTATTTTTTCTGTTCGTCAAAATGCTATTTTAAAAATCCCCGTACAACGCATAGAACTCGACTTATCGCTGTTGCAAGTCAGGGTACTTGAGGGCTCACCCATCGAGAACTTTTGAACGGTACTATACATTGTTTTTATTTGGTATACCCAAAAGAAATGAAGTCTTGGAGAAAGTATGTCTGCGTGTCTTTGTATACGTTTTCTATTTCAACCCATATTTCATTGAAAAATTGACTCATCACCACTTGTTTGGTATGTACAATCTCACGAAATAGGCACCAGAGAGGGACTAAAAACAATTCCAAATTGGGGATTCGCTTTTAGATTAGCCGAATTTTCAAGGTATTCAAGGCACTTCATGAAGATGAGAGTAACGAAAGGAATGAGATGTCATGGTAGGTTCAAGCATGGGTAGATTTTGGGACTTCCTCGACATGTTGGACAAGCATCAATAATGCTCTTGGATGATGAATTATAGAAATAAACAGCATGTGAATGATCAAGACACCAAGATATGTTCAATACTTGAAAATTATTATCAATGAGGGTATATTTCCAGGTGAGAGATCAATTCAAAGAAATGGTATTCTTAACGTTGAAAAATTGTTCCCCGAAATGGACAATTAAGAACTAGACTATGGATTTAAAGGTATCCGATATTTCTGAATACAATTATTCAGTAGCAAAAAGGAGAATCACGAACTCCTCATTTGTATCATCATCTTGCTGATTTTGAATACATTTAGTTCCCTCTGAGTAGTAAATTCAGAAAAATGAAGAAATACGAATTCTGAGTTTTCTCTTTCATTCATTCTTGGTCGAATCTCATGCCTTAAAAATACACCTCAAAGAGGTAAGGCTCTTGAAAGTATGATGAGACACCCTCTCACGAACTCTAGTTAGTGTTCTGGATCTCTGGATCAATGATCTGCATACCGTAGCAAATCAATGGCAAAGAAAGAATTGATATCCAGAAAAGTTTTCAAGCATGGGATAGATCCATATGGTCACTCATCGTGATTGGATGCAATCAAAATTATCACATTTTAGCAACGAAAGCGGTGAAATCCAAAATGTGTCTCAAGTATGGAACTACTGTACAGAATTTTCTCGTCTTGAACTGGTGCGAGTGATTTA
This sequence comes from Eretmocerus hayati, assembly GCA_029851415.1. Classification (NCBI taxonomy): domain Eukaryota; kingdom Metazoa; phylum Arthropoda; class Insecta; order Hymenoptera; family Aphelinidae; genus Eretmocerus; species Eretmocerus hayati. The sequence goes on along the minus strand of CM056741.1, from coordinate 2,443,362 downwards.
AATATATTTGTCTCAAGAAGAGGATCAGGAATGTTGGGAAAGAAGATGGCTTC